>CM031938.1:3252339-3873521 GCA_018703725.1 Brassica juncea
TGTGACATATAAATTTCTTATAAACATTTATATTTTTGTAAAAATTTTAAATATGGTAATTACTAATAACTCATCTATCATCGCTAATGTAAATTTTCCATATAAATATTTTTTGGTAAGACTATTAAAATATATTAATAACTCATATCACTTTATATATCACATTAATAAAAACGTAAATAATATTACAAATATAATTTTTTCATCAACTTATACATCATATATATATACATTTACCAAAATTAATTGTAAATGTGCATTAACAAATACAAAACTAAAGCAACACTAATCAAAAAAATGTGATAGTTATATGATTAAAATTTTATTTAAATTTATCTGTTAATCAGGTTAAATAACAAATTGATTTCTCAGTTTATATAGTTTTAAATTTTTTTGACTACAATATAGTTTAACTAAAACAAACAAAATCTCAAATTTATTAGAATTTATATATATATATATATATATATATGTATAAATTTAGAACGAGATGATAAGATATTAATTAATATAAATAATCATTAAATTAATATAATATAATTATTTACAAAAAAAATAAATATTTTAACTTTATTAAATTTTTAAAAATCTTATCATCTAGTTCTAAATAGAAATAATATAAATAATTTGTTTATTATTTTTCAAACCATAGAAGTTAAAATAAAATAATAATATTTAAATAAAAATTTATTTATTTTTGAAATAAAAATAATAATATTTTAAATTATTATTTCTACATTTGGTATATAGGCTCCTAGTTTTACTAGTAATTACGTAACCTCTAGTACCACAAATTGTCATTATTAGGTTTTTTTTTGCCATGTACAGACATGATGTTGGAAAGAAATAATAAGAGGGTAGCCTTGGCACAGAGTGCCAATAACTGGTAATAATCCGTAGTAGGCTTCTATAGAAATTTTCGTGGAATCGAGTCTGTAAAATTACTATGGAGAGCTTCGATCTTTACGACTATGTAAGAAAACCTATTTATGTAAAAAAATAATCTTTTATGTCAATCTATATACATAAACTCACTTAAATAAATAAATATTTTATAATATCTATTATATTAAAATAAAAGTCGTCATTTCACTTCATGTGTGATTTTTTTAATGGACCTTCCATAAAAGATTGGTTATATTATTTCTTAATTATATAACTAATTCTATTCTTCGAAAATTGGTTATATTATTTCTAGATTTATATAACGAAATCCTAACAACATATTGAATTGATTTATTATTCACCAATATTAAACAAACGTAAAAGACAAATCCAACCAGACCATTTTAAAAAAGTCACGTCCTCCTTACAATAGACCATTTGTGTACATTTTATATATGTAAATCATATTTTACGAACATACATATGTTACCGAAAAAATACAAACATAGGTCAAATCTAATGGTTTCGTTCTTATTTTATAGCACATGTATTAAAAATTAACATATATTAATTTTTTACATATATAATAATATATTAGTCAAAATGAATATCCATATAAAACTTACTAAAAGATAATCCATCGTTTTGAAGGATAGGTCTGAATCTAACATAAACTAAATACAAAATCATTTCAAAAATGTTGTTTCGTGTATATATTAATCCGTTTAATAACCATGCTAAATCTAATAAGAAAATATATAATAGAAACAACAAATACATATGACGGTTTCAAATAATTAATTAAATTACAAAATATAAATTATAAAATTATCATATTTCAAATAGTAATATAAATATTTGATTAACATTACCAAATTATTGATGTCCAATGCGGATTTCAGTTTGGGTTTGGTTCAGTTTTGGTTCGGTTATTTTTGGATTTCCAGTATTTCAGTTTATAAAAATAGCTATTATACTAAAACTATATCTATTGTAGTTTGGTTCGGTTTATATATTATTATATTTTTGGTCTATTCGGTTTTATACCAAAAAATTATAAAAATATTTATCTTTCATAAAATTTTGTGAATTTTACTTTACATCATTAAATATTGGTTTTAATAAAATATGAAGATGTTTTTTCTTCCGATCTAATAAAGCTCCGTATAATGATTTTGTGGGTCCCAGTTCCAATCCCTAATACCGTTTAGGAATCGGTTGACTAGAAGCGGCAGTACCTAAAATCTGGGTAGATCGATTTTCAAGGTTTTGCTTTCATGCTACTCTGTCTGCTTTATGAAATCTGATGAAGTTCTTCAAGAGGAAACTAACTTTAATTCTTCGAACAAATTGTTTTTTGAGGTTTTGTTTTAAGCCTTCTTCTCTGACCATTTTATGAAAATCTGATGTATAACTTATAATGTTTTGAGAACTTAACAGAAAGTCTTAGGAAGGAATTGAATTAAAGAGGGTGAACAACTTCAAGACGGACCGCTGTCCATGATTCTCTTTAACATACGATTAAAGTTAGAGTGTTTTACAATCTAAGTCACTTTTTGAGTTTCCATAACATTCTAGGTACATTTAAGCTACTGAGTTAGTTTATGAGGTTGTAAAGTCTTTTTTTTTTTTTGGCAACAGAGGTTGTAAAGTCTAAAAGGCCTCCAACTAAATTCAATTTTTACTAGTAAACCACTTCTTTTTTTTTATATATTTTTTTCCAGATTTGTTCATCATTCTCTCCTATGAAAACTCTAACATGTATGAGAAATTGGGTAAGCTTTCGTCGGAGACAAAATCTGGGTCGTCACTCTCCTTGGCATCCCCTGTGTATGAAAATGATGCCATGGTGGTGGGGACATCGGCGAATAGGCGTACAAGGACATTTACGTTTTGGTTATAATCTTTGAAAAAACTTGTTTCTTTGCTCATCTTTTGGTTATAGTTGGCTAATCTATCCAAGATCTGTAAGTTTTGGTGTTAAAAACACAAAGAAAATGATGATTAAGTGAAAAAAAATCAATGGCGGCTCGAATAGAAAGTTGTAGAACTCTCTATAACCTAAAAGGAAAACGACAGGTTATTTACAAAATTGCCACTCATTTAAAATAACATTTAATTGCATAAGATAAAAAGCTTGTACACATATGTTTTATTGTCCACATGTACAGCGTTTCACAAAAATTTACATGTACAATTTAGGCCAACGAATATTGTGGATTTGCAGCATTGATCCCTGGTCTTTTAATTGTGTACTCCATAAATTCTCGAATTGACCTCAAACCTTTCAATTGTGTACTCCATACCCTATTGCACACATATGAACAAATATATACAATGTAGACACCTGAAGACATGTACAACTGTTGTATCGTTTTGCGATTAAGTGTACAACTCCATACCCTAATGCACACATATGAACAAATATATACAATGTAGACACCTGAAGACATGTACAACTGTTGTATCGTTTTGCGATTAAGTGTACACATGTGCAACATGTATATAGTTATCCAAATGTACAACATATATTAATATTCAAGACCCTGTGACCCTGAGTCTGCTTTGCATATTTTAATGTTCCATGAATGTTGTACTATTTTATAGTTGAGCTAGTGAAGGAAGATTCCAGAGTTTTGGATAGTGTATGTGAGACCATGAATTATCTTTTTCTTTTCGTGTTTCCTCTTGAATTATGCTCATGGTTAGAGGCATGTCTATTGCTTGTGTTCAAAATTTGTCTTTTGCTTCTCAAAATCTTCAATAAGTTGTGAGATTCGTATCCTTAAAGCAACATATAACGCATCATATATATCGTCTTTCTCATACTTTTGCAACACTAGCCTTGAATACATATAAGTGAGACTGCTTTGAGAAATACTTTTCTTGCCAAAACCACATGTACAATATATTATAAGTGTACAAAGTGTACAATACAATTTTGATGTGTATGGATAATGTATAAGATGAATTAGTATTATTGTGGACAATCTAACATAAACAGTTTCAATAGTATCCACATGTACACATATTCAGGCAATCCATATGTATATCGTAAAAACTATATCCACACGTACATCATTCCACAAGTACATTGTTTAGGTTGCCTTTTGCTTCTTAACTTCTTGAACAGGCTATGTACCATTTTCTTAAGTAAAAAATAATTAGATACGGTCCATGAGAATCCAAAAAAACCACAAGTTCTTTACTTTTCATGATCTTAATTCTTGTTTTTATCTTAACTCAAAACCAGAGATGTTAATCATACTTTTAGCTTCTTCCAACAAAGAATACAAACCAGAATCACTATCACAAGAAAAGAGACTCCTCCGAATGGTGTTCCCAACCACCACTCATGTTGATAACCCATCCGAAGAAGAAGGCCGCGAAGATGGATTTCGAGGAGATCCATCTAATTCGTCGCCGTCTAATCTGTCGCCGTCTAAGGGATTCGGTGGTGGATCTGAGACTTAGGCCTGGGCATTTTACCCGAACCCGAATACCCAAACCAGAACCGACCCGAAAAACCCGGTTCGGATCGGGTTCGGGTTGCTCCCTATTACCCTATTGGGTCTTGACCCTAAGGACCCGCAGGTAGAGGACCCGAACCGAACCGTATCCTATACCCGATAGGGTAATTTTAGACCCGAATCAATTACCTTAAACCAAGCCTAAACCAGCCTACATTCATGCGAATTATATAAAATGTATGAGAGGGGAGTCGAAGTCAGGTTGTTTGTCAAGAGAACAAGGGAATGGACCACTAGGAGACAGCTGATTGTTGCTCTATCTCGCATATTTTTAATATATAGACACATTTTAATACAACAAAAATATAAATTTCAGAAAAAAAATCGGATATTTAAATATTTTCAGATATTTTTTTGTATTTCTGGGTATTTTTTGGGCCGAACCCGAACCGAACCCGAACCAAAACCGGACCGAATCCGAACCGAAAAATTATAATTACCCTATCGGGTCCAACTATTTAAACCCGAACCGACCCAAACCCAAGATAACCCAAACCGACGCGGAACCGAAAATTTAAAATTACCCTATCGGGTCCTAAACTCTAAGCCCTGAAGGACCCGGACCCGAGACGACCCGATCCGAACCCGACCCGAGGACCCGAATGCCCAGGCCTACTGAGACTGAAGGTTAAGGGTCTAGAATAGGAGATCCAGGAGAAGTAATATGTGCAGGAGGAGAGGGCTGAGGAGGAAGAAGAACATAAGACAAAGAAAAAGATGTGAGACTAGTGGTTGCGGCTGGGGAGAAGAAGATGGTGTGGTGAGAGGAGGAGCGTAGAGAAAAAAGGTAGGTTTTTTTTTGTTAATTGCTGAGATAAATAAGGACATAATAGGAATTTCATGTCTTCTTTTGCATTGGGAACATGAGGAAAGTGTCTAAGGAGCAACATATGACTTATTTTGATATTATAGAGATGAAAAGTGACCTATAGTGTAATTGTTTCTTAAAGTTAACCAAAGTGTTTTTCTTTACTTTTATTTTAATTATAACATAGAGAATTTAAAATATCCTAAAACCGTTCAATTCATTTCAGATCGATGACTGTTTTGAGAGATTAAGTAAGAAAAGTTTTACTTAATCTATACAAGAATTAATATTAGAAAAACAAAGAAACAATTTTGACATTGAAACTAAACAGCAACAAGGACTAATACATCTTCGCATATGCAAACAACAACTATGGTAAAGTTAGCTATCTCTATGCCATAATTTTGCTATGTATAGGAGAATATGAATAATGCATGAAATTTATGTATCGCCATGAACGGCAAACTGACATATCTTGAGTTGACAAATGCTGGAGATAGATCAAATGTTCCTTACGTGACGTCTTTATTTGAAAACAAGTGTTATGGAACTAATATGATCTTTATAATTTACAGTTTCAATGTTTTCTTATTTTGATTAACTTTGTTTTACTACCTTCTTTGCATTTAATATAACATTCTATTTTTAATAAGAAATGCAAGTTCAAATAATCACCACTTCCACTCCAATAGCATGTCAAAAGTTTATGATCAACATAAAAAGTAACTACTCTTATAACATACACAAAATAATTACCCACAATCCAATCCTTACGAACCCAAAATATTACAAACCACAACTTTTTGTAAAAAGAAAAAACATGAAAAACATTTGAAACCTTCACAGCATATCAATACCACAACTCTTTAACATAAGAACATCTATTGTAAACAAGCAAAATATCTTATTACATATAATCCCTCGTCACCTAAAACTTTCTAAGAGACAAAAATCATTATCATATACATCACTTGCAAATGCAAACCTAAAAAAAAACCATAAAATCATACAAAAATAATAATCTAGATCACAAGTAAAATATATTCGCCCGTAGAACGGACCAAACCTAGTTCTCTTAATAACCCAAGTTTTCGTGTATGCTAATATTTTTGGATTCTAATATATTTTAACCTAAATTTAATATATTCATATTCAGAATTAACATTTAGCACAATAACCTATGTGTAATCTCAGCCCTATAAAATAGTCATGCATTTCTAACTTTTTAATCTTCACCATTCAGAAAAAGACATGACTTCTACTATGATTAGTCTCACATGTATTAGTATACCTTTAGTTTTTTCTCCATATTTCCAACTAAAATCTACTGTATTTAATATATATTAAAGGTAATAAAATATATGTCTCATGTAAAAAAACTAATTTTTAAATGTAATGACCATATTTTATTGAAAAATTTTGCATCAAAAAAAATATGGGTCCAGTTCGGTTTTTAGAAGTTATCAATCTCAAAATTTGGAAACAATTTTTCCATTCAAAAATTTGAAAGCTTTCATAAAACTTTGAGTTTTAAATGATTTTATGAAATTTATTTCGTAAAAACTGTTTAGTTTATTTTATGAAGGCTGTTTCGTAAAACGTTGCCGACCTAGTTTTAAGGAAATTATTCACAAACACTGTTCAGTTTTATGTTACAAAAGAAGTTCCATAAAACATTTTGTGTTACAAAAGAAGTTCCATAAAACATTGTCAATTAGTTTGTAAAAAAAACTGTTTAGTTTTATTTTATTATTTTTTTTCGTAAATCGTTGTCATACAGTTTTTGCATATCGTGGCTAAGTTGGCACAACATATTCAGATAAATTTTCTTACATTTTTGTCTTGGTCCTCTTGTCGACACATTTTTGCTATGATGTAGTAGTTCTAAGCCGTTGATATTGATAGGACAAATTTTAATCCAGCATGCAGCATCTTAATTTACTAAAAGAAGATGGAGATGATCACCCTGCGTTTGTGGATTGTCTGAATAATGACGTTACTTGAATTGGACTTGCTTTTGGGACTATCTTCACCGACAACAACAACTTTAGAAGGAAGTAGTGTGAAGTTGGTGGTGGTTGTTATGTTTACAAATAAATTTCCCAAAAACGATTTGGAAGTAAAAGAGGCGATTCCACTTTAACGAGATTTAAAGAAGGTTATCATTTATCTAAAACATTACATCTCGATAACATTTACTAACTTATTGATAGAGAAATACGTAGTTCCTCACATAGAGCTGACAAGGTCGTTATCATCTACCATATCCATGATCTTGGATTTGGAATTTACCACCCTACAATTCAGTCTAATTTCTCCTTGTTTCCCCGTTAAAGGTGAAAGGTTTCCCATCCTTTTCATTGCCTCCACGAACGCATTGAAAAATTTATCTTGGCCATCAGAATATGCTCGGACTAAGGGGATAGTGTCTGAAGCATCAGGGCTAGAGAACAACTCTTGGTCGCTCTGGATAAGACCCTTGTTTTCTTTAAGATTCACATAGTATTTGTTATCAAAGAGTGTCGGAGTACGTAAATCGAAATCCACCAGGATACTTTGGTTTCCATTGCGAGGACATTGTTTCCTGAGCGTAGTGAGGTATGATTTGTCAAGAGTTGGATCAGGTGAACCGGAACCACTGAAGTTGTATAGCCGGTCCATTATGAACCGACATTGGTTTTTCCCAAAAGTGTGACCACCTAGCCAAAGAAAAGTATCAAAAGAAAATAAATAAAATAAACATGGAGTTATTAATGAGTGTAACTTTTGGTTATTTGTGATTTTTTTATTAGTGAGTACTTACCGGAGAGAGCTACCAGATCAGAAGGACGGTCGAGTCCAACATTTTTGAAGCTATCCTTAAGTTGTTTAAGATTAAAGAATGGAGCTGGAAGGTTTGTATTAGCAAGATTCATAAACCCTCTTAAGCTATCTCTTCTTCCACTTGCAACCTTCCATGAGGGACCTCCTGCCTATTATATGTTCAATGTAAATTCAACAATTATGTTTGATCTTAGCATTAGTTATCTTCTAAGTAAAAAAAGTGGTCTAGAAACCGTTCATAACAACAAGAATAATGCGGGTTTGAGTTCCGTTGTAAAAAGATGCATACCAAAACGACAGACTGTTGAGCCGCAATAGTGAGCAAATCAGCACATGAAACGGTTTTAGGACATGCTTTCTCAACAGCAGCCTTCATTCTATCGATCACATCGAACCCACGAGCTGAATTTGCGTTCCCAAACGCATCTTTTTCCGTCCTAAACGATGTTGTGTTGTCTAACAATATCGATGCATCACATCCCTTTTGCAATGTTAAAGTCACATTTAGTCAAGCGCCAAATTCATAGTTAAATCACAACATCTCAGCATCCGTAAACAGTACCACACTATCACTATTAACTTGTCAACAACTTTAAACGTATATTTTATGCTTTTTGTTACAGATATTTTCAACGTAAGAAATATACTTTTCATACTCTAAACATGGATCTATCATTGAATTATAGTAAGCATTACCGGGGTGTTCGATGTTTCCAGGCGTTATGGTAGACAAAAATATTCATATAAATACAGTGTTTATCAGAGTCTGATAAACTGACTTCTCTCCGACTAGATGAATTATGGTAGAAAATCCAATTGTTTTTTGTTGTTAGAGAGTATGTGACTTAAATTTTGAGTTTTCTAGTTATTAACTAATCATCTTTGATTTTAATAAAAAACAAAAAAAACAAAAACAAAAACAAAAGCAAAACTTTATGCTTTAGCTAAGGAATCGTTTATCCAAATATTTATTTTTCATAAAAAAATTACATTTAAAAGGATAAAATGGCTTACTTTGTTAAAAAATAAATCTATAGGAAATATTAAAAGAAGAATAAAACCATTAGATAGTTATTCACATGTATTATAATCATTGTGAATATGTATACCAAAGATTATATATCCATTCAACAAAAATATATACTCCCCCTAATACTGTATTTTGTTCATTGTTACTACTGCTACGAGTTTATCTATAATAAGATAGCCGCTTACAATGAAAGTAATTAAGCAGTTCTTTTACGTGAGATGAAAATGTTATTTGATCGTATACGTGATTATGTTAAATCTGATGGTATCTTACATTAACAAAGCAGTCGTGGAAGTGAAGACGAAGGATGCTCGCTGCGATGCGAGGATCTGATCTTAGCGCATTCACAATGGTATTGGTTACAATGTCAACTACTTTTGGACATGTTTTGTCATAAAAGGAAGGGCTTAGTTGAGCATGAGACGATGCTACGTGAAGGAAAAGAAAAAGAACTCCCAGTTTTATTAGGGTTGCCAAATCGAAGGAGGAAGAGGAATGCATTTTATTTGTTCTCGACGCGACTATTATTTGGTTAGGTTTGAGTTGTGTGAATGAAGGTTCATGATAACGAATCCTTTTATAGGAAAAGTGGTCTAGCTTGGGGGTTTAAATTATGCAAGTGGTCTATATAAGAGAACATACATTGGATGTGATCATGTGACCGTAAAACTTTAGCATAACAAAGTTTTGGTAATGTAGAGTGTAACCTCTTTTTCCATGCGAGTAGAAATATATTAAACGATAAAAAATTTCCTTTCTCTAATATTTACTCTAATACAACCTAGCAACTACATTCGTTTGGAGCAATATAGTGACATTTGTTGAATAATTATGCATAATATTCTAAAAAGAATCAGTTTTTTGGAAAAGTGGTCAAAGTTTAGGAAAAACACACCACTTTTTTTTTTCAAAACACATCACTTTATCACGTGTTTCTAATGCATATTCTTTTTTTTCCTATATATATAAATAATTTTAATTCATTAAAACTCAGTTTCACTATATTAATAAAATTGCTTTCCTGTTGTTGTCTCTTCAACTTGGACATTTTTATTTAGTCATTTGGCTTCGTATATATTTGTAAATATTTGCTTAAAGTTAATGCCCTTAAACCATATACAATGGTTTTAACATCTATTTCATTTTCAACACTCTTCTTTTTTATTTTTAACATTCCACTTTGTCTTCTCTTTCTTCCACCTAATTTATTTAACACTCAGTTCATTTTTAATTTCTACAATGGTTTGTTTTAAAAAATTAAATACTCTACCCCACTGTTTTTAATTCATATATTTATCTTTTACAGTATAATAATTACATTTTAATAATTTGATTGTAATTAAGTTAAAAGCTAAAATAACATAACTTTTAATAATTTGATTTTATTTATACCTATCTTATTTTTTAAAAATAATATTAAATTTAATAAGGATTTGATGAGATCAGTTTTGCTTAAGCTTCAATTTTTGTTAGACAACCAAAACGAGTTGTTCTGTTTCTGATCTTGAACCTACCATAGATATAATGTTCTGATTAGGTTAGACGTGTGTTCAACTTGAAGCTATAGCTGAGTTCATTTAAACCTTGAGGAAAACCGGTGAGCCTTAGCTTATAGTTCATAACAGTTTTTGTTTGGAACCAGTGGACTGATTTGTTAAGATTCCTGTACAGATCAGTTGAGCTATGATTTGTTAAGTTCAGTATTGGCTTAAGCTTGTTGGTTCAGTTGAATATAGTGTGTGTTCAGATCAGTCCGAGTTCAGCTTGTGATTGGATTACATTTCTTAAAGCAGTTCTGATAATAATCCGGTTATGTGCTTCTGTTTTGATGGTCAGATAAGTCATGGTCAGTCTTATGGTCCGTGTAAGACCTTGTCCGTCCTTGGAGTATTAACACATTCTGTTTATGCCCAACTGGCCGAGAGAAGTGATGGTACCAATCTGCTTATTCTTCCTTGCCAATTGTTGTCATGGTTTTAGTCAGATGGTTGAGGAGAGTGGTCGGATCAGTCGGATCCTTCCTTGTGATAGTTTTGAATCTGAAGTGTACCAGAGGTGGAGTATTATTGGCTTGAGCTTGAGTCTAGTCTTCCTTAGCCAATTTCATGGAATTAAAGACGAGTCTAGATAGATGTTTGAAGAGTTATGAATGAGTGCTACATAATTGAAAGTACTTATATATAATATATATATATATATAGATGATTGCTAGACATTGTATGTTGATCAATATGGAAATGGTGAAGTGTTTACTTGGTGTAAACACTTAATAAATATTCATGAATGTTCATAGAGTTATATTACAAGCCTTAATACTTGTTCTCAAGTACTAGTTTAAATAGGTATATAATTAAGAATGTAAGTATGAATCATGTGAAGTCTTATCATATTCACTCTCCCTAAAGTCCATGCAGTACCGTGACTGGTCCTGCGAACGGAACCAGGTCATGAAGATATGATGGGAAGCACCCTGGAGACCGTGTACTGAATGACGATGCAGTGTCAGATGTTCATATTGGATGTTCGACGATGATGGTGATGCTAACTCACTAGGCTCGATTAGCCTTGGTGGATTCTCGGGTCTACTATATATATTGTATTATATATGAGTGAATGGCGGGATACATGGAGGTGATGTTTAAGATAAAATTCACAGTGATGGAGTGGAAGACCTTATATATAGTTATGGAATATATTTCCACTGCATACAAATGGAGTTGATTGCTCAGGACATAATTGATATGTGTTGGGGTGCGGGATTAGACTCACTGAGTAAACTAGTTACTCATGATTCATTTTTTATGCAGGTAACCAGTAGGTGGGAGACCTTACTCTAGAGTAACATTTTGGTAAGATGCTTTTGAAAGAATAAGTATAGAATGTATAAAGATTATTTTTAAGTACGGTTCCATATGATATTAGTCTTTTTCCGGGACGAACTATCGGGTATTGCATAGTCGGGTTTAAAAGCCTTGAGTGATATCTGATTGGAGCATCGATGTTCTCAGATTGCTAGTCCAAGGAACTTAAAAGTATTCGGAAACCTCGGGTCGGATTTCGGGGAACATCGATCATGTCATTTCCGGTCATCTATGATCGAGGGTGTCACAGAGGGTGTTCAACCTGTTGGACTAACTCGTTATGACAAAAGCAAAGGACAAACAACTGCTATTCGGCCCATGAATGTTAAGTGCTTAAGATTCCAAGGCTTTCGCTACTATACAAACGAGTGTACCAGCAAAACGGTCTTGATTCTTCTAGACAATAGGGAAGTAGTGTCTTGTTAAAGAGCAAGAGCAGAGGGAAAAAATGTTCCATACTCGCTGTCTTGTTAAAAACAAGGTGTCCAGCCTCATCAAAGATGGGGGATTTGCACTAATGCAGCCACGTGATTTTGGTCGAGAGGCTTGGACATAAGGTCCAAAACCATCCTAAGTCATACTCACTTCAATGGCTTAGTGAAGAATGAGAGATGCGTATGAGTCAACAATTCAAGGTTCCCTTTTCTACTGGTCAGTACAATGATGACATTGCTTGGGATGTATTGCCTATGGAGACTAGCCACATCTTTACTTGCACGGCCATGGAAATTTGACAAACGAGCAATGCATAATGGTTTTACCTACCAACACACATTTGTTCATAAGAACAAAAAGACCACTCTTATGACATTGACTCCACAAGATGTTCATCAAAATCAATTACCATCCAGTAGGGTTGCCACCCATATGAGGCATTGAACATCAAATAAACTTTGCTCCTGGTGCTTTTCTCCCAAATCGGCTAGCATACCGTACCAAGACAGATGAGACCAAGGATCTCTAAAGGTAAGTTGATGAACTCCTAAAGAAAGACCACATTAGGTAAAGTATGATTCCTTGTGCAATCATAGTCCTATTGGTCCTAAAGAAAGATGGAATCTTGAGGATGTGTGTGGATTTTAGGGATATCAACAACATCACTGTGAAGGATCACCATCCTATTCCACGCCTAGATGATATGTTGAACAAGCTACATGGAACACTTATGTTCTCTAAGATAGATCTAAAGAGTGGCTTTAACCAGATAAGGATGACAGAATCTGATTAGTGGAAGATGGCCTTTAGACCCAAGCATGGATTATATGAATGGTTAGTGATGGCTTTTCGATTAACTAATGCACCTAGCACGTTCATCAGACTGATTAACCATGTATTGAAAGCCTACATAAGAGTGTTTGTGGTCGTCTAGTTTGATGACATCCTGGTCTATAGCTGGAGAATGTCTGCACTTGTGGAGCATTTGAGAAGGGTTATGGATGTGCTTTGTAAGGATACTTTATATGCCAAGTTCAAGAATTGCTGTTTTGGAAGGTATAGGCTAGTCTTTCTTGTTTTTTTTGGACTTCACAAGGTGTACAAGTCGATGAGGAGAAGTTAGAAGCCATTAGGGATTAGTCGGTGCCTAAGACCATTAGAGAATTTAAAAGCTTTCATTTTCTTGTTGGACTATAGAATATTTGACAAAACATTCAGCTCTATATCTGTTCCACTCACCGAGATCATCAAGAAAAGTGTAGGCTTGTATGGGAGCTAGCACAAGATGAAGCCTTCCAATTACTAGAGGACATACTTACCATTATTCATGGTACCTAAATTTCTCAATACCTTTGAGATAGAGTGTGATGTGTCTTGTATGGGTATTGGAGCCGTATTGATGCAAGATAAGAAGCCAATAGCCTACTTTAATGAAAAAGTGGTGGAGCCACCTTGATATACCCAAGGTATAAATAAGAACAGTATGCACTAGTAAGGGCTCTCAAGACATGGTAACACTACTTGTGGCCAATAGAATATGTGACTCACATGGATCATGCATATTGTTGGAGTCAAAATCGGTAATGACAAAATCAACGGCTAAAATCTTCCGAAATATGCCTTACATAAATACGAGCCGGAAATGTCGAAGAAAACTAGACCGCATAATCTGAACCTATTTAAATAAGGAAACGAGAACAAAACTCCTTGTATTTCGTCCCGGACAAGGAATGAAAGAGTTTCTATCCAAACATGAAAAGATCGGGAAAACGTTCTTACGGAAGGTTCAACATTTCCATTTTGGTCGAGAAGAGTAGTTTTTCTTTTACTTAAGTTTTCCTTTTTGCCGATGATGTTGTTACCTTTTCTAAGGACGGTCTAGGTTTTTATTTTTGTTAATTTGTGCTTTTCTATTTAAACTGAGGTATTGCCTAAGTTTTAACCAAATCGATCAAAGCCTATCATAAGAAATATTTCCTGAGTACTTGTTACCTTTGTTTTTTTTAACGATCCGAAAATAGTAATCTCCAAGACATCTCAACCAAACTTATCTAAACGAAGTTATGCTCGTGAGTTGATTCATTTAACAACATTTGGTCGACCACAACCTTGTGAGGATCCATTTGACTAAAAGAAGAGCTACGATCCTTCAGACCAAGCCATCCTTTTTCTGCCTTTAAGGTGATTGGGACAAGGCATATCCAAGGCTGTATCAGAGGACAAATAAGAAAAAACTAGTGTATTAAGAGAACGAAATAACAATCGTGTAAATAAGTAGCAAAAACACACATTTAACGAATGAATGCGGATCTGTGACCATGTTTTGGTTATCTAGTTTGGAATACTATACTGGTTTGTTATTTATGCTCATAATGATGAATGTGTCTAGCACATACCGATACAAACAAGACAAACCAAATTTAAAAGAAAACATGTGAACATTCTTCTTTCCTTCCAATTTATTAAATTCGTTTCTGCTTTTTCACGGGAGAATTTTTATTCGTTATCTTAGGCATATTGTTTAGGTAAAAAGTGTACTAGGGGCTGCCTAATGAACTTAGAATCCATGTGCTAATGGTATGATATTCTCCCTTTATTATAATAGTTAAAAAAAATGTAATATAAAAGCATCCCTACTTTTAGCCTCCCTACTTTTAGTTATTCAACTAAACAACTGTCCCTTTCTATTATTTTAACAGTAATTTATCTTTTATTATATGTTATAAATTTTTTGCGAAACGACTTTACAAATTATCGAGCCTACTTTAATCACGTTTGAATCGCTCTACTAAAATTCACTTCCTGCAATTCAACTTGTATTTCCTATAAATATATTCGCTATTAGTGGTATAATTGATGGTAAACTGTAATTTCTAAGATTAACCTCAACTTGATGGTATAAAAATATTAACGAACTCTCAATCAAATAGTCTGAGTAAGAGGCTTTCACACCTTCGTCACATATTAGAAATAAAGTCATCAGTCATTTCTACAATCATTCGTGATTGCCATCAAAATTACCCCATTTAACTTTTGTGGCATAGTTGTTTCACAAGAATGATTTCAACATCATAAGTTTTGAAAGAATCTTTATGAAAAACAAAATTACTTGAATATTTAGAAATTCCGGTAAGCAATAATCGCATTTGGAAAATATAGTTTCAGTTTTTTTGTCAAGTATGTGCGTATCAATACATTATGAAACTTCAGGTACACATGATTTTGAACATAAACCGCTTAGCATATCATCGATATTCTAGTCAACCCCCCCCCCCCCCCCCAAAAAATTAAGTAAACAATCTGAATCACAAATAAAGGATCCATTTTGATTGTGATCTAACCAGAACATATGCTGGAAGATGGGATCATCGAGGATGCCAAAGTCTTTGGAACTGGACCGTAAGGTCAGATTGTGCAGCATGCGGGGAATGAAAAAAAGATTGTGAAGACTGGCACTTCAAGCAAGCCAAGTGCAGCGGTCGTAGTGTATGATCAACTTGCGGGAAGATGCACCACTGGATCTTGCCGTGCTGCCTCCGGAGCTTGTCACCGTTGCAGAAGTATAGATCACAGGTCTGTGACTGTCCTGAGACAAGATCTGAGCCCGAAGAGCCAAGGCAAGAGTGCTGGGAAACGATTTATTCACAACTGTAGTGAATCGGGGAATTTCAAGAATCAGTGTCCGAAAGATGCATAACTAGCTGGGAAGCGTGAAAGTGATGGATCTCAGCCGGCTGCAAAGGGGCAGACCATCATGCTGCGTGTGTACACAGTCGGGATGAAATCCATGGATACTATCACTTGTCGTCCGATCACTGGTGAGTTGTCCTATCTCTCACTCTTATTGAGAATTTATGTGTGAAATTGCTTGTTTGTAGAAATAAGCTCTTAGCATTCTGAATGGATATTTAGGGGAACATAGTCATGGGGAGGGGGGGGGGGAGTGGCAACCCATAAACTGTTTGATTCATGTGTATCTCACTGCTTGTTTAACCCGAGATGATTGGAATAGGAGAGTTTCAGAACGAACCGAAGGTGAAGTAGGGTTAATTTCAACCAGCTGGTTGCCGATCATGTATACGACGGGAACATCTGAAACATCTTTGCGACGATCGGTGAAGTGAATATGCCAGCCGATGATGATTTCCCCAATAAAGTCTTTCTATGTGATCTTTGGAATGGATTTGTTGAGGAAGTACAAGGCACATCTAGACTTTCATTGTGGCCGGGTTCAGTTTGAGACCGGCAATGGAAAGATCAAGTACCAAGGTGTAAGACCTAATAAAGGGAGGCTTGGTTGTTTCAGCAGTTCAAGTAGAGCGGGTTGTTAGAAAAGGGATTTGAAGCATACTTAGCTGCAATCACGACTATGGAAGTTGGGCCAGATGCTGAGTTTGGAGATATTCCGATATTATATGATGATGTGTTCAAATCTTTGATTGGACTACTACCAGATCGTTCTAATGCAAGGCTCCTATAGGATGGCTCCAGCAGAGATGGCTGAGCTTAAGAAGCATGAACTGACGGAAAAGGATTTGTGCAGCCAAGCAGTTCATCTTGGGGCGCACCAGTCTTCTTTGTAAAGAAGAAGGATGGTAGTTTCCAGACTGTACATTGATTAATGAGGGCTTACCAGAGTGACAGTGAAGAACAAATACCCACTTCCAAGGATAGATAAGTAGTTGGAACAACTCTGTGTTCCTAATTGGTTCTCAAAGATTCATTTTGCTCCGGGATACCATCAGATTTTAATTGCTGAAAAATACATCTGTATATAAGATAGCCTCAGCGTTCATGAAAATTATGACTAATGCACATGCAGCCTTAATGAAGCTGATGAATAACATGTTCATATACTACCTGGATAAATATGTTATATTCATAGACGACATTCTGATTTACTGAAAGAATCAGGAAGAGCACAAGGTTCATTTGAGAACAGCTTTGATTAGACTGCGGGAACATAAGTTATTTGCTAAACTAAGCAAATGCCGCTTTCGGCAAAAGGAAATCGGTTTCAAAGGTGATGTGGCCCTGACAAAGGAGTGTTTGTGGATCTCGAAAAGGGCAAGGCTATTGCGGACTGGCCAAAATCAAGGAACACGGCAGAGATCAAAAGCTTTCTACATGTTAGCTTGTTGGGACATAATGCATTGGACAAGAATTTGGATCGAAATGAATCAATAAGTCGAGATGTGATGGTAAAGTGATGAGTACCTATTGATACATAATCAGGATTGATAAACCCAGTTTAACAATGATCAAATTTAACTTTTTAGACCCTAACAATTTGTGTCATGCATTTTTAGATCCAAATAGTACATAAGTGCGAAATCATTCCTGATCTGAGTTTTTTTTTATAATTTTCGACCCAAATTTTACTCTTTAACATGAAATCCTACCTTGACTAACTTATCGTTAGCCCACCGTTAAGCCATGCTTAGTTGTATAAGGGAAAAGTGCCGATTTTCAACATGTATAATTTCGGTCATGCTTTTTCAGACCTGAACAATGAGTAAGTGCGATTTCATACCCAAATTGAACGATAATTTGAATTTTATACCTGAACTGAACGATAATTTAAATTTCATAAAAAACTACTTTGACTAATGTTTGGCTAGTCAGCCGTTATTTTTGAGCGAGTCAGTGTCTAGGCAGAGATGACGTGTCGAGGGAGAGTTAAAACGACGTTGTTTTAGCTAAAATAACAAATTCTGTCACTTGAAGGGGCCGAACCCATGCCAGACAAGTGAATTAAATGAAACTTTACCATCAGGTCAAAGTAAATTTTATCATATTTACATATATACTAACTTCTATCTTCATCTTGTTCACCACTCCTCTCTGTTTCATGTTACACCATGTTTTACTTCTTCTCATACTAGGTTTACTCACGGATTCGTCGCGGATCTCTGATCAAATGGATTGGATTTCTTGGGCTTGATAATGACTTCGGCTCATGCTTCTTTTTAGACGAAGAAACTAATCTCCGCTCTTGTCTACGTGTTGCAGCCGAAGCTATTCTTCTTGGTTCCCTACATTACCTTGTCAACTGAGAGAGAGATAGCTAGAGGGAGAAGAAGCTAGTGATTATGTAAATTTTACAAAACTTGTCTAGCCCCAGTTGTTTAATGCTCAGTTTAGTGTTTCTCCAGACGTGGATTCGAGTCATAGTGAGCGTTTTTATTTAGTTTAGTTAAAAGGTGTCGGTTGACTAACCAAACGTTAATCAAAGTAGTTTTTATGTTAATATTGAAGTTCGGGTATGAATCAAATTATTGTTCAGTTTGGGTATGAAATCGCACTTACTCATTGTTCGAATCTGAAAAGGCACGACCAGAATTGTGTCGGTTGACTAACTTATCGTTAGCCCACCGTTAAGCCATGCTTAGTTGTATAAGGGAAAAGTGCCGATTTTCAACATGTATAATTTCGGTCATGCTTTTTCAGACCTGAACAATGAGTAAGTGTGATTTCATACCCAAATTGAACGATAATTTGAATTTTATACCTGAAACTGAACGATAATTTAAATTTCATAAAAACTACTTTGACTAATGTTTGGCTAGTCAGCCGTTATTTTTGAGCGAGTCAGTGTCTAGGCAGAGATGACGTGTCGAGGGAGAGTTAAAACGACGTTGTTTAGCTAAAATAACAAATTCTGTCACTTGAAGGGCCGAACCCATGCCAGACAAGTGAATTAAATGAAACTTTACCATCAGGTCAAAGTAAATTTTATCATATTTACATATATACTAACTTCTATCTTCATCTTGTTCACCACTACTCTCTATTTCATGTTACACCATTGTTTTACTTCTTCTCATACTAGGTTTACTCACGGATTCGTCGCGGATCTCTGATCAAATGGATTGGATTTCTTGGGGCTTGATAATGACTTTGGCTCATGCTTCTTTTAGACGAAGAAACTAATCTCCGCTCTTGTCTACGTGTTGCAGCCGAAGCTATTCTTCTTGGTTCCCTACATTACCTTGTCAAACTGAGAGAGAGATAGCTAGAGGGAGAAGAAGCTAGTGATTATGTAAATTTTACAAAACTTGTCTTAGCCCAGTTGTTTTAATGCTCAGTTTAGTGTTTCTCCAGACGTGGATTCGAGTCATAGTGAGCGTTTTTATTTAGTTTAGTTAAAAGGTGTCGGTTGACTAACCAAACGTTAATCAAAGTAGTTTTTATGTTAGTATTGAAGTTCGGGTATGAATCAAATTATTGTTCAGTTTGGGTATGAAATCGCACTTACTCATTGTTCGAATCTGAAAAGGCACAACCAGAATTGGTGCAGGTTGAAATTGGCACTTTTCCCTTATCCGACTAAGTATGGTTTAACGGTGGACTAACGATAAGTTAGTCAAGATAGAATTTCATGTTACGAAGTGAAATTTGAGTCAAAATCTTTTAAAAGATCTCAGTTTAGATATTATTTTGCACTTATGTTTTGTTTGGGTCTAAAAAAAACAAGATGCAAATTGTTTGGGTCTAGAAAGGCTCTTTTCCCACTGATCCGCATAACATGGATTGGCCGATCCGCTTAACATGGATTGGTCGATCAGTGATACAGGAGAGAAACTTTCCAAATTAGCAAAGAGTCGCATTTTGAAGACGAGAAAACCTAGGAAATCGATTTCATTATGTATTCTATCTTCTATTTTTGTTCTTAACGGCCAGAGAGGGACTGAGGGTTATTTGTGAGAGATTGGTGAGACTTTGGATCATTACTGTAGACTATTGGAAGGAGATTCCTCTTGTTCTTATTTTGGAGAAGATTTCTTATCGCTCTCTCATTTACAATACAATTATATCATGTTTTCTCTGAATCATTTTGTAGTTATTCATTGATTATGGATGAGAAGTCTATTTGTTTGGTTAAGGGATTATCATGGGGAATTTTACAATGTACTGATCTAGAAATTGTTACATTAGGGTTTTATGATTTTGGATCTTTGTCTACTGATTTTTTAATGCTGAGATTTGACTGATCACCTAGCCTTTAATTTTATTGCAACCAAAAAAATGCTTGATTGAATTCTAGAATATCAGTAGACGAACAAAGTTTCTGTAACCAACAGAACAGAAGTTGATGTTAATGCGCTTTGTAAAATGATAAACAATGAACCTAAAACTTGTTTAAATTATGGGATACAGTGGAAACTAATATTTATTATTTTGAGCATAGAATGTCAATGCTAGGGAAATAGGTTAGCTCCACCATTGTGATTTGAGTTCAAGACGTCGTTGTAATTAGATACATGTCTGCTTGTTGTGTGTTCAATATTGAAAAGAGATCCTTTTGAAATGGTAGCAGCTGGATATAGAGACTCAAGATTTGGATGAAGATACAGCTCCTTTTGAAATGGTAGCAGATTGGGAGCAGGCTGTGAAGGGAAGCAGAAGTGTGGTGTGATACAATCAGGTTGAAAATCTTGTGTGTTTTGAGTATTTTAATTGTGAATTGTGATTATAGGCTTGTTTTAAGAGTCATCAAAGACTGATTTCCAATTTTTTTTTCTCTGGTGAAAACAGTACAGAGATAGTTGCAAGATTGAAATGAGATCTACTTCCCTCGATGATGAACGGTGTCATGTACTGGCCTATGTGTGATTTACAGGTACTATCCACTTTATCTCGGTATGTCCTTACTGAAGCTGTTTTGGTTAGGAGACAATCATTTATTTTCTTCCCTATTTGGATATTTTCCAGAAGTATGGGCCATTCTTCTCCAAGAATCTGAGGATTCAGCTCCATACCAGCACCAAAGTCAGACATCAATACACATGAAGAAAGCCTTCTGCTTTGTTGTGCGTGCTGTAAATTCATCCCGTTCATTTGTTCATTCCCACATCGAGCATTAGCAGAACTCAAACAAGGTTCAATCAAACTTCTCATAACCTCAAGCAAGTTTTCATACTTCTATGATATACAGCAAATGCATTTGTTGCTCAGATCACAATATAATTACTGTAACATATTAACAAACGGCAAATGCATTTGTTGCTATTGTGTGGCAATGCATTGTTAGAAAATGGATTCACATAGTATAATCAATACACATATGAAACCACTTAAGCTCTTCTCACTTGAACCATTTAAGGATTTTGGGTCGGATATTCATGCTAACTTAAATTGGGTACTTTTATAAATATATTTAGTTTTTATTAATTTTAAATCGGATCGATATATCATTGACGAGCAAGACAACGACATTGGTTTTCTTTTGGAGGACTCAATATGCAAATCATAAATGAATGATCTATCTCATGGCCTATGCATAATGTAGTCATCAACAGTTTTACAATGGCCTTGGTACTTATATCCAGCTGAAAATCCTTTAAGAAAAGTAACACTACAAGAAAACACAAGATTAACGACGGCTGAGTTCCTCGTGAATTCGTCGTTAATGAGGTATTACGAGGAAATAGCGAGGAAAATGGTTTGGTCGTTAATCGTTCGTCGTAACGCGTATTTCCTCGCCAATTCCACGTTACTTAGCGAGGAAAATATTTCGTCGTAAAGACCAAGTACAATATTTCGTCGTAAAGACCACGTAAGATTTCCACGTAAGGAACTCGCTAAGTTTCCTCGTAAAGACCACGAAAATATTCCTCGTAAGTATCACGTAAACCTTTTCACGTTAATTACACGTAAATGTCACGAAAGCATTTCCTCGTAAGTTCGACGTTAACTTTCCTCGTCATTTCCACGTTAATTTTCCACGTGAAATACACGTAATGAAGTCGAAAAAAATCCTCGTAAAGACCACGTAAATCATACGAAGTTATTTCCTCGTGAATTAACGAGGAATTTACTTCGATTTTTATATACAGAATTAAAATAAAAAATAATTAGAAAAATATTTATAATTTTAATTATGATTATAAAATTTGAATTAAAAAATACAGAAACAATAAAAAGAAAAATATATTTATTCATAAATAATTAGAATTTATATTTACAACGAATAAAAAGAAAATAAAAAACTAAGGCTCGTTCATCGCCCGGTAGAACTCATCACTCCTCCTCTCTACATCCGCCTCGTTATGGGCCTCGCTTGTCGACTCGCCTGGAATTGGATTTTGTCGTCGCAAGTTCCTCAACAAGGACTCCCATTCCGGATTTGTTGCCGCTATGACGTCCAAGAAGCCCTCGACTACACCCTGTCGAGCTGTGAACGCAGATGTTGTCGAGGCCAACTCGTTACGCAGCTGAGTGACCTCGTCTTCCCGTCTCTGACCATAAGATGATGTCGCTCTCGGAACATCGTTGACGGAACCAATCCCCAACGTACGTCCCTTTTTCTTAGGGACAAACCTTAAAAACCCAAAAAAATTATTGTTAGTAAAAATTTAAATTTAAATTAAATGAATAATTTAAAATTTAAAATATTTTAAAATTTACCTCCTCGTAAATCTTATCCACTTCAACTGTGGATAAGTTGACGGGTAGTCCGTCGGGAGACTGCTGTGTCAGCTGGGTCTGACGCTCTTGAACCCGGTCAGCAACTTCATTGAAGATTTGCTCGGACCTAGGATCTACGAATCGACCCGACTTGTTCTTGTGGGTCTTCTCGTAAAGTTCCATAAGAGTCGGGAGCTGTCCCGTCTCTTTGGCCTACAAAACATTTTAGAGAGTTAGTATATATAAATATATTATATAAAAGAAATTAATTAAATTCAATATTTAATTACATACCATCTCCAAACGGATAGCGGCGTGGGGTTTTTGGCCCGTAGAGTGAAGCATCGGCCCGTGACCGTGCTCATCTACCTTGTTACGGGAGGCAGAGCAAGACTGGGCGATTCTTATGGCATCAGGAGTTTCCCAATAACGGATGAGGCCATCCCACACCTCAGTGGTGAGCTCAGCGGGTTTACCACGCTCATATCCCTTCACGATCCAGTCCCCCTTCCAGTTGGAGACCGTGTCCAACAGGCGAGCTTTCACCTTACTGTTGAACGCTTTCCTCACCTTCTCATTGACCCCCAAAGACCAATGATACTTTTGCTGTAACAGAAAAAAAAATAAGTTAATAATTAGTATTTTTAAAAATTTGAAATGTAAATTAAAAAATAATAGTATATATATATAAAAATTAATAGTAACTTACAGCGAAAATCTTGAACCACGTCTTTCTGATGTAGACGGGCGTCTTCTTCCAGTTCGGATGTGGCATGGAGAAGTAACCCTTCATCGTGTCGGTTACATCTGATGCGAGACATCCGTCAACCCCAAACCTAAAAAAACAAATTTAAAGTATAAATTAGATAGTAATGTTATTAAAAAAATTTAAAAGAATCTAAAAAAAATATAACATACCACAAAGTTCCGTCCGGTCGGTCGGGGTCTATGACCGGTAAACCTTCTCTGCCCGGCTGAGCGAGAATGTCCTCGACAGTGTACTGCGAGTAAGGAGCACTCGGCGGCACCATCAGATCGGGATGAATGGGAGCCGGCATCTCCGCAGCCATCGGTGGAGGCACTTGAGGTGGCACCTCTGGGACATGATGATCATGATGAGCCGGTGGTGCAACCGATTGTACACCAGGTGCTGTAGGAGAGACTCTCTGAGAAGACTGAGTCTCTGGGACGCTATCCGGACCCGAAGAACTAGGTGCTGTAGAAGAAGAACCGGGGTGTAAAACGACTACCCGGCACACCGAACATCTGTCTGTAGTGGGCAGTAAGTTTGTTCTTTCGTACCTATTAAAAAAAATTCAAAATTAGCACTCAAACTTCAAATTTTTATATATTAAATTCCTAATTAATCACCTAATCAACACTAATTAACCTAAAATTCCGTAAACCTATCTAAATTCCCTACACTAACCACCTAAACTACCCTAAACTAATCAAAGGGAGGAGAGAGGACTTACCATGATTTTAGAGAGGAAGTAGAGAGGAAATGAGAAAGTGAGAGGGTTCGTGGGTATATATATAGGATACATTACCACGTAAAAACCTCGTAAATTAACGAGGAAATCGCGAGGCCTGTCTTTTTCTTTACGAGGAAATCGCGAGGCCCGTGTTTTCCTTTACGAGGAATTCGCGAGTCCCATGTTTCCCAGTAACGAGGAAATAACGAGATATTTCTTAAATTCTAAAATCCAAAACCCTAAACCCCAAATTATAATTTTAAGATTTAGGAAATTGTTGGAATCGTAAGTGGGAAGAGTCTGTGTCTTCACACTCGTGATTCTAGATATTTCTTCTATTTTTAAAGAATTCTTCAAAGAAAGAGAAGAAAGATACTGGAATCACAATTGGGAAGAGACCGTGTCTTCGCACTCGTGATTCCAGACCTTTCTCCTCTTTTTTTAAAGAATCTTTCTTCGCACTCGTGATTCCAGACCTTTCTACTCTTTTGGAATTATGAATTGTGACAAAATGGTCTTGGTATATATAGATGTAGATTTCCTCGTTAATTCCTCGTGAGTTAACGAGGAAATAACTAGGAAGGTCTCTTCGTTTCCCGAATTCGTCGTTAGTTCCACGTGAACTCACGTGGTAATCGCGAGGCCCGTGCTTATTTCCACGAGGAAATAACGAGGCTTTGTTCTAATTCCTTACAACCCAAAACCCCAAACCCCTTCTTCTTATAATTTTATAACTTCAACCTCTACTTCTTATAACCTATACAACCCATCAATCTCTAAGGAAGATAGGGCTTAGGGTTTTGGATTTTGGTTTAGAATTTGGGGTTTGGAATATATGAAGTAAAAGATAAGATAAGGAAGATAGGGTTTAGGGTTTTGGATTTTGGTTTAGAATTTGAGGTTTGGCCTATCTGCCGTCCCTCCGCTCCGGCCGCTCGGGTTTCGGGTTTTGGCTTTTGGTTTCGCCTTTGGGTTTGGCCTCTCTGCCGTCCCCGCTCCGCTCCGGCCGCTCGGGTTTCGGGTTTTGGCTTTTGGTTTCGCCTTTGGGTTTGGCCTCTCTGCCGTCCCCGCTCCGCTCCGGCCGCTCGGGTTTCGGGTTTTGGCTTTTGGTTTCGCCTTTGGGGTTTGGCCTCTCTGCCGTCCCCGCTCCGCTCCGGCCGCTCGGGTTTCGGGTTTTGGCCGCCCTGCGCTTCCGTGGCCTTCCCGCCTTTCTTTTTTTTTTCCCTTCCCTGTTCCTCGTTCTTTCCCGTCGTCCACGTGGTCTTTACGACGAATTGTGCTTACGTGGAAATCGCGAGGCCCGTGTTTTTAATTCTCACTTTCGTCGTAAAAAACCACGTTATATAACGTGGAAATAACGAGATTTATGTTTAAATCCCTATAATCCAAAACCTAAACCCCAAACCCCATCTTCCTTATCTTCTACTTCATATATTCCAAACCCCAACCATCTTCCCTTTAACCTCAATCTTTTTATTCCATTCCAAAATTCAAAAACCACAATTCCTTAAGTCTGAAAATCAATCATACATCAATACTAATACATCAATCGGATACATCGACATTCTCGTCATCACTAGAAACATCATCATTTTCATTAAACTCGTCTTCAACACCTTCGTCCGTCGCATCGTCGGTAAGATCTTCGTACTCATGATTAGGCGGATCAATGAGAAGTATGTCGTCTGTGGCAGCTTCAGGTTCCTCGACTACATTTATCTGTTCTTCTTGCAATGGTGGTTCTTCTCCACTTATGATTCGTCCACGAGGTGTAACTTTGATCACGGATAACCAATTTATTCCTGATTCTCTCATCCGAGGGTATGGAAGGAAGCAAACTTGGTCTAGCTTGTGAAGCTAAGATGAAAGGCTCAAATTTGTTGTACCTTCGTCCACCATTGACATCAACTACACCAAATTTGTTATATACCGAACACCTCTGTTGACGACAGGGTCGAACCATTCACATTTGAAGAGGACGCATTTCAGCTTCAATATCCCTGGGAATTCGACTTCAATAATCTCCGTCAAGATCCCGTAGAAATCTGTTTCCCCTTTCACACATATTCCATAGTTACTGGTCGCCCGCTGTCTACCATACTCATATGTGTGAAAAGTATAGCCTCGTGTGAAATACATCTGTGATGTGGTCACCTTTACATGTGGAGATTGAATTACTTCGTGTAACCACTTAGGATAATCTGCATCGTCGTCATAATCAACCTTAAAAAAAAATAGAACATTGAAATATTAGTAAATATAATGTATGGAAAAATAAGTTGATCGAGCTAGGTGTAAAAATTAATACCTGATTCTTCAACCACTTAATAAAGTGTTGATCTTTCCTTTTGTCTACGTCACTTGTGGATATACCTGGGAATGTTTCTTCGACTTGAGAAACAAATAAGCTGTAAAATCACATTTTACATCAATTAATCTTAATTTCACAATTATATAATTTATATTTATTATGTGTTTTTAGAAGTGTCCATATATATGTACCTTTCAAAATAACGCATCAATGGATCCTCGCAATTGAGTAGAATATAGGTGTGTGCACTATGGGCGTCTTCTTCACTCGACCACCAAACTTCTTTTGATTTCCCACCGAGTCGCCCAATCTGGCTAAAGATGTCTGGAACACCAGCAACTGCATATGTTGGCGCGACACCACCATCATCATATCTTCTAGGAGCTCTTTTCCGGGTACGTACTTTTGACCCAAAGTAGTACGATGTAAAGTGAGAAGTTTCTTCCGTCAAACTTCCAGCAATTATAGAACCTTCAACTTTTGCCAGGTTTTTGGCTTTTTCCCTTCAAATATTTCATGGCTCGCTCATACTGATACATCCATCCGTAATGTACAGGTCCACGAAGCAATGCCTCATATGGGAGGTGGATAGCTAGATGCTCCATGACATCAAAAAATCCCGGAGGAAATATTTTCTCCAAGTTGCACAATAAGATGGGAATGTTCTCCTGAAGCTGTTCCACAACTTCTTCTTTAAGAGTGCGTGTGCTCAGATCCCTGAAAAATGCTCCGATGCCTAATTCCAAAACAAAATAAACACATTAGTCATACATTATTGCAAACTAAACCATTATAAAATTAATGGGCTATAATTTATTACCTGAAAGTGCTTCATGTACGTTTGTTGGAAGTAGCTCCGCAAATGCAAAGGGAAGTAGTCGTTGCATAAATACATGACAATCATGACTCTTCATCCCAGAGAACTTTTGACCCTTTTCAACACATCTAGAGAGATTTGAAACATACCCATCGGGGAACTTCACTTCTGATGCCACCCAGTTGAACAACACCGACTTTTTTTCTGAAGACAATCTGAATATCGGAACGGGAACTTGTCCATTGCTTTTTATATGTAACTCACTTCTTGAGCAAATATCCGGCAAGTCCATCCTCGATTTTATGTTGTCTTTTGTCTTCCCTGGGACATTCAATATTGTATTCATGATGTTTCTCAAAGAAATTCTTCTCTATATGCATCACAATCGAGGTTGTGGCGCAAAAGAAGATCCTTCCAATATGGCAACTCCCAAAATATACTCTTCTTGTGCCAATTGTGCTGAACACCGTAAAAATCAGGCATATTACCGGGGACATGCCAATTACCACCACGGGGAACTGTTTCCAGAGCTCCATAGTAATCGAGTTGCGCTTCAATTTGTTGTCCAGTTAAATATGGAGGATGAGTGTCTCTCACAACTCTTTTGTGCCTAAACAATTTCTTGTTTCTTCGGTACGGATGACCAATGGGAAGAAATCGACGGTGACAATCGAACCAACTTGTCTTCCTACCATTCTTCAGTTGAAAAGCATCTGTCGTTCCATTACAATATGGACAAGCTAATCTCCCATGTGTAGTCCATCCAGACAACATCCCATAGGCAGGGAAAGTCACTTATGGTCCACAAAAGCATCGCTCGCATCGTAAAATTTGTCTTCGTTGAGCAGTCATACGTCCTCTTCCCTGTTGACCACAAATCCTTCAACTCTTTTATCAGTGGTTGCAGGAAAACATCCAGAGACCTTTTTGGATGGTTCGGACCAGGTATTAATATGGTCAAGAACAGCAACTCCCGTTGCATGCACATCTCCGGTGGCAGGTTGTATGGCGTAAGAAAGACTGGCCACAATGAATATTGTCTCCCTGACATTCCGAATGGACTAAATCCATCTGTGCATAATCCAAGATACACATTCCGGCTATTGCTAGCGAATTCTGGATGTACTTTGTTGAAATGTTTCCAGGCTCTTGCATCTGATGGATGAGTCATCTCACCATCCGTCTGAGTGTGCTCGGCATGCCATCTCATCTTCCCAGCAGTCTGCTCTGATTGGTACAATCTTTTCAATCTGTCTGTAATTGGTAGGTACCACATCCTTTGGTACGGTACCCTATTACGTCCCCGTCCTTGCGGCTTGAATCGTGGCTTCTTGCAGAATCGACATTCTTCTAACTTCTCATCATCTCCCCAGTAGATCATGCAATTGTCAATGCAAACATCTATTATCTCCGAAGGCAAGCCAAGACTATAAACCAGTTTCTGAATCTCATAATAAGAATCAGCAGACACATTGTCTTCCGGCAAATACTCTTTAAACAAGTCTGCCCATTCATTCATGCAACTTTCAGATAGATTGTGATCAGTTTTAATATTCATCATTCTAGCTGCCAACGACAATTTAGAGAGACCTTCTCTACAACCACTGTAAAGTGGCTGATTCGCAGCATCTAACATTTCATAAAACTTTTTTGCATCTATATTAGGTTCTTCATCTTCATCATGAGCTACGAATGCATCAGCTACCATATCATGAACCCTATCAAAATCTACCATCTGCTCTTCTTGATGGTAACTATGTTCATTATGCAAATGATGATGATCAACCGGTTGTTCTTCCTGAAAATTGCTATTACTACTACTAGCTTCATGATTCTCATCATAATTATAACCTTCTCCATGTTGAAACCAGATATAGTAATTTGGCGTGAAACCTCTATTTATTAAATGCTTCCAAAACATTTTCACGATTTGCCAATTTCGAATTGTTGCATTTCCGACAAGGACAGAACATCTTACCGCTTTCTTGGGCCAGCGGTGTGGAATCTGCCTGATGCATAAATGTCTCCAGCCCCGCAAGGTATTCTTTCGTCACTCTCTCCCGTTAGCATCTCTATGCATATACATCCACCTCCGCAATTCGAAAATATTCCCGGAGCCCGACATTTTTTTTCTTTCACGTTTATATTTTTTTTCTTCTTGGTGTGTTTAAAATGATCTTCAAAGGTTCATATTTATAGAAAATTTTCGAATCTGGTAGTTGAGATTTTACTACGAAATAACCACGAAATTTTGTTAGGTAGCCGAAAAAAAAACGTGTTTCACCTACAAAGTTGGTAGACTCGAAATTTCGTCGTTATTTACACGCAAAAGTTTTCCTCGTAAAGGACACGCTAGTTTTACGTGGAATTTACGTGGAAGATAATTTTCCTCGTAAGAACCATGTTACCTTACGTCCTTTTACGTGGAAATTATTTCCTCGTTAATTTACGACGAAATGACGTTGCTTTTATTTTCGTCGTAAGTAACTCGTAAAGACGACGTTATTTTACGAGGTTTAATTTTCCTCGTTAATGTTCGTCGCTAATGTTGTGTTTTCTTGTAGTGTTTGTTTAATTTATGTTTTTTCAAGGCAGAAGAAAATGAGGGCGAGCCGGTTGATGATCTCGCCCTAATGAAGAGGGCGTATACCAACAAGAAGACCGGCCAGATTGATGATGGTGTTGTGAGGGATGTGGTCACCCTCATCGACACTCAGGTGGAAGACAAAGTGTCTCAGCTTCAAAACCGAGGATGACGATTCGACGGGTTCGACCTACTTGCCTTTGGTTCGGATCAACGAAATCGTTGAATCGGTAAGTTTTTTTTTAAAGTTCAATTTAGATTTCTATTATTTAAAGTTTTTTTCATCTTTTCTATTATTTAAATTTGACACTTTTCTATTTCATAGTCGGTTCCAAAGAAGAAGGGACGTTTGTTCGGTTTGGGTCGTCGGTCCCGGTCAGTTCCGTCTTCTGCTGCACCACCGCCCTTTGTTGATCCAGAAGCACTTATGGGTCAGTTGCAGGACAAGGATGATCGCATATCTGCGTTGGAGACCCAGATGGCGACTCAACAGGCGAGCTTTGAGGCACAGAGGAAGCTGAACGAGCAAATGATGGAGATGATGAGGAGGTTGCACCCGAACGAGGTGTTCCCGAGCATGCCAGACCCGAACACCCAAAACCCGTAGTTTTTTTTTTCAAAAACTCGGAATGTTTTATTTTTATTTGTACTACTTTGAATTTTATATAATATGTTTTCTATTTTAATTTTAATTTTATATTTTCGAATTTAAATTTCAAAAAATTTAAATTTTTTTTAAAAATTATTTTTTTTGGATATTCTGAGGAAGATTTCCCTCGGAATATTCCGACGATCATAGTCGTCGGAATATACCGAGGAAGCTTGCCCTCGGAAATTTCCGAGGAAGTTTTCCCTCGGTATATGCCGACGACGGCGATCGTCGGAATATACCGAGGGAGCCCGTCCTCGGAATTTTCCGAGGGCTAGCTTCGTCGGTATTATTCGTCGGAACTTCCGAGGATATGTCCCTCGGAAGTGTCCTCGGTATATACCGAGGAAGAGCTTCCTCGGTATTTTCCGACGATATTTCCGAGGAACAGTTGTCCTCAAAGTTTCCTCGGAATTTTGTTTCCTCGGAATTCCGTCAGAAAATTCCGAGGAAATTCCGAGGGAAATTTGAAATTCCGAGGAGTTTTTTCTGAGGACATATTTCCTCGGTAATGTCGTCGGAATACGGTTATTCCGACGACATACCGACGATTTTAGCCCTTGGTATGAGCCTGTTTTCTTGTAGTGCAACGAGCTGCAACATGGATAGCCATTTAAGAAGCTGGGCGACAGTCATGAACATAAGATCTCCCGGGACAGACCGACACGAGGTGGGACATCCGTGAGCGGGCCATAGGTCCTTATGTCTAGGTTGCTTGGAGTCGAGTATGTCGAGTCGGTCGAGTCCATGTGAAGCAATGACTGAGTTCTTGCAATGTTTGAGTGTTAGGTTGGTAGAAAACATATGAAAATGTTGATGTTATGTTATCAGTTGTTGCATTTGATTGTTATTAGTGGCTAATCAGTCCTTCTTCCTGCATTGAGTAGTGTAGAGTGTCAGGCGGGGAGACTGGTCTAAAACCAATTCACTGAGTAACACAATTACTCACTCACTCCCTTCCTTTCCATTTATCTGTGTGCACAACTGTAAGTAGAAGTATATAAATATGGGCGGGTTGGTATTCCACAGAAGGCAGTGCACGTCCGTCGATTCTTGGGACCAATAACAGGATAATCAGATTGTCTAAAATGAATAGACGCGTGTCCATAACTCCCACCTAGATATCTCGGTCGGATGTCGGGGGAACGAGATGTTAAAACATAGGTCTTGGATTTTATTCTCCACTCTAAACAGAAGTGAGGAGGCTTATTACAAGGAAATCCACAGTTGTGAAATTTTCCTTTTTGTTTACGATGATTGGTTTTGAAGAGATAGTTTCAACATGACATCTTTGAACTCAAACCATTCTTCATCTAGTCCAAACCATTGTCAAACCTCTGTACACCTGAGGTCTGATTGTTTTGAAACCACTGTATGAAAAAAGTGAAAATACATGTACAGAGAACTCAACCCGCATGAAATTGTATCCTCGATCGCAAGTTTTTCTCACCAAATTTGATTACACTACTCCAAATATGTAATATGATATTTAAGAAAAAAAAAGAAAAAACAAAAAGAAGATCAAATAAAATAAAAACAAAAAAAAAATTAAAGAAGATAATCCGACAGTCGGTGTAAAAACCAGGAAACGTTTTTTAGCTACTTCATTTTATCTATATTGAAATTGTTTAATTTTAAAAATACACATTATGAATGACATACACAATATTAAATCCCAGGAGATTAACAATAGAACTACATATTAAGTTAATGGAAATAACAAATTGAACAAATTAAAATATCCTCACATCCAAAATAAGATCACACAGAAAACATATTCTTTCTATTTCTATTAGGTCTGGGCATTCGGGGTCCCAGTCGGGTTTCGATTTTGTGCAATCGGGTTTCGGTTTTTTCGGGTTTATCAAAATCATCCCCATTCGGGTTATATGAAATTTTGGTTCGGGATCGGTTCGGGTTCTATCGGTTCCGGGTCGGGTTAGTAAATCTTCAAAATACCGGTACAATCCGATGTACTTTCGGTTCAGATCCCTATTGGTTCTTCGGTTTAAATGTATCTGATTTGTACCTATTTTGTAGCCGAAACATAAGAAAAATTGTTTCTTTCTTCGGTTTTAAAATACCTGATTTGTACCTATTTTATAACCAAAACTTAAGTAAAATCGATTCAAAAATAAGAAAGGAACATCAACCATGATCATTCAAAATCAAACGAAAGGTAAACATATTTATTGATAGAAAGAAAATCAAATAAATGAAAGCATAAAAACGAAAACCAAATTTTCATGAAATAATAAACATTGTTCAATGAAAAACAAAACCACAATCTAAAAACTTCAACTTCAACCACCACCTTCAACCATCAACCTTCATGTAATACAACTACCAACCTTCATGTAATAGATAATTATCTTAGATGTTCAATATATCTTAGTGAATTTTGGATACATATTAGGAATTGAGATCATGTTTGGTACAAGATCTTTTGGGAGTTTTGAATATTTTAGGTTCTATCGGATATCCATTTAGGTTCGGGTTCGGTTCGGATAATACCCATAATCCGTAATACCATAAAACAAGATTCATTCAGTATTTATATCGGATTCGGATCGGTTCGGATTTATTTTTATCGGATCGGATTCGGTTCAGGTTTTCAGATTCGGTTTATCACCCCAACCCTAATTTCAACTAATGTGTAGGAAAAAATGGCTAGACACATACAAGGATAATGATGAAAATGTGTTTCTATTAAAAATATATAATATAAAAATAGTACAAAGGTTGCAAAACATATTTGACGACAAATAAAAATAAAAAAACGTTAAAACATATAAATAATTGTCAAGAATCAAACTAATATAATCATTCTCCGAGAAGCACGAATAAACCCATAGTTATAAATAATTTATATTGTATATTGGTTTCTTAGCAGCACGATTTTCTAAATTACAAGTCGAGTAATTCATAAAGTAAGAAAAGAAACATTTAAAATCTTACCATTCATAAAATTGATAGCATAGTGATGAATATTTTGGTCACGATCATGGACACCTAAATTATCTTCTATAAATGCATCTTTAGTTATTATATCTTTCAACTAATATCTAGTAAAAAAAAAACTAATATCTAGTATATATATGACAACTGTTATCACAAAGTTGAAAGAACTAGATTTAATCCCCCTCCCTTTCGATTTATCGATATCTAAAAGACTCGATAAAAATACCAAACATCATAAAACAATAGTTAGAATGTGTTAAAATGCAATTCAGCATACCCCAGTCATTTAAAGCTCTTTATGGTGAGACACAAATCGAAGTACCAAATATGAAGATCTTCAATTGGCAAGACGCAACGAATATAAGGATCTGAAGTGGGATAAACTTTTAAAATCGCAACTATTAGTTTCACACAAAACATGTAATTAAGATGATGCAAAGTGGTTTTAGATTTCTAATTTTTACCAGAAGGCAAAAGATGTCGATTTTAATATTTTTACCTATAATTTTGAAGATATTTGAAGAACAATATTTATGAGTAAAAAACACTGATTTTGTGGAAAATATATTTTCCAACTAAGGCTCCAAATAGAAAAAGTGGATCAAACATTGTGTATCTAGCAGATCAAGCGAATAGAACGGAACAAAAGTGGATCAAGTGGTTCTAGCAGTACAATAATGGATCAAACGGATCTACCAGTCCAAAACATGTATTGGAATGGTGAAAACGAATAAAAACTGGTTCAAAGTACTGTATAAATTTAAAATAGTCTATATAAAATTTTATATTAGTTTTCGTTTTACATTGTTAAATTAAAATAGTTATTTTAAGAAATAATTTATAAATGAAGTAAATATATATAATTGTTTTGGTTTTTATATAATAGCTTATAAATACATTAAATAAAATATAAAAAATTTCTTTCAACTTTGTATATATACATTATAATGTGTTCATGTATTTGTTTTATTGATTCAAGTAATTAAATAGTGAATAGTTTAAATCATTTAAATTACAAAACCTATACAAAATTCATGTGTTATAATATTTAAAGAATCATGCAAACAAAAGAGTAATATACTTATTACAGTCTTTCACAATTAGTTTTGTTATTTAATTCATTTATTTTTATCATCATTTACTATGTGTACAAGATCCACACTAGAGGTGTATGAACCTCTTCTTTTACGAGTTAAAAGCGGATTTCATTTTTTCATGTTTGATCCACTAGTTTTGACCACCAGTGTATGATTCAACATATTTATATTTTAGCTCCGAATGGAAAAAATGGATTAAGCGGAACAAGAATGGATCAAGTGGATCTAGCGGTGCAAATGCGGACTTAGCGGACTAAAATATATGTGTGAATGGTGAAAGTAGATGAAAAAACAGTCGAAAATACTCTACACATTTAAATTAAATTATATAACAGTTGTATTAATATTTATTCTCATAAATAATATCACTTATTAGAAAATAATCTATGAATGCAATAAATCAAAAAATTTATATAGAATAAATATAAATTACTATATATAATTATTTTGAGATTTAAATTTAAATAAATTTTTATATAAGTATTAAATAAACTTCATTGTCAGATACCCATTTAAACTAGATCAAGTGTTGGCCAGACGAACCGATTCTCCGGGGAGTACCTCCATCTGTCCGTATCTGATCTATATGGAGAAAATATAGCATCTAGTTCTTACTTCTCTCGCTAACGCGTCCGCCTGACCATTCCTACTTCGAGGGATATAAATCAGACAAGTTTTAAATAATTTATATAACTTCTTATATTACTATTTATTTTTCATAAATAAAATTAATATTTTTAACAAATAACTTATAAATGTAATAAATATTAATTTTTATTCAAAATTTAATAGAAGATAAGTTTAGACACATATATATATATATATAGAGAGAGAGAGAGAGAGAGAGATTTTGAGTTTCAAACTTAAATATATATATATATATATATATATACACATTTGAATTAAAAAATTGATATATATATATATATATACATATCTAATTTGATTTAAAATAATTGTTTTTAAATAAATAGTATTATTATTTTGATCTTTAGTATTAAGTAACACCAATTTTTAAATATCTAAGAGTTTTCCAAAAACAAAAAACACATTGTTAAAAACATAAACTATGATGACAAAACAATATATATAGCTCATATGGTATAAAATATACAAATCAAGTATTATATTCAAATGGAATAGGATTGAAAACTCATTCCACACGAAATATAGAAATGAGCTAACTATAAATGAGTTATATTTGTATGGTTACGATTACTTACTCCTAAAACCACCCTTTAAATCTAAACCCTAAGTATAGATTAGTTAACCCTAGAGGATATAAGTGTATATTTACATTTTAATGAAACATTTTGATCCTTGGAAACTATATTTGTGACAAAAACTTTTCTAGTGATATCGTAAAGTATTTCTCTAGATAAATCTTCCACGAGATAATAATACATTGTGGCGTCGATTAATTATTTAAATAATACATTATATAGATATATATTAAGATTATTATTTCGAAAACAAAAAATAAAAAACCTGATTGTTGCTGTTGGATTTACATTTACAACATTTTGAATCAAAATATTAAAATAGAAACATTTAAATTGGATATTTTGGTCATTTATCTATAAATAAGTGTAATTTTCAAAGATAATTTACAATAGTGTAGTTTTCAAAATAAACTCATATGAAAGTATTTTCCAATTTTTCTCTTTATATTATTATCGGATTCTAACTTTTATTATGAAAATTTATTGTAATTGGATTTGTGTGACTAAAATAAGCATCGTGTTAAACATCAGGTTCTGGATATCCACATCAACTTTTTTTATTACTCATATTTAGGGGTGTCAAAACGAGCTATAGCTCATGAGCTGGCTCAGCTCAGTTCAATAATTCATGAGTATGATCACTATTTTTAAGTTCATTTAATAAATGAGTTTAATGATCGAGCGTAAATTAGATCACGAGTTATATGAACGATCTTAAATGAACATGAGTTTGGTCATTTTTATATTTAATATATAAATATTATATATATATATGTGTGTGTGTGAATGACTTCTATATTTCTTATTTAAGAATAGATATTTTATATACTAATCATATTTATCTTCTAATATTAAAAGGTAAAACCAAAAAGTTTTAAATATATACAAAAATGTAAAAAAAAAAAAATTGATATCAATTCTCATATCATATAACTTTAGAATTAAAATATAAATATTCCTAAGACACTCTTGCAGAATATATATCTTTATGATTTGAATAGATTAAGAGTTTGAAGATGAATCATCTCAAGACTCTTATGTGAAATAGAGTTTTTGATCACTGATTTAGCTTTAATATAATATATTATTAGGTGTTGGTTTTATTCAGTGTTTAATACTAACATTTTAGAATTTTAATATTTAAATTATATTATAAAAATTAATCTATATTTTATTTTTGATTATTTTTATATTTTTTGTTTTATTTTATACTTGATCATGAGTTAGTTCATTTAACTCATGTTCTAGATGATCTGAGTTCGAGTTTACATATTGAAGCTCATATAATAAATGAGCTGAGCTGAGCTAACTCATGAAAGACACGAACTCACTATAAGCTGAGCTGAGTTGAGCGAGCTAGTTTATTTTGACACCCCTACTCATATTGATAATTTAGTATCCAAATCTGGATATAGATATCCCATATATACCTAAGTTTTTAGAGGACATGGGATCGGATTAAAAATCAATTTTGGATATTAGATAAATTTTCTATCCCTTATGGAAAATTTCTGCCATCATTTCTTAAATTTTTTTTAATCAAGTAATATTCGAAGCATGATCACTATCTTGAGGATTTTAGCTGAAATTTGTATAATACGAAAAAAAAAAGTTCTTCAAGCAAAAAACAATTCAAAGTTTGTTGACCGAATGATTGGTTAAACATTAATATCAAATGATCAATGATCATGGGTCGTTCGCAATGCATGGGCCGCACTACCTTCCACTTGTTGTCTGAATAAATCCATAACATTTAGTAAAAAAATGTTTCTCAGAAAGAAAAAAACTTTTAGTCAAAATCATGATATGCATATACATTTACTGCAAGATATGCTGCAGATCCATTGGAATATACTACAGACAGTATGGGGAAATAATGGTTGAAATGAAAACAAATTGCGAAAGTACATCTAACTAAGAGACATACAAATCTCTCACGAGATTAATCGAATCGGTTTAATCTTCATGAAACTTACCTTCAAAAGTTACACCAAAAAAAATCATACCTGCTTTTTCTTTTGATCGAAAAAAAAAACATACCTTCAAAAACCTTTAGTCAAGAAAAAAATATAGACCTACAATGATTTTTTTACATCAGTCCAATGACTATAACTACAATATATTTAGCATGTATATGAGTGTGTTATAGATACACATATTTTTAAAAAAAAATATTATCTCACTATTGGAGATAATGTTAGTCATTATCTCGTTATTATTAGTGATAAGTCTTGTTATTATTGATAACTACTATCGTGGTTGATAAGGGTTTGAAGTCCATTGTTGATAAGGACTATAGGGTTTATCTCGTCGATTGTGAGTTGTATATAAACCAAAGTATGTAAAGTATAATAAACAAGTTGAGTTCGATATCTTATTCTACATGGTATCAGAGCTGATCCTTTTCAAATACACATAAATTTCTTTTCTATCTTCAAGTTTGTTCAAAGTTTGAACATCTTCGTCTGTGACGATGTCTAAAGAAAGTGACGACTCGGGTGTTGTTGCTAAAACCAGTGGTGAAATAACAACGACAACTCCCCCTTCGCCGTATACTCTCTATGGGTCTGATAACCCAGGAGTGATGATTACTTCTGTTACATTAACAGGAGATAACTATAACTTATGGGTTAACGAGATGCGTAATGCTCTCCAAGCAAAACGCAAAATTGGTTTCATTAATGGAACCATGAAAAAGCCTGCAGTCGACAGTCCGGACTATGATAACTGGATAGCTGTAAACTCAATGGTCATTGGGTGGATTCGGGCTTCGATTGATGCTACAGTCAAGTCGTCAGTGACGTTTATTTCAGAAGCAAGTCAACTGTGGTCTGAACTAAAACAGCGTTTCTCAGTCGGAAACAAGGTTCAGATTCATCAACTAAAGGCGCAGCAAGCGCAGTGTCGCCAAGACGGCCAAACTGTGCTAGAATATTACGGACGTTTGTGTGCCTTGTGGGAAGAGTTTGCTATTTACAGACCTATTCCTACGTGTACGTGTGGTGTTGCTAATGAGATCAGACAAGAAAGAGATGATGATAAGGTTCACCAGTTCATAATGGGTCTGGACGACTCCCGCTTTGGTGGTTTGTGCACAACACTAATCGGGATGGATCCTTTGCCATCTATTGGAGAAGTTTACTCTAAGGTGATCAGAGAAGAGCAGAGACTTAATGCGTCCCGAGAACGTGAGCAGCAACAGGATGCAGTTGGGTTTGTTACTCGACGCAAACCAATCTCAATGACAATCAAGGTGGTTCAAAGTCAGAATCAATACTCAAAAGCAGGGATCGCACCACACTCTGTTCTAACTGTGGTCGGAGTGGTCATGAAAAGAAAGATTGCTGGCAGATTGTCGGTTTTCTTGAATGGTGGACTGAGCGTAATGAAGGAGGACGTGGTAGAGGACGCAATTCTCGTGGAGGACGCGGTGGTCGTGGCGGTAGGGCTACTGCTGCACACGCAACAAGCTCTAATGCGTCTGCTTTTCCAGAGTTTACCAATGATCAATGGAAAGCTCTGTCACAGATGATTCAAGAAAGGTCTAATGCCGATAAGTTATCTGGTAAGACAAAGTTTGGAGATGTCATTCTAGACACAGGAGCCTCACACCACATGACTGGAAACTTGTCATTGTTGACTGATGTGGTTTCTATTCCGCGATGCTCCGTGGGATTTGCAGATGGTAGCAAAACTTTCGCCTTGAGCATGGGAAAGTTTCCACTTTCGCGGAAAATTTCATTACATAACGTGTTATACGTTCCTTCTTTAAACTGCACTCTGATTTCTGTTTCAAAAATTTTGAAGCAAGCTGGTGGTTTCGCGACTTTCACTGATGCAGTTTGTGTTTTACAGGACCGTTTCGCGAGGACTCTGATTGGATCCGGTGAAGAGCGTGATGGGGTTTACTTCTTGTCGGATGTTTCTACAGCAAAGATACACATGGCCGATGCATCTCCTGATCAGACCTTGTGGCATCAGCGTTTAGGACATCCTAGTTTTTCTGTTCTTTCCTCTTTACCTGTGTATTCCTCTACTTCTGTTAGCTCTCATCCGTGTGATGTGTGTTTCCGAGCAAAGCAGACTAGACAAGTGTTTCCCGACAGTTCTAACAAATCAAAAGATTGTTTTTCCTTGATTCATGTTGATGTTTGGGGTCCCTATCGTCAACCTTCCTCATGCGGTGCAATTTATTTTTTGACAATTGTTGATGACTTCTCTCGGGCTGTTTGGACCTTTTTAATGCTTGAGAAGTCTGAAGTTCGCAGTGTTCTTACAAATTTCATCACTTATGTAACCAAGCAGTTCGACAAAACAGTAAAGATGGTTCGAAGTGATAATGGAACAAAATTCATGTGCTTGTCTTCTTATTTTCGACAGCAAGGAATTGTCCACCAAACGTCATGCGTAGGAACCCCACAACAGAATGGGAGAGTGGAGCGCAAACATAGGCACATTCTGAATGTCTCTCGCGCTCTGTTGTTTCAGGCGAGCTTACCAACCAAGTTCTGGGGTGAAGCAATCTTAACAGCCGCTTTTCTCATCAACAGAACTCCCACTTCTCTTCACAATGGTCGATCTCTACATGGCTGTAAGCCAGACTATTCTCTTCTTCGGGTGTTTGGTTCTGCATGTTACACTCATCGGGTACCAAGAGACAAAGACAAGTTCAGTGAGCGTAGTCGTAAGTGTGTTTTTGTTGGCTACCCGTTTGGGAAAAAGGGTTACAGAGTTTATGATATGGAACGAGAAGAGTTCTTGGTGTCCCGTGATGTCGTATTTCAAGAAGAAGTGTTCCCTTTTAAAAATATCAGCAAGAGCTCTCATACGCAATCTTCTTCACCTCTGTTGGACTGCAGTGACGATGACTGGCAGATTAATACTGGATCCTTGATTGAAGACCATGGTTCTCCCGTATCTCCTGAAACTACTAGTGCTCCGGTTTCAACTGATAGTTTGACAGACAAAGTAGTAGAAGGTCAAACACATGATGATCAGGTTGCAGCTCAGACGAACTTTGACCAAGTTCCAGCTACAACTGCGGCTACAGAGCAAGCTCTAGAAGATGGTAATATTGTAACAGAGGATCCACCTACTGAGAAACTAGGAAAGGGAGAACGACAACGGGTTCCTTCGGTTCGTTTGAAAGATTACGTCACCTACAATGCATTGGTCGTGCCTCATGCTTCAGAAACCCCTCACGCTCTCACCTCTTCCACATCTCAGTCTTCTGCAACGGTTCAAGGTAACTCACTCTATCCTCTGACCAACTATATCTCTGACTCTGCTTTTACTCCGCAGCATCGTTCTTTTTCGGCTGCAATCACGTCCGAAACAGAGCCCAGACATTTTAAAGAAGCTGTTGGTAGTAAAGTCTGGGATGATTCGATGGAAACAGAGGTTGTGGCTCTCGAAGGACAGCATACTTGGGACATTGTTGATCTCCCACCAGGAAAGAAAGCTATTGGAAGTCAATGGGTATACAAAATCAAATACAATACTGATGGCACCGTTCGAAGACATAAATCCCGTGTAGTCGCTATGGGCAATAAGCAAGTTGCAGGAGAAGATTATAAAGAAACATTTGCTCCTGTGATCAAGATGACTACAATCCGTACTTTACTTCGTCTTGTAGCTGCAAACAACTGGGAAGTGTATCAAATGGATGTTAATAACGCATTCCTTCATGGTGATTTAAAAGAAGAAGTCTACATGCAGCTTCCACCTGGCTTTCGTCACAGTCACCCCAATAAAGTGTGCCGACTTCGCAAATCCTTGTACGGACTTAAACAATCCCCTCGATGCTGGTTTAAGAAGTTGTCGGATGCTTTGTTGAAATTTGGATTTGTACAATCCTATGATGACTACTCTCTCTTCTCCTACACCCGCAAAGAAATTGAGATTCGCGTACTAGTTTATGTGGATGATCTCTTAATCTGCGGCAACGATGGTTATATGCTTCAAAAGTTTAAAGACTACTTATGCAAGTGCTTCTCAATGAAGGATTTAGGGAAGTTAAAATACTTTCTTGGCATTGAAGTCAGTCGGGGTCCTGAAGGAATTTTTTTTAACTCAGCGCAAGTATGCATTGGATATTGTCTCAGATACTGGTAATCTTGGTGCTAAACCAGCGGCTACTCCACTTGAGCAGAACCATAAACTCGCCACAGTGGTTAGCCCGCGTCTGTCTGATCCTACGAAATACAGAAGACTCATGGGGCGTTTGATATATCTGGTGCATACGCGTCCGGAACTTAGTTACTCTGTTCATGTGTTGTCTCAATTCATGAAGTCTCCGACTGAGGCACAATGGGAAGCTGCTCTTCGAGTTGTCAGGTTTCTCAAAGGTACACTTGGCCAAGGAATCATGCTTAGTTCGTCTCCTGACTTGTCGCTCACTATATACTGTGATTCGGACTGGTCCGCGTGTCCGTTGACTAGGCGCTCTCTCAGTGCTTTCGTGGTGATGCTTGGTGATTCTCCCATCTCCTGGAAGACAAAGAAGCAAAAGACTGTGTCACATTCTTCCGCTGAGGCTGAGTATCGGTCCATGGCTGCTGCTCTTCGTGAAGTCAAATGGCTACGCAAGTTACTGAAAGGAATGAGTATCGAACAGAAGCCCACTCGGTTTTACTGTGATAGTAAGGCTGCAATCCACATTGCCACAAATCCGGTCTTCCACGAACGCACGAAACACATAGAAAATGACTGTCACGCAGTACGTGATGCTGTACAAGAAGGTTTAATTATTCTGCGTCACATTCGTACACATGAGCAGGTCGCGGACATCCTTACGAAGGCTTTGGGTCGTGATCAGTTTCGAATATTGTTGTCCAAATTGGGCGTTCGAGATCTACACACTCCAACGTGAGGGGGCGTATTGGAGATAATGTTAGTCATTATCTCATTATTATTAGTGATAAGTCTTGTTGTTATTGATAACTACTATCGTGGTTGATAAGGGTTAGAAGTCCATTGTTGATAAGGATTATAGGGTTTATCTCGTCGATTGTGAGTTGTATATAAACCAAAGTATGTAAAGCATAATAAACAAGTTGAGTTCGATATCTTATTCTACATTCACCGTTTTTTCCACGCAAATCAGAGAAAACAATATCAAAATTTTAAAAAAAAAAAATCAGAGAAAACCATAAGAATTGGAAGTAGGGACGAATACTTAAGGCTATTTTGTCGGTTAACGTGTAAATGAATTTTGAGAAATTACCAGCATTTCAGCACAACGACACCCTCAGGAGTCATATCTAGCTACATGGTTTGACAGATTCCAAGCTTGAGATGGATTCATCAACCCTGCTTCACTTCAGTTTCGATTTTTTTTTCTAAAGTCTTTCCGATTATGCTGTGTTTTAGTAAGCTTTATGAATGGCGACTACATAAGTGCGGAATTATGTGCGTATTTGGCAAAGTTACATTTTAAACACCAATCAACATTTTCTCTCAGAAGTGCCGTTTTGGAGTGCGTTTTTTTTTCCAAGACAAAAAGTAAAACCGCAGTTGTTTTTTTTTCTACTCAGCAAATTGAAAAACGCACTCCAAATTTGTACATCAGGCAAAATGATGCGGTGCAGCCAAAACCGCACTATACAGTGGACAATAAATAATTTTCTAAGTAATAAATTAATTTATATGTTCATTGTTTCTAATTAACATAAATGGAAATAAATTTTTTGGTAAGCGATGGAAGAACTAATACACGTAAATGCGTAATGTTTATATGTTCATCGTCTCTAACTCGACTTAAAGCCATATTACTATGTAAGCGATCGGAGAAACTAACCCACGTATTATTTTTAATACCTTACACACGTAATATACTTTATTTTAATTTTAAATTTAGTTTCTATTTATAAATTAAATATTTTTCATTTAAAAAGTATAACAATTTTTGAAAAAATATTTCGAAAAGATATTTTACTAGCAAATATATTTATATTTCGTATGTTGTATAATCCAAACAATATTTAAATTTTCTATATTATAGTGTTTTTGAAAACTGGAATGAAACAATCGATCAAACTGGTCAAATCATAACTCGTTCCTCTGTCCCGATATGGGTTGTGTTAAATTATATTGGCCTTTTTGCAAAAGTAACTCAAAACTTGGAGTCAAACAGAAAACTAACCTTTTCTTTTGACTCTTTTTTTTTGAGATTTTCACCTCACACCTGCATTTTATCTACGAAAATGCCATTAACTTTTTTTTTTTCGAAAATGGCTTCTTTACTGTTTCAACCTCATATTCTTCGATTATTTACAATAGTGCCACTACCATGAATAGTTCAACAACCTTGTACTAACTGTTTGGAGCTTTTAATGCCCTTTAATGCACGTAAATCTCTTTACACTCTCTCTGTTTCAATTGTTATGAAGTAAAAACAACATTTCTTTCACTTTCTCTCCATATTCATCCAAAAAACTCAAGCTTTTGATTCAAAATATTTTATGGTTGACAGAGCCATATTTCTTTCGTTTTGACTTACAGTTGCTTTCGTTTGAGGTTCTGGGTGGTTGGAGAAGACCCTGTGTGCAAACGAAGTCATCTCACCTAGTTTAAGGTACGAATTTGAATTTTTTTCAAGATCTGTTCGCGTAGAAGACTTACTAGTAAGTCATCTGTATGTAGAAGACTTACTGATAAGTCTTCTGGTCAAACGGACGTCTTAAACTAAGTCGTCCGGCTTTGTTTGTTAAAAAAAAAACTCCAGACGACTTATATATAAGTCGTCTACGAGAAACGGGCTAGTTTTGCATTTGACCGAATCGTGTCAGATCTTTGACTATTTCTGGACGACTTATAATTCAGTCGTCTCTGGGAAAGTTAAAATTTCAATATTTTATTAAACTAGACGACTTACGTGGTTAGTTTTGTAATTGAAAAATAAAACTTCATCATTTAACTTTTACCAGACGACATAATATAAAGTCGTCCCGACAGAAGACTTAATTTAAAGTCGTCCGGGGAAAGCAAAGTCGTCCAGAATTTTTCCCAATTTTCTGGTCAAACCTTGCTTATCCCGGATGACCTTAAATTAGGTCGTCTAGCTGACGACTTTCAATTAAGTCGTCTGGAGAAAGTTAAATTTCAAGTTTTATTTTTCAATTACAAAACTAACCTAGGACGACTTACGTTTAAGTCGTCTAGTTTGAATAAAATATTGAAATTTTAATTTTCCCAGAGACGACTGAATTATAAGTCGTCCAGAAAAAGTCAAAGATCTGACACGAGTCGGTCAAATGCAAAACTAGCCCGTTTCTCGTAGACGACTTATATATAAGTCGTCTGGAGTTATTTTTTAACAAACAGAGCCGGACGACTTAGAATTAAGTCGTTCTATTTAATTTTCAATTGCAAAAGTGACCTCTTTAGACGACTTACCTTTAAGTCTTCTGGACGACTTAATTCTAAGTCGTCTGCGGCAATGTTTATTGAACTTCTTCATTTTCTCTATGTTTACTAATGTGTTTTATTTTGAATATTTGCAGATGATTTGTCAGTTACATGCAGTTTATGGAGAATGGTTGTTGAGAGATTGCCGTTGGGATTTTGTGGTTGATGATCTCAAAGGAGCAAAATTGTTTTTATTGAATGAAGATTCAACACATGCTGAACTTGTTGCAATGGCTCAAGAAGATTATAACCTGGACATGAGAACAGTGACTGTGGAGATTAGCTACTCATTACCAGCAGAAATGATGATGGCTCCAGGCAGTCCTCCCATTCATGTTACAAGTGATAGACAAGTTCGAAACTTGCTCGAGATACTCAAAACGCATAGAGCATGTCTTTGTGTATCAAGCCGCAGCAAGGTGGAAACGGTTTCAGAGAAAAGGGATAATGATGAAGCTGGTGAATGGGAAGAAGATGTTGGTGATGATGAAGCTGGTGAATGGGAAGAAGATGTTGGTGATAATGATGAAGCTGATGAATGGGAAGAAGATGTTGGTGATAATGAGTTTGTTGAAGATGAAAATCAAGATGGGGAGGAGGAAAATGGGGAGGAGGATGCTGATAACTCTATTGTTGGTGAAACGGATCAGAATGGTGGGGATTACAGTCTTTATGGAAAGGTTCAAGATGAGGACGAGGAAGATGATGATAATATTTGTTTTGAAGAAATCGAAAAGACATATGCTAAGACAAATGCTATTGAAGGAGGAAAATCGGATGGTACCAGTATCTATGTCAACCAGAGTTTTGTTAGCAAGGATGCACTGCTTTCAGAGCTGCGGTTGGCAGCAGTGAGGGGTAGGTTTTCTTTCAGAATATACAAATCAACGAACTCTCCTTGTGGCAACATGTCGGGTTAGCGGTTGTGGATGGAAGATCAGAGCGAGTGTGAAACATGGGACAAACACGTTTTGGGTAACAAAGTATGTGGAAAAACATTTATGCTCAGTGGGAGACCGAATCGCTCAGCGGAGACACTGTACTCCGAAGTATGTTGGTAGTCTTTTCATTGATCGTGTTGGAATCATTGATGGGATAACTCCGCAGCATATCACTGATGCAATGAGGAACATGTTTGGCATGGAGCTTGATTACACCACTCCATACAGAGCACTGTTATATGCACAAACATTGGTGAGAGGATCAGTAGAAGAAGGGTATTCGCGTCTGGCATCATATCTCGAGCAAATCTCCATTGCAAATCCTGATTCTATCACGGCTATAGAACTTGATTCTATGAAAAGATTTAAGTATCTATTTCTCTCTTTTGGAGCTTCTATCAAAGGTTTTAAGTATCAGAGAAGGGTCATTGTGGTCGATGGAACTCACCTAAGTGGAAAGTATGGAGGTGTTATGTTAGTTGCAGCCGCACAAGATGGCAATTTTCAGATATTTCCATTGGCTTTTGGGATCGTGGATGCTGAAGATGAACCTTCTTGGGAATGGTTTTTCACAAAATTGGCTAGTTGTATATCTCATGACAAGCCTCTGGTGATAGTCTCCGACCGGCACGCGGCCATTAAAAGTGCGTGTGATAAGGTGTTTCCTTGGGCAACCCGAGGAATATGTTATTATCACCTTCAAGATAACATTGTCAAAAAGTTTAAAGGGAAACATCTCATGTACTTGGTGAAAGGGGCTGCTTATGCTCACACGGTTTATGATTTTGACCGGTACATGGCTGAGATACGGAGTGCAAACCCGGAACTTGCAACGTATTTGGAGAATGCCGACGCCAGCCTATGGTCAAGGGTTTATTGTAAGGGGAACAGGTACAACATAAAAACAAGCAACATCGCTGAATCTATTAATTCCGCACTGAAGCGAGCAAGAGGATTTCCGATTCCGTTCCTGCTGGAGTTCATAAGGCAGAAGTTAGGAAAATGGTATTGGAAAAGGAGACAAGATGCTTTGAATCTCACAACTCAACATAGCCGGGGTGTTGAATACTTGCTTGCTGTTCGAACAGAGATAGCGGATACGATGACGGTCCAACCAATTGATGGATGGCGATTCTTTGTCAAAGGTGGCAAAATGGACTGTGTGGTTGATTTGGAACATGCAAAGTGTGATTGTGGTGTCTATGGAGTGGAGAAAATACCTTGCTCTCATGCTATAGCTGCTGGAACACATATTCGTTTGCATATCTCCACACTTGTATGTCCAGTGTACTCAAAGAATTATTTGTATGCAGGATACTCAGAGAATATATATCCTATCGTGTCACAACATATTGAGGAACGAGAATGCTTTCCTCCAGACGTAAAGCGTGGTCCGGGGAGACAGAAGAATCAAGATGGCAATCTTGGTTGGAGCTATCTAGGATGAGAGGACACAAACCCAGGAAGAAACACAGGGCAAGGAGATGCTCAAACTGCAAGGAAACTGGCCATACGAAACCACAATGTACACAACCAGTTGACTAGTTGTCCAGACGACCTAAATTTAAGTCGTCTAGTCTTGATTACCCGTCCAGACGACTTATATATAAGTCGTCCAGTGTTTCGTCTACCAGATAACCTTCAAGTAAGTCGTCCAGAAGACCTTCTACTAAGTCCTCCAGCGTATTTTATTTTTAGACGACCTTATACTAAGTCGTCCAGTGTATTTTATTTTTAGACGACCTTCTACTAAGTCCTCCAGTATATTTTATTTTTAGACTACCTTCTACTAAGTCGTCCAGTGTATTTTATTTTTAGACTACCTTCTACTATCCCTTCAAGTGTATTTTATTTTTAGACGACCTTCTACTAAGTCGTCCAGTGTATTTTATTTTTAGACTACCTTCTGAAAGGTCTTCCAGCTGGACGACTTACATACGACTTATATATGTACAAATCTATACAAAATCAAGTTACAAATCTATACAAAATACAAATAAGTCGTCCGGAAAGTCGTCTACAAAGTCGTCCAAGTAGACTACTTTCCAGACGACTTATCTTTAAGTCGTCTGGTAAATATAAGTCGTCTGGAAAGTCGTCTACAAAGTCGTCCAAGTAGACTACTTTCCAGACGACTTATATTTACCAGACGACTTAAAGTTTGGATGGTTCAAAGACTTGTAGGACCTCAACACTACATGACTGTAAATTTTCAATTATTGCGTGTGTGTGTGTCAACTTTTATGATTAACTTGAGAGATAACATATTATAAGGAATGTTGTTATGAATTATTGGCGTATAATTTAAGCAAATATAATGGTAAGTCGTCTACAAATATTAGAAATATGTTATAACAATTTGATAGTAAACTATATCAACAACAAAAAAAAACTATAACAATTTGATACTATTATAAAATATGAATATACGTCTGTAAGTCGTCTACAAATAATAGAAAATAAAGTCGTCTACAAAGTCGTCCAAGTAGACGACTTACAAATAAGTCGTCTGTAACAGGCAAGCTGGAAGACCTTCCAGACGACTTATTTGTAAGTCGTCCAGCTGGAAGACCTTCCAGACGACTTATAAGTTACAAATCTATACAAAATCTATACAAAATCAAGTTACAAATCTATACAAAATCGTTAGAAAATCATGTTCAAATACAAAGAGAAAATCAAAGCCATATACAAATCTAATCATACATGCCCACGAACTTATCACCATCCACATTTTCTTTCAAATGCTGATCAAGAAGCTCCGTCCATATATCCACCGCCATTTTATCCCTCGTATTCTTCGCGTTGGTCCTAGCAAAGTCTTTAGAGTTAAAGGGGACCCCAAGAGCATGACATTCAATGTACTTTAGAGTGTACACGCCACAATCACCATTGTTAGCCGTGGGTACATCTTGGAGCTGTCTCTCATATGTGTATGGCTCCAACCCGTATTTGGCCCGTATTTCGTCGGTGGCAGCGCACTCAACAAGCAGATAAGGGACCATCTCGAGAAAAGGCTGCATTATCTCATCCCATGCTTCTGCTGCCGTAGATGAAGGTATGCTGTCCCAGACGACTAGGTGCCTCTTAGGGATCGATATCCAAATAGCAATCCAATGAGCGTTGTTCAAGTTCACTGGCGCATAGATATCATCAATGTCCTCCCCCCACACCTTGTTTGATTGGCAAAATGAAGGTATTGATCCGTCATAATAATTTCACGCCCCACCAGGTAGAGCTCTTCCTAAACCTTTGTAATCGGGTACGGATACTTTGAAGAACTGATACTGGTCTCTCCAAGACTGGGAAAAGTTGTGATCCAGGAAGCACATTCGCTCGCTCCTGAAAGCTTGTGGGTTCTCCTGATACCTCTGCCTCAGCACATTAATCCAAGCATCTATATGCTGCATATAAAATAATACAAGTTAGAAGATGCATATAAAATAATACAAGTTAGAAGATACCAGACGACTTAAATATAATTCGTCTGGAAAGTCGTCTACGTGGACGACTTTCCAGACGACTTATCAGTAAGTCGTCTACTTGGACGACTTTGTAGACGACTTTCCAGACGACTTATCTTTAAGTCGTCTGGTAAATATAAGTCGTCTGGAAAGTAGTCTACTTGGACGACTTTGTAGACGACTTTCCAGACGACTTATATTTACCAGACGACTTAAAGATAAGTCGTCTGGAAAGTCGTCTACTTGGACGACTTTGTAGACGACTTTCAAGACGACAAAGATACAAGATAAGCAGAAGACTTATGCAGTCTTCCAGCCATTCTCTGGCAGTCCGGAGGATGTGATACCACCAAGTTGGTGATGTACGTGGTTTTTCATCATGCTTAGTGAAATAATGACTGCAAACAAAAAGAGCAATCACTTACGGATCAGAAATAATCAGTTTTGGTAGACTAAATCAAGCTATTATGGGTAAAGCAATCACTTACGGATCAGTTTTCAACCAACCAGCGAGTTCCTTCAACTTAGGTCTGTTTACTGGCTGAAATGGATTATAGGCCGCCACTTTATCTTTTTTTTTTTCTCTGCCGTATAAGGAGATATCTGCGTGGGAGAAGGTTTCTTCGCTCGTCCACTCCTTGCACGCACAGAAGCAGTGGGAGCTGTTTTGTCCAATACAACCAGGCTCGGTTCTGAAACTGGAACGCTTGATTGTGGAACTGGAACGCTTGATACGGTGGAAGCGACGCTCGGTTGTTGATCGGTGGAAGCGACGCTTGGTTGTTGATCGGTGGAAGCGACGCTCGGTTGTTGATCGGTGGAAGCGACGCTCGGTTTTGCAAGACTTACATGGAAGTCTTCTAGAAAAACTAAAATATTTAAGTTTAGTTTTCAATTGCAAAAGTAACCTGAGAAGACTTACATGTAAGTCTTCTAGAGAAATTTATTATTTAACTTTTTATTTTTCGGCTGGAAGACTTCCATGTAAGTCTTCTAGAAAAGTCAAATTTCTGACACAATTCGGTCAATTGCAAAACTAACATGTTTATCACAATTCGGTCAAATTTCTAGGTAAGTCTTCTGTGGTATTTTCGCTATTCTTTTGAAAATAAAAGTAAATTTGCAATTGCAAAAATGACCCAAACGGAAGACTTCCATGTAAGTCTTCTATGTCGAAGACTTCCGTGTAAGTCTTATGCGTCAATGAATAATAAACTTTGTTTTTCTCTAAAACTATAAATACTTTTGAACATTTTTTTGTTAATTCATGTATATTAGTCGATATTGGGGCTACTGAATGAAATTTATAACTTAATTGGTGATATTTATGAGGTTACCAACATTCATGTTTATTAAAGTTTCTAGCTGATTCGAGAAGACTTATGTGGAAGTCTTCTAGGTTAGTTTTTGTAAACTTGTTAAGTAACTTTAAGATATGGGTTTTAACTTTCAAAAGTGAATCGACTTCAAGAATATCAAGTCATGTTTTTTAATGTGTCTTCTTAAATCATAAGATATACTTTTTTAACTTTCATGAAATTTGAAATTTCAATTTTCACTTAAAACTTGAGTTTCCCGCTTAAATTTCAATTTTCCACTTAAATTTTAATTTTCCGCTTAAATTTTCCGCTTTAAATTTAAGTCTTTTGAGAAGTCTTCTGGAAATCTTCTGGAAGACTTCCCAGAAGTCTTCTAGTGAAAATGTTATATTTTTGAACTTTTGTAAAATTTGATATTATGTGGATTTGGCTAAGTTTTCTTGTGAAGTCTTCTCCCTTAGTGTTATTATGTTTTGCTATTGAAGTTGTATCAATAATTTAGTAATGTCGAGTACTTTTGGCAAGATAATATTGTGAAAATGAACATATTGACCAAATTGTTTTCATTAATATCTCTTCAAAATTTACAAAAAAAAAAAATCACAACTAAAAGAGTACACATACAAATCACAAAACAGACTAAAAACAAAACTATTATAGATCATTCCTCCACAAAGACAAGCTTGGACTCCACTTGATATGGTAGAAGACTCGTCAGAAGACTTCCAGGAAGTCTTCTTACACATTATATGTTAGAAATCTTCTACAGGAAGTCTTCTTACACATTATATGTTAGAAAACTTATGAGAAGACTTCCCATAAGTCTTCCAAATACTATGTCAGAAGACTTCCAGGAAGTCTTCCAGAAGTCTTCTAGCACATTATATTTTAGAAGACTTCCCAGAAGTTTTTCAGAGTCTGTCTCAGATCTGAAAAACCTGCATATCCAAATCATGATATGAAAAATCTGCATATCCAAAAACATTCCAATGGCTTAAAAACAGAGAAAATTAGTGGAAGATTAGATAAATATACCTTTATAGAACACACCAAAATACATATCTTAGTGGAAGATGAGAACTATCTGATTAAAAAGCTGCAAAAAAGGTAAGATTAGTGAGAAAGACATGAGACAAAAAATGAGAAATTGATATAAAGTTTGGTGTTTTCAAGTTTAAAGAGATTAAAGAGAGGTTGGGGAAATTTAATTTGAAAAAAAAGGTAAGAGCTTTATGCAATAGAAGATTACCAAATGAAGAAAAATCAGACATAAAAACTTACCAAAACGCTCAGATCTGTTATGGAAGAGGAGATATGGGAGAAGACTCCGCCAGAAGACTTGGAAGACTTCCTGGAAGTCTTCTAGCACATTATATTTTAACTTCCTAGAAGTCTTGTAGAGTCTGGTCCAGATCTGAAAAACATGCATATCCAAACTCAGATTTAAAAAACCTGTATATCCAAAAACGTTCAAATGTCTTCAAAACAGAAAAAATAAGTGAAAGATTAGATAGATCTGCCTTTATAGAACACACAAAACTAGATATCTAAATCTTATAGATTTACCTTTAAAGGAGTGGAAGATTAGGACCATTAAAAATCTGCAAAAACAAGATAAATTAATGAGAAATACATGAGACAAAATTGAAAAATTCATATAAAGTTTGATATTTTCATGTTCAAAGAAATTAGAGAGAAGTTGGAGAGTTTTAGAGTGAGAGACATTGCATTTTTGTTGAAGCCATTTGAGAGGAAGAAAGAAAATGTGTACATTTTTTTTATATATGGAAACAAAAATTTCCATTTAGGTTGAATATTTTCGATTGAGAAGACTTCTAATAGAAGACTTCCTGGAAGTCTTTCACCTTTAAATATACTACTCGCCTAGAAGACTTCATGATCCTAAATTTATACCCTAAACTAAAATAACTAACTAAATAGAAAAACACTTCATTAAACTTCAAAAGTGTTTAATATAGACGAAACTAAACATATATATGTTAAATTTTAATTTTCCGAACAAAGTGTTAATATTTCAAAATCTAACCCTAGATATACAAACAATACTACAACATATGTTACAAAAGCTTAAAACAACTAATACAATGACTCACTACATTCACTCATCTGTGTTGAAAACTTTTCAAATTTACTATATCTTAATTTATATCATTTAAAAAAGTTTGTAATTACATGATTTTTATTTTTTCCTCATCAAAATATTTTTTTTCTAAAATTTATAAATAGACGACTTACAAAACCCACGGAAGACTTCCAAGGGTTATTTCGTAAAAGTACATGTTGTTTTTTTTGTTTAGTCACAAGGAGCTAATTGTAATTTCAATAGCCTTTTAGATTAGTTTTGCATTTGATTCAAGTTGGGGTATACCTTTGTGTTTAAAATCAAATTTTGGGCCATATTTGGTAATAGTTAATAATCTATATATGTTGAACGAATCATATTTGAGCAATGTTATATGTGATGAAATTAGATAAATTCATACCCTATATTTTAAATAGATTTGCTTTCTATATTTAAATATGATTTACTAAGAGTATTTAATAATAGGTTCAGCGAAATTAGTTGCCAAAATCAAATATTTTTTCAAAAGATTCCTTTGCAAGTATTTATATTTTTGGCAAACACCATATACGAGGAAGCTATGCTGATGGCAACTTATACATTAACAGAAAAGTAGTTAGAGAAATATAAGATAAGACCAAAAATAATAATTTGCTAATGAGTAGGTGCAACAATCTTATTTAATTAGACTTTTTTGGATGATTCCCTTTTAATTGTATAGATGCCGAAGCATAAATCTTTTTTTTTGTATAATCTTTTCTTGTGCATTTCAAATAATTGTTTTATACTCCCTCTGTTCCAAAATAATTAATGTTTTAAAAATATTTTTTTTTTTACCTTTTCAAAATAATTTTTAGTAAGTAATAATGGTAAATTGCAAACTTCAAGAAATTGATTGTATTTATTGAATTTGATTGATTAAAAATTAGGAAAATAGTTAATCATAAAAAATTATACATTTAATACTAAGATTTAATATATTTTACTAATAAGTGTGAAAAACTTAAAACATGTAACAAATGGAGTATGTATTACTGTTGTCGGTTTTAGAACTTTGATTTTTAGAAGACATGATTGAATTTTTCTTGGAACATTTATATCCTAAAAATGTTAGGTATGATACTATTTATACATATAGTTTACCCATAGATATTTTGAACTGCACAAAATACTCATAGGATCACAAAATACCCATGGAAGTTCCTATATTTTATGGATGGTAATATTTTCTAAGATAGTAACAAAATTCGTGGAGTTTCAAACATATCTCCGCCATATTTACACCAGATATTAATATGGGAATATATTCAATTTTGTTGGCTGATCAAAGGTTAAACCATATGGGTTGGTTGTAATAATATGAAAGTGAACAATGATAGAGCTGTAGCTATGAAATTAAGAGTGGCTGTACCTATAGATTAGATTACACATGGTTCGTATTTATCATGTTATCCATTTCATCTTACAACAGATTCAAATAAGTTGGGAATCAATGTTGCCTTTGAACAATGTGTTTATATATACATTGTTTCCTATAAAGTTAATAGGGAAGAAGGTTTTTTTTCTCCTCAACGATTTCATTGATTGAAAACCAAGAACATACACAGGAAAGTACCCAAAGCTAGGAGTTACATAATAGGGAAGAAGATTTATGAGAAACTAACATAAATATGTTAATCATGAGTAAATGTGAAAAAAATGAAGAGGAAAGTACAGCTCGATCGCTTGTAGGTAAATCATGTTCAAATTTTTTTCATATTTTTGTCAACATATCACTTTATGAAGCTCAAAATCCGAGAGATGAGTACAAAGTTGTATGCCTGTGACAAAAAAAAGAGAGTAGAAAGTTGTATGTGTTCGAAGAAAAAGAAGAGTACAAAGGTGTCAACTCTAGAGGCCAATAATGCTTTCTCAAACACGTGAGAAGCACTAAAATAGAGCTTGTTACGTGGCAAACAAATGACCACATACAAAACAAATCTGTTTTCTTCTACCGACGGAAAGTCCTCCCTGAAATCGAACCACTGGTGATGTCTTCGTCTCTTCCGTAAGCCACGATCTTCCGTAACCTTGTACTCCCAGAGCAACATCTCTTTTGACTTTTGCCCATAATAGATGCTTTTGGACTGAAGAACTTGCTTCGCCAGAGATCACAAGAGGGGAAAATCTATACTATTAAAACGCACGGCTTTTTTTTTTAAGTCCCCTTGTGTTTTACAAATATTTACAACTATGCTATTGCATTTTAATTATAGTATATAATATTAATATTATTTATGTAAACTAAACAACAAATATTCATAAAACTACTCCAGAACATTCAACATGAACATAATCCCTATATATTAATAGAGATTTAAAAAGATGTAACCTCAATTTTGCAATAATTAAAAAAAGTCCAATGCTTATGTATCAATCAATTATGTAGTTAATTGAAAAAAGTAGGTTCAATTCAATTAATATGTTTCGCTAAATACATTAAAACATTAACTATATAATATAATGTGCTAGAAACATTATATTAACCCAAAATATTAAAAGCAAGTATACTCTCTTTACATAAAAACTACGGAATTACCTAATATTTATGACAATTAATGATTATAGATAATAAATATTTGATAACAAATTGTATATCATTTTTCATTTTTGTTTAATTTTATATTATTAAAAGAAATTAAATAATCATATTAACCATATAATAAAAAAATCAGATTTTTTCTTACATGTTATATATTGAATTTTTAGAACAGCTATAAATTACTTTGAAAATTTTGTTAACAGTGTCTTAATTGATTTTATTATAACAAGATACAAATGATTACAAAATCGTATTAATATGAATTTTTATGTTATAGACATTCACATTAAATAATATATATATATATATATATCAATTTTAATACCGTTTATATGTACCATTTAAAAATACATAAATATGTTAATTTTTGAATTTGCGTTGAAAAAGTATTGAGACCTTAATATTTAATTTTGAAATTTTCATCGAAAAAATATCACATCAAAAATTCTGAGATCAATGGTTTAAATTTTTTGTTACATAGAATATACAAGTGTCAATAAAACCATATGAGTAGGAAGTGTCAACAATAAATGTTTATATTCAAATATACTATATATTTATGTCAACATCATTGAAACTTAATTATATACCATATAAAATAAAAATAATGATTATTTTGATCTATTTACCATAAAAATATAGTAAATAAGCAAGATGTATTGTTTTGATTTATGTGATTACTCTAGAAAGTGTAAGATTTTATTAATTAATATTTTTCAAAAATCTTATAAAAGATCGATACAACGAAGATTTATTTATAAGTTATTGAAATCACCTAACGAGACATGAAGTGTGTATCAAATTTGTTTTCCTAACCCTAACCCCCTTTCTATTCATCACAACACCAAAGTTGAATATTTGGAAGTGTTGATTGGCAATTTGAACGGTAATGTTTTTTTAAGTTCAGTTCATTGTTTTCCTCAAATTGACATAGAACAGTTATTAGTGATTAATTAAATTGGTCACTTACATAGTAAAATGTGTTTTAGTATAAAAATTGTTGCACACCCAAAATCAATATGAACCATCATCATTTTCGTTTAAAATTTTGTTACAATAAAAATATAGGGTTGGGCAAAAAATCTAAATCTAAAAAACAAACCAAGTTTAATCCAAAAAATAGTACTGAACTTTAACCAAAACTGGTTAGATATCTGAATGGCTTCAAAATTTTGGTATCTAAAGAACCGGAATTAAACCCGATTCGAACAGAAATATTCCTGGTATTCGAATAAATCTGAACTAGATTTATAAACTTAAATATATTAATTATTTTTAAATTTAATATCTAAAAGAATATACACAAAATATAAGATGTTTTTAAGTTGTATAAAATACTTGGAAATATATACAAATAGTTATAAGTACATGTTTAAAATAACTAATTGATACTTAAAATACCAAAATACTTAAAATATCTTTTGATATCCTATCTAAAAATTTAAGTTAAACCAATTTTTATGTTAAGTTTAAGTATTCTGGAATACATTATTCAAATTTATATGATATATTATTTTGATTTTTAGACTTTGAAAATTTTAAAACATATATGAACTTTATTTTTTAAATAGGTTATCTGAACCCAAAACAGAACCAAATCCACGAAAATCTGAACCGAACCAAAACCACAATGATCCGGACCGAACCAAATCAAATGGTGCTCAATTTCTACCTCTAATCAAATGTAAAGAATGTTATTGATAACAAAATGTATATTCTTTAAAAAATTTAAATACAATATATTTTTTAAATATTCACTCCGCGCAGGGCGCAGATTATCATCTAGTCTTCTTTATTTACTATTATTTACGAAGTGATTTGGCTTAAGTGTCAGCTTCTCCATGATTTTAGGATAAGTTATTAGTTTAATTAATTTTATTATTTTTATTTTTTATTTTAATATATAATTTAGATAGATTTGCTTACTTGTCATCTTTTCCATGATTTTAGGATAAGTTATTAGTTTAACAAATTTTATTATTTAAAATTTTATTTTACTATATATATTTATTATGATATTTAAAATAATTAATAGACATTAACCTATTCAACTGATATATATTATTTTATAATTACATTTAATATATATACTTTTCATGACATTTAGGACATTTAACTAATAAATAGATATTAACAATTGATATTAACAAATATCTAATGATAATAGCATAATTACGTTTATTTTATATTTTGTTTATGTAATGATTATTATTATAGTCAGTTTCTCTTATTCATATTGGAAATATGATCTAAATAATTATTACAATATTAAAGTTTTTTTTTGAAAAAGTTGTATTACAATAGTAAAGTTAAAATTAAAGGTAAATAATCATTAAAAATATGTCGTAAAATGTAAATTATATATATTAATATTAAACAATCATATTTTTAACCTAAAATAAATTAATTTATATTTGAACATGACGAACATCAAAATCACAAATGAAGTTAGACTAATAATGAATTTATCCATAAAATCACAAATGTTATGAAAATAATGTATTTAAAACCAAAATTGTAAATATTATATAAACTAACCTAAAATATTAAAAATATATACAAGAATGAAAAACTAGGATTGAATCATTAAATAACACTAAAAATTTGACAAATAATAAACATAATGTAAATATAGTCTAAGAGAATACAAAGATAATATTTTGTAATTCATTATTTTTGTGTCATTGTCTTATTGTTTTTAAAATCTTAAAGAGAATATATCATGTTTGTTGGCTATTGTTATTTTTTACTGTTTTATGCATTATGTTTGGTTATAATCCTTTTCTTTTAATACCACTGAATTTTTCGGTCCATAAATACAATAAGTATAATATTAAATAAGTTTATAATTTCAAATCCAAGTTTTCTAATTTAATTATTATTATAAAAATATAATTTAATATAGTGATTACTAATATGAATATTGAAGTTTTGAGATTTATAATATTAATTTAAATTTTTATGTAATACAATAGTTTAACTATTTTATAAAAACAAACATTAAAATTAAAAATTGTTAGGTAAAATATATTAGTCCGCACAAGGTGCAAACCATCAACTAGTCTATAGGTAATCATTAAACAATAGTAAATATTGAAAAACGTAAGTAAACCATGTTGCACTAAATGATTTAGGAAAATATTTGTTCTGCATTAATATACATATCGTGATAATCTTAGTTGTATCGTTCTACAAAAAAATTCAAAAAAAGTTTACCATATATTCTTAATATAAGTAGCTGTGTTATATATTCATAATCCAAAATTATTAATTTATAAATGTAGTTGACCACCACAGGTCCATTGTTCTACAAATATTCATGAAAGGTTAATATTAATAGTACATATACAAGCATTTATGTTATATTGCTTATAAAAAATCCAGAGATATAAAAATTTGGATTGTAATTTAAAATGAATAAGCAACATACATAACTGAAATATATCAAAACAACCTTTTAGATTTGAGAAAAGACCAGAAACCTTTTATAAACTATAAAATAATCTGCCTCTTAAACAATGGATTTGGAATATCAATTTCTTATATTTTGTTTGGGTTTTATTTGAATATAAAAAAATATTTGTAAAACTGAAATAATTATTTTAAAAAATAAAACGAGTTAGAAAATATATCTACATATATTAAAAATAATAAAAGATAAAACCTATTAAAATATCCTAACAATAGTTACGTAACAAAATCGCCAAACCTTACTAAATAATTTGATAAATATTTGTTGATATGTTGAACAACACATAAACTTACAAAATTTCCTAATATTTTGTAACATTGTATCCCAAAATGGTAATTTAAAATTGAATAAATCTATAGAATTCATAACAAAAGGAATATATTTTGTAACATTCTGAACACGAATGATTCCGTTTATTAAACGAATTCCTTAATAATTTAGATTCTGGTGTTTACTAATGTATATTGTAGATTTTAATAATTATGTCCTTAGATTTTATATGCTTCAAATTTGGAATCAATACAATAAAACCGACGCCTCACATCATCCACATATATATATATATATATATATATCATATTTTCCTTTTTTTTTTGATCCGTTACGGAGTATTTACAGCCATACCATTACCTTTTAAATTTAAAATTATATTGATTACTTTATACTAAATAATAAAATTTCTTAAAACTACTCAACAAAATCAATTAAGATATATCACCATTTAAGAAACCAACAATACTAATTATAAATCACGGATTTAAGTGGCATCACATCTATATTATTAAAACTGAAATACATTTGAGATTTGTTTAGAAATATTGATAGCAGTTTTTAAAAAGAGATTTGTTTGGAAATATTAATAACAATATAAAAAAGAGTATATTGTTGTTTGCAAACATGAATAGAAGTATACTAAGAAAAAATAATAATGGACTTATGTTATTAAAAAATATCTATCTGGACCAGCTTTCAAATATACGAAAACTGAATCAATCTAATTACCTAAAACATCTTTTGTATAAAATAATCATGAAACAAAATTTAAACTTTATATACATATTTCAAATCAAAATAATAATTTAAATTTGATTTATATCAAAAATTGATTCAAAATATACATATATTCAAAAGCTGATTTTTACTAAAATATTTTCAATAACCATTATTAAAATAATGTTTTCAATATATATTAAAAAATGCAATACAAATCTCAATTTCATATACCAACTTAAATTATGGTTTTTATATATCACATCTAGTTTTTTTTGTCATCATTTCACATCAAGTTTTAAAAATATAATATATGTGAATATTTATACGATGATACATATAAAATACTATTAATATATGATTATTTATATGATGGTATATATAAAATACGATCAATTATATAATGACACATATATGATATATAATAATGACTAGGAGTGGGCGTTCGGTTTCGGTTCGAGTCTGTTGGGTTTCTGGTTTCCGTGGTCAAAGATTTTAGCCCATTCGGATATTTCTAAATTTCGGTTCGGATTTGGTTCGGATCTTTGCAGGTTCAATTCGGGTTCGGATAACCCATTTAAACTATTTTTAAAATTTTAAGATTCATTATATACTTTAAATTTCTCAAAATCTATAAACAGAATAATATATTACATATAAATTTAAATAACATATGTCAGAATACCTATAGTTAACATATAAATTGGTTTGATTTAAATACTTAGATATAGAATCAATAATTAATTTAAGTATTTTTGGTGTTTTGAATATACTTTAACTATTATATATATTTACTTTTGACTATTTGTATATTTTCAAGTATCTAAACCAACTTAACATTATCATATATATTCCGGATGTTATTATATACATTGAATCTAAAAATAATAAATATACATAAGTATATAAATCTATTTCAGATACATTCGGGTACTCGAGATACTTCGGTACAGATAGGGTTCGGTTTCAGCTCTCTAAATACCAAAATTTTGAATAATTCAGATATTTAATCAATTTTGATTCTGATTTAGCACTACTTTTCCGGATCAGGATCGGTTCGGTTCTTTGCATTCGGTTTTTTATCAGCCCTAATATTGATATGAAAAACAAATAGTAATATATTTTTTAAAAAATACATCCGCGCAGACGCGCGAATCAAAATCTAGTGTTTATATTTAAATAGCATAAATTTTTTAAAATGACAATGGCATCACGAACACTTCACAAGTTTATAATAATAGATTTAAATGTACCAGCAAATTTTTTTTATTAAATGTACCAGAAAAATGTATTCAAGAGTTTGATCAAATATTAAAGAAAAGTTTATTGCTAACACACGTAGTTATGTCATATATTTATAATATAGTATATTAGCATATATTTATGCGATCACTACTGTTACATAGTAAAAGGTTTATGTAAATATCTACTTATAATTTTTATTAAAACTTTAATATTGATGACACAAATATATTAACTTGTATTTTTCAAGTTTATAATCAAATTTAATGCAAAATTTTCAACAATACTAATAGAAAAATGAAATATATTAAAATATCCCTCAAAATTTAAGAAGTTTTCAGTACTTTTAAATAATTTAAAATTTTAAGGATTCAACTGTGATCTATATAAATTTCAAAAATATTATTATTCTATATGAATATTTTTTTAACAAAAAGTACTATTTAAAACAAAAATCAAACAAATGAGAGAATATACCTCTATTTATTAACACAACTAATTAACATCCCAAAATAGTAAATATATTTTTCCGCTTTTAAAAAATAATCATGAGCTAATAAAATAAATTTCCATAATTTTACACTCTATATAGTCTATATTCTATTCAAAATAGGTAGTAAATGTATTCAGCATATTGTAACCTCGCTGTTTTTACTAAAACTTCCAATATTTAACTTAATATATTTATAGAAGTTATTTTATCTTAGCATATCAATTTCTCTAATATTTTTATAAGGTTGAATCCCATATAAATCTATATTATTAAAACAAGAGATCTTTTTTGAGTTTCCTTTACTTTGTTTTAATATTTACAGATTTTGCCATTCCTATATTTATGGTAAAAAAATTAATGATCTTTTAACTGAAAATACAATAAATTCATATCTGAACATTTAAAACTTTGAATCAAATATAACCAAAATAGTGTATTAGTAATCTATATCTTATGATAAAAAAAATTACGCTGACATTAATTATTTACTAACCAAACCGAATATTATATATTCGACTTGTTTAAACGTTTCATAAGTTGGTTAGCACGTTCATATAAGGATTTTACAGTTTATAAAAGGTTTATAAACCACAATGGTTTACACTATCACATAATGGTAATAAACCTTGCAAATATAGTTACTTTTTAGTGAATTATCTTTGGTTTACACGATAAGTATGTATTCTAAGGATAATAATAAGATGAAACGTTAGTCGTGAACATATTATCCAAAACCTAAAAACAAACTGGGACCAAACCAAAAGAACCCAAACCAAAATTGGAAAGAAATTTACAAAAAACCGAATGATTCCTATTTTTCTAAATAGAAAAAATAAAACTAAACCGAATATTGAACGGGTACCCAAATATTTAAAATAAAATAAAATATTAATATATATATAATTTAATTTATAAATAAAATTTGCAAAATCATGACTTTCATGAATTATCTGGTTTTTCGGTTTCCGGGTTTAACTCGGGGTTTTGAGTGTTTTCATGATTTTTAGCTTTAAACCTGAATTAAATCCAAATAATTTATAATTTGGTTTAATTCGGTTTTTATGAAAAAATAAAAACCCATCTCGAACCCAACACTATCCGAAAGATACGATATAAAAATTGTATGGTTCATAAACGGGTCTGTAACACTCAATCCCAATAACTTGAAAACCAAATAACCGGAACCGACACGAATCTAAAACCCGAATGCCCATCACTGTGAAACCTCAAAATAAATTAGTCTCAGTTATAGATGTCAAAACTCAAACCAAAAATAAGTTAGTAACTTTTAAACTGAAAAATTTAACCAAATAATTATCCCGCGCTTTCAAAGTACGGATCAAAGTCTAGTCTATACTTTTAAAACAAAAGGCCTTTTTGAGTTGCCCTTCTATTTTAACAATATTTACATGTCACTGCCACTGGATTATTAAAAACCTATGCTTTTATATTTTTCCTCTCTTCCACTAAATCTATTTATTCCAAACTAAATCTATTTAAACCAATTAATGTAATTTATTATACAGAAAACGTAATTAATCTAATTTATTGTACAGAAAAATCGGCAATATAAATATTTAGTAACAAACATGATTTGCCTTTAAATCAAAACATAATTAATGTAGATATTAATCGGCGATGGAAATATTTTAACATGATTTTCCTTTTATAACTATCACAAATCATTTTCTTTCATTTAATACAAAAGTTATACCTACGTTTATTTTATTAAGAGATTACAAAGTAGTAAATGAAAATACAAAAGCTTAAAAATTAACCCCTGACTAGACTTTGACCCGCACACCTATGCGGGTGTTTATTTTTATTTTTATTTTGAAGTAAAGATTTCTTTTGATAATTGGTAAATATATATTTTAACATTTATCATATAACTAATTGTATATTATTATATTTTAAAAAACTGTATCGTGTAAAGTTTTGTTGGTCGATATTGAACAAATTCTTGTGATAGAAAAGATTCAATAATTCACCATTTTCCTAGATTACGAAAATACTTAGACTAATCTATTTCTACAATTAATTTAAAAAGAAGTTTGAAACATTTTCTGTTTATGTAGTAGAATTAGTTTAATAGAAAAAGGAGTATTCATTTATTTTATTTCTTATTATTGATTATCATATAATTAAGGTATATGGTATATGATATGTAAAAAATAAATAATTTTAATTAATATATCATCATCTCTTTTCGTTTATGTTTTTGTATTAAGGAGGATGTATTCAATCTAACATTTGAGGTGATTTGATTTTTAATAAAGTTTTAGATGATTTAAATAAGTTGCAGAGATTTAGGTGATTTTTGTTAAAGCATTCTAGAATATCAACTAAAATCATGAGATTTGGATTTCAATTTTTTTAACTAAGAAGCTCCACCCAAATACTTTAAAATCACCTGAAAACTTTAAAACTCCATAACTTAAATTATATTCAATAACAGTGGATTTCAGAGTACTTTACGAAATGTCAAATTCATTAACAGTGGATTTTAAATGAGTTTTCAGAATTTATGTTTGAATTACAGTGGATTTGTCATTTTAACACAAATCACCTAAAACTTTCAGTTGAATACACCCCCTAAAAGTTAAATAGTGTGATTTTTCATTTTCTTATAAACAAATTTTAAAAACTTAATCACAATAATATTTAGTTAGTTAAGAATATATATTAGAACAAAAAAGAATTTAGATCTGTTATTTAAGATAAGAGATTTAGCTATGTTACTATAAAGTAGCTCAAACAATTAGGAAGTTGCTAAAATATGAACATTTGTATGTGGTTATCAATAGACTGTATTTAAGAAAATTGAAAGAAATATGGAGATTGTGTTCGTAAGATCAACCTCATTTGGTTAATGCATATCTAAAAAAATTGGAATTATATTTCAAATGTCCTTGTTTGTAAGTATCTATAAATTAGTTGAGTACAACATTTCAAATATTGTATTTTAGTTATATTTTGTTAAGATTATTAATATAATAATTGTGGTTATACAAACCATGATTTCAGTATATAGTTTGACATAAATGTTTTTCACAGAAAACTTTTTCATATTCAAGATTTGAAATCTATACAAAATGACATGACATTTTATTTAGTAATATACATAAAAAATATTTTTAACATAATAAAGACTTCTCACTACAAGAAAACACAAGATTAACGACGGCTGATTTCCTCGTGAATTCGTCGTTAATGAGGTATTACGAGGAAATAGCGAGGAAAAACGTTTGGTCGTTATTCGTTAGTCATAACGCGTATTTCCTCGCCAATTCCACGTCAATTAGCGAGGAACAGTTTTCTTCGTAAAGACCAAGTACAATACTTCGTCGTAAAGACCACGTAACCTTTCCACATAAGGAACTCGCTACGTTTCCTCGTAAAGACCACGAAAAGTTTCCTCGTAAAGACCACGAAAAGTTTCCTCGTCAATATCACGTACATATTTTATCGTTAATTACACGTAAAAATCACGAAAACATTTCCTCGTAAATTCCGCATTAATTTTCCTCGTCATTTCCACGTAAAAGACACGTAATGTACTCGAAAGATAATCCTCGTAAAGACCACGTTAGACTTACCAAGTTATTTCCTCGTGAGTTTTAACGAGGAATTTACTTCGATTTTTATATATAAAGAATTAAAAAAATATATATAATTAGGAAAATATTTATAATTTTAATTATAATTATAAAATTTGAATTAAAATACACAACCAATAAAAAGAAAAATATATTTATTCATAAATAATAAGAATTTATATTTACAACGAATAAAAAGGAAATAAAAAACTAAGGCTCGTTCATCGCCCGGTAGAACTCATCACTCCTCCTCTCTACATCCGCCTCGTTATGGGCCTCGCTTGTCGACTCGCCTGGAATTGGATTTTGTCGTCGTAAGTTCTTCAACAAGGACTCCCATTCCGGATTTGTGGCCGCTATGACGTCCAAGAAGCCCTCGACAACACCATGTCGAGCTGTGAACGCAGATTTTGTCGAGGCCAACTCGTTACGCAGCTCAGTGACCTCGTCTTCCCGTCTCTGACCATAAGACGATGTCGCTCTCGGAACATCGTTGACGGAACCAATCCCCAACGTACGTCCCTTTTTCTTAGGGACAATCTTAAAAACCAAAAAAAAATTATTGTTAGTAAAAATTTAAAGTTAAATTAAATGAATAATTTAAAATTTATAATTTTTTAAAATTTATCTCCTCGTAAATCCTATCCACTTCAACTGTGGATAAGGTGACGGGTAGTCCGTCGGTAGACTGCCGTGTCAGCTGGGTCTAACGCTCTTGAACACGGTCAGCAACTTCATTGAAGATTTGCTCGGACCTAACATCTACAAATCGACTCGACTTGTTCTTGTGGGTCCTCTCGTCAAGTTCCATAAGAGTCGGGAGCTGTCCCGTCTCTTTGGCCTACAAAACATTTTAGAGAGTTAGTATATATAAATATATTATACAAAAGAAATTAATAAAATTCAATATTTAATTACGTACCATCTCCATACGGATAGCGGTGTGGGGTTTTTGGCCCGTAGAGTGAAGCATCGGCCCGTGAATGTGCTCATCTACCGTGTTACGGGAGACAGAGCAAGACTGGACGACTCTTATGGCGTCAGGAGTTTGCCAATAATGGATGAGGCCATCCCACACCTCCGTGGTGAGCTCAGCGGGTTTACCACGGTCATATCCCTTCACGATCCAGTCCCCCTTCCAGTTGGAGACCGTGTCCAACAGGCGAGCTTTGACCTTACCGTAGAACGCTTTCCTCACCTTCTCATTGACCCCCAAGGACCAATGAAACTTTTGCTGTAACAGAAAAAAAGAAGTTAATAATTAGTATTAAAAAAATTTGAAATATAAATAAAAAAATAATAGTATATATATATATATATATATATATATATATATATATATATATATAAATTAGTAGTAACTTACAGCGAAAATCTTGAACCACGTATTTCTGACGTAGACGGGCGTCTTCTTCCAGTTCGGATGTGGCATGGAGAAGTAACCCTTCATCGTGTCGGTTACGTCTGATGCGAGACATACGTCAACCCCAAACCTAAAAAAACAAATTTAAAGTATAAATTAGATACGAATGTTATTAAAATTTTTTAAAAGAATCTAAAAAATGTAACATACCACAAAGTTTCGTCCGGTCGGTCGGGGTCTATGACTGGTAAACCTTCTCTGCCAGGCTGAGCGAGAATGTCCTCGACAGTGTACTGCGAGTAAGGAGCACTCGGCGGCAATATCAGATCGGGATGAATCTGAGCCGGCATCTCCGCCGGCATCTCCGCATCCATCGGTAGAGGCACATGAGGTGGCACAGGAGGTGGCACCTCTGGGACATGATGATCATGAGGAGCCGGTGGTGCAACCGATTGTACACCAGAAGGAGAGACTCTCTGAGAAGACTGAGTCTCTGGGACGCTATCCGGACCCAAAGAACTAGGTGCTGTAGAAGAAGAACCGGGTTGTAAACGACTACCCGGCGCACCGAACATCTGTCTGTACTGGGCAGTAAGTTTGTTCTTTCGTACCTATTAAAAAAAACATTCAAAATTAGCACTCAAACTTCAAATTTTTATAAACTAAATTCCTAATTAATCACCTAATCAACACTAATTAATCTAAAATCCATAAACCTATCTAAATTCCCTACACTAACCACCTAAACTACCCTAAAATAATCAAAGGAAAGAGAGAGGACTTACCATGTTTTTAGAGTGGAAGTGGAGAGGAAATGAGAAAGTGAGAGAGTTCGTGGGTATATATATAGGATAGATTACCACGTAAAAACCACGTAAGTTTACGAGGAAATAGCGAGGCCCGTGTTTTCCTTTACGAGGAAATAGCGAGGCCCGTGTTTTCCTTTACGAGGAAATAGCGAGGCCCGTGTTTTCCTTTACGAGGAAATCGCGAGTCCCGTGTTTCTCAGTAACGAGGAACTAACGAGGATCTTTCTTAAATCCCTAAAATCCAAAACCCTAAACTCCAAATTATAATTTTAGGATTTGTGTAATTGCTGAAATCGTAAGTGGGAAGAACCCATGTCTTCCCACTCGTGATTCCAGATATTTTTTCTATTTTTAAAGAATTCTTCAAAGAAAGAGAAGAAAGATACTGGAATTACAAGTGGGAAGAGACCGTGTCTTCCCACTCGTGATTCCAGACCTTTCTTCTTTTTTTTTTTAGGAATCTTTGTTCTTTTTAATATTTATGAATTCTGAATTGTGACAAAATGGTCTTGGTATATATAGTTGTAGTTGTCCTTGTTAATTCCACGTGAGTTAACGAGGAAATGACTAGGCTAGTCTCTTCGTTTCCCGTGTTTCTCGTCAGTTCCACGTGAACTCACGTGGAAATCGCGAGGCCCGTGCTTATTTCCACGAGGAAATAACAAGGATTTAATCTAAATCCTTACAACCCAAAACCCCAAACCCATTCTTCTTATAACTTTATAACTTCAACCTCTACTTCTTATAACTTCAACCTCTACTTCCTATAACTTCAACCTCTACTTCTTATACAACCCATCAATCTCTAAGGAAAATAGGGTTTAGGATTTAAGATTTTGGTTTAGAATTTGGGGTTTGGAATATATGAAGTAGAAGATAAGGAAGATAGGGTTTAGGGTTTAAGATTTTAGGTATTTAAACATAAACCTCGTTATTTCCACGTAAGCTAACGTGGTATTTACGACGAATTCTGCTTACGTGGAAATCGCGAGGCCCGTGTTTTTAATTCTCACTTTCGTCGTAAAGACCACGTTACATTACGTTGAAATAACGAGGTTTATGTTTAAATCCCTAAAATCCAAAACCTAAACCCCAAACCCCATCTTCCTTATCTTCTACTTCATATATTCCAAACCCCAACCATATTCCCTTTAACCTCAATTTTTTTATTCCATTCCACAATTCGAAAACCACAATTCCTTAAGTCTGAAAATCAATCATACACTTAAAAGAAATACATCAATACAAATACATCAATCGGATACATCGACATTCTCGTCATCACTAGAAACATCATCATTTTCATTAAACTCGTCTTCAACAGCTTCGTCCGTTGCATCGTTGGTAATATCTTCGTACTCATGATTATGCGGATCAATGAGAAGTATGTCGTCTGTGGCAGCTTCAGGTTCCTCGACTACATTTATCTATTCTTCTTGCAATGGTGGTTCTTCTCCACTTATGATTCGTCCACGAGGTGTAACTTTGATCACGGATAACCAATTTATTCTCGATTCTCTCATCCGAGGGTATGGAAAGAAGCTAACTTGGTCTGCTTGTGAAGCTAAGATGAAAGGCTCAAATTTGTTGTACCTTCGTCCACCATTGACATCAACTACACCAAATTTGTTAAACCGAACACCTCTGTTGACGACAAGGTCGAACCATTCACATTTGAAGAGGACACATTTCAGCTTCAATATCCCTGGAAATTCGACTTCAATAATCTCCGTCAAGATCCCGTAGAAATCGGTTTTCCCTTTCACACATATTCCATAGTTACTGGTCGCCCGCTGTCTACCATACTCATATGTGTGAAAAGTATAACCTTGTGTGAAATACATCTGTGATGTGGTGACCTTTACATGTGGAGATTGAATTACTTCGTGTAACCACTTAGGATAATCTGCATCGTCGTCATAATCAACCTTAAAAAAAAAGAGAACGTTGAAATATTGGTACATATAATGTATGAAAAAAGAATTTGATCGAGCTGTAAAAATTAATACCTGATTCTTCAACCACTTAATAAAGTGTTGATCTTTCCTTTTGTCTACGTCACTTGTGGATATACCTGGGAATGTTTCTTCGACTTGAGAAACAAATAAGCTGTAAAATCACATTTTATATCAATTAATCTTAATTTCACAATTATATAATTTATATTTATTATGTGTGTTTAGAAGTATCCATATGTACCTTTCAAAATAACGCATCAATGGATCCTCGCAATTGAGTAGAATATAGGTGTGTGCACTATGGGCGTCTTCTTCACTCGACCACCAAACCTCTTTTGATTTCCCACCGAGTCGCCCAATCTGGCTAAAGATGTCTGGAACACCAGCAACTGCATATGTTGGCGCGACACCACCATCATCATATCTTCTAGGAGCTCTTTTCCGGGTACGTACTTTTGACCCAAAGTAGTACGATGTGAAGTGAGAAGTTTCTTCCGTCAAACTTCTAGCAATTATAGAACCTTCAACTTTTGCGCGGTTTTTGGCTTTTCCCTTCAAATATTTCATGGCTCGCTCATACTGATACATCCATTCGTAATGTACATGTCCACGAAGCAATGCCTCATATGGGAGGTGGATAGCTAGATGCTCCATGACATCAAAAAATCCCGGAGGAAATATTTTCTCCAAGTTGCACAATAAGATGGGAATGTTCTCCTGAAGCTGTTCCACAACTTCTTCTTTAAGAGTGCGTGTGCTCAGATCCCTGAAAAATGCTCTGATGCCTAATTCCAAAAATAAAAAACACATTAGTCATATATTATTGCAAACTAAACCATTATAAAATTACTGGGTTATAATTTACTACCCGCAAGTGCTTCATGTACGTTTGTTGGAAGTAGCTCCGCAAATGCAAAGGAAAGTAGTCGTTGCATAAATACATGACAATCATGAATCTTCATCCCAGAGAACTTTTGAACCTTTTCAACACATCTAGAGAGATTTGAAACATACCCATCGGGAAACTTCACTTCTGATGCCACCCAATTGAACAACACCGAATTTTTTCTTAAGACAATCTGAATATCGGAACGGGAACTTGTCCATTGCTTTTTATATGTAACTCACTTCTTGAGCAAATATCCGGCAAGTCCATCCTCGATTTTATGTTGTCTTTTGTCTTCCCTCGGACATTCAATATTGTATTCATGATGTTCTCAAAGAAATTCTTCTCTATATCCATCACATCGAGGTTGTGGTGCAAAAGAAGATCCTTCCAATATGGCAACTCCCAAAATATACTCTTCTTGTGCCAATTGTGCTGAACACCGTAAAAATCAGGCATCTTACCGGGGACAGGCCAATTACCACCACGAGGAGCTGTTTCCAGAGCTCCATAGTAATCGAGTTGCGCTTCAATTTGTTGTCCAGTTAAATATGGAGGATGAGTGTCTCTCACAACTCTTTTGTGCCTAAAAAATTTCTTGTTTCTTCGGTACGGATGGCCAATGGGAAGAAATCAACGGTGACAATCGAACCAACTTGTCTTCCTACCATTCTTCAGTTGAAACGCATCCGTCGTTCCATTACAATATGGACAAGCTAATATCCCATGTGTAGTCCATCCAGACAACATCCCATAGGCAGGAAAGTCACTTATGGTCCACAAAAGCATCGCTCGCATCGTAAAATTCGTCTTCGTTGAGCAGTCATACGTCCTCTTCCCTGTTGACCACCAATCCTTCAACTCTTTTATCAGTGGTTGTAGGAAAACATCCAGAGACCTTTTTGGATGGTTCGGACCAGGTATTAATATGGTCAAGAATAGCAACTCCCGTTGCATGCACATCTCCCGTGGCAGGTTGTATGGCGTAAGAAAGACTGGCCACAATGAATATTGTCTCTTTGACATTCCGAATGGACTAAATCCATCTGTGCATAATCCGAGATACACATTCCGGATATTGCTAGCGAATTCTGGATGTACTTTGTTGAAATGTTTCCAGGCTCTTGCATCTGATGGATGAGTCATCTCACCATCCGTTTGAGTGTGCCCGGCATGCCATCTCATCTTCCCAGCAGTCTGCTCTGATTGGTACAATCTTTTCAATCTGTCTGGAATTGGTAGGTACCACATCCTTTGGTACGGTACCCTATTACGTCTCGTCCTTGCGGCTTGAATCGTTGCTTCTTGCAGAATCGACATTCTTCTAACTTCTCATCATCTCCCCAGTAGATCATGCAATTGTCAATGCAAACATCTATCATCTCCGAAGGCAAGCCAAGACTATAAACCAGTTTCTGAATCTCATAATAAGAATCAGCAGACACATTGTCTTCCGGCAAATACTCTTTAAACAAGTCTGCCCATTCATTCATGCAACTTTCAGGTAGATTGTGATCAGTTTTAATATTCATCATTCTAGCTGCCAACGATAATTTAGAGAGACCTTCTCTACAACCACTGTAAAGTGGTTGATTCGCAGCATCTAATATTTCATAAAAAAAATTTGCATCTATAGTAGGTTCTTCATCTTCATCATGAGCTACGAATGCATCAGCTACCATATCATGAACCCTATCAAAATCTACCACCTGCTCTTCTTGATGGTAACTATGTTCATTATGCAAATGATGATGATCAACCGGTTGTTCTTCCTTAAAATTGCTATTACTATTAATAGCTTCATGATTCTCATCATAATTATAACCTTCTCCATGTTGAAACCAGATATAGTAATTTGGCGTTGAACCTCTATTTATTAAATGCTTCCAAACATTTTCACGATTTGCCAATTTCGAATTGTTGCATTTCCGACAAGGACAGAACATCTTACCGCTTTCTTGGGCCAGCGGTGTGGAATCTGCATGATGCATAAATGTCTCCAGCCCCGCAAGATATTTTTTCGTCACTTTCCCGTTAGCATCTCTATGCATATACATCCACCTCCGCAACTCGAAAATATTCCCGGAACCCGACATTTTTTTTCTTTCACGTTTTTATTTTTTTTCTTGGTGTGTTTAAAATGATCTTCAAAGGTTCATATTTATAGGAAATTTTTGAATCTGGTAGTTGATATTTTACTACGAAATAACCACAAAGTTTTGTTAGGTAGCCGAAAAAAACGTGTTACACCTACAAAGTTGGTAGACTCGAAAATTTCGTCGTTATTCACACGCAAAGGTTTTTCTCGTAAAGGACACGCTAAATTTACGTCGACATTACGAGGAAGATTATTTTCTTCGTAAGAACCACGTTATCTTACGTCTTTTTTACGTGGAAATGTTTTCCTCGTTACTTTTCAACGAACTGACGTTGCTTTTTAATTTCCTCGTAAATAACTCGTAAAAGCGACGTTATTTTACGAGGATTTATTTTCCTCGTTAAACTTCGTCGCTAAAGTTGTGTTTTTTTGTAGTGTCTTTGTTAGTTTTTTAATATTATTAAAATCCGAAGAATAAGCATATGATTTGCAAACTTGGGAAGTTTTTTTCTACACGTACAATGATTTTTTTTTTGAAAAAGGGTTTGCTACACGGACAATGATACATGCTCAATTTTTGTTGAATTTTCTTTGACTAAATCTATGGTTTAGGTTTGCTATAAATGAGTTACAATGGAGCAATATACGATAAGAAGGATATATTGGATTTTGGTGTATTTCCAAATTTTAAAAGGAGTTATGATTGGTTAAGGGAAGAGATAATGAATGGTTAAATAAATCAGTTAAATTGAGGTAATTTGATAATGTTATTAATCATGGTTTAGACCAGTGGCATAAACTTGTAAATATTTAGGAAAAGTCAGGGTCCATTTAAAGTTGTAATCCTATTTTAATAGTTTAGATAATTGTGAAGTGCATGTCAATATTTAAACCTATCCGTATCCTTACTTATCTTCCAAGACCAAAAGTTATAGTTTGTATTTGAATCTATGATTTATATTATTAATAGCAGGTTTTGGTGCAAATATTCCAAACTTGTAGAGATAATTTAATAACAATTTCAAAACTCATCTTTCAAAATAATCTAAACCCTAAAACAAATTTAAATAACAATTTGAATATATTACTTAAATTATTATTAGAAGTTTTTCCTGCCAAATTTCAGATTATGTTACAAACCAATAATTTATTAGATACATATATGAAAGGAAATTACTGAATCTTTACCAATTTTTTTATTACCGAATCGATCTCAAAGCCAATATACTTCAATGAATGTAATCCCTATAGACTCAAAATACTAACTAAATATATCAAAAGTAGAACAAAATATAATTGTATATATCTATCGTGGATTTTGTCATTTTAACCTAACACCTGATAGAATATCCACACAAATATTTAAAAATTCACTCAAAATTGTTTTTGGTCACCTAATTTTTTTCGAGTATCCGATACTTTATCTAAATATCCAAATTATGATTATTTACCCGATTTTTTTTGAAATATCCAAAACGGTAACGAAACCATAACCTAATTGAACTCAATTTTTTTTAAAAAAAATTCATATCATTGTTATCCAAATAAAACCAATATAACCAAACCAAAACAAATATTCATAAATAATCGAACGGTCCATATATCTCTTGAAACAAAAAAAATGAAACCATAACTGAACCGGAACCAAAAAAAACAAAGGAGCATACACTTAACAAGGGAGCCACTCTTAGGGTTGGGTTCGCGGGTCAATCCACTCTGCTCGATCCGTTCAACCCGAAAACAATAAACTAATATCCGTACCATCCCTGCTTAGTTTTACGGGTAACCCATGGGATCCACGGGTAATTTTTAATTAATAAATAATTGGTTTTTATTTTCTAAGAGATAATATAAATAATATATTTATATATATAATTTATATTCTTTTAAAATTTACATTTATTCTTTAGAAAATTATTTTTTTATTTTTTCTGGAGGTTGCTCCCTTCGCGGATCAAACGGGTAGGGGCGTACGGATTCTGATTCAAATTCCCAGGCCTAACTACTCTGCCAAGCTCGCTCCCTAGATAATCCTAACATGAGCTATTTCACCAAGTTTATAAAAATGGGTTTGAAAGGAAAAGATCAGTAACAGACTGGTACCGAACCAAAATTACCAAACCACAAACCCAAAGATATTAGTGAATTAATAAACAAAACAATACATTTATTAACTAAAATATTCCCGCACTTTAAAAGAGCGAGTAAAAATCTAGTTAAAATTAAAAGATAATGGCAGTGTATTGTAAATATTAGCAAAATATAATGGCACCTAAAAATGGTCAGCTGTTTTAATAATATTAATTACTAGCACTATAAATACATAGCTAGGCTCTAGGTTGCATGACTCATAAATTAGCCAGTCACTTTTTGCTTCTTATTTTTGGGCAAACTTCCTCTTCTTTTCATATATTGCAAGAATGTCCAGAACCAATATGAAATTCTGCCATAGTTATTTTCTGGTTGATCCGACCAAAGCAAGTGTGTTTGATCTCCTTCTACTTTTGTTTTTCCCAAATCTTATCAGCAAAAGTTTCATTGATTCTCCACCGGATACGCTCAATAGCGCCCGGCGAAGTTTCGCGAGACGATGGATGATAGCATTGGCCATTTTTCTTCAAAATGTATTAATATTCATAAAAGCACCCTTGGCATCCATAGGTCGTATAGTTACCTATTGGCCCAATCTTCTTTCGGCAAATGGAGGTTTCTTCAACTTGATACTTAACCTTTTGACAGGTGTGAAATCTAAATTATCATATCTGATATTCCGATATTTAAATTAAGAAAAAGATTTTAACATACTATAAGATGTTGGAGATAAACTTGATAATAGCTTGGTGGATAAATTATCTAATTCTTAAGTCTATCATGAAAGTGTAGACATATTATTTAGGAGTTATCTAAATAATATGTAAGTACTAATGAGTTTAGGATATAGATATCTCTATATAAGAAGATGGTGAGATGTACCATGAACTGGTGAGTTTTAGAGATTTGTGAGCTTAAGTTTTGAGTAATTTTCTTAAGCTAATAAGAAGTATGTTCTTATATTCTTTGAGTTCTTTAAGTTCATCGTTTGGAAGCAAAACAATAATTGGTATCAGACCTTATACAAGCAACGATCCAACGAGAAAAATATGGGAGACAATATGGCAATTACCTTGCGCTCAAAAGAAGGTAATCCATCGAAAATCAACTGTCCGATGCTCAACTCTACAAATTATACAGTATGGGCAATCCGCATGAAGGTCCTTCTCAAAGTTAATGAAGTATGGGAGATCATCAAAACAAAAACAACAGAAGAAAAGAAAAATAATGTCGCGATAGCATTGATCTTCCAGTCCATCCCGGAAGCACTAGTACTGCAAGTTGGCGAGCTTGATACTGCAAAACAAGTTTGGGATGCCATTAAATCTCGACATCTTGGAGCTGACAGGGTTAAAGAAGCTAGACTACAAACACTTATGGCTGAATTCGACAGGCTAAGGATGAAAGAAACAGAGTCTATTGATGACTCCGCAGGCAAGTTAGCAGAATTATCATCAAAGTCAGCATCGTTAGGAGAAAATATTGAAGAAACCAAGATAGTCAAGAAGTTCCTCAGCAGCTTACCGAAGAAAAGATATATTCATATAGTTGCATCACCTGAGCAAGTTTTGGATCTCAAAACAACGAGTTTTGAAGATATCATTGGTCGACTAAAAGCTTATGAAGAACGCGTGAGCATAGAAGAAGAAGAGAGTCTTGACAATCAGAGCAAACTGATGTATGCTAATGCCGACAACCAACAACAGAACCAATATAATCGAGACTTTAACAGTAACAGAGGGAGAGGAGGAAGGTCCTACAACAGAGGGAGAGGACGTGGAAGATCATTCAGAGACCCGTATCGAGAGTTGGATATGTCGAAAATAACTTGTTTTCGATGTGACAAGACCGGACACTTTGCGTCTGTATGCCCTGACCGCCTACTAAAACTTCAAGAAGCATATGAGACCAAGGAAGACGACACTCAAGAAGCAGATAAACTTCTGATGCACGAGATTGTCTACCTAAACGAGAAGAATGTGAAACCTAAAGAGCTTGAGACAGGAACAGACAATGAGAAGATATGGTATCTAGACAACGGAGCAAGTAATCACATGACGGGGAAGAGAGATTACTTCAAGGTTATTGATGAAACGGTCACAGGCAAGGTGAGATTTGGTGACGATTCTAAGATAGACATTAAAGGGAAAGGCTCGATATTGTTCATAAGCCAAGATGGAGAGAAGAAAGTGTTGGCCGACGTTTATTACATCCCTGACTTAAAGAGCAACATCATAAGCCTGGGACAAGCTACAGAAACAGGTTGTGAGGTGAGGATGAAAGAAGAAACACTTACTATTCATGATCGAGAAGGAAAATTGATTGTACAAGCTACAAGATCAAGAAACCGCCTCTACAAGGTTAGTATGGAGACAGCTCCTATGAAGTGTCTGCAAGCTATTTCCCTTAGTGAATCAACCAGGTGGCATGCGAGACTTGGCCACATAGATCTGGAATCAATGAAAAGAATGTTCAAAAGAGGAATGGTAAGAGGTCTACCAGACATCACAATTGAAAAGGAGACGTGCGCCTCATGCCAACTAGGAAAACAAGCCAGACATTCCTTCCCACAGTCGACAAGTTACAGAGCATCACAAGCCTTAGAACTTGTACATGGAGATTTGTGTGGTCCCATAAATCCCTCTACAGCCGGAAGAAACAAGTACATCTTTGTACTAATAGATGACTACTCGAGGTACATGTGGTCAATACTTCTAAGAGAGAAAAGTGAGGCGCTAGATAAGTTTAAAATCTTAAAAGCTTTGGTGGAACAAGAAACAAGGGAGACTATAAAAACATTCAGAACAGATCGTGGAGGCGAGTTTTCTTCGAATGAGTTCAACAATTTCTGTGACACACAAGGTATCAAAAGACACCTGACAGCTCCCTATTCTCCCCAGCAAAACGGAGTAGTAAAACGAAGAAACAGAACTCTTCTAGAGATGACCAGAAGCATCCTCAAACATATGAAGGTTCCAAACTACCTGTGGGGCGAGGGAGTACGTCATGCGACTTATCTCATAAACAGAGTAGCCACGAGAGTTCTCAATGGACAGACACCATACGAGGCCCTAAAAGGAAACAAGCCAAACGTCGAGCATATAAGAGTGTTTGGATGCGTAAGTTATGCAAAAATAGAGACGCAGCACCTGAGGAAACTTGATGATAGATCTCGAATGCTCGTGCACTTAGGGACTGAACCAGGGTCTAAAGCCTATAGATTACTTGATCCACCAAACCGAAGGATAGTAGTAAGCAGAGACGTAGTATTTGATGAAGAAAAGGCCTGGAAGTGGGATGAAAAAACAAGCACTACAGAACAGAGTCCAGGAATGTTTACTCTCACTTTCTCTGAGTTTGGAAACAACGGGGTCAGTAATGATATTGGAGAAGTAGATGACAACGGAGAAGAGACTGTAACAAATGAGGATATCGAAGAAGAACAAGAAGAAGAAGATGATGCTGCTGAGACAATTCAGTTAAGAAAATCAACGAGAATAAGTAAGAAACCAGGTTATTTGGAGGATTACGTATATCTGGCTGAAATAGAAGGAGAACGTTTGCTACTAGTAATCAATGAAGAACCATTCGAGTTTTCTGATGCAATACAAGAAGAGGTTTGGAGGAATGCTTGTGAGGAAGAGATAACGTCCATAAACAAGAACAATACATGGACATTGGTGGATCTACCCGCCGGAGCAAAAGCCATTGGTCTTAAGTGGATTTTTAAGATCAAACGAAACTCAGATGGGAGAATAAATAAATACAAATCAAGGTTAGTAGCAAAGGGTTACATTCAGAGATATGGTGTAGATTATGAAGAAGTGTTTGCTCCAGTAGCACGCATTGAAACCATTCGATTCATCATCGCTTTAGCTGCCTCAAATGGATGGGAAATCCATCATTTAGATGTTAAAACGGCATTCCTGAATGGTGACTTGAAGGAGGATGTCTATGTGCTTCAACCAGAAGGTTTCGTAACACAAGGCAGTGATACCAAAGTTTACAAACTTCACAAAGTCTTATATGGCTTGAAACAGGCTCCAAGGGCGTGGAACGAGAAACTAAACAAGGTGCTGAGTGAACTAGGCTTTGTGAAGTGTACTAAGGAGCCTTCATTGTATCGGAAAAGAAGAGACAAGCAGCTTCTACTTGTAGCTGTATATGTGGATGACTTACTAGTAACAGGCTCCTGTTTGAAGTTGATCAAGGCATTCAAGGAAGAGATGTCGAGAAAATTTGACATGAGTGACTTAGGGAAGCTCACATATTACTTAGGAATGGAAGTGTTTCAGTTTGAGGGAGGAATCACTGTGAAACAAGAGAGCTATGCTAAGAAGATCTTAGAAGAAACAAAGATGGATGGATGCAATGCTGTGTGCATTCCGATGGATGCAGGGCTGGTTTTATCAAAAGCGGAGAATGAAAAGGATGTAGATGAGAAGGACTTCAGGAGAAACATCGGGTGCCTTCGATACTTACTTCACTCAAGACCGGATCTTTCGTTTGCAGTTGGTGTTCTAAGCCGGTATATGCATAAACCGAAGGAATCTCATTTTGCTGCATTGAAACAAGTATTGCGATACTTAAAAGGGACAGCATCGTATGGACTCATCTTAAACAGAGTACACAAAGCAGAGCAAGTGGAGCTTATAGGGTACAGCGACAGCAGCCACAATGTAGATGTGGACGATGGAAGAAGCACCACTGGACACGTCTTTTACCTCAACAATGGACCGATAACATGGTGCTCGAGCAAGCAAGAAACAGTGGCTTTATCCTCTTGCGAAGCAGAGTTTATGGCTGCAACTGAAGCCTCCAAGCAAGCAATCTGGCTCCAAGAACTCCTGGCTGAGATCACGGATGAAGCATGTGAGAAAGTAATCATTCGAATCGACAACAAGTCGGCCATAGCACTCACAAGAAACCCTGTGTTCCATGGTCGAAGCAAACACATCCACAAGCGGTACCATTTCATAAGAGAGTGCGTGGATAACAACCAAGTTGAAGTTGAGCATATTGCAGGGAGTCTACAAAGAGCAGATATATTGACAAAAGCCTTGGGAAGAATCAAATACAAAGAAATGAGAAACCTGGTGGGAGTTCAAGATGTCAGTCAAGCTAACATCAAGTTTAAAGGGGAGATTGTTGGAGATAAACTTGATAATAGCTTGGTGGATAAGTTATCTAATTCTTAAGTCTATCATGAAAGTGTAGACATATTATTTAGGAGTTATCTAAATAATATGTAAGTCCTAATGAGTTTAGGATATAGATATCTCTATATAAGAAGATGGTGAGATGTACCATGAACTTGTGAGTTTTAGAGATTTGTGAGCTTAAGTTTTGAGTAATTTTCTTAAGCTAATAAGAAGTGTGTTCTTATATTTTTTTAGTTCTTTAAGTTCATCGTTTGGAAGCAAAACAATATAAGAATCATTACCAAAATTTTGGAGATGAGAGGGTTCAGCCTGTTTCCTTAATTTACATATGACATAATCCCCCCAGAATGATCTCAAGGACCATATATCATATATCAATAATCCCCTCGGGTTTTTGGACTTAACCAATATGACACTTATCGCAAGTCAACAAGATTTGTGACCGAACGAGGATTAATTAAGCTACATGCAAGACCCTATAGCACATAAATTATAATATAAAAATATTTATCAATATATTGTATTAATTAATATTTCTTTAGAAGAAAATAGTCTTATAGGTTTTAAGAACATTAATATTTTGTTGTTGTTACAGGAAAGTTTTTTTGGTGTAAATGTTAAGATAACGTTACAGGAAAGTTGGTGAAGCCTGACGAATCGTCCGCGGCATATGCGTCGCTTCTAGGATGCACAGATCGAAGAGTAGATCTTGACGACTTGACCAGAAGATAAAAGTTGGTACGATCGAATACAAGTCGATGTTATCAATGATGGCTTCTAAGATCGCTTATGAGAACAAATCTTTCATCACTTCCGTGGTCAAAAACACTTGGAAGGTTAACTTTATTTTTTCTGTCTCCTTTTTCTAGGGTTTTTTGCCTCTTTTGTTTTAATTATTAATCAACTAAATATAACAATACAAATACTTCTTATCATCTTCCCGTTTCACATTACTAATAGTTATTTTTAATTATAAGTTACATTACAAAATATTTAATATTCATAATTATTTATTTTATTTTTGGTTAAGAGTAGTTATTAAAAAAATATGTGATGTAAGTTTAATTCATTTTTATTGTTAGCTTTTTATATGGAACAATGTATATTTTTATACTGAATTTGTTACTATTTTAATCATTTCGAAGTTACTTTTACAGTTGTATAAAACGTATAATTATATTTTATTTGAGTTAAAATAAGATAACATATTTATTTAATCCGCGTCTCACATTGATCTAAGATTTTTTAACACTTTGTAATTAAACTTATATAATTATTGTGTATTGATTTAGTGATTTCACACTTGCTCTCATTTTACATTTATTCTGTGACGCAGATGGACTTTGTGGGATACTACGACTGTTACAACGGTAAGCTAAATGCTACGCTTTATTCTTTTAGGAAATGTTTTTTCTTTCCCATTTCAGTGATTAGGGCGTCCTCTTTGTATTTTGGAATAATTATCTCCTTTTAGTGCATAATTAATTAAAGCCTCTGAAGTCCCATAATACAGAAAACATAACCGTGTGGATATAAATAGATGTACCTAGGACAAAAACCATTCTTGCGATGATAAAAGTGCTTTCATTTACTTTTTTTTTATAATACTACAGAAATAAGTCTCTACGAGATCATGATGATATATATGCCAAATTGGTCTCTGTACCATATCGTATCGTGTCGATACAGAGCCGGTCCTAGGATTAAGAAGGCTGGAAGCAAAAAAAATAAATGTGGCCACTTATCAAAACAAAAAAGATAAGAAAATATGTACTGACATAGTCTCGAACACATATTAAGTCTATTTACTGAATCATAAACCACTAGACCAAAGCGGTATTTTGCAAAAATGTGACCGGAATTTCTTCTTATATCTGTCGGCCGGAAGCGTGGGCTTCATTGGCTTGGCCGAAGGGCCGGCTCTGTGTCGATATAATGATCAACGAACCCTACTGATTTAAATGTATCGTCTGACGGATTTATGAAGTAAGTGTACTTGATGAACTTGTAGATCCCAACTAAAATTTAAATGTAGTCTTAAAGTTTGGTATTTTAATTTTATAACATATTTATACTAAACGTAATGCTATTCTACTCACTGTACTATTTTAATTATTACGCTAATCTTTCGTTGCTCACTTCTCTCTTACTTTTGTATGTTTTTGCATTACTTATTAGAGAAAGATTCCATGAAAGATTCTCATTGACAGTATACATGTCAAAATGGGCAAACCAACCCAAACCAAACCATATCCACATAAATCCAGTCTTCTATTGGTTATGGTTCAACCCAAACCATTTACCTAATGGTTTGGTTTGGTCTCTAACTCATTTAGATTAATGAGTTAATGGTTTTAATTAATGAGTTGACTCATTGTTATATAGTAACAATATTAACCAATAATATCATAACTCATATAAAATTTTTTTGTTCTCCATAATTTATAAATTAAAAGTCATAAAATTTAATACAATGGAGAAAAATGTATAAAAGGAATGTTTTACAATAAGGTTTTTATATTCTCAGCAGTTTCATGAAATTAAAAACTAAAGCATAGTTTATAAAAGACTCTCCTCTTCTGTCACCAACCTAACGTTGTCCTCTCCCAACACCTACATAACAACTCACAGTTTCAAAAATCTCATCCAAACAGTCACTAAAAAAGAAAAGCAGATCACGAACTATGCTGATCTCTTGGAAACCTGATTCCCCTCAAAACTTACGTCATTGTTAATCCTACTGATACGCTTTTATGAGTATGAATGTATAATAATATGCAAAGCAAACACTAAACACTTCCTTTCAATGCGCTCAATAAACGATGAGATGAAACTACAATGCTTATGACAAGTAAACATGTTTAAATCATATAATACAAAGCTCTAAGATTAAAAACCCACAACGAAGATCTACGATTCATTAAAGCTCTACGATTCATTAAAGCTCTAGGTTACAAATGATCTACAATTAAAAACCCACGGGATCAGTATCTGAGATATCACGATTAACTGGAGCAAGCGTACAGATCCTTGCTAGGGATCGAGAAGAGACCTGAAAAAACTCTTCGATGACAAGATGAGACCTCTTCGAAGATGATGAACAATCTAATTCGTTGATGTACCAGCCGTCACGAGATGAGATCGATCTTCTTCATTGGAGATGAGATCGAGCTTTTTCGATGGAGATGAGATCGAGCCGTCACGAGATAAGACTGAGTCGTGACTCGTGAAGCAAAACGAAAGAAACCCACAACGGAGAGGTTTTTGGTTTGGATTTACTCACTTTACATTTAATTATGGTTTGGATTGGGTTATCTATTAACTCATTTTAATCCAAACCATTTTGGACCCAACCTATTAAACCCATTAATCCACTAAAACCATTATCCATTTGACATCCAAATCTTTGACCCATTAAAATCCATGGATTGGATTGGTTTGGATAGGACGATTAATCTGAACCCATTTTGACATGTCTAATTGACGGAATCGTAAATAATGATTACATTTTCCCGACTGAATTTATTATATATCTGATAATAAAGATTTTTGACCCAAAAAAGATGAAACTTAATTCATAATTTTTTAATCATATGTTAAATGTAGTTGTATTTAGAATAAAATATTTAGAAGAATAATATGGGGACCAAGATCAAAATTCATGTGTTTTGTCAGGGGCTAGCACTTAGCAGCCAATTTTTAATTGCAATTGCTACATGATATTAGATCGATTTATTGGAATCAATAGTATATTTTGTATTAACAGATAAATATTTAATTACTTGAATGATGAAAAGAGGAGTAAAAAAAAAAAAAGAGAAAAGATGATTACAATCAAACAAAAGATCTATTATTATGGCGCGCATAATAATTATTGTATATTAAATACTTGTTTTTCTTTTTGACCAAATAAACTTGTTTGAAAAACCTATCAGGTTCCTAATTGTTTTTCTTCATATGATAATATTTATAACATCCAAAATTTTTAAATTGAAGAACCTTAAAATAGTTTAAACAAAAGCAACATATGCAAAAACGACTGATATAAGTTTTTATAATTGTGGTCAGCGTTCCAAGAAAAATACTTGACACAAGCCTTTGTCTTCAAAGCCTCATCGTCGTCAGCTTCAGAGGAACCGAACTTTTCAGATCTGATGATTGGTGTACTGATCTTGACATCTCTTGGTACGTATATATATATATATATATATATATTATTAAAATCAATATAAATAAATACTTTCCTTAGTTCATATATCATTTCTTTCCGAGTCAGGTACGAGTTGAAGAACGTTGGCAGAGTTCACGTCGGGTTCTCGAGAGCTCTAGACCTTCAACAAAATGGATAAATATAAGTCTCATACACCAATATGCTTACTACACGATTAGACAGAAGCTTAGGGACATGCTTGCCAGAGACAAGAACCTTAAGTTTATTCTAACGGGTCATAGTCTCGGGGGTGCAATAGCTGCTCTGTTTCCTGCAATTCTTGCAATTCACGGTGAGGACGAGCTACTTGATAAGCTAAAAGGAGTCTATACATTCGGACAGCCACGTATCGGGGATGAGGAGTTTGGGGAGTATATGAAAGAAGTGATGAAAAAGCATGAGATAGAGTATCAGTATGAAAGGTTTGTTTATAACAATGATATGGTGACTAGAGTCCCCTTTGATGACAAGATTCTATTCGGATACAAGCACTATGGATCTTGCAATTACTTCAACAGTCTACAAAGGAAAGGTAAACTAAAGTATCCTATATCCATTGTATTTAAAATGACACAAAAATAGGAGATTTGAGGTGGCTAAGAAGAAAAATCAACTTGGCTTTTATGAGATTTGTCATTATTTACTTGAAATTAACGTGATATGTACTAGCAGTACATTAGAAAATTTATTTATTTATTAAAAAACGTGATATATAATAATAACCTATCATATTTAGAAAATTTATGTCCTTTTTAAAATAGTACTAGCAGTAGCTATTAAAAAAACGTGATACATAATTATGTGACAAAATTATATAATATTAGTTTTTTCTTGAACGCAAATGATAAATATATAGAAATTCTCTAAGATAGCCATTTTTAATTTATTTTTACAAAAGAACCCCCAAATATGATAAAAAAAATATTTCATTAAAGGCTAAATATCTATGTTCGAAACTATGCATGCTAGGTTAGGCTTGAGTCGAGCGGTCGGTCAGCTCCTTGGAGATTAATTTTAAGCTTATTTTAAGTAATTTTATGAGAAATGTATACTTATCATTGATGTGGAGGCAAATAGCATGTTTTTTTTTGTCGTAGTTTAGTGGTATATAATGGTGTTTCACCCTTCAATTCCTTGGTTCAAAGCCAGGTTTTAGTGGTAAACGCATTTTATCTTTTCCTTTTGTTAGTTTATCAATGATACAACTGTAAATAAATTCAACTTTTTCACAGGTTTTTAGGGTTACGAGTTCTTCAGCTTTTTAGATTCTGAGTTCGAAATCTCAATTATAAGATGACGATTTTAATTTGAATCATCTCAGATACTCGATTTTCTCTTCAATCCGGACTGAGATTCATCAAATTTAGAGTTTTCTGAGAATATTTTTTGGGCTTCCATGAATTTTTAAAGAACTGCATCAATCAAACCAAAATATCGTGTAAATTTAGGCGCCGATTTTCTCATTTCCTCGGTCAATCCAGACACAAATCGCTTCTCCGCCTAATCAAGCCGATCACCCTCTTCTCACCACGGTGACACACCGAATTACAATTTTCCGGCCGAGTTTGAGGTAACTCGACCGCGTTTTTGAACATAGGTAAATATACACTTATACCACTAGGATTAATTAGTCTAGACTTAGGCTTTAGAGTTAAGGGGTGGGATTTTATAGACGAGGTTTACTTTTTTTTTTAACACAAAAGTTTTTAAAAATAGTTCCAAAAAATATTTTAGAATTTCAAAAAATAAAAATTGAAAGTAAAAAATTTAGAAAAAAATTATAAAATGTTTGAGTTTGAAAACATATAATTTTTTAAACAAATATCAAAAAATTTTAAAATAGTTCCAAAAAAATATTTTAGAATTTCAAAAAAGAAAATTTGAAAATAAAAAATTTAGAAAAAATTATAAAAAGTTTGAGTTTGAAAACATATAATTCAAAACTATAAATTTATTATTATTATAATTTATATATTTATAAGGAAAAGTGTAGAAGGGTCTTTTGTTTCTTTAATGAAAATTTAGTCATATTCTTCTTTGATGGTTCTTTTGGTGACAAAAACTTAAAAATGGATTATTGAGAGAATTTCTCTAAAATATATCTCTTATTAATGAAATATCACCATAATATTCTTGAAAATGTTTTTTTTTTTTGAAAAGATATTCTTGAAAATGTTGTTTCTGAATTTTGTTATCTGTCGAATAAGCCATGTTTTTATATGTATTCTTACAATTCTAATAAATTTGAAGGTAAGAGAAGATGCACCTAATGCCAACTACATGAGCATGTTATGGCTAATACCGAAGCTGTTGAGTGGTGTCTGGGAGTTTATAAGGAGTTTCATAATAAGATTTTGGAAAGGCAATGAGTACAAAGAGAATTGGAGTATGAGAACTGTTAGAATTGGTGGGATGCTAATCCCTGGTGTATCTGATCATTTCCCACTTGATTATGTCAACTCCACGCGCTTGGGAGGCTTGGCTCGACCTGTTGCTACTACTACCCCTCAGGATAAACTTTATCTCATTGCTTGAAATAACATGATGACTCGTCCCACTCTAGTCAAGCAGAAGAAAGGCCAAGGTGTGTTGAAGAACAATTTCAAATGTATCGAATAAGTTTTCAAACTAAATAAAGGATGATTTCATTTAATTGTTTTTATTTTCCCTTACTTCCTTAATAAGAGATAATACTCGTGAGTTGTTATTCCACTTAAGTTGTTGTTTTCCTTGTAAGAACCAATGGTTCTAATTTCTTTTCATAGAGACAAAAACAAAGCAAACAAATTCTTACCATTTATTTTCGTTGGGGCCTCTTTTTGGTCCCTATCATTTGATTTCCGAAAAAGGAGACGTATGATTATATCTACTTTCGTAAGCTTATGCGTATCTGCTCACATCTGATACCAAACACATGTATGGAGATTTAATAGCTTTACCAATTTTTGTTTTTTTGTTTTCTTAACTTTACCAATTATTGCCTCGGCTCTCCTTATTTAAGCTACATAAGTTACCTTTTGTGTGTCCATAATATGAAGAAACCTATTTTGATCATATAAAAATATTTTTACAACAATTTAGTCATGAAATATTTCAAAATTAACCCACAAAAAATATTTAATTGCCACGGTTTAGTCACAATTTTTTTTTTTGCGGCTATATAAAATAGCTATTATTTTGTGACAAAATTTTTATATGTATTTGAATCTCTAACTTCTGAAACCGCTACTCTCCCTGGCGTACCTAAGCCTTCAACTACCTCAGATACTTCCCCCCAGCCGAAACCACTCCTATCATACTATCGTCTCACAAAGGAACCCCTTCTCAAATGGAGATTGATCCCGCTTCTCTAGAAAAAGCAGTTTCTCTCACTGTCTCCTCGGAGAATCTTGTTCAGCAAAATGATGACCCTGCTGGAACCTATGTGCTTGGTCTAGCTGCGGTGTTTAAAGACCGCCCCATTACTATCTCAAACTCATTCTCCTCCCTCCTCGCCTCTGGGTCCTCTTCTAATAACCACACTTCCCTGAACCCTTTTGCCCTTCCCAAATCCTTGCCTTCCCAGCTGTCCCTCCTGCCTCCCCTGCTCCTTTTCTCCCTGAACCACCCAATACTTCAGAAACTGACCCCCCTCCAGCTGCCCCACATTCCCCCTCTTCTCCCCCCCCTTTCACCATTATCTCCCTAAAGTTAAACACTGAATCTTTTATTTTTGGCTCTGTTATCTCCCAACTTTGAGGCCTCTATCCCTCTCTCATCTCCTCCCTCTACAGTTACTGACCCTTCTCCCCCTCAGGAGGAGGAACCCCATCCCTAATCATGTATCCCAATCTATTTTTTGGAATGTCCGCGGATTTAACGAGAAAGACAAGCATCGCTCTTTTGGACAATGACTCTCTGTACATAAGCCATTGGTTGGCGCTATTTTGGAGTCACATATAAAAGAATCCAATCTTAATACCCTTCTTCAAAGAGTCTGCCCAGTCTGGAAGTTCACCTCTAATCATGATACTGATACCGATGGAAGGATCATCCTCATATGGAAGCACCCTGCCGCAGTTCAAGTGATGCATCAATCTTAACAATCTATCACTTGCTCTGTGATGATGCCTACTCTGCCAACATTCAATTTCACAGCTGTGTATGCTGCAAATACCCGCAAGGAGAGACGATTTTTTTGGAATGATCTCTATGAAGTTCAGAGTACCCTATTCTTAGAGAATCGCAACTGGATCATAGGAGGGAATTTTAATCAGATTATTCATCACCATGAACACTTCTCCTGCGATGTTGATCACTTAACCTCTGATATGATTGAAATGAAGGATCATCTCCTTGCTTTGGGCATCTCTGATCTCCGGTATCAAGGCTCAAAACACACTTGGACCAACAAAACTCCCTCCATGCCTATTACTAACAAGCTAGACCGTGCTTTGGTGAATGACCTCTGGAACGAATCCTTTCCTGACAGTGTCGCTACCTTCCTCCCTCATGAATTCTCTGACCACACTCCATGCCTCCTCACCCTTTCCTCTCCCTTTCCTTCCCTAGGAACTAAACCCTGCAAATTCTTTAATTTCCTCACTAACCATCCTTCCTTTGCCAGTGTTGTTGATATTGCATGGATTCAGAGTGGAAGTACTGCAATGGATCTGTCCTATCTGGGGTTTAAGATGAAAAAACAAAAAAGAGAGTTAAAAACACTAAATAGAGAGAATTTCTCGGACATTAAAAACAGAGTTACTGAAACTAACGAGTTGCTTAAAGTTGTGCAGGTACAATCGCTGGATGACCCCTCTTCTGAGACGTTTCAGGCTGAAAAAGAGATGATGGCTAAGTGGACCTTCCTGAGGGGTATTGAAGAAGCTTTTTTCAAGCAAAAGTTTCGCATTAACTGGTTGAAGCTAGGGGATCAGAATACCATCTTTTTCATGAGAGTGGCGGCTGGTAGAAAATCGTATAACTCCATCCGCTCACTTCTCCTTCCTAATGGGATCCTTGTTATTGACTGCACGGAGTGTTGTGAAATTGCGGTAAAGCACTTCAGTGGCATCCTAGCTCCCTCAACGCTTCCTCCACTCGACTCCTCTTTACAATGGTTTCTTGATCTCCATGCTTTCCGTTGCTCGCCTGCTCAAAAACAGATCCTGTCAACTCTACCTTCTGCCAAAGAGATTGAAAAAACCATCTTGAAACTTAATAATAAATATCTTGGACCGGAAGGCTTTACCTCAGCGTTCTTCAAGGCTTCATGGTCTGTAGTGGGGAAAGAAACCGTAGCGGCAATTCAAAAGTTCTTCTCAACTGCCTTCCTTCCAACCGCTACAAACTCCACTATTCTCACCCTTGTGCCCAAGCACCCAGGAGCCTCCTCTATATCTGATTGTAGGTCCATAAGCTGTTGCAACACTACCTACAAGGCAATTTCAAAAATGTTAGTTAAGCGTCTAAAGGTGATTCTCCCTCAACTGATTCTACCTAATCAGACAGCTTTTGTCCAAGGTCGACTTCTCATTGAGAATACAGTACTAGTCTCTGAGATTGTCCAAGGTTATCATAAACTTGGAGGTCCAAAGCATGTAACTATCAAAGTCGACATAGCAAAAGCATTCGATACTATTAGATGGGAATTTATCTTTCAATGCCAAAGGAGTATATTAGTTCTGAGGTTTTCCTATCATGGTTACATGCCTGTGTGTGCACTACGTCCTTCTCCCTGGGTTTCAACGGGTCATCTTATGGTTTCTTTAAGGGAAGAAGAGGTCTAAGGCAAGGTGATCCACTATCTCCCTATCTATTTGTACTTGCCATGAACTGTCTATCTATCTCTCTAAATAGGGCTGCTAGAGAAGGGACCTTTCAGTACCACGCTAAATGCAAGAGATCAGAGTTGACGCACATTTGTTTTGCTGATGATCTCCTGATCTTTTGTGATGGTACGCAACAATCGATCCAAGCGGTCCTTAATATCCTTAGAGACTTTGAGCAGAGATCCGGCTTGGCAGTGAGTATCACCAAAACTTCTATGTTTGCTGCAGGAACAAACCGCATGAATTAAATCAGATCAAAGCAGCAACATGCCTAACTGAAGGTTCTCTCCCAGTCAGATATCTTGGCGTACCTTTGTGCACCAAGAAGTTATCGTTTCCAAACTGTGCCTCTCTATTGCAATCAATAAAGTCAAAACTTCATACTTGGACAACCCGCACTCTCTCTTTTGCGGGGAGACTTCAGCTGCTCGCCACTGTCATTGCTGGAATCACAAACTTCTGGTCTTGTGCGTTCATTCTTCCAAAGGGATGCCTCGCGGAGATTGACTCTTTGTGCAGCAGATTCCTATGGAAAGGTAAAATGGAAGGTCACAACTCGGCTAAAGTATCATGGGAATCAGTCACAACGCCTAAGAAGGAAGGAGGACTAGGGCTAAAGGACTTACATGTTTGGAACTTGGCGTCTGTATTGAAACTCGTCTGGATCCTTTTCCTTAAGCATGACTCTATCTGGTCGGACTGGTTTACCAGAGAAGTACTTGAGGGAGATCTGAACAATTTTTGAGCCATAAACACTAAGAAAAAACACTCTTGGCAGGCTAATCAACTCATACTACTCAAGGACTGCGCCTATAACTGGATAAAAAGAGTTGTAGGCAACGGGGAAACTACTTACTTCTGGTCCTGTAACTGGTCACAGTTTGGTAAAATAGCTGAATTCCTGAAGGAAAAGTCTGCTTTGAGGACAGGCATTCCCTCGACATCTACTTTGGCGGAACTATGGGAGATAGATCACTGGACACTACCCCCTGCAAGATCTCAGAAGCAAGTGAGACTCTACTCTTTTCTCCTAACGTTGACAATCACAGAGGCTACTGATTCTTACCTCTGGTGCCCTGGTGGAAATCAGAAGCCGTGCTACTCCACCCGAAAAATCTACAATCTTCTGAGGGAGGATCGTGATCAAGTAACCTGGTACAAGGAAGTATGGTTCTCCAGAGGAATTCCAAAGCATCGCTTCCTTACTTGGCTGATGGTGCTAAATCGATCACCAACTAGGGATCGTCTTTTTCAATGGGGAATCATTACTGATGGATCATGCCTTCTCTGCAACAACTTTCTTGAATCCAGGTCACATCTTTTCTTTGATTGCAGTTTCTCATGGGTTATTTGGTTGAGTTCCCTACGGAAGCTTGGCTTCTCTTCTTCTCGATTGTGGGAAGAAATTCTCGAGGATCCTAGAAACTTTATGGGTTCCAGAGCTGAAAGAACGCTACTCATGCTTGCCTGGCAAGCATCGATCTATGCTATTTGGAATGAACGAAATAGCAGGCTCCACCGCCAGCTCTTCCGCTCTACCCACTCTCTGATTGCTGAGATTGATCAAACCATAAGAAGAAGGATTGCTAGTATCCGCCAAGACGCCCCTCAGCTCTCCTCCGACATGCTATGCATGTGGTTCTCTGCACCTACCTCAACCCCCTCTTCATCTCCCATCCGCCATCGTTCCGTTAATTCCAATGCTTGATGATCATTGACTGGGGTTTGGGCTTTCAAATCCATTGTTACTTCCTTTCTGGGCCTCTACTATTAGATTGGATTTTGTTATATGTAATAGCTACTGAGCCTACTAAGCTCTGCTTGTACCATTTGCTTTCTCATGCTTTTAATAGAAAATCTTTTATCAAAAAATATATATATATAAGTAATACTTAGCAAATGAAAAAATTACGTAATAACATACATCTACCCACCATATTACAATACATGAATCTGATAAGTCACACATGTAAATATGTAGTAATACATTACTTGGACGTCTGTGTTTTGTAGTTTCTCATGAAGCTTTTTATAAATCTTACATATATCATTATTATGAGAATGCAATATACAATTTTGTGTACTTGAATGTTAACTGGATCACAATAGAATATATATCCTTGACCAAAATAAATCTATTTGTATAGTCATTGATATGCAATGGTGTTTCTCTTGACTTAGCTTGACTAACTAAGCTTATATAGGCATTGCAGGTTCAGCTTATTTGAAATCCAATTATGTAACCCAAATAAGTAAAGTGCAAGGTTGTTCTTGAACTCATGAGATTCTTTGCTGAGGTAATTGTTAATATTATACTGAATGTTACATGATATTTCACATCTTTACTATTCTCATGATTTGTTCGAATATGACTATTTGAAAAGCTGTTTTAGAATCTCATGAGTTTTGCTTAGAAGCTCTGTTTTGTGAGAAGGCCTTTTATTTGTATGATTGTATCATGCTCTCGTCAGATAATTTTATTACTATCATAAGCGTCTTGTTTATAAGTAAGATGTGAGAAGGTTTCTTAGTTCGAAAATCGCTGCTTTAAATGCTGTTTTAGAGTTTCAAGAGTTCTGTCTAGACCACCTCCATCGGTGGTTCCAAGGACATGTTGTAAAGTGAAAAAGCAAAAAAAAAAAAAATCAAAAATGCTAAAATTAGAGAGAACCACTGCCTATTTAGAGCATGAACATTAGTGTAACCCACAAAGGGTAGCTTAATGATTTTTTATTATTAAAGTGTAGTTAAGGTACTTTGCTAAGATACTATTAGAATTATAGGTTTATTGGTAGTCTCTTAGTTAGGAGCTCTTAAAAATTAAAAATAATTAAACATAATATTATTTATAAAAAACAAAATTAAGCATAATATTTGAAACATAGATTTTTAAATAAAAACATAAAAAAACATAAAAACAAAGATTACAAAACAAAAAAATATGAAAGAGAGATCGAAATTTAGTTGTTGCCTTGATGACGTCCAAATTTACGCCATATATGTTCAACCAAATCATGTTTCAGTTGTTGATGCACTTCTTTATCACGAATACTTCTTCGAACACCCATCTGATTGGAGATATTTGTAGAATATCTGTTACCGACCTGTGAACTTCCGCTGCCCTCTCCTGGTTGGAAATTGGAAATATCATACTGAGTGTGTTGATCTCGTTCGTTTTCTACTATCATATTATGGAGTATGATACATGCTCTCATAATCTTCCCGATCTTGTCTTTATCCCAACCACGTGCTGGACGTTTAACAATGGCAAATCGAGCTTGCAAGACTCCGAAAGCACACTCGACATCTTTTCTGGCAGCTTCTTGACATTGAGCAAATAAAGTCGCTTTCGGACCTTGTGGTAGTCTAATAGATTGGATAAAAGTTGCCCAGTTCGGATAAATACCATCGGTGAGATAGTATGCCATTGAATAAGGATTTCCGTTCACCGAGAAATTCACTTGCGGAGCTTCACCATTTATTATGTCATCGAAAACAGGTGAGCGATCAAGAACATTAATATCATTTAAAGTACCTGGAGGTCCGAAAAATGCATGCCATATCCAGAGATCATATGAAGCAACCGCCTCCAAAACAATTGTGGGTTTTTGAGAACCACGAGAATATTGCCCTTTCCAAGCGGTGGGACAATTCTTCCACTCCCAATGCATACAATCGATGCTCCCTATCATCCCGGGAAATCCACGAATCTCTCCAACATGAAGTAGACGCTGAAGATCATCTGGTGTTGGTCTTCTTAGGTATTGATCCCCGAACAAATTTATTATTGCTTCCACAAAATTTTCCACACATATCCGAGCAGTGCTTGCACCGAGCCGGATGTATTCGTCGACCGCATCAGAAGCAGAACCATATGCCAAGACTCGAATAGCTGCTGTACACTTTTGAAGTGCAGTGAGACCAGATCTTCCGGTAACGTCATTTTTCTGACGAAAGAATTCATTGGAGAGGCGAGCAACAATTTGCATGAACAATGGCCTGTTCATTCTAAATCGTCGTCGGAATAGATATTCGGGATAGGTTGGAGTGTCACTGAAATAATCATTCCATAACCGGAGGTGGCCTTCTTCGCGGTTTCTTTCGATAAAAATTCTTTTTTTTTCTTGTCCTCCGTTCACCTGGTTGATCACCGTAATCATTGACCAGATTCTCGAATGTTTGATCAAAATATTCATCACAATATTGATCAAAATATTCATCGAACGAATCCTCAATATCGTTACGAGAAGAAGACGCCATGTGATGTTTGAGAAGCTTGAAACAAAATAGACAAACAAATTCTATAAATTTTTAAACATTTTATAGTATATACAATTCTAAAATAATGTAGATAATATTCATTTCCTTTAAACAATTTATACTATCTAGAATTCTAATATAATCTAGATAATATTCATTTCCTTTAAACATTTTATAGTATATACAATTCTAAAATAATGTAGATAATATTCATTTCCTTTAAACAATTTATACTATCTAGAATTCTAAAATAATCTAGATAATATTCATTTCCTTTAAACAATTTATACTATCTAGAATTCTAATATAATCTAGATAATATTCATTTCCTTTAAACAATTTATACTATATATAATTTTGTATGGTTTAAAAGAATTGATGATGGTTAATAGATCTTACCTAGTTGTGATGAGTTGTTTTAGAATTGGTAGGATGATCAAAGATGTTTTGTACTTGTGATGAGCTTTCAGTTCCATTGGATGGAAAAGAATCCATGTCAAGCAAGAGACGCGCAAGAAAGAGAGAAATAGAAGAAGATGAAAGAGAGAAATACAAGAAGATGAGTGAGGAAATGAAGAGGAGAAGGCAAGTTCTATATAGATTCAACTAAAGTGTCGATGCATTGATCACAAAGAAGCTGTCCGATTAGACATTTATCTATCAAGATAACACACCATTCATTACTAACATTAACCTACCAAGACAATTTATTGCCTAACACAACTACAAACTAACACTAACCTAACCAAAGCTATTTATTACAAACCTAACACAATCACTATCAACTATCAACACAACCTAACGAAAGTTATTACTCTAACCGAGATTGAAGGAGATAAAATACCTTGCAGAAACCAGAGACACCAGATTACTCGGACAGCCTCTTCATCAATCCATCTGTGCGAAAACAGACAGAAACACATCAAGTTTCTAATCAAACAATGTATTACAAAATTGACGATAAACAAGGAAAGAATCTACCTGGCTAAAGACTCTTGATCAATCCACCTAAAGACACAAAAAACACCAACAAATCAAAACAAATAAGAGATGTATTTGCTCTAGATTCACGAAGATAAATCTAACACATGCATACTAGAAATATTGAAACAAAAACATATAGGAGCCTCAGCTTTACCTTTCCGACTCGCCTCAGCTCCTACAGTCGCCGTAGTTAGCCGTCTCAGAGAGCCATCAATGAGAGCCACCGCTAGAAAGGTCTCTGAATCCCTTCGTTGTCGACACCCACCGATTGAGCCGCCACCGTTCGTCGAGGAGAGCCACCGCTTGAAAAGTCTCCGAATTCCTTCGTCACCGAGACCCACCGATTGAGCCGTCACCGTTCGTCGGAGAGAGTCTCCGTTTCCCTTCGTTACCGAGACGAACCGATTGACCCGTCACAGTGAGTCGAGACCAAGATCAATCGAGAGGATGGAATCACCATTGATATCGCCTATGGGGAGGAGAGAAAACCAAACGAAAGAGAGAAAAGAGAAAAAAGAAGCGTGACTTCGTCTCCATCCCGACACCGTTCCTCTGTCCAATCAAATTCGGACACGTGCCTGTTAAGGGGCGTGACTTCCAGAGCTTAATTAAGGGGCGCATCTTCCTTTAATCACCATTTTTCATTTATTTTAAATCTTTTTTAAGTTAACAACCTCACTTAAGAGCTGCTAATGTTCATGCTCTTAGAGGATGTAGAATTGTTAAAAAAACCCCATACGCGTCACTTTATTATTGGCTTTTTTTTTGCCTTCTCTCTCTTCCTCTTCGTCGTCTCTTCGCCTTCGTTCTTTGTTTTTCTTTTTGGTCTAAGAAATCGATGGGGACAACAAATCGGGTGGGGATCGTTTTCGGTGGTGTAGATGGAATGTGGTTGCTATCAAGGAGATCACCATGGAGATCGCGATGTCGGGGATTTTAATCTCGAGGAAGATCAATCACCCCAACATCATCCGCTTCATCGATCATGGGTTCGTCTTCTTTTGCTCTTCTTGAATCAATTCAAATAGACCATGAATTAACGAGTTCTTGAACTTTTTAATATTCATCACTGCTTCTTCTTCAAGTAACGAACAAGCGTGTATATTTAATCCTCCACAAACTATATTCCACTGCTTTTTTCAAACAAACCAAGTCTCTGTTTATAAGGTACATGCCTCTCTGTTTTTCTTTCTAAGTTCTTGAACTGGTTTCTGGGTTTTTGAACTGGTTCTTGAATTTCTCTGTTTTGTAAGTTCTTGAACTTGTTTCTGGAATGAAGTTTATTGATGTCTGTGGTCTTTTATCAGTCCAACTTTACTTACTTTTATTCATATAGATCTTGAATTTTGATCTTTAGCACAATTTCTCGTTGGTTGGTGTCTTGGTGAACACTAATCTTGAAATCCTTAGCTTTGGTTTTCTTAATAGGCTTTTTCTATCTTTCACACAGGATCATAAGACAATGGATAGTGTAATAGAATCAGAGGTAGGTCTGAAGGCGGATTCACCTAACATAGCAGAAGCAGAAACCTCAAACTCAAAACCCCATGAAGAAGAAAAAGAAGTTAAGACAGAGTCTATTCTGAAAGAAGAGAAGAAGAAGAAGAAGAAAGAAGAAGATGAAGACGAGAAGACCAAGACGGCGTTTCACAAGCTGTTTGCCTTTGCAGATTCCTTTGACATCATATTGATGATCCTCGGGACTATTGGTGCCGTAGGAAACGGTCTTGGCTTCCCTATCATGACCATCCTATTCGGAGATGTCATTGATGTGTTCGGACAGAACCAAAACAGTTCAGATGTTTCTGACAAGATCGCCAAGGTAAAGAATAATAACAAACAGTCTCTCTCTACTCTTTTAACCTCTGTTTTTTAGACCCATCAACAATGATTGATCTTTAGTACAAAACTACACACAGGTTGCTCTGAAGTTTGTATACCTTGGACTAGGAACTCTAGTGGCAGCTCTACTCCGTAAGAACAAAAGTAGGAGACTTGGTTGATTGGTGGAAAGGTGACTGTTTCTGATGTGCAACGGTTCTGGCAGCGAAAATAAAAGAACCATTACAGGTATATGTGAAGTTGTTTGTTATCCAGTCCACGTTGACATGTTCTTCTTGTCCTTTGGCCACTTGAGTTAAATCTGATTAATGATTTCAACAATTCTTTCTTTGTTTTCTGAGTGTAACTGTCAATTATATCATATGTTTTTGCAGATTGAGTTGTTTCCACCACCACTCGGTGAAGGAGAAATATATTCAGCTTTGCGTAAAGACGTGCGTCCAACACTGGATTGGTCCCTTGAAGATGGCTGGACACTGCCTTCTGTGGTTAGTTTGTCTTATACGTTATTTGTATTTGATTTCTTGTGATTGTATCTTCATTTGAACCAAACCTCATTTTTGGTTTTCAATTCATGTTTGGTTATGGACTCTGAACTGATCAGCAATTTTGGTTATTGGTTTTACGGTTAGTTAGTTTGTTTTGTTCCAATCATTAAACTTCTAAAAAAAAGAAATTTTTTTTTTTTAAGAACCTCAAAGAGGTTCTCCCATTAGACCATAAAAATTTTAATTACATCAACAAAGGTTCTAAACTTCATAAACTATAAAATTAACTATTAAAGTAATCATTAGAACCCTTAATGGGTTCTAACCATTGGAATTGCTCTTAGATGCTCTGTTCTGTTCAGCTTTGATTTCTATTATTTTATGGTAAGACAAAGTTTATTTATAGGCATTGCAGGTTGAGCTTAATGCAAAATTGCAAATCCAATTATGTAACACGAATAGGTATAGTGTAAGGTTGTTCTTGAATAAGAGATTCTTTCCTAAGGTTACTGTTAATATGAGATTGAATTATTGGATATTTTTCACCACTATGCTCGTGTACTTTGTTCAAATATGGCTGAGGAAAAGACATTATGATAAATTAATTAAAATGACTCAGCTATTGATTTTTGAAACTTCGTACGTCTCTAACTTAACCATAAATACATTACAATTATATGATAATGGTAATAATGATATAATAATATATAAAGGAGGTCTAACGGCATATCATGTAAATACTCTAGTAAGAGAATGACTTTTTAGAGAGGATGTGAAAAGCTTTCTTGTGCTGACACATTTTTGTGAATACTTTACAAATTAAAGGTTATGTATTGAAAATGCTCCTTTTTTAATATATCTATATTATTAAAACTGAAGTAAAATTGACAACTGTTTGAAAACATGGAAAGCAGTGTAAATGATAATTGTCTGAAAACATTGATAGCAATACAAAATAATACTTATCGGTAAAAAAAATACAAAATAATACTTACCTATTTTTAATTGACTTTTTACAGATTTTCATTTTATTTTTAATCAATTTATACCCACTTCATTTATTATCTTTACTAAATAAATTGACATCATTTATTACTGAAGTACAAAACAAAACTTATTTGTTTTCAATTTTTTTTATTTTATCTTTTACATTCATTTTCTCACTTTTTTAACTACTTCATTAATTATATTTACTATAATACTTTGACAGTATTTATTTTACGTATTAACTATAATAATTCTACATATTTAAATGAAATTACTCTATTTGTGACAAGAATTCAAAATGGTTAACAAATTATTTTTTATTTGTTTACATAACTAGTTAGACATAGACTTTCGGTATCTATTCAGCTACGAGTGATTTCTTTTGGGTATCAGATTTTTTAAGTTTTGAAACTATGATTCATTCGGGTATTATAAATTTTCATGTGAGTTTCGAATCGGGTCTTCCCAAGTCCAGATGAATTCAGATTTGATATATAGAAACCTACAAATATACAAAAACTAATGTATCTGTATCTGATGCCGGTTCAGATATTTCTACCAAAATTAACAATACAAACCAATTCAGTTTGTGTATTTTGAATTCAAACTAAATTTAACCTAAAAATAACCAAATAACCAAAAGTAACCATATTACCCTATTTGATTCGGATTCGATTCTGATTTATAGAAACCTAAAAATATTCAAATACTTATACAATTAATTATATTATGACACATATAAAATATATAATACTAATCATGAAAAATAAAATATTGGTTTATAAAAAGGTAAAAATTAACACCCGCACGGACATGCAGGTCAATCTCTGGTAAGGGATTAAATCAGTGGTATAGATTCATTCTTTTTGTGTTTCTTTCTCTTTTTCTCAAAACCTCTTTTTTTATATATCATATCGGTTTATCCGGTCAGTCTCTTCTTTTGAATCTTTCTTTCTTTTTCTAACCTTTTCTCTGCACAACCACATCTCAGAGATTCTCCTCTTTTTATTATCTATGCTTCTTCTTTCAACAGATATGATCATCTCAGCATCTCTGCTCCGTCGCCGAGTCTCCTCTCTGCACTTCCGCCTTATATCTCCTCTCTCCTCTTCCGACATACAGTCTCCTCTATGCTCCTCCGCTGTCCATTCTCTACTCTTCCCACGTCCAGTCTTGCTCCTCCACAAGAAGGAAGAAGACGAAAGAAAAAGAAGCAAAGAAGAAGAGGAGACATCACCGTCACCTGTTCAGATCCGGTAAACCAAACAGGATGAAGAAGAGGACGACAAACTGAAGACGAGATGCCAAAATTTTGCAGAAGACGTGCTGGAACGAAGAAGCTTCGATCTTTTTGTAATTATATTTACTTTAATTTTTTAACTATTTTAAGTTTTATAAAGGGGGTAATTAGTTTAAACTGCTTTTAATTGATAATCTATATTTTTGTAAACCAATTTAAACGATAAACATATTGTCATTTATAAACTAATTTTAATTTATAAACCAATTCTAGTTTTATGAATCAATTTTCGTTTTAATATTATACTAGATTTTGATTCGCGCCAGAATATTTTTTGACATGATTAAGTCTGTTTTGAAAGTCTAATTTAAAGTATTTTTATTAATACTTTTAATTCTGAAAATCATAAGTTATATTATTGTACATAGTTATGTCTATACTTATATTGTTTGAGTTTCTAATCATACAATAACTAATTGTTATTATATTAGGCTTAAACATTGAGTTTATATGATTTTGGCCAAATCTAAATTGGGCTAATTACTGATTTTTTGAATGATTTGCTGAGCAAATCTCTAGCAAAAATATTAATTATACAATATTGGTATCATACAATTTTTTTTTAAAAAAAATTGTTAATGTTAGCTATTTTAACTAAGAATTTGTTATTTTTAGGGGTACTTGACAAAAATGACCTAAAATTTAATTTTAAATGGAATCAAATTTAATCAAATGCAAAGGTAATCTAAAATGATTGTGAAATTACGACTATTTCCTTATGACCAAACAAAAGGGGTCTTTGTCAAAAGTGATCTAAATTTTGATTTAAATCTAAATTGTACATAAAATTTAATCAAATGCAAAAGTAATCCAAAATGGTAGTGAAATTACAACCATTTCCTTATGACCAAACAAAAAACTTTTTTGTCACTTTTACGATTATAACCCTGCTATGTCTTCGCATGTATTTAATGTTAAAAATAATTTATAAAACAAATTTGATGGAAATACATTGAAACCATGTAATTATAACAATTCTAAATGATATAAATTTTGATTTACTAATACCGAATTGTTTTCAAAATAGATGAGTGGATATAAATTGTAAGTCATGATTATTTTGGTTTAGGGTTTGATAACATATGTTGTAGTGTTGTTTGTACTTTTAAAGTTAGATTTTAGAATCTTAATATTTTTAGAAAAATTAAAATTTGACATATATGTGTTTAGTTTTGTATTTAAACCCTTTATAAGTTGATCTTCTCTTTAATGAAGTGTTTGTTGCTATTTAGTTAGTTATTTGATTTTTGGATTAAGATGACTTATTGGGAAGACTTCTAATATATGATGCATCAGAATACTTTAGAGTGAAGTTTTCTTGGACAAATGGTAAATTTAGGGTTCCCAAGAAGTCTTCTAAACAAAAAGAATTTAACCTAATTAGATTCTTTTTGTTTTCTTATATAAAGAAAATTTACACATTCTCTCTTTTAAGTTCATAACATAATAATATAAGTTACAAAGCATAACAAAAATAACAATAATTTTATAACACTAGATATAGATAGATAGAAAGAAGTTCAGCATGTGTTCACAACACAATATATAATATAACTCCACCAACTTTGTGTTTATGTCCAATGTAATTATAATCTTCCTGGGCCATTTCAATAAATTCGGCATTTGTAGAACCATCACTCAAAAAAAGACATTCTTGCTCCTTTGATATTATCAAACACAAAATCCCAAGAATTATCTCTCACCAACCATTCTCCGTAGAATACATGTATTTGAAGCATCAACTGCAAAAAATCACATTAAAACATATTCACAAACATATAAGTCATCTTCAAAAAAATTCAAGCGAAGACTTTTTACGAAATCTTCTCTTATTAGTTAGAAACATTAATAAACATGAACGTTTTCAACCTCATAATTATCACCAATTAAGTTATGAATTTCATTCAGGAGCCCCAAAATAATACACATGAATTATCACTAAAATATTTAAAAGTAATTTTAAATTTGGACAAATAAAAGTTTAATAAACATTGACGTCTCCTATAAAAGTCTTCTATTTAGGTTAGTTTTGCAATTTTAAATTTACGAAGGAAGACTTCTTAAGAAGTCTTTTATAGAGAAGACTTCTTGAGAAGTCTTTCTTTGTAAATATTGGCTTAATTTTGTTTTTGTAATTTTTTTGATAATAACGGAGAAGACTTCTTCTCTGATAAACATGTTAGTTTTGCAGTTTGCCAAAGTTTTACAGATATTTGACTTTTCTAAAGAAGACTTCCAGATAAGTCGTCTCAGAGTGGACTTCTATAGAAGTCTTCTTACCGTCACATGAGTCTTTAAAATATCGCAAAACGTATGTGCAAGTTAGTTTTGCAATTGACCATGTGTGACTAGAATCTTGGAATAAAACCAAAGAAGACTTCTTGAGAAATCTTTCGCCAGAAGACTTCTTTAGAAGTCTTTTAATTAATATTAAATGTTTAATTTTGTATTATCAATTGCAAAACTAACCTACGCAGTCTTCTTGTGACAATTTGAAGACTTCATGTGACTGTAAAGACTTCTAAGAAGTATTCTCTGGAAATTCAAATATCTACAAAACTTCGGCCAATTGCAAAATTAACATTCTTATCAGAGATAACTTCTCTAGAAGTCATATATATATATATATATTTTTTTTTGTTACAAAGAAAGTTAGAAGACTTAAGTCTTCTATGAAAAATACACAAAATAGTCAATTGCAAAACTAACCTAACATTGACCCGAACAAATCTAAAAAATCAAATATCATACTCATAATCCGTGAGATATCTTGCTTAGCTTCTCAAAGCACACTGAATTTCACTATGGAAATTGACAAAGAATCAAGAATTTGAGTGACTCTAATAAGCTAAAAATTTTTGGGGTTTTTGGGATGAAATTAGTGAGAAAGTGAAAGAAAAATGGTTTGTGTAGATAAGAAATGAGGATAGGAAGAGTAAAACTCAATTTTAGGTGCATTTAGAATTTGAAATTGGTTGTTCATGGTGGTTGTTGTATTGATAACAATGGCAATATTGTAAATAATTGATGAAGATGAGGATGCTTGAGTAAAAAAATCATTTTCGAAAGAAATAAGGTAATGACATTTTTATGAATAACTTGAATTTCTGGAATGAATATGGAAAATCAAAATTCCAAAACAAATATGTTACTTTTGCATTTGACTTCAAGTCTTAGGTCATATTGCAAAGCTTCCTATGTTTTATATATGAAATCAAAGGATTAATTTTGTCACCCTTTTCTGTTCTTTCAAAAGGCAAAATTTTCTTTATCAAAAATATTTGAAGCACATATTAAAAATTTACACATACATAATTTTTTTGTGCAGAAATATACATAGAATGATATACACATATTGTGGTATATTATTAAATTCTTTTTTAAAAAATATTTCGTAATTATGTTTTAAATTGTGTTTATGATTGTTTTCTTGTATTTTAATCTCATTTCATATTTTGAACTTTATAGAACTTTGATTTACAAAACTGGTTGTTGTTTTTTGACATCAAAAGGTCATTCTTTTTTTTTTTGAAGACCAATTTTTATATTAGATTAAAGGCCTAATGGGGCATAGACGATTACAACTGGAGATGCACTCAACAGTAAGACAATAAACGAAAAAAATACAACATGAAGAAAGATAGATGTATCAAAGGAGAGAAGAAACCTATAGAAAAGCCTAATTTGAGATCCTAAAGCCCGTGCTGGGAAGAACACTTGATGTCGGATTCAATACCGACGTTGAAATACCCAATCGAAGGGGTTTAAGAACGGTTGATAACCGTCTCTGTCGATGCTCGAATGTTGGCCGGCAAGAGATGATAGACTCCAGAACCTTAGAAAAAAGTCATTAATTGCCTATATTTGGAAATAACATTCCAATATGATCTAGTTGATGAATCAAAGATTAGGGGACACTGAGACCGCAGATTTATTCTAAGAAAGGCGCCATTCCCGCAAGGGTCCAAGAAGATGCCTTAGTCCGTAAGAATTGAACCATAAACTATGATTCTAGAATACTGAACTCAAATGTTAAAGAACGTCTTTTCCGCACCAAGGAGACTCATAGTGATAGTTCTAGGTTCACCAAAAATGATGTGCAGCGGAAGAGAAAACATGTTTAGTGACTGAGGAGACACTGTTTCTGCAAGGTTCAGAGATGGGGGTGCTGGGGAGGAGCCAATAGAGAAGCGTAGAGGCTTTACCGAGACGCTGAAAAAGATGGAATTTGATAACAAAGCAGAAGTTATAATCACGTCAATCCTCTGGACCTCGACATTACTGTATCAGATTTTGTAAGATAAAATGGGACTAATCCTGAGAAATATCTCACAAAATTCATTCAATTCGGGAGTATGTGAGTAAGCGTCGGTAATTGCGGTTGTGTGAAATGGTTGTGTCGGATCCGGTAGCTGCGATGGGAGGAGGAAGAGCTATGGGTCGTCATGCGCTGTGTTTCTTGCCGTGATACTTAGAATCTCCCAGCCAAAAGTACATTGCAACGCTAACTCAGCTCGTCGTACAGTAGATCTATGGTGGTTGCCGGAGAAACGACCAGAACCGTTTTGCCGTGGGATTCCACTCAGAAGGTTCCATGACATAACCGTTATATAAAATTAATTAAATTAATATGTTTCTTTTTATTCTAAGTGGCTCCTAGAAATAAGGGACGGACGGTGGGGATAGGCTCCGTTAAAGAAGCCGCAAGGGTGACTTCGTCCTACTCTTTGTGACCGGATCAGGAGAGTTTTCAGATGCAGGTTCGAATGGATGCCCAGCAAGTTTGCTTGGAATCCTTTGAGGATCTTCTCGACAGTATGGCGGTTAGAAACCCGCTTCTGCAGAGAGCATTGGACGAGAGACGACAGACTCTCTGGATGCGACAGCATCCCTCTGAATCCATAGATCGAGACTCTCCGGGAACGAGCGCCCCCAACAACTACTTCGACGGCGTGATCCCTTAGCTATTTTTTTTTTTCGTCTTGTATTATAAATTTAAATATTATTTTATGACAATTATATAGTTTTTTAAAATATCTATGTTTTAATATTTCATTTTATTATTTAAATATTTAAAATTTTGAATACATCGTAATATTATAATAATACGATAATGAGATGTAAATTTCTCGTAATATTTACAAGGAGTTTACAAGGAAGTACTTGTAAAATCATTGTAAGATTAACAAGGTGTGTACAATGAAATACTTGTAAATTCTACGTAAAGATTACAAGGACATTACATGGAAAGACTTGTAAATTCATCGTAAAATGTACAAGCACTTAAAGATGATATTACAAGGAAGCTGTACGAGTCTTTTACGACAAAACCTAACAATGACGTTATGATGAATACGTCTCCTTCACTTTTCGACGAATATGGTTCGTCGTAACTTTTACGAAGAAGTTACTATGAATCTTTCATTACGACGAGCGTTTTTCAACGAAACGCTATTCCTTGTTATTTCATCGTAACTATCCTATTACGGCGAATTAACAAGGAAAACCATCCTTGTAATTAATATGTTTTCTTGTAGTGAGCCAAAAAATTTTTTTATAGGCTCGAAAAATCGTGGTATAGACCATTTTAATAGTGATAATGAAAATAATATTTTGGTTATTGTTATGATTCTTATTTTCATAATTGATGTAATAGTTAAAAATAAAAATAAATAACACATCACGTAAAATCATTTATATGCTTTTCTGATACAAATCAAAACCTTGTAAAACTTGAAAAAATCATATTTTAACTTTATAATTACATGTAAAGACACTTTATACATGAGAGACACTGTTCTCATGGTTTATGTCAAAATATCCTTTTAACTAAATTCTTAATAGTTTACGAGTAAAGTCTCTAGAAAATAAAAAGAAAAATAAAACAAAAAAAATGAAAAGAAACTCATAAATTTATTGTATGTTATCTTCTCCATTTTTTTTGTAAATTGCATTCATAATTTAAATAAAGAGACCCAAAATGTTTACAAAAGCTCTTGGCTTTAGTTTTCCTAACAAGCCCATTGAATTTCATTAGTCAAGCCCAGAAGCTTGAAACCCAAGTTCTATCCTTCCCAAATGCTTTGGTGAAGTCACGAAGAAGTGAGAAGCAGAGAAGTCGATGGTGGTCTTACAAAGGTGATGAGCGGAGGAGTTGATGGATATCATTCAAGTCGGATCCAGCTCTGCATCATACCGGATGAGCGAATCGGATTAGTGTCTCTGAAGCTTTGCATCTTGTTCTTAAGTTGGCGATCCATGAGTTTGAATATCTGATCAGTCGAACGGAAAGAGTTTTGATGGAGTCTGGTATTTCTCTCATTCCAAATCCAATACACCGTTGCTTGCCATGCTAGGAGGATGAAAAGACGTTGCAATGTTGGACGAGAGAGGGAGATCATCTGATGTAGAGTATCCTCCCAATCCATCAATGGGAGAAGGTCTAATCTCCTCGCTACTTGTTTCCATAGATCGTAGCTGTAGTCACAGGAGAAAAGGAGATGATATCTGGCTTCTGGGTTTGCATTGCAGAGCAGACAACGATCATCTACTTGGAGTCCCCATTGGATTAGCCTGTCTCGAGTTGGAATTCTGTTCTGGATCACTAGCCATAAGTGAAAACTATGTCGGGGGATGGCCCTTGAGATCCAGAGAGCAGCATACCAAGGAACATCAGGTCTATGTTCAGAAAGGTAATCATAAAGGATACCTGTTTTGTAGTTTGTGTGCGTTTGACCATTAATCTCCCAATCTTAGTAATCTTGATCATCACTCAGTTGAACTGTTGTCAGGTAGGCGTAGAGCTGGACTTGCGCCTCAGTACGGGCTGGTGGAAGGAGCCAGGAGCCATTCGAACATAAGGAGGAGACAGTAGCTTGGATTGGAATTCCCATTCTTGAGTTTCTGCCTGATAGATAAGTGTATAGGTCTCCGAAAGGAGTCCAGTTATCTGTCCAAAACCGAGCTGTCTCTCCATTCTGAAGTCTGAGCTTAATCAGGGGGAACATCTCAGTTTTTAGTTTCAGAAACTTGTTCACCAACCATGAGTAAGTTTGTTTCGGCTCAGTCGTCCAGTAGTTGTGCACTGATCCATTAAGAATCACCTCCTTGAACCATTGAACCCACACTAAATCAGGTCGAAAGAAGAGAAGCCAAACCAGTCGGATTGTGCAAGCTTTGTTCCAGGTTCTCAAGTCATTAACTCCTAAGCCTCCTTGTCTTTTTGTCTTTACCACTGTTTCCCATGAGACACGAGCAGTATTGTGACCTTCTAGGCTTCCTCTCCACAGGAACTGACTACAAAGCGAGTTGATCCTCCCAATGCAAGCCTTCTCCATTTCTTATTCTTATCGTTTCATCTTCATCGTCCATCAATGATTGTCTTGATATCTTGGCCGGTCTCTATCACTTTGAAACCCTAATCATTTTTTTCTATGTAGATCCTGACCTTTCACTGCCGACATACTGCCAATGAACAAGATAATCTAATATGTAAGGTTTGATTATCACTTTATTCAAAATATCAATGATTTTCATTATTAGCCTCTCATTACACTTCTAACATAACATGTATTCTTTCCATTCTTTATATATATATATATAGGTCACGATATTTTTTTTTTCCACAAAAATGGAAAAACACAAAAACGCCTTTAAGGTGTTAGGCAAAATGCTTTATAGAAATATATATATCCATAAAACAGTGTCCATGAAATGATTTCCACAATTGTTGTTCGTCGGTTGTTCACTACAAAAAAATGAGTAAAAATAGCATAAGAAAATAGCGTTCTTTACATGAATGTTATCTTTGACATAACTCATAGCTTAAGATAACGTTTTTACGTTAATGATATCAAAATGCTTATATATAATAACATTGGTAAATTAAAACGCTATCTTTATTGAGGTGAAAAAATAATTGATTTTCCCTCTCACTTTCATTTTCACTTTTCCTCTCACTCCATTTTATTTGCCTCGAAAAACTATAAACCCTAAATTATAAATTTTAAACACAATCTCTAAAACTCAAATATTTTCTTATTTTAATCTCAAATTTTAAATTTAAATTCAAATTATAATATTTTAAAAATTTTAGTTTCTAATATTAAATCTAAATCTCAAACTCTAAATTATAAACCTATAAATTAACCATACACCCGAAACCCAAACTAAAATCTTAAAATTCTAATATTTCTTATTATTTAACTTCAAATCTTAAATCATATATATATATATATATACCAAACAACAAATCATATATCATGCTTTTAAACCCTAAAATCTAAATATAACTCTTAAAACTCTAATCTCTAATCTCTTTTTATTTTAACTTTAAATCTTATACTTAATCACCAAATCTTAAACATCAACTAAAAAATCAAATTTTAAAAACTTAATCTCAAATCCTACCCTAAACCCAAAACCACATATCCAAACTCTAAACTAAACCTTATCCTCTAAATCGTAATTCTAAACACCAAATTTAATATTTTTCCAGTTTTAACATCAAATCTAAGCATAAGCTACAAATATAAAATTTCAAACTTAATCTCAAATCTTAAAACTCATTTGAAACAATATATTTCAAATCCTAAACTCTATACCCAAACTCTAAATCCCATATCATATATAAACACTAAACTCTATATCCTAAATTCTGTATCATAAACTCTTAACTTAAATCCAACAACTAAACTTAATTTTTCTAAACCTAAAATACTGTATTTTAAAATATTGACAAATGTGTTTAAAATATTAAAAAAAAAGGATGGACTCTCATTGGCTAATCTTTGGAGGTAGAGATAGCCATTTGTGTTATAAAATAAGGGGAAAGTCTATCTCATTATTAGACAATAAGGAGTCCTTTATATAGAGAATTACATAAGTTCTAAACCCTAATACAAAAGATATAAAAATATGGGCCTTTGGATATGGGCTTCCAACAGACCTTGGTTTATAACACTCCCCCTTGGAAGACCATCTCCGAAGTGGTTTGTAATACGCTTTGGATGTTGCCTCAATAAAACCTTACCAGGAAAATCCAATGAGATAAAACCATGGTGAAGGAAAAATAATACAACACTTATTACTCCCCCTGTTGAGTACATCTCTGGATGTTAGTAACGCCTTAATAATTAGATCCACCAAATCCTCGCTTGAGTGAACTTGGACGGACAAACAACATGTATCATCAAAACTAATTTACCCTTCTTCGGGTAGGTTAGTATCAAATGGACCCAAGTCTTTAGTTCCTTGTAGGTAAAAAAAATATGTATAATCCCGTTCTAGTGCCTTTGGGTCGATCATGAGCTACATCTAGCTAATAGATTACGGCAAATTATTTATCTAGCCTTGTATGGCTCACCAAATCCGTCAAAACTTAGACATGGCATTTCGGGACCAAGGATCTCCTCATTTCTTTATTAGGGCCGAAATTATATTTTCTAAACTGAGGGACCTTATAATTATGGGACTTGTCAATTCGTAAGCTTAGTCCATATCAAACTTCTTGAGCATGTTATCTATGTATATCATTTGATGCATAAGGATTTTCTTTTCAAGGTGCTCAATGTATAATCCAATATATAATCTTGTTTTCCCAACACCTTTCATGTTGAATTCAAATTCTTTCTTGATGTATTCTATCTTTGGGAAATATTGATAAGTCATGGATTTTACCCACTTTCAACCATGATTTTTATATGTTTTTGGAAACAAAAGGACACTTTTGGTGTCTATTATGAGCTTTTACAGGTTCATACACTCCTTGGTGAAATATGACCATTTTGGAGCAAAAATGGATACTTTAAGGAGGGTTGTATCGGAGCTAAATCGACCGATGCTCACCATGACGCATCGACCGACGATACATTATACTAATCGATCGATAGAAGATTGTGAAATCGATCGACATGAAAGGTCTCCAAGAATTACTGACGAGTTTAATGAGCTAGACATCTCATTAGGGTTTCACTTCTACCAAATGAGTCCCTGGCCACCTGTTAGGCTATATTAATAGGGTTTTGTATTATTTTAGAGGCAAGACTTGCCTAGAGAAATTTCAGACCTAATTTTGAGAGAAGCTTCTTGCTACCTTGGTGAGAGAGCTTAGGACTGGAGAGATAGATCCAAACTGCATACAGAGAAGATCTTGAACTCCCTTATTTTTCTCTACTCTTTTACTATTTCTCTTATTATTCTATTTAAAAGTATTATTCAAACCATCATGATTTTGTCTTCCATGAATATGTTTGAGTAGTTTCTCTTGTTAGATTTAGGCTTCTCATCAAGGCTAAACATGCATTGCAATTGATTTAATGCTAGGGTGTTTAAAATATAGTTCTTCATTCTAGTTGTTCTTAATGCTAAATATATGATTGATCACCCTTATCTTAGATGTTAGGATTAATTTGGATAAGTGAAAACTTAGCAAATCCCTGAAACCTAAAGCTGGTATGTTCCAACTTACCTTGCGTGCACGAGAGTAGCCTCTTTGTAAGATTGGAGAACCAATTCAAACCCGATCTTAAAGCTCACTAGAAACGATATCGATTGATAGAGCAATCCGCCTATCGAGCAATACAGCGAAAGGTGTATCGATCGATATTCGTATAGAATAATCGATCGACACTTTCTTATACTCATCGAACGATAGTTGGTGACTTAAGATCTAGTTGAAGATAATCAATCATTGATTTAACCTTAAGGTTTGAGTTCAGAACTATGAATACTAAAAACCCTAGATACCCTGCATGCTAGTTACACCTGAGAAATAGCCTAAATCTAGCTTTCTTTCCTCTTGCTTAAAACCTAAACCATTCAATCAAGCAATTACTTGCTTACCCCTTTATTTACTGCTTTAAACTTGTTTGTCTAGCTTTATTTCAAAGACTAAACAATCTATTGTGTAATCCTAGAGTCTATGTGGATTCGATCCCTAAGTACTACAACTGAACCTCTTATTTGAGAGAGTAAAGTCACTCCTTAGGGTAATTTGAATGATATCAAATTTGGCGCCGTTGCCGGGGACTCTTTCTTATTACCATTAGATTTAGTTCAGAATATAGTCTAGACCTTATTTTCGTATTTACTAAAATATTTTCCTCCTATTGTGCTTTTACAGGTACCTAAGAATGGAGAAGGCAAATTTCGACAGTCCATCGATCGACACGGACACAACAAAATCGAGCGATAAATTGAGTGAGGAATCGACCGACATATCACCCCGAACATCGATCGATGTCAACCAGCCGGAAGCAGGTAAGTGTTCACTTACTGAATCTGCTAATGAGGAAGTAGTCCTAGGCCAACCAACCATTAACATAAATTCTGAAATTGCTGATGAACAAAGAGATGAAATCCCTGTTCAATCTTATTCATCTTCCTCTGAAGATGAGGAACCAGAATTGATTTTGCAAGACTACTTAGACCCCATGAAGACCTATTCCAATAGGTCTGCCATCAAAGTACCAGAAGTTGATACCAGAAAATCAAAACTCTACCTTGATTTTATTCTTCTGGTATGAAATAAACCCTTCCGTGGATCTACTTTGGAACACCCCCACGAGCACATCGAATATCTAGAAGATCTAGTTTCTGATGACTACAATCGCTGTAAACTTTTCTCTTTTTCACTTGAGGGAAAAGCCAGAAAGTGGTTGAATCAAATTCCAGCAGGCTCTCTAACTTGCTGGGAGGATATCAGAAACGCTTTCATAAATCAATTTTTCGATGATGCTCGATATTGGGATGTACGAGAAAAGTTATCTTACTTTGCTCAAAGTCCACATGAATCATTTAAAAATGCTTGGATCAGATTTGAAGGCTATCAACGTGATTGCATTCACCGTGGTTACTCAGAACCACAACTCCTAAATTTCTTCTACAGAGGCGTCAGCCTTCGTTACCAAATCACGCTGGATACCGCAAGTGAAGGAAACTTTAGCACTAGGAACCCTAGTAAAGCAAAGCGTTTGATCAGAAATATAGCTTTGGGAAAATCCTATGAGATCAGTGATAGGGAAAATAGAGCCACGTCCAGGGACTCGCTCCAATTAGCTGAAATCAGGCAGTCATTAGACTCTCTGCACTCAATCATGAGGGAAAAGAAACTTAGACAACTTATTCCAAGTGAGAGTAGTTGTTCTGAAAGACAACTATTTTCTGTGAAAGAGAGTACCTCTCAAGTTTACATCCCGGACGAAGATAGTTTCACCCAAAACTATGATGCCCTAACCAGATCCCATCAAAGAAAAACTGACTCAGGATAAATCAAGCTTTCACGGGAAATCAGAAAATAGAAAGCGACATGGACACCAAACTAAACGTTGTTCATCGTGAGCTATTTAAGAAATTAGATGCTCTAAGTGAACAAGTCAAACGATTAGAAGGTAATGTCGCCAAAAACGCAATCGCTATCAAGAGGGAGGCAGGACGTCTTCCTGGGCGAACTGATATGAACCCAAGACGTCAAGTTAGTGCTGTACTCTTGAGAAGTGGAAAGCAACTTGTTCCGAAAGTTAAGGAAAAATCTTCTTCAGAAGATTTTTCTGGAGAAGAGATCAAACCCACCCCTAACCCTGTGATATTCCATGCCAGTAGAGCGGAACCTTCACCAAACAAAAGCAGAGAAAAAAATAGTCAAGGCACCGAAGAGGTTGTGATTGACATTCCGGACGATGAGGAAGATTCGGCGGATGAGGTTAATATCGACCGATATGATGAAAAAAATATCGATCGACACCAATCCCCTAAGCCGAAAAGTGATTCAGCACCAGCTGAACCTACTATCGAAAGGGTTTATAACCCGATTCCTACTTTTTCTCCACGAAAGTCCGACCCTAAGCGTGAATTGGACAGAGAAGTCTGTAAGAAAGCAATCGAAAGGATCAGAGTTGAGATGCCATTAAGTGATGCTGTCAAAATTTCGCAGACGCTAAAGAAGTACGTTAAAGACATGGTAACTAAAGGTTTCCACGTCGGGGAACGTAGTATCATGATGATTTCCGAGGAAGTCAGTGCTATAATTCAAGGCGAAATTCCGATCAAGCAACCAGACCCTGGTAGTTTCGTTCTTAGTTGCACCATCCAAGATAAACAATTTCCAAGAGCCCTCTGTGATCTCGGGTCTACCGTGAATTTGATGCCGCACTCTGTTGCAACATCCCTTGGATATGCGGAGTTTACCCCAGAAAATATCCAATTAGTTCTCGCTGATCGATCTGTCCGAGTCCCGGAAGAAGCGCTTGAGGATGTGCCCGTAATCATCAATGGCTGCACAGTACCAACGGACTTCGTTGTACTTCACTACAAGAACGAACCCAGAGACCCCATTATCTTGGGAAGACCATTTCTTGCAACCGCAAATGCGATAATTGACGTCAAAGAAGGACGCATCTGCCTGAACATTGAAAACATTCCAATGAGATTTGACATGGAAAAAGTAATGACACGCCCCTTGATAGATAGATCATCCTCCTATGTCGATGATATCGACGAGCTTACACAAAAATCTTTTGAAGATTCATTCCTTGAAAACCAGATCGAGGACGTGCTCATGATTGCTCAGGGAGAAATTTTCAGCATAGATAACCATACGAAGGATTATGCACATTTAATGGACTCAAGAAATGACGGTGCCATCAATGATGAAGACGACTCCGAGATAAATATCGATCGATATTTGCAAAACGTTGTCGATCGACAACCATTCTCGAGAAACGATCTAAGCAAGGAAAATGCACCAAAGGTGGAATTGAAACCACTTCCTGCTGGACTCGAATATGCCTACCTTTTTGACAACACTTATCCCGTTATCGTAAATGCAAATCTTACGAACAATGAGCTCGCTTTATTGCTGAATAAACTGCGAAAACACAGGAAAGCAATTGGATACTCTCTTGAAGATATCCCAGGAATTTCACCCGACCTGTGTATGCATCGGATTCATCTTGAAGATGAATCAAAATCATCAATAGAACATCAGAGGCGACTCAACCCCAACCTGAAAGAAGTTGTTAAAATGGAGATCATCAAACTTCTCGATGCCGGTGTAATCTATCCAATCTCATATAGTAATTGGGTGAGCCCAGTTCACGTGGTGCCTAAGAAAGGAGGCATCACTGTGGTCAAGAACGACAAAGATGAACTTATTCCAAAAAGAACTGTAACTGGACACCGTATGTGCATCGACTACAGGAAACTAAACTCCTCAACGCGGAAAGACCATTTTCCTTTACCTTTCATCGATCAAATGTTGGAAAGACTAGCTAATCATCAGTACTCTGGTTTTCTGGACGGATATTCCGGATTTTTCCAAATTCCAATTCATCCGGATGACCAAGAAAAGACAACCTTCACATGTCCTTACGGAACATTCGCTTACCGTCGGATGCCATTTGGCCTGTGTAACGCCCCTGCTACTTTCCAGCGCTGCATGATGTCTATCTTCACTGATATGATAGAAGATTTTATGGAAGTTTTTATGGATGATTTTTCAGTCTATGGATCTGATTTCAAAAGTTGTCTCGACAACCTCTGTAAAGTTCTAGCCAGATGCGAGGAAAAGAACCTTGTTCTAAATTGGGAAAAATGCCATTTTATGGTTAATGATGGAATTGTTCTTGGACACAAGGTATCTGCCGCTGGAATTGAAGTAGATCGAGCAAAGATAGAAGTAATGACTGGCTTACCTCCACCAACTAACGTAAAGGACATAAGGAGTTTTCTTGGGCATGCTGGATTTTATCGAAGATTTATAGAAGATTTCAGCAAAATTGCCAGACCTCTGACAACACTCCTCTGCAAGGATGTTAAATTCGAATCTACTTCAGAATGTCAGCAGGCCTTTGATAAAATCAAAAAGGCTTTGATAACTGCCCCTGTCGTGCAAGCACCCGATTGGAGTCTTCCTTTCGAAATTATGTGCGATGCAAGTGATTTCGCAGTAGGAGCAGTGTTAGGGCAGCGTAAAGATAAAAACTTCATGTTATTTACTACGCGAGCCGAACTCTGGACGATGCTCAGAGAAATTATGGCACAACGGAAAAGGAATTACTTGCTGTCGTGTTACGCTTTCGAGAAATTCCGAAACTACCTTGCTGGCTCAAAAGTCATTGTTCACACCGATCACGCAGCAATAAAATACCTTATGCAAAAGAAAGATGCAAAACCTCGACTTATCCGATGGATACTTCTACTCCAAGAATTTGATATGGAAATCAAGGACAAAAGAAGAGTAGATAACAGCGTAGCTGATCACCTTTCCCGGATAAAAGTCAATGACAATATTCCTATTGATGAATTTTTGCCAGCCGAAGGTGTATACCTGGCAGAATCTACATTCATTGGTCAGATAAATCTTGCATCTGAATCCATATCGATCGATGAACAAAGTAGTGCGCTGATCGATATAGCCGAACCAATGTTGATCGATGACACGAACGAAAAATTGGTCGATGCCACAGACGGCAAGTCGATCGATGAATCAACCGATAAATCGATCGACAACAAGACAGACGCACTGGCCAATTGTGAAAACGGCCTTGACCTGGATAAGGCCTCATTCAAGATATCCTTTAATGTGACTGTCACCGTAGCCGACAGTATCCACACTGATCCGCACACTCCTGATAGGTGCCAAAACTCCGATCAGGAAGTGCACGCTGTTGAAAAGAAGTTCAGAGACAGACCCTGGTATGCCGACATAGTGAACTATTTAGCTGCTGACATCGAACCGGAAGGACTCAAAAATTATGACAGAAAGAAGTTCTTCAGAGAAGTCAGGCGATACCACTGAGATGAACCGTATCTCTACAAACAATGTGCTGACGGAATTTACAGACGCTGTGCAGCCGCTGAAGTGCCGGACATCATATTTCACTGCCATGGATCATCTTACGCCGGACATTTCGCAACTTTCACAACAGTATCTAAAATCCTTCAGGCCGGATTTTGGTGGCCTACTATGTTCCGCGATGTTCACGCCTATATCATAAAATGTGATAGGTGTCAACGAAGAGGAAAAATCAGCAAAAGACATGAAATGGAACAGAAGTTCATTCTCGAAATCGAAGTCTTTGACTGTTGGGGGATAGATTTTATGGGCCCTTTCCCTTCCTCGTATGGGAACAGATACATTTTAGTTGCTGTTGACTATGTTTCAAAATGGGTTGAAGCTATAGCCACTCCTACAAATGATGCTTATGTTGTTGTCAAACTCTTCAAAAGCATTATCTTCCCTAGATTTGGAGTTCCTCAAGTAGTAATAAGCGATGGGGGTACCTATTTTATCAACAAGGTTTTCGAAAATCTACTCAGGAAAAATGGAGTTCACCTCAGAGTTGCCACACCCTACCATCCACAAACGAGTGGGCAGGTAGAAGTTTCTAACAGACAAATCAAAGTGATTCTGGAGAAAACCGTTGGGATCACCAGAAGAGATTGGTCACGGAAGCTGGACAACGCACTTTGGGCATACATAACTGCATTTAAAACTCCACTATGAACAACTCCTTTCCATGTTCTTTACGGAAAAGCTTGTCACTTACCCGTTGAATTAGAGCATAAAGCAGCATGGACAACAAAATTGCTAAATTTCGACATCAAGACTGCTGCCGAAAGGAGACTCATACAACTAAACAAACTAGATGAAATCAGACATCTAGCTTATGAGAGTTCAAAGTTGTATAAAGAACGCACGAAAGCTTACCATGACAAGAAGATCGTCTCCCGGCACTTTGCCGCCAACGATCAAGTTCTATTATATAACTCTCGGCTAACCTTGTTTCCCGGAAAACTCCGTTCTCGCTGGTCAGGACCTTTCACAGTTACGGTAGCTAGACCAAATGGAGCCGTCACCCTTATGAACGATAAAGGAGAAGAATTTACGGTGAACGGGCAACGAGTGAAGCATTACTGGGCTAAACCGCCGAATGTCAAACCTTTACGGTTGGGCATCCCCGAATCTGATTAAAGAAATTTTTCAGTCAAGCTAATGACTAAAAATAAAGCGCTCCGTGGGAGGCAACCCACTTTTGCATTTAATTCTCCATTTTTATTATTTATTTTTCAAATTTTTATTTTATTTTCATTTTCAAAAAAAAAAATAGATAGATAAGGAACTGCCTTAAAATCGATCGATACGCACTTAGGCATATCGATCGATTAGGGTCTATCGAGGCCGCGGGTCATTAACCCCGATTTCCGCCTCTTCTCCCTTTCATTTCGCATTTCTCTCCCGAAAACAAAAACCCGATTTTTCTCTCTGGAAACCGAACCGATTTTCGCAGTTTCTCGCCTCAATCTCTTCGTTTTTCACTTCTCTAACTCATTTGTTCATCTTCTCACCGATTCTTCAAGGTATTAACCCGAAATCTTCTATTTTTTGGATTTTGTTTGACTAGGTTTTGACATGAACAAAAATCGTTCGATTAGGCTTGGATTTGGTCGATTTAGGTTGCTAATATGATGAAATAGGTCCCTAGACTGTTCGTTTTGCATTTGTTGTTCGTGGAATTGCGATTTGGGATGAATTTCGTTTTGCAGGTCCGCGATGTCGTGTCGATCAACACGGTTGTTGTCGAATCGATCGATGTCGACGCTAAGGAATCGATGTCAGATACGACAATCGATCGATACAGGGACACCAAAATCGATCGATTTCTCTTCTAGAGAATCAATCGATATCGGAACCATCGATTGCATGTGCTAATGGATGATTATTTGTTTGTTTGCAGATGAGTTCACGGAGGGATAGCCGACGCGAGAGGAGGACTAAGAGGAGGCTCGATATCCCGAGCATCTCCAGGGCACCACCCACACCACCATCTTCCTCGACGCCATCATCATCATCACACTCACCACCCCGACAGCCCGACGAGCGCTCTCCCACCGTCGGCGCACGGAGACATGGGACGACTACGACAGCCTGTTCTACAACGCATGGCTGCGCGTTGACATTGCTCCCACCCGTTTCATCGACGAGGCTACCGTCCGGCAGCTTGGTCTCTGGCATGGCTTGAGGGACATGATCAGTCAGCTTGGGTTGGGCACCATGGCCACATGCCCCTACGACCTCTACCCGCCTCTGGTCCGACAGTTCCTCGCCACAGCCGACCTCACCAACACCACCACCACTGGCCGCGTCGCGAGCGACGGAGTTCTCTCGTTCTTCGCCAGAAGTGTCAGATACCGGATCACAGTTGTTGAGATCTCTGAGATCTACGGGTTCGATCCTTCGAACGCCGCTATGAGTGTTCCTGAGTTCCCGATGATCGATGACTTCTGGAGGATCATTGGCACAGGCCACTGGAGCACGGCTGTCACTCAGACTGATATCCGTCATCCCACCTTGCGTTACTTCATCAGGGCCCTTGCCAGCACTCTGCTGTGCAAGATGGAGCCCAACAAGGTGAGGATTGACGAGCTCACACTGCTGTTCACTGCGATTGACGGAGTTGTCGACCTGCAGGACCTGGACCCGGACCGCGACATGCCCATGCCCAACCTGGGATCCCTCTTCGCTCAGCACCTGGTGTCGCTGAAGATGAAGCCCTTCAAGGGCAATGGCAGGAAGAATGAGACGATCGGGAGCCTGCTTACACCGATCTTCCAGCACCTCGGCATCCGCTTGACTGGAGAGCCAGCCCGCACCTCCCGCGCCTACCTGGACTTGGCGCATCTGTCTTCAGCCCAGTGGCTGAAGGACGGCCTGCTCTGGAGTTTCAGGAGAGGAGACCGCCTCCGTCTTCTGCAGCTGCCCTCCCGCCACATCACGGACTTCGACGGGGACATTGACAGGCTCCGGTTCCAGCCAGATGAGACATTCCTCCGCAACCTCCAGGACGTGCCACAGAGAGTTCCAGGAGAGTGCAGAGCACCAGCTACGCAGGGCCCGCCAGAGGCACCAGTGCACGACTTCCCCATCATGTCAGACATTCCGATGCGCGACCACGGGGATTTTCAGAGGTTCGTCGCAGACTCTCTTCAGGCCATCTGGTCCAGAGTGTCTCGCTGTAGGTGCATGAGCAGGAGGAGCGTGAGAGCCCATGATCCAGCAGCCCCAGGTCCATCACACCAGTACCGTCGTGACTCGTCATCAGACGACGAGGATGCAGCAGAGGACTCCGACTAGTCCTCATATTTCTATCCCTTATTCTCAGACACTTTTATTTTTATTTCTATTTCTATTTCGGATTTTTAGGATTTATTACTCTAGACTATCTATTTTTATGACTTATTATCTATTTGCTTGTGTTTGGATTGTCTAACAGAACTAACAAATGACAGATCAGACGGGTTAGATACCAACAGACGAATTGATGACTTTTTGTCTAACAGCTATCGATCGATAGGCTAGACATGGTATCGATCGATACAAGTAATAATAGGTACGGTTACTTAGTCATTAACTATCTATTTTTCTTTTTCTTTTTCTTTTTCTTTCTCACCACACTTAGACTAAATAACACTGGGGACAGTGTTGTTTAAGTCTGGGGGGGTTGTTACTAACATTTTTAAGTCTCTATTTCTTAAAAGCATTTTTCATTTTCTTTTCAAATCTCTTTTAAAGCTTTCTTTATTTTTCAAAAAAAAAAAGAAGAGAATTTATCATGTACCAAATGGAGACAATGATTTCTACTTATTTTCTAACCACTCTTTAGCACCATTCTTAGATTTGTTAACTGCATAATGTACTATAGATGCTAAAGTGGATCACCGGTCGCTATGACAATACTTTTCATGATTGTCTGAAAGAACCAAAGCTGATTTCCAACCTAACCTGACATTCTCTGCTTGTCTTGGGGCTTGGTATACATGGGATCGGATGCTTCGTACAAGTCCGGATGGTAAATCCTTGTATAGATAGTTTTATCACCCTCTCTCTCTCATTTTCGAAATTAGATTTAATTTTCATCAAATAAAAAAATTATTAATTTATGTTCTAGGATTAATTAGTTATTAACTAGGAAGGAATTCGAACAGGGCTTGGCGGTTACCCCCCTCAAGACTTGATTCATAAGAATTCTATAGGTAAAGGATTCGAACAGGACTTGGTGGTTACCCCCTTCAAGACTTGCTTCGCAATGAATCCTAGGATATAGGTCAAAAAGAAGTGAACATGACTTGGTGGCTGCAACTATTAAGGCTTGATTCATGGAAGCCTGTCCAATCTTGGTCAGTGTCTTGCAAATGAAGCAGACCTGACTAGGAGAGAAATAGTAGAGAGAGAGGATAGAAACTAACTTTTACCTGCAGATCCAGATACTTGACTAAGCAACCTTGAATCCTGTGATCGATACTCTCAAGGTAAAGCCCGCACTTTTATCTTTATACACAGGAATGAAATCAGTAGAGGGGTTAGTCAGGCAGGATTGCTAAGTTGTTGGCTAGATGAACTTGGTTGCTAAGCTAGGATATGGTATAATGTGCTTCTGAAGTTAATAGATTTTGATGTGGCTTGCAACAAAGTTGAGGTGATAATTTTGAGTTAGAGGTTGTTTAAGTCTCACTATTTGGCATCCTCTTCTAGACCTATGTCCTTAAATTTGCTTGAGGACAAGCAAAAGGATAAGTTTGGGGGAGTTGATAAGTCATGGATTTTACCCACTTTCAAACATGATTTTTATATGTTTTTGGAAACAAAAGGACACTTTTGGTGTCTTTTATGAGCTTTTACAGGTTCAGACATTCTTTGGTGAAATATGACAATTTTGGAGCAAAAATGGATACTTTAAGGAGGGTTGTATCGGAGCTAAATCGACCGATGCTCACCATGACGCATCGACCGACGAGACACTATACTAATCGATCGATAGAAGATTGTGAAATCGATCGACATGAAAGGCCTCCAAGAATTAATGATGAGTTTAATGAGCTAGACATCTCATTAGGGTTTCACTTCTACCAAATGAGTCCCTGGCCGCCTGTTAGGCTATATTAATAGGGTTTTATATTATTTTAGAGGCAAGACTTGCCTAGAGAACTTTTAGACCTAATTTTGAGACAAGCTTCTTGCTACCTTGGAGAGAGAGCTTAGGAGTGGAGAGATAGATCCAAACTGCATACAGAGAAGATCTTGAACTCCCTTATTTTTCTCTACTCTTTTGCTATTTCTCTTATTATTCTATTTAAAAGTATTATTCAAACCATCATGATTTTGTCTTCCATGAATATGTTTGAGTAGTTTCTCTTGTTAGATTTAGGCTTCTCATCCAGGCTAAACATGCATTGCAATTGATTTAATGCTAGGGTGTTTAAAATATAGTTCTTCATTCTAGTTGTTCTTAATGCTAAGTATATGATTGATCACCCTTATCTTAGATCTTAGGATTAATTTGGATAAGTGAAAACTTAGCAAATCCCTGAAACCTAAAGCTGGTACGTTCCAACTTACCTTGAGTGCACGAGAGTAGCCTCTTTGTAAGATTGGAGAACCAATTCAAACCCGATCTTAAAGCTCACTAGAAACGATATCGATCGATAGAGCAATCCGCGTGTCGAGCGATACAGCGAAAGGTGTATCGATCGATATTCGTATAGAATAATCGATCGACACTTTCTTATACTTATCGAACGATAGTTGGTGACTTAAGATCTAGTTGAAGATAATCAATCATTGATTTAACCTTAAGGTTTGAGTTCCGAACTATGAATACTAAAAACCCTAGATACCCTGCATGCTAGTTACACCTGAGAAATAGCCTAAATCTAGCTTTCTTTCCTCTTGCTTAAAACCTAAACCATTAAATCAAGCAATTACTTGCTTACCCCTTTATTTACTGCTTTAAACTTGTTTGTCTAGCTTTATTTCAAAGACTAAACAATCTATTGTGTAATCCTAGAGTCTCTGTGGATTTGATCCCTAGTACTACAACTGAACCTCTTATTTGAGAGAGTAAAGTCATTCCTTAGGGTAATTTGAGTGATATCAAATATCTCCAGAGGTTCCTAGGATATTCAAGTCATTTACATAAAGATATTCAATACTGTTCTCGAGAACTTGATGTGTTCGGTAGTTCGATACCCTCTGGAACTTTCACATAAATTTCGTTATCCAGTGGACCGTATAGTTATGTATTTTATTTGCCAGACTTATAAGGAATCAGAATGTCGTTGCATCCACCACATAGGAGTATGTCTCCTTTATAATTGATTCCAGGTCTTTGTGAGAACCTTATGCAATTTCGTCATTCTTATTATGTTTTCTCAGCAAAGACTTACTTATGTCCAACTGGTTTGACTACATCTCTTTTCTTAAGAGATTTCACATACCGCGTCTTATAGCATTATCAGTTTGCTTAATCAATTTCTCTGAGTAATTTCTCTGAGTGCACTCTATGATAGACGTTGGTTTCATGATCCTCACTTTTGTCAAGCGTTTTTGTATTCAAATATTATATCATCATCGACTTCGATATTATTTTACCGGTTCCATTTATAACCCAGACATGACATAATGCATTTAGATCTTATTATTTTCAGGTACCTGATCTTTATTCATGGTCATGTCTAAGATTTCCTTTGAACAACCTTAATTTCGGATCTGCCATTTCAATTTTATGCTCTTCTTATTTTCGAGTAATACATGTATGGAACCGTCTTATCTTAACTAAGTCCAATATTAATTTTATTAGAGCATAACCCGCTGGTATATTTCAGTTTGGGTCATCAAACATGTCTGGCAATTGACTTGTTTAAGTTCTGAGAATGATTCATTGTTTGGACTCTTATTCTATATTCATATTTGAGGATCATTATTCATTCTCGAAATCGTTTACCAGCTTATTATTTCTCTCTCTGATGTTGGATATACGGATTTATCTAATCCATGGCTTAGCCTTAATCATATCTCTCGTGGCCTTATGTATTCTTATGGATATTTATATCCAACGTATACACTTAATTCAATTTCCGATCCCATCTTATAACTTTGTGGTGGAGCAACTTATTTAAGTTCTCTATATGGGAACATTAATTCAAGATCTTGACCCTTTATCAAATTCATGGGAGAGTCTCTATTTGTTCTTTGGCGTTATGCGAACAAAATTTTGCTGCAACTTATAAGGATTCATAAATCCACCGGTATCACCAATTACTCTTGCAAACTTATTGCATATTTTGACAAGGATATGTACAACCATATGTCGTCACATATGATGGATGATCAGTCCATCCGTAGGTGATAAGCCCACGAAATTCCTTGCTTATTTTTGAAATATCATGGTGAATCTCATATTATCAATTCCCTTATTCAAAGGGGCAACATATCCTAAACCATTCAATAGAATGTCGCATACTTAACCGGAATGGTATGACCGTTTTGCCAATCATTAATTTCCATATAATCTTTATGTTGTCCAATTTCGTTTTCAGATTTGGTTTTGGCCGAGTTCTATTTGGGCTATTGTTGTCGTGGATGCTTAACTTATTTAGGGATTTTGGGATTCTCTGATTCTCCCCCTCGAGATAATAACACTTAATGTTCATTTATCTCGTATTAAATTCCAAACTTAGGTAATTTAATATCAAATTTTGTTCCCTTAGACAATAATTTTGAAAACATTATGCATTAAATAAATCAAAGTGTGAAACAAATAGCTAGAAATAAATTAAGTCTGAATAGATTATTGTCTAAGATATAGATTCGGCCAAGATAGATTATTCAAAAGACTTTGGCCAAGGAATTTTGGCCAAGGAGATTCGGTCAAGATGATTTCATATTTGGCCAAGGTTTCACATTCGGCCAAGATAATATCAATTCGGCCAAGAGATTCAATTAGTTTGACTAGATTTCATATTTGGCCAATATAAATTTCAATTTAGCCAAGGGATTTCCTATTTTGCCAAGGTTTCACCTTTGTGGCCAAGGAAAATCGGTTAATGTTTGTCTTTGGCCAAGCTTTTTCCATCGGTCAAGGTCTTTTAAGGTTGGCCAAGAGAATTTAGACTTTGCATTTGATCAAGATTTAAGCTAGGCCAAGCTTCTATATTTGGCCAAGGCTTTTAAAGATCATGCGATTGTTCATTAGGCCAAACATAAGTTTCGGCCAGGCCAAATCCGAATGGTTCTAGGATTCTTATAGATTTCGGCCAATGAGTAATTTTATGATCAGATTTTAAGTTTTAAACAAGTGATCATGTCTTAAATTTGGCTAAGATTTCATTTGGCCAAGGCTTTGAGAAACGATTATACAAATGTTCATATGAACATGTATAGTCTTGGCCAAGCCAAATCCAAACAGTTTAAGAATTTGGTTATGTGTTTCGGATTTGCTAGATTTTTCAGCATATGATTCAAGGTTTAAAAACACATATAGGCCAGGCAATGTAATCGAATCAATTTTAGTATATGATGAAGTTTTGATCCTACGGCCAAGCTTTTAATCATGCGGATAGTATTTCATGCAATCTCTATGTTTTAAACAAGCAAGGCATCATTTTCAATCAAGTAATCAGCTAGCAAATCAGATTTGGATCATGTGAGCATATGATTGAGCAAATTAAATCTAGGTTCCATGCTGCATGCATTCGGATTTTATCTTTAACAATCAATCCAGATTTTAATTTCTTAGCATGCGAGCTAGGCGATCAAACAAATCAGATTTTGGGTTTGAAGTATGCGAATCAGATTTGGTTAAGACATACGATTCAGATTTTAAACATATCATGTGATCGAGCAACCACATCAGATTTCAATCAGTAGCATGTGATCAAGGCAATTTCTATTTCTAATAAAATTTAATCATGCGATTTAAATTTCCTGGGTCTAATCGATTTTTTAATCAATTAGCATATGAATAATTTTAATCTAATCATGAAATTTTATCCCTAGATTTCATATGATCAAATTCTGGAATTCTAATTTAAATTTATTAAGTTTTAAATTTTCAGGAAATTCTAATAAACATGCGATCAGATTTTAGGTTAAATTTCAAATTCTAATAGGATTTAGACACAAGAACATGTAATTATTCTTAGTCTAATTATGCAACCTCAAACATGTAGTTATGCATGAAAAATATCAAGTTATACAAGCATAAAATCGGTCAAGACAAAAACCCTAACAACTTTGTAACAACCTTCCTATTTTTAAGGGTTCTAGGTTTTAGTCTGCAATTTCAGTTTTAATGTTTATGTTTAGATTTCTAACATTAAAACATATAATTTCTATTAGAGATCAGATCAAACAATTAGGTTTTATCAATCCTAACATGTGATTAACAAAATCAGATTCTAAACCTAAACATGCGATTTAATTTTCTATGTCTAGCATGCGATTTTGATTTTAATGTTTAGCATATAATTTGCAAACCTTAAACATGCAATTTCTATTAACAAACAGATAATACAATCAAGTTTTTTAATAATTCTAGCATGCGATTTGCAATTTTATGCCTAGCATGCGATTTCTAATTTTAAAAACATGCAGTCAGATTTTCTTAAACAAACAATCAGATTTTAAAGATTTAAACAGCATGTGAAAACAAGTTTTAGAAAGTTTTCATCAAAGGGTTTTAATTTTAAAGCTATGCGATTTTTAGGTTTAAGCAAAAGTGATTCCTAAACACATTAGGAATCGGTTTTTCAAGCATACCAAGTATGCGATCTGACTATTGACATAATCAGATCTGAAACTATAGTCTTAGGTATATGATTCAAGTTTTAGAATTATTAGAATCATATTAGATAGTATAGGTGTATACAATTTTCGGTTTTTAAGCATGACATGCGATTTTTATGTCATGCGATTTTAGGTTTAGATTAGTTCTTAGGTTTAAAACTCATGACCATGTTTTACTAAGTTTTAAACATATACTATATGATTTATAAGGATATAAATCGAATTATGCATTCATAGTTGGTTAGATTTTGATTTCTATGATCGCATATTAAGGTATATGCGATCGGTTCTCTCTTGTATGGTTCGAGTTTAATTACATTAAACTCGACCTATAAGTAGTTTTAAAGTTTGAGATAGTTTACCTATGAACTCTTTTTGATCTGAGTGGAAAAGAGAGTTTGATCGCACGGGCAGCAACTCCTCTCGGCTTGAACTCCTTGGTGATATTAGATTTTAATTCCCTCGGCTCATGAAACAACACGAGAAGCATTAGATAACATGAACGCCATAAGCTAACAAGATAACATGAATCAACTAAGGTATGATAAACTTATCTTACACAGGATTTGAGTTCGGCTAGAAAATCCTTGTTGGAATCGGATTTGGTTTCCAAAGCAAATCGGTGCGCACTGTATCTGTGCGTGAGGGCGCATCAATGGTCAAATCGACAAGCGGTTTTCACTGAAGGATTTGTTTCGACGAGGACTTCGATTTGATATCTTGATCGTTTTCTGGGTCCTCACGGTTTGAGAAAAAGACCTCTTTGAAGTTCCGAGACAGATTCCTTTGCGTTTAAGGTTTGATGACTTTCGGCTGAGTTGAAGAATATTTCTTGAGAGCTTAGGGTTAGAGCATCGTGCTGATAACGTGTTATAAAATAAGGGGAAAGTCTATCTCAATATTAGACAATAAGGAATCCTTTATATAGGTAATTATATAAGTTCGAAACCCTAATACAATATATGCTATGAAATACAAAGATATAAGAATATGGATCTTTTGGATATGGGCTTCCACCATACGTAGACCTTAGTTTATAACAATTTGTATAATTTTGACCATTGCTAATTTTGAATCGAAAGGTCACAAATACAATGAATACTTTATTAAACTTCTTTCTTCTCTTGGACGAGTCATCTCCCTCGTTTACACAGATCTTACAAAATCTTGTGCCTCCGCCATAACAAAAAAAGGAAAGGAGGAAAAAAAACAAGAAAGGAGAGGAAGAGAGAAGCGAGTAGCGAAGTCGTAGAGGAGATGAGAGCGAGCGCAGAGAGCGAGCGCGCGAGCGAGCGAGAGAGGAGAGGAGCGAGAGAGAGCGAGGAGAGCGAGAGAGCGAGAGAAGCGAGAGAGAGAGCGAGCGAGCGAGGAGAGAGAGAGAGAGCGAGATCGAGACGAGAGCAGCGGAGAGAGAGCGAGAGAGAGAACGAGAAGAGAGAGAGAGAGAGAGAGAGCGAAGCGAGAGCGAGAGAGAGACGAGAGAGAGGAGAGAGAGAGAGAGCGAGAGAGAGAGAGAGAAGCGAGAGAAGAGAGGAGAGAAGAGAGAGAGAGAGAGAGAGAGAGAGAGAGAGGGAGAGAGAGAGAGAGAGAGGAGAGAGAGAGAAGCGAGAGAGAGAGAGGAGAGAGAGAGAGGAGAGAGAAGGAGGAGAGAGTAGAGAGAGACGAGAGCGACTAGATCAGATAGCGATATGAGAGAGAGGAGATTGCGGAGGAGAGAGACGATCAGAGTGAAGCGTCGCTATCCTATCTCTCTCTCTAGATCTATCCTCTCTATGCTCTCTCTTCTCTCTCTCTCTCTTCTCATCGCTCTATCTCCTCTCTCTCTCACTCTCTCTCTCTCTCTCTATCCCCCCACATTCTGTGTTATTGTTTAGGCTTTTAAGCTACTGATTATACTTCACAGTTCACTAACATATAGACCTATTCGATCTTCTAACAAAGGTCAGAACTCAGAAGACATTCTTGGAGCTCTGAACGTGGAGACTAAAGGTGCCACATTCCGTCGTCGTCGCAGATATATATATATATATTTTTTCTTTTTTTTTGCTAACCGTCGCAGATATATTTAACGATGCGTTTTTAGAGAACTATCGTTTATTCAAAAGAACACACGAGTACATACATTACCGATTTGTGGGCTGGTCTATATATGGAGAGCTTTGGATCCATTGCCAAGTCTATAGGACTACATCAATCGATTTCCTTTACAGACTTGTTTTATTCATTACTAATTTTAAGCATGCATGGAAGTAACGTGCATGGATTACCAAATGGTTAACGGTCACTGCCCTTTCTGATTTAATATCTTCAGTTACCAATGCCACCACCACCACCAGCTCCTCCTCCTGCACCGCCTCCAGCTCCAACTCCTACACCAACATTTGCTCCGCCTCCTACACCACCGCCGACTCCTCCTCCACCCCCTAGACCACCGCCACCACCAGCAGCAGCTCCTCCTCCTGCACCGCCTCCTGCTCCAGCTCCTCCCCCAGCTCCAACTCCTACACCAACATTTGCTCCGCCTCCTACACCACCTCCCACTCCTCCACCACCACCGCCGCCAAGTCCTCCACCTCCACCTCCTCCAACACCACTGCCAAGACCGCCTCCACCACCTGCAACTCCACCCCCGGCACCACCACCAGCCCCTACACCACCTCCAACATTTCCTCCGACACCACCTCCCACAGCACCACCACCTCCACCTCCTGCTCCTACACCACCGCCAACTCCACCTCCTGCTCTTACACCACCGCCAGCACCTCCACCACCACCACGGCCTCCTCCACCAACTCCACCACCCAGTCCTCCTCCACCTCCTACTCCACCCCCAGCTCCACCGCTACCACGTCCACCACCACGGCCCCCTCCACCAACTCCACCACCAATTCCTCCTCCAGCTCCTACACCACCGCCAGCTCCACCGCTACCACGTCCACCACCACGGCCCCCTCCACCAATACCTCCACCTATACCTCCTCCAACACCCCCTCCGATAGCACCACCAGCACCACCTCCGACACCACCACCTGCACCACCACCTACTCCACCTCCAACACCACCACTTGCACCACCACCTACTGCACCTCCAGCACCACCGACACCACCTCCACCTGCACCACCACCACCACCACCTCCAACCGAACCACCAAGACCTCCTCCACCACCACCTCCACCGCCAATACTTCCACCAGATCCGCCACTACCCCGTCCACCACCACGTCCTCCTCCACCAACACTGCCTCCTCCACCTCCACCTACACCACCACCAAATCCCCCTCCAACTCCAACGCCACCACCTACACCTCCACCAGCACCACCACCACCACGTCCACCACCACCACCACGTCCACCACCACCATGACCACCAGCACAGCTTCCTCCACTACCACCAGTACTGCTACTTCCACCTCCACCACCAACTTCTCCGGATCCAATACCAACACCTCCACCAGCACTACCACCACCGCCTATGCCTCCTCCGACTCCAATGCCACCGCTAGCACCACCTCCTGCTCCAACACTACCTCCAGCGCCTCCACCTCCACCTCCACCAGCACCGTCTCTTTTGTTATTGTGATGTCGGTTTTTGCTATTGGCATGATCATCAACGCTAGATAATTTTCCCAACACTTGAGTCGACATCAGTAACATAAACACACACGCCACTATCCAGCCCCTTCTCAAAAGCATCCCCATAGTCTCTCTTTTCTCTCTCTCTCACTCTCTTAATAAAGTTAATATACACACACGAAACTCGCTCAATTAAAGATAGATTCCCAAACAATATAGGCTCGATCAGAACTACTGATTTGATTATACCATAGCGAGAAGCCCTATTTATAGCAAAACCTCTATCAACAGACACAAACACGCGTCCTTTAATCCGATGTTCATGATAAAGATGAAAACCCCACTCAAGACTCGTAAACGTGTCTAGAGGCTCCTTGGTCGACATGAATACGCAATATAGTCCTCTACAAGCACTAACATATTCATTAAAGCTGATAATGATGATCACCTATAGAAGTTTCATACACTATTTTGCTCTATTTATGTATCAGTGGTTTTTAGTTAGTGGAATATTATACGTGCCTCGTATCACCTCTTGCCAGTACGCACTTTCATTAACCATCATGCCATTTTTAGTGTCGCTTTTTTCATATTTTGGATTTTTATCTCTTATTTACAACTTACAAGGTCAAAAGGATTTCTCTTACTTATATGCATGCGTGGCACAGCATGCGTGGCACACAAGGTTTCACACTGCAAAAATTAAACTGCGTTCTTAAGAGGAAAACGTTTTAATAAATATTTCTCATTAAAAAAAACTTTATCATAAAAATTATTTCACATTATATTTTTTCTGTATGTATATGTATTGTGAAATAGATTGGATGCAACTGATTTTCTTCACTAATTCTCTCAAATAGTTGAGAGTATTTGAGATCAGAATTCTGCTTCATTTCAATCACGGTTTGTGTACTGAATATATAACTTTTTCCAAATTACAAGATACAGCAAACTCTAACGAGAACATCAGACTGAACTAAATATGTCAAATGAGGGGTTTTATTAACATGGTTCTCTAAGGCATTAATTTATTATTCATGTTAAAGAAAAAAAATAAATAACACATCTTGTTAAGTAAATCCACAATAGCTCTCTACTCATCCTCTTTTCTTAAGACAATTAGGGCATCTGCATTGAGGGTTCGAAATCAATGTTCACACCATTCCCAAAAAAAAAATATTATAATATTTCCATTTTTATGAACTCATCCCTTGTAGGTTCGCTGGGATGACCCCGGTTCATCACTGTTTCGCAGGCCCCACGCCATGTGGCGGCCCGCGATTGGTTCGGTTATTAATTAAAAAAAAAATCAAACAGAAAAAAAGAAAAAAAAATCAATATAATATTTGTTGGAATCCGAACTCACTGAGTTCACTGATGCGGATGGCCTTATGATTCTCAAACCCCCCGATGTAGAAGCATTAATGAACCCTTAGTCAAACCATTGGACCAAGGGGGCTTCCACAAATGATATTGTTTTAAATCACTTATTTATAAGTGAGAAAATGGAAATAATTTAGAATCAGTTATAATAATTGGTTAGACTTTGATCCGTACGTCCTTGCGGATAACCTTTCCTTTTATAAATGTATAACTTTGATATTATCGCAAATATTTTAAATAGATTATATTTACTAGATGATAATCCGGCATGCGGAAGTGAGCTTTATACTAATGTTTGTTCGGTAAATGGTTTTAACATTTTGCAACACTATAACCTTTATCGATTGTAAAATAACGAATACAAATATTGGTCTCTTAAATGTATTGTTGTTGAAGAGTTAACGTATTACAGCTCATTTTAATTATTTTACAGACTTCATATGCACAATTAAAAAAAATAAGTTTTGCAGCTGACACAAATCACCAAACCAGATAGGCAACATCGATTGTAAAATGAAGAAAGGAAATTAGGTTTTCTGCTCTTGATTTGTTTATTATTGATTCTCCATAAGTGATTTCATTTTCTACCTCAATAAAATTGTGCTTTCGTTCTCGTTTCGGTTCCATTAATATGAGTTTTGCTTCTTTTTTAACTTATTTTATGACTTCCATGAATTAAATAAGTGTCAATTTAAAAAGATGGGCATCTGTAAAAATTAGTTCCACTCCAGATACATATCTAAGACTCAAAATTTTGAACAAAATCACCGGCAAACTGTATTCAAAGGTTAGTGTTCAAATCTAATATATCAAATTGTTACAGAATATAAGTGCAGACTCCAAATATAAATGCATGTCTAGTATATATTCACCATCTTGGTCTAAAAATCATCTAATTCTTGAACAACAAAACAAATTACTTATTTTATTAACTTACGCTTTTGAGGTTTAGTTACTTAAGAATATACCGATAAAAGTATTTATTAAACTATACCATTCTAGTATACGTAAAATATTGTATAAACTGTAGAACTGTTTGATTTATTAAATGACAAACCAGAAAACTTATAATAAATAGTCCAAATCTCTCATTCTTACAATTATAATAGCTAGATAGGGTATTAGGGAGAAATAAATATTCGATGAATGATCAAATATCTCATTATTTCAACAAACTCAAAATGAGGTAAATGGAATATTGTTATGATATTTAGTTAAAAGCTTTTTAGGAATAAAAATCAAAACTAAATTATTTAGTCCGAATGAAATAATATATATCTAGTGCTTCCAATATTAAAAATCACTTCGATTTAAAAAAGTGTGTTGTGGGATTGTCAAGATCAAATAATAATTTGAAACCACCTATTTAAAAAATAATTTGTATACATAAAAGTATATATATTAGAGTAAGCACATATATCAAAACCAATACCTTTTGTTCATTTACAATCATGTTTTGGTAATAAATCAAAACAATCAATTTATTTATTTTATATGTTATATAATTAAACTTTAGTGAGATTGAAATGGATATATATAGTATAATTTATTCTAAATATTTATTATTGATACTTCTTACTCATATGATTTTATTAGAATATGTATATTTGCTGTGAAAAAAAATTCAAGGGAAATTGTCAAAAATACTACATCCATAGTACCACTTTTCATGTTTACACTAACCAATTTTACATCCACTTCTAATTAAGAGTAAAAGACATTTATAACCCTAGAATTCACTTTGACAAAAAACCATTAAGATTACTAATCTGAACTTAAAACCTCAACTCAAAACCCTAAACATCAACTTTAATCCCAAAACCCTAAATTCTAAACCTTCAGCTCTAAACCGTAAACCCTAAAACATCAACTATAAACTCCTAAACCCTAAACCCTATATTTTTTCCGAAATTCGAACCCTAAACCCTAAAATCTAGAGTTTTAGGGTTTAGGGTTTAGAGTTTAGGGTTTAAAGTTGAAGGTTTAGGTTTTAGGGTTAAGAGTTGATGTTTTAGGGTTTAGGGTTTAGAGTTGATGTTTTAGTAGGAGTTAGGGTTTAGGGTTTAAAGTTGATGTTTTAGTAGAGTTTAGTGTTTAGAGTTGATGTTTTAGGGTTTAGGGTTTAGTGTTAATGTTTAAGTAGGGTTTAGGGTTTAGTGTTGATGTTTTAGGGTTTAGAATTTAGAGTTGATGTTTTAGGGTTTAGGGTTAGAATTTCGAAAAAATATAATTTGAAATTAGAAAAAATATTTATTTTTTATTTTTTATTTTTTATTTTTTATTTATTTAAATATTTATATATTATATATATAAAACAAGTATATAAGAATCTTTTGTCATTTATTAAAAAACTTTTTTTGAAAATGTCTCTTTTGTTCAAGCAAGTTACTAATGAGACTTCATATTCATGCGGTTTATGATCATTTGTAACTTGCTTGAACAAAAAACAAATAAACCATTGACCACAAAATTTTCAATGTGAGACTTTTACCTTTTAATTTTTTTTTAACACCAAAAGCTTGTATTAAAAATTAAATGCCCAGTGGGCTAAGTCGGTTACAACCGGGGAAAAACTCGAGAGTAAACTTATAAGCTAATATAACTAAAACATAACGAAAGATGGAACTGGCTAAGGAGAGAAGAAACCCGTAGAATATCTTCACTTGTAACTCTAGTTCCCGCATTTGATAGAACACACAGTATTCAAAATCATCCACGTTGACGAATCTAACCAAAGGGTTTCGACATCGGTTGAAAACCGTCTCTAAAAATGCATGTATCTCTCGATGTTGCAGTGTGACTTTTACCATTTTTAGTAATTTTAGTAGTTTAAAAAAATTCAAAATATAACATACAAGAAAAAATCTAATTTTTTTTATTATATGTTTAATGTGATTGTTTAATTGTATTTAATAATATAAAATTAAAAAAAGGAGAGGATACAAAAATTATTATAAAGTATATGATTCTTAATTGTCATATATATGTTAATCATATGAGGTAATTCCGTAGCTTTTATTTAAGGAAATAATTTATTTATGTTAATTCTGTAGCATTTAGTTTTGATAGTTAGTTTAATAAAAACTATAGTATAAATTTATATAGACCAACTTATTTTCCTGAAGATTCTAAGAATCATCCTAATGATGACACGTGGCTATGAAAAATATGTTATAATGTTCCAGGATTAGTATATAGGAGATATTTTAATGTTACTAGGTGATAACCCGCACCATGTGCGGAATGAATTTATTAAAATAATTACATATGGTTATAATAGACTCCACTATACATTTTTTTGCATTTAATAATAGTTAACAAATATATACATGCTGAATATTGTGTAGGATAAACATTGTATATACAAATGATTTTATATACTATTACTTATTTTACATTCTTTTACATTAATTACAAATATATTGAATAATTGAAAAACAGTAATTATTAAGTACATATTTAAATTGGTGAAAACACATAAATCAGACAAATGACTCTTGTTTATTTACTATCCTTTTATGGTAAGTAAATCTAAATAATCATATTTATCTATTTTGTATATAATTAAATTTAAATAATACTAACATAGATATATAGTATATTTTAATATGACTATCTATTAAATGAGAGTTCATAATCATGGTTTTATGATCATTCATATCTTTTTATAAAAAAAATTTAAATCATCGATAACAAAATTTTCAATGTGAAAATTTTAATAATTTTATTATTATAAATTTTCTTAAATATTCATTGCAAATTTTATTAAAATATTTATGTATTCTTATATGTTATATAGTTAATATATATATATATATATATTATTTTAAATATCTATTAAATAAGACTTTTTACTCATATAGTTTTAAGATCATGTGTATCTTGTTAAATAAAAATGTTAAATCATTGATCATAAATTTTGTAACATAAGAATTTTAACAGTTTTAGTAATTTAGAGTCATTTTTAAAAATTCAAAATATAAAAAAAAAATCATGGAGGAGACACAAATGGTTATCAAATCTTTATTACTAAAATCATTAATTGTCATATATATCATATTTGGTAATTCCGTAGTTTTTATTTAAGGAAAGAAAGAAAAATAGTAATTGTACAATTTTAATTAATTTATTATTAGTTTAATGAAAAGTATAGTATATATTTAGATGGACAAACATATTTTTGTAAGGATTCTGAAAATCATTCTTGTGATGACAAGTGGCTACACTCAGAGGTTGTAATGCTCCTCAATTAATATATAAGAGATATATAATCTTATTACTTAGGTTTCTTATTCGATATTATTCATATATAATGATTTGTTTTATACATTTTACTTTGTTATTTGTTTTATTAAATACTAATATATTTTCGGTTTCAGTAAAATAAATTAATAATATGAAATAATCAAATGGAGAAACCCCTTCACTTTTTTTAAAAAACATTTATTAAGTTTGCATACCATACATTTTAAAATTTTGGTTAGTTATATTATAGAAAGAATATTTGTTTAGGGTAATTTACATTTTCATATTTTGTTTAAAAATATACTTTAGCATCTATTAGTTTAGTATATTGCGAGATTTTTTAAGCAATTATAATGTTCTGTTTACTAATTTAGCTCTAATATTTTAGTAAATTTTATACACAGAGTCTCTGTCATATTATTTTGTTTATCTTATATATTTTGGATGTTATGATATTAAGTTTTTGATTATTTTTTTTTTGTCAACAATATTACAGACTCATATAGACTCTGTAAACCAAATTGGTTGCTCTGTATCCATATGGACCGTGAACGACGGTTGTTGCCTGACACTACGTGCTAGACTGTCCGCCTTTTTGTTGTGCGTCCTAAATATATGAATAATCTCCGAGCTGTTAAAACTCCTCTTGAGGATCCTGATATCTTCTAGATAACTTGCAAAAGCCGGCCATTCCTCTGGTTCCGAAACCAATCTTCACCAATTGAGAACAATCCGTTGCAAATGTAACATGATATTGTCGTAAATTCCTCATACACTCCGCGTGTAATGGTGACTGACTAGCTCTTGTATTCCTAGCCTCCATCAAGCCATCAAAGCCTTCTAGAGTGCTATACCATCCATGTCCAGAAAATGTATCTTGTGATTTCCATGAACCATACCATTTAGATTTTTAAAGCATATTTTTTCATAGTTTTTGATTATTTTATTAACTTAAATTTTCATAATACTATACCATTTATATTTTTAAAGCATATTTTTTCTCGTGTTGCGTTTTGAAAAAATATACTTTAGCATGATTTTTTCTTTTGTAAAATTTGGAATATTATCATTTGAGTTTAAATTAATTATTTTAAAAACTCTATATTTAGTCAAAAGAAATTTGGAAAATTACACAATTATTTTGAGTTTGGAAATTATATGACTTTTGATTTATTTTTGTTATAAACTAATGCAATATTTTTTTAAAAAAAAAAACTTAATGTTTTGTAAGATTTTATATTTTCTCAGCATATTTTTCGATAATTAAAAATAAACATTAAATTTATAGTAAAAGTTTTTTACTACTAGTATCTTTAAAGTGTTATTAAAATTTCAAAGTTTTCAAATAGCATATTTTGTAAATAACACTTAAACTAAAGGTTAATTTTATACTATTATATTTTTTATATAATCTTTTAGATAATATATTGTTGTGATTTTTAAAATAAATAAATAGATAAGATATAGTTTTAGATATAAAAGTTTAACATATTTTAACAATTTTTTTTATTTATAAATATTACATAATTTACAAATTTAATCCTTTTAACCGTTGAATGATATTTTATTTATTTATTTTAATGAAACTAATTTTTTAAACAATGTTAATGTACTTAAACAGAATTGATAGTCGATGTCAGAAAAAAAAAACAGAATTGATAGTATTATAGAGATTTATATCAATTATATAAATGATACATTTATTTTTTAGTTTACATTTTTTATTAAAATGATACAAAGCTTACATCAATAATAAATTGATACTAACAAAAATACATATAACTATATTTTCTTTGATATTAATTTAATAAAATGACGTTATTTTTATTTAGTTTGCATCATTTACAACATCTGTTCTAAGATAACTTTATTTAAAAATCAGCCTAAATTTTCCATGACATAGTTTTTTTTCATTTTTGTGTCTTTAATTTTTTTTTTGTGGCTTTAGTTTAGTCGCCTCATGATCTTCTATAACTGTTTCACTTTTTTTTTGGTAAAATGTTAAATTGATTATACCAAATTTTTATTTTTTTTACAGAAAGACAGAGATGAATAGTAGCGGAGAAACTGAAAGTAAACCTTAACAGAGCATCTAATATGAAAAAAATTGTAGAATCTATTATAAAGAAGAAAAGTCGTAGAGATGAACTGGAGGTAGCGTAACATCAATGGTCCAAAGGAGAGGTATGAGCGGACTAAGCCTCTAGTTGCCGCGAGCTTCCAGAGAGAAAGACACCCCCAAACCTTGTTGCAGCAGGTAAAGACCTACAGCTTCTAAGAGACCTTATCATCAACACCATCGCAGAGATCAAATTCTTACGCTCTTCATGCTCTCAGTTTTTTTCAAAAACAAATATTTAATATTTTGCATTGGTTATTTATAAAATGATGTAAATTATTTGCATCACTATTTACATAAATAATGCAAAATTATTTTACATCAATTATAGCTAACAAAAATATTAAAAATAAATGATGTTAAACAACCTTTATTTTGTAGATCTACTCGTGAAGTTGATTCAAACCAGCGCTGATAGCCTGATATGCTTGTTCTTCATGCCTTGTATAGTATATATAGTCTGAAAATTTGATATCAGTAAAAAAAAGGTGTCCTTATATTTATTTTAGATAAAAAATTTCTTTGTGAAAAAATCAACATAGGTATTTTTTTAATAAAAATAAACTAGATAATTTATATGTTAACTATTATACGCCTCAAAAAGTAAATCCAGAGATTTTAAGTCAAAGTTTATAACTACAAAACATAATTAGGTGCCTATACGTAACTCTACACCAAATTAAAGATTATGCGTTAACTCACCACCAAACTATTGTATAAGGCCATTTTCAGTTCTGGTCTCTCATAAATAGACTCACTAATAAATTTTTGGAAATTTGCCAAAATAAAATGAAATAACATTTTTATCCCTTTAGTATAAAACATTTTTGTCCCATTTAGTATAAATTTAATGATATAAGTAGTTTTATATATCAAAAAAATTATAAAAATAGATATAATTCATGAAATACCCATTTACATACACTGATATTTTTTTGGTTCTAAAACTTGTTAAATTGAAAATTTTAATTATGTTCTACAGAAAGATGTCATCTTCTACAAAAATGGCACGGTGGAAACTGAATTCCAAAATAAACAAGTTATTATATTCTCGTTAGAATCAATAATCTAATTTTAAATAGAATTATAAATATGAGGAATGCAAGATATCATCTTCTACAAAAATGGCACGGTGGAAATTAAATTCCAAAATAAACAAGTTATTATACTCTCGTTAGAATCAATAATCTAATTTTAAATAGAATTATAAATATGAGGAATGCAAATTCTACGCATTCTAAAAGTAGCTACACTTATTCCGAATGCAGGTTCTACTTTTATGAGAAATTCTAATGTTTTACGAATACAAAATCTAGACACAACTCAAAAGTCTCGTATAGTAGAATCTATTTACAGGTTAATTATTTGTTGTCTACACATTGAAGAAACTGGATTCTATGGATAATAATAAATATATTTTCAAAAATTCAGTTAAAAAATATTTTTAAAATATTTGGAAATCTTATTACTTTCCTAAAACATGTACCTGCGATTTTCCTGTAAAACAAATCTAAAACAAATCGATTAAGCTATTGTTCTTCATCAAAACATGATTACTCCATAGTTTTTCTAGTGGTTTTCACAAAATCTTTTTCTATGATGAATATCTAAATTTTTGTTGTTGTTTTAACTGTTTTTTTATAAATATTTTAATATCAAAATTATATTTAATTTTATTTCTTTTTATTCCTAACACATTTATTTAAAATATTTTAAATTATATTTTATTGATTAATCAAGAGTTAATTTTGGGATTATGAAAAAATTGTACTATAGAAACAAACTAAGGTTGATTTTATACTATAGGAACAAAGAATCTGTTTTTTTTTTAATTCTATTTTGACAAATTTACCATATTTTTTAAAAAGATATTTTGAAAGGAGGAGGGAGAGCAAAACTAGTTTCTCTCCTGAAAAACTATCTCACTTAAAAAAAAACGTAAGTGTCATTTCATTTGTAAATAAGTTTAACTAGATTTTGATCTGCTTTTTATAAGTATAAACAATTTTTTAATTCAAAGTTTTATATAATAGAAATTATAGTTTATGTGTGTTTTAGAATCTGTATATAATTATTTAGTTTTCACAGGAATTATTTCCATTATTTTTTTTGATCGAAATGTTTGAATTTTGTTGAAAATTAAATCTCCTCCATGCATATATTTTTAGAAAAAATATTGAAAATTAGTTTAATAATTTTTTAGAAGTATCATAACCTAGTTCAATTAAATTTTTATATGTTTAATTTTAAATCTTAAATTTATGAATAAAAGTTAAAATCTTATTTTGGAATAAATATATTCATAGTTTAGTACCGTAAAAAAATTATATACAAGTTACAAAATATATTAAAGTGATGTTATGTTTTAACCTGTACTATAATGCAGAATTATAATTTTTAAAACTATAAAATTAAAACTTTAATAAAATTGTCTTTGTGATTTAATTTATTTATGCTTACTAAATGTGTATTACAAATATTATAGTGGTTTTAATAGTTGTAGATTGTATTAAAATTTTGTTCAAATAAGGTTTTCTTAAGATTGGAATCTTTGTGGTTTGCTCATTTATCTGATATCAGAAGTATCTAGTAATAAACTATAATTTGGATAAGTGTGTTTTGTTTTCGTGAGATCGTGGAATAACATCTATGTTATTCTGTACATTTTCTTGCATTGATTCAAAATTCAAGCTACATATAAGAAGAACTACTTAAAGTCATTGGGGGGAATGAATGCAATGTTGGTGATGAAGACTGTAGATGTACAAGATGTCAACACATGTACAAGATGAGTCCAGCTGCAAGCCATTTCCGACCAACACAACACATGTATAAGATGTCTTTCATCAACCAGATGGTTATTAAGCCATATGATTTCCAAAAGGATGACATGTTTCTTGCGTTAGCAGACTTCGATTCTGTTATGGGTGGAAGATTGGATGCTGATTTCTTGATTGGTAATTTGCCTTATTTATTACTAATTTTCCTTGTTTCTTTTGATCGTCCATTAATTAATCATTATTATTTTGTGTTGTAGACATTCTTGGACAAGCCATAGATGTCTCAGAGATTCAAACTCTACAATGTAGTGGAAAAGAGAAAAAGAAGATTGAATTCACACTAAGAGACATCTAGTAAACAATTCTTAATCTATAATTTTAACCATGATATTTCATATCGTGTTATCCAAGAATCAATTTTTCTACAGGTTTTAACTCTCAGTTTTTTTAGTGATCAACGCATATCATGTTGTTTGTGGGGAAAGTTTGCTGAGGTTATGGAGTCTCATAGAGAGGAAGCACAATTTGGTGTGGTTGTCTGTTTGATCAGATTTGCTAAAATCGGGTCATTTAGAGGTACAAATGATATTTAATATTTTCAATAGATATCATTCATAAAACCATATATTAACCAAAACTTTTGCATGGGCTCACCCCGCGCGTAGATTAATGAGTGTTGACTAATTTTATTTTAGGTGATCTCCAAATCTCAAATGCTTATGATTCATCACAATTGGTGTTCAATCATAACATAAACGAAGCCGAAGAATTAAAAGAAGTGTACAATTTTTAACCTTTTAAAAGGTAAAAAGTAATTTGTTGTATATAATTCTTAATATTGATTTTCCTAACTGATCGATTTTCTTATGGTTTAATGGTATCTTACGTTCATATTTAATGATAATTCTATATCGTTGAAATAAATGAAGAAGGGAACAAATTGTTGCCCAAGAACACAGTAACGCTCAACAGAAACTGGACAGTTCGAAAGAATATCAGGATAAATCATACCTGAGCTATTGGGTTCCACTCAGGTTTACATTCGCCTATCTAATACCCCTAACGATTATTATTTGCGTTGCAATAGTATTGTTTAGTAATAGTGTCAATTTATTTAAAAATTGAAAAATGCAAGGTTGTTGCTACAATCTATGCTATAGATGCCAATTATGCATCTTATTATTTTACTATGGTTAGTTCTGGTTCGTTTATTTTGGGTAATTTGGGTGAAATATTGGCTTCAGCTATTACGGGTAAAATATCAAATAATTAGGATAGTTCGGATAGAAATCTCAGATGGTTTGAATTGTTTTGGATATTTGGATAAAAATATTTAAATACTTTTGGATATTTTTAGGTAGTTCGTATAATTTATGAGTATTCGGTTTTTACAAATGCTTTTGGATACTTGTAATCTATTAAATTATATAATGATTTGGTTATGTTATATATATATATATATATATATATATACTAGTGGTATTCCGGCGCTAAGCGCCGGGTTCGTAAGTTTTATTCTTACATGAGTTTACAATTTATTTTTTGGTCTTTGTAAATAAAATATGTTTTAAATATCAAAATGAAAATTTGTCGAAAGAAAATGATATTTTTTGATCCATTTGATAGTGGTTAGCGACTATAGTGTATTACTTCGTTTTGAAGTTGCTTAGTTAAAAGTGGAATAAGATAATTGGTTGTGACTAATCAATTCAATAAAAGTAAAATAAAAAACTGATAGTCGTAACAAAATTAGTTTGTTGTGAATTTTAACATTAATTAAAATTGATGTTTTATTTAGAGAACATATTTATACCGTTAAGTACCATGTGAATTTAGTAAGAACGGCATTTAAAATTTTATTTTTAGACTAATCTGAATTTAGACTTATGTAATGAAGTTTTTGTAAGAAACTCATTCTTACCTATTTGTTAAATGAGTTAAACTATTTATTGTAACTTGTATTGTTTATTTGTTGGAATACCATTTGGAAGTAATGATTGGGTAAATGTTTTTGGTTGTTTAACGAATTTTGTTCGCGAAAAGTTGACTGGCGAAGGACTATTGCAATAAGAATTTGCTTTGTTGTCAATATGAGTAAAATTCTCAGATATTCTTAATGAGGCAAACTTTATTCTATCATACTCTTACTAATTCTCAGATACTCTCTACTCTTAACGAAATAAGAGATTTCCAATTTTGCCCTTACGTTTTTCCTCTTCAATTAAAATTTTGAATTTTAAATCTCAATAATCGAGGTCAACGTTTCACCAAGTTTTACAATTTTACCAAATTCTTCCCTCTTCAATTGGAAATTGGAATTTTGAATTTTAAATCTCAATAATCGAGTTCAAAGTTTCACCAAGTTTTACAGTTTTACCAAATTCTAAATTGTACCAAATTTTACGGTTTTATAGTTTTACAAAGTTTTAAATTTATAAGTTCTACAGTTATACCAAGTTGTACTTAAACTAGGTACAAAAACTCACAAAGTTTTACTAAGTTATACCATTGTCGAAGTACAATTTGGTAAAACTCTAAACCTAGTTTAACCAAGTTCAACAGTTTTACAAAGTTGTACTTCAACGATTGTATAACTTGGTAAAACTTTGTTTCTGGGTTGAAGTTTTACCTTTACAGTTCTCATATATTTCTGTAACATGCCAGATCTAAAAGAGAAACTCAAATAAGAAAAAGAAGAAATCGAAGAAGAATCCTAAACCGCAAAAAAGAACAACAAATCAGAAAGAGAAGAAACAGATCCGAGGAAAAAAATCAAAAAAGAAGAATGAAGAATTCATAAAAACGTAGAAGAATATATTTGTTGAAGTAAAAGAATAAAAATAGACTGAAAAAGAAGAAGAAACAGAGAATTCATAAGAAAAAAAAATGAAAGGATCTTCTAAGAACAGAAGATTTGGATCGAAGAATGAAAGGGAGAGACAAAGAGAAAAGAGGAAAATAGAAAAGAAGAAGATGAAGAATGAAAGAGAGATCTAGATATGTAGAAATAAGAAAGAAAAATTAGGTTTAGTGGCATAGCATGTAAATAACTGAATTCATTAAGGATATATTAGATTTTAAAACAGATTTCGAATTAAAAATAAATCAAAATAAAATAGAAATTAGAAGAGGAGTATCTGAGAATATTATTTTTTCGGTGAGGAGTACTTGAGCAATTGATTCTGTCAATATAGGTGTATGATTGTAAAGGTGATTTATTTTATACTATAATGGTTAACTTAGTTTGTACATATTCAGAGAAATCATTTTCGTTGAGATAGGAGACAACTGGAGACAAAGAATCAGTGTCGGATCATTTTAAAAATACTTGTGGACTTTTCAAGGTATCCTTATTGTTGGGCTTTTTAAGATATGGATCCTAAGTCTGTGGTGTGAATGTTTATATTTGATGTTATACGGAGGTTCTAAATGTTTTTTTTTTTTGCTAAAGAAGAGGTCATAAATATTTTATTAGATTATTGTTGATTAGCTTTATGAATAATTTTCTTGCCTCAGGATAGGGTGGTAGAAAAATAAAATGATGACTGTTAGTTTATTATTAAAATGATTCTATGTTGTTAATATTAACTTGCATATCTAGCTAATATGAAATTTAAAACTTTGTTTGTCAAAGAGATTTGTTTTTTGGTATCTTACACGTGAAACTTTTTCCAATACACACAACAAACCATAAGAAGAGTTATAGTCAAAGATCGAGATAGCTGGATATACCATGATTAGACCGGAAAAGAAACATTTGAAAAAAAAGTATCAGAGAATTGGAATTGGCGTTTACGAAGTCAGAAAGAAACTCGTCTTTGTTTTAAAATAGTCTTATTTTTCATGTCTTTCTGTCAAACACTTAAAAAAACAGATTGATGAATGCCTTCACAGACTCCCAGTCTTTCTATGATTGGATACGGAAACGCTTGATGACCATCTGGCGGTTAATAATTGGGTTTTGAGGTGTTTAAGAAAAAAAATCTAAAAATGAAAATAAGACACTTGTTTTTAGGGCTGGACATTTTATCCGTTAAATTTGATTCGATTCGATCCGAAAATTCCGAATATCCGTAAACTTTCAAAGTAAAGCAAATACTAAAAAACAATATCCGTTAAAATCAAAGAAAATCACAAATATTTAAATTTTAGATATATAAATACATGTATATCTTGATTATATTTTAAAGTTTTAAATGTATAAAAATATATAATTATTATTCTAACATATGATTTGACAAATTATATTCACATTATTACTTATATAAAAGTATTACATAAAAGGAAGAGAAAAATTTATGATAATTATAATTTTTTCTTAAGTTTTGTGTTATTATAATTGTTAATTAAGTTTAAATTTTTAAAAAAATATGTAGATTCACTACTTATTTTAATTTTAATTTTATATATCATGCAAAAAAATATTTTATAAAACAAACTTGTATCGAATTTTTAAGATTATTTGTATTAATCAAAATAGATTAGATATCTGTAAGTATTCGTAAATATTAGCAAATATTTATTTATTTTCCGAATATCCGTTTTTCCAAATATCCGTATTTTTCCGAAGCAAAGCAAATCGAAAAATTAGATATCCGTTGCATTCGAAGCAAATCACAAATACCTTCAAAAACCCGAATATCCGATCCGTGCCCAGGCCTACTTGTTTTAAAGTCACAGACCTTTAATAAGAAAAAAGTAAAGTTTTATGTTTGTTTGAAACCATTTCTTGTGTTTTCATTATGTCTTGTCAGTTTTATATATCTTGATTTTAATAATCAAAAAGGGAAAACTTTCAGATTCATTTTTTTAATTTCGCTTCGATGTCTTTTGATAAACTGTGAAAATAGTATCTTTAGATTATCTTAATTTGTATTCATATGAATTTGGGGAATATTTTGAAAATTATATATTTATATTTTATTATGCATTTTGGTTATATTATGTGATTCGGTAATTTATTTATTTAATTTGTTTATATTTCTATTTTTCTTTTAGATTTTGTCAAAAATGATTACATAAATTTTTTTGTTGCTTTTTACATTAAATTGCAATTTCTATAAGTTTGAACTTATACAAAAAGAAGGAAAATTATCAATTAAATCCACTCATTTTTTCATTGGTTTGAGTTTGATGAAACTGAAAAATCATTATTGTAAATAGTATTTTTTTCATTTTTCTTATGAATTTGTTTTTTGAAATTATTGTATTATTAGATTATGTTATCTATTTTCGGTAACTTGTTATTCGTTAGCTAATTTTTTCACCAAGTTTAAGTTATATTATATATTTTTATTAAATGTTTATTGTATTATTTGTGATATTTCATTTTTTTCTATTCTCCAAACTGAATTAGTTAAAAAGCTAAAAGGTGTGTTATTTTTGTTGATTTTTTATTACCTTATGTTAGTTTCTGTATTTTCGATTGTGTGCCATTATTGAGTTGATTTACACCCTCACCTGAATGTGGGGAGCAGTGAAAAGACATCTATACTAATAAAGTCAGCTTTTTTATCTCCATGGAGGGAATAATGACATTTGGCAAGCTGTGATTCGTTCAGAGATTCGAATTGGGCTTTATTTTTTGTAAACCATGTATTTGTGTTTTGTATATTCATGTCAGACCCGTAATTTTGAGTTTTTATTTCACGCCCATTCGTCTGTCATCGTCTAAGTTTCAGCTTCTTCGTACGGTCGCCGCTCCTTCAGAGTTGAAAGTCGATAATAACTCACTCGACGTTACAATCTTTCGCCTTGCTCTTCTTAATTTCCTATTTTTTTCGTGATTCCCCAGTCTCTTTAGCATTCAATCAGACTCTTCCCCTTCTCACAGTTACTCACTAGAGATTAGCGTATAAATACCTTCTCATCCAGACATACAGAATATCACTCTCTTGAATTTCCGGTTATTACAATGGCAAATTCCAAAGTCCTTCTTGGCGATTTGAAAGCAGACCGGTGCTCAAACGTTGTGAAAAGGTAATCTTTTTAACCCTTCTTACTATACCAGCATTCAGATTGTCTAATATTTTACTTTACTCTTTCCAAACAATTAGCTCTTCCGTTGGTGCGAACCGTCTCAACAATTTCAGGGACAGTTTCAGTGAAGGTTTGGTCTACACGATGAGCGGTTTCAACGCAAAGCGGAGTAACAACAATTTCCGACTCTCTGATGGCGGACCCTCACCATACGCTTCAATGATGGCATTTCTTTTGAAAATTTAATGGAGTTCACAAAGCCGATAACAACTGAACTTTTCTGGGTTCCGTTCGTAGGACCAACTACTTGCTTAGGCAAACATCAACAGACAGCTACCTGGTATGTTTTGTGATTTTAGAAGTTATTTGGTTTCTATTATATCAGATATTTACGAATTTCCACTTCACAATTTCTAAGAGATATACTTGGTGAGGTAAGTGCAATCATCAGCACAGTCAACGACCGTCCACAGGGGGCGCAACATGTAATGCTCACTCTACGTCTTGAGAGGTACTTAGGATTTGTTTAATCTCCAGTGGTTATAGTGGGTAAACGTGATATTTCCCCACGATAACTATCGTATAGCATCATATGTCCACGGAACTATGCCTTCGTGCTATATATACATGAACTGAACATTGCAAATGTATTTCTCCCCGAAAAAAGGTACAGTCTTATTTCTACCCGAACCATTGATTTTGAACTTAATTATACATAAACCATGATTTTGATTGGTTTATTATTTACCAAATAATATAAACCAGTTAAACCTAACAGAAACCCAATTTTAGTTAAACCAAACCATTTGACTCAAAAAGAAAAATAAACCAGACCCCACCCGATCCATTTTCTCTTCTTCTTCACCCGATGTTTCGTCGATCACATTTTTTTCAAATAAGCATCTTTGCTACTGTTGTATCACGGTGAGCTGCAAAAATAAACCAAAAGAAGACACTTTTGACTTTAACTTCAATCAAAGTCATCATTTGTTTCAGAACCAAAAATTCTCACTATCATCATAATCAACACTAGATATGCAGATTTCACTCATAAAAAATGAAACTTTCAATCGAAATCAAGACTCAATTTGCTTGAACTTTGCATCGAAACAGAGAAAAGAACCCACTGTTGAGATCATCGAGCCACCTACTGTTGAGATGGAGTGATGTCATAAACGACGAGTGCTCCGACGGCTCCACGGTAATAGGCGGGAGTGACAGCGCGGAAGCGTTCTTGACCGACAGTCTCCCAAATATGAGTTTTTGACATTTTTATCGTCGATGAGCATGCTATGAGTCTGAAACTCGACGACAATGGTGGCTTTTGAGTACGTGTTGAACTTCTTGCGAGCGTAGTGGGTGAGGAGATTGGATTTGCCGACGACAAAGTCTTCACCTCTCTCATTTTCCGACATGTCTTCACCTTAGTTTCCTCTAACTTCTTATGTGCTCTGTTCAAGAGATAGAAAAAGAGAGAAAGAGAGAGAGAATGTGTGTGGTTCAATTTGTCGGGTGAAGAAGAAGAGAACAATGGGCCAGGTTGGGTCGGGTAGGGTCTGGTTTATTTTATTTTTTTGAGTCAAAAGCTCTGGTTTAACTAAAATTGGGTTTTTTGTTTGGTTTAGTTAGTTTATATGGTTTAATAAATAATCAACCAATCAAAATTATGGTTTATGTTTAATTAAGTTTTGAACTAACGGTTCAGGGAGAAATAAGACTGTAACTTTTAAATCGGGGAGAAATACATTTGCAATATTCAGTTCATGTATATATAGCATGAGGTCATAGTTCCGTGGACATCTGGTGCTATACGATAGTTCTCGTGGGAAAATAGCACGTTTACCCGGTTATAGTCCATATTCATATGTATGCCTTCTGCGTCTCAACATTATTTGCATTTTTTCAGGTAACCGTTTATGTCAGTATATTTGACTCCTTAGCTGCTGCCATTCATAACTAATGTGAAAGCTACATAAGTGAGCCAAAAATTGTTCTTGCCATCAGCATCAATCAAAAGATAGTTGGAGGTTATAAGCTTGCTACTATGTGTAGTTTATGCTTTTTATTATACCTTTGGAGTTATGCATTGCATATAATTTATTTTTCACTAGACATAGGTTCACATAAACTTGATATATTCTTTGTAGACCGGCTATTTCTGAACTCAACAACTGAAACACATATTAACTTTGACACTGAGACAGCTGTAGGAAAAAAGAAATTTGACAAGTTGCCCTCATTCTTATTAGTTAAACACCATTTCATCCACTTTGATTGTATTGGCATCTGATTCGATTTCCTCTTTCTTTGACTGTCTTCTCCCACTTAACCCGTACCAGACTGAACTGATGGCACATAGCAAACAGCAGAGTCATCAAAAGTAGTTCATGCCCAGGAAATTGAGCCACTCACCATCTCTGAGCTTAATGAATATGTGATTATTTCCCAGCCTCAGGTGACCGATTCACTTGTGTAAATTGAAAACCTATGGAAATTACACTACTCATTCTACATGTTCTTTGACGTTCCACAAATAATTGAGTTTCTCTGCATTCCAGCTCAAGCTAACCGAGGTTAATTAACAAGACACTCTCTCAATGATTGTTCTCTATATTACACGTTTTTTTTGCCCAACTGTATGGACTTCTCACAATAAATGAAGCATTTCGTTCACTTTCAGTTTAATTCGTTAACCTCTTAATATCCGAAACTTTATAAAAGTGTTGGTAGAATAGGCACTCAGAAAAAAAAAACAATTGTTGGAATTTTTCCCGAAACCTTACATAAACAACTTTTTGATGCAATATCTCTGCAATACTAAATAAATTTATACCCGTAAATAGTTACATATTTCATGGTTTATATAATTTACAAAATGAAAATTTCTATAAAAGAATTGGATCTAAATATAATAAAAATTAGGATTAAAATGTATTACCAGTTATCACATGGTAAAACGGGTAGTTTTCAAAAAGAAAAAGAAAGTTGTAATTTCAAAAGTTCAATAGTAAATAGGGTATTTATCAATTTTTATGTTTATTTGGATCTTAAATTAAACTCCACATTGAAATTTATCGGTTTTGACAAGAGAATTTTTCAGATAAATGCAAAGTTGTAGTGGTACATAAGAAATAAATAAAATGTAGCCCGTGTGTTGGTTTACATTGAAAAGTGAACAATCCACCCACACAAATATAATAAACAGTTTTTAAAGCTATTTAACTTGCAAATGTGTTCATTTTGTAATAGAATTAAGACATGTTGTGAAGAGTAAACGAGATTAACTGGTTGGATGATCAACACCAACAATAATGAAATAAGTTTTTTAAAGTTTAAGATTAACAAAACTAAAGGAAAAACACGTATTGGTTTATATGAACAATAACTCGATATTGCCATATTGGTTACTTCTCTTCACAATATGATGAATTATAGTTTGTTCCATCCTTTGGAACATCTATCCATGTCACAACAAACTTTGTAACCAAATAAGGCTAATATGCTGTAAACAAATTATAAAATTAAAAATAAGAGAAAGATAGGAAAAATAGTTGTAGCTAACAAATACAAAGCTGGTAAATATGAAAAATGACAAAAAGAAGAGTTCACCTGATTCCAAATGATGATGCAAAATAAAAGATAAAGAAAGAATGCAGTTTATCTAACTAATTGAGATCTATCAAATTTAAGATTTTAGGCATGTTTATTATCATATCTAATTGTTAACATATATTATGTGCAAAAGGTAATATTTTCACAACATAAATGCTAATTTAATATAATTATTGTATGATGAAGTCCAAATTTATAAATTAATCTTAGATCATAAGTAAAATTGATATTTTCAAATAATAAATAATTCAGCTATTACATTTTCAAATTGTCATGCATATATTGAAACTTAAATTTCTTTTAATAACTATGCAGGGACAACAATCAAATTAATATATCTCCATATGATTGATACATATTTTGTTTTCTAAAATAGTAAAATACTGTTGAAAAATGTTTTAGATTATAAACCATAGCTAAACCATATTAATATTAGCAATTACGCGCCGGCAAATCCCTAGTTGTTATATATTTCAGAGTTCGCAGAAAATTACAATTTTTGTTTATAAATATTTATATCTTGGTTTTTCATTCAATAGTATCTTTTGTGCATATGTTTTAATCTTTATGCCATTTATATAACTATAGTAATTTTCTTTGGTAAAAATATATTAGTAATTGAAACCAAGTAAGATTTTAGCTGCGGTAGGCCATCCCTTTTAGTGAGGTGTTTTTTGTTAGGTCTTACAAAACAATAGTTTGGCTTAGAGTTGGTAATAGGTGAATTTGTTGGCGCCCATTGATGCGGTGAGGAATAACGTGTATGTAAATCCATGTAAATAATCTTAATTGGTAGTTTAAATTCCATAAATAAGTATGCACATCATCATTTTCAAACGACAAATATAATTGATTAGAATTTGTTAGGAGTGTTTCTTCCTAATCAAGCCTTAAAATTCTGGATCGGAAAACAAAAAAAAAAAAATCAGTCTTTTCCAATCTCTCCGAACTTTTGGCATTAGTTTCTACAGAAACACAGTCTTCCATTTTCTTTCTTTTTACTACTTTCTCAGCAATTTTACCCGGAGTCATTGCTTGCCTTGAGGTAGTAATGCTTCTTTCCTGTACATCATTTTTATAAATTCTCTCATTATTAGCTTTGTTCTCTGTTTTTCCTTTCTCCGTTATCTTCTTCTATTCATTTTCTCCTATAAGTTGCAGGGGTTTACCTTCTCAGCTATCCCAAACAAAGCATTCCCTTTAACATTTTCCTTACCAGTAAATTTTCTCTTTCTTTTTCCTCTCGGCCTCTCCCTCCTGAAGTTTCTTTCAGAAGAAGAAAGCGACTCATTCTTGGAAGGCACCTAATGATGCTGATGATGATGAGTGTAGGCGAATGAAAGTAATAGCTGTTTGGGGTTGCACGAAGCTGATCAGTGGAGAGAGAAGATCTTGAGCTACGAAGTGAGATATTAAGAGAAGCGAAGTTAGACTGAATGGTTACAGTCCTTGTAGTTGTAGTGGATATAGACGCCGGTTCAGATTGCTGGAGGAGCCACTCGATAGTTTCACTGTCTGAGTTATGACCCTGTGAGCTGAAAGACACGCGCGACTCGTATGGCAGGCATATGCGGCACCAGCCTGCAACTTTGGTGTGTCTGTCCTTCATTGAGGGTCGCTCTGGATGTGGCAGAATATTTCAGCTCTCATGGCACCGACGGTACATCCTTCTCTCAGAAATCTTCTAATAACCCAACCGAAGTTTGAAAATCCGGAAAGTGCTCTTTGAAGAAGGATGTTCAAAGTTTCATTCTCTCACTGTGCCTAAATAACCTTTAATGCCAACAAAAGAATAGAAGAGTTACAAAAGAAACAAAAATGTGGAGGGTCTATCAAACATTTAAATAAACATAAAAGCTTTTATTGCTTACAACTATAATCGGATGTGAGTGATTCTTTAAAAGCTTAACTTCCTTTGCCAGCTTCTGAAGTGAAAATGATGAACCAAAGTAGAAAATCATGAATAAATCAGCTCACTGTAGATAATGAAATAACTAAGATTATGTGATGAAAGAGAAGCCGGAGGACAATATTAACAAAAAAAACATGTATGTTTATTAGAAACTAAAATCCAGTCAATAAAAACAACAACAAAAAGCTAGAGTAAACACGAAGAACATAGAATACGTGAGTAAATAAACAAATTAAGGTAATGGGATGTAGAACGAATGAGCTTGGAGAGTCCATTGATACCAAATTTTGGTTTGATTCTAGTTCTTTTATTTTGGATAAAGAAATATAAAAACTATTCGGATATTTAACGGTTAGGTCCAGTTTCAATTTCAAATATAGTTTTTCGGTCCAGTTCTGGTTTGTGGATAAAATACCCAGGCCGAGTGATATATATTACCCGATACATCCACATCTGGCCGCTTTAGCCCACCAGATGTTATGGACAGTAACAATAGATATTTCTTGCACAAGTTTACAATTTAAAGAAATGTGTGACAATATAATTTACAAAAAATATCTATTGTTACTGTCCATAACACGATACAGCCTCTGCCTCGCCGGAGGACACCTTGTCAACGGCTATTGTCCTAGCACGAGAATGGAGTACTGAAGTGAAGAAGGAAAGCACTGTTGGCCTGAAACGCCCAATTCTTCCTGCGCTGAACCCTCTGGACACGGTGGTAATTCGCTCAGATGCAGCATGGGCCTCTGGTTCAAACGAAGCGGGCTTGGGATGGATCATCCTCTCGACAACCGGAAATCGCTCTTTCATGAAGACTACCAAATGCGTTGCCTCGTCCTTATCGGCAGAAGGATTAGCCCTACGGGAAGCTGTCCGTACCTCCGCAAGCTTGGGGCTGAAGAAGGTCGCCTTCGAGTCTGACTCTGCTCTGCTTATCAAGGCAGTAAAGTCTGAATCATCCACTACTGAGCTCTATAGTTTGGTCTCTGATATTCTCTCATATGCTTCTGTGTTTGAGTTTGTTGTTTTCTCTTGGATTCCTAGAGAGAAAAATATGTTAGCGGACTGCTTGGCAAAGGATGCTTTGAAAGCTCCTGAACCTTTGGTTGTTGGTGATGCCTTAACTGCTCCCAACTAATTCTCTATCAATCGAAATATGTGTTTCAAAAAAAAAAAAAAAAAAAAAGAAATGTGTGACAAGAAGCTAAGTAATCAATAACACAGTTTACAAAACACATTTTGTATATACAGACGCATAAAACCTATGATTCCAAATCCATTGTCATTCACTTGAATTCCACAAGCTGACACAAATGCAGACACATGCGGCATTCGTGCATTGAATGGGTGAGAAGAATCTATGTCTTATTCTTAGTTATAACAACAACCTTGTCTGAAGTAGTATGCTGTTATTGCTTTCAGCTTCCCATTTAAGTAGTTCTTTTCTACCTGAAAACATTGGAGCCTGCCTGTTAGACATATGTGACTAAGACTCTAAGAGCTGAAATATTCTGCTATATAGCCATATATATAGCAAATAACATATATTCTTATTCAATGTAACAAGAATCATGCTCAGAATCCATATTGGAATGCCTTTCTAAAAAAAAAAAAGAAATATTCTGAAAAAGCTATATGAAAAAAAAAGACTCGCCTCAAGTGACCATGGAGGAGATGTTGACAAGGCTAGCTCTGCCAATTGGTTGATATCAACATTTCTAGGAAGAAACATAATGACAGTCGATGCAATGTTCATGGCCGCAGTAAATAGAGCGTCTCTGCATCATTGAAGGTACAGTGAGGAAATATTACTTATCATGGAAAGAGATTAAGATCATAGTATATAACAAGAGATATACCCATCACGAGGTCTCAACATTGTCTTCATGTCATACGTACTCGCTTTAAGATAATCAGGGCCTCCCCATGGAGGCGATAGGAACACCGTGCCAGCCTGCACAATGTACAAGTTATGAGCCAAGTCAAAGAAAAACCTTTTAAAACCAACAGAAAAATGAGAAGAGTTGAAGAAAGAAACCTTCAAGTTATGAGCCAAGTCAAAGAAGTCTCCCTTCACAAAGTCGATTTTATCAGCAACGCCATATATGCCAGCATTGTGCTTTGCTAAATCAAGTTTCTTTGGATCCAGATCAACTGCAATCACATAGTGACTCCTAAAAATTGCACAACAACAGCAGAGGATGAGTGTTATCGGTGGAGAAATCTTTGTAAAATTCAAATATTTATTGTTAAAAGAAGCTTACCTTGAAGCGAATTGTATAGCATTTCCACCAACTCCTGTAAAACAGTCAATGACTACGCCTCCGCTACACCGAGTGGCATGATGCTTAGCGATAGCTTCAGGAGTGACAGAAAACCATCCTTCCTCGTCCATTTTGATGCCTTCATCAAATCTGGAGAAGAGGAGATATCGTTGGCACCAATACTTACCAAGGACATCAGAATAGTCGCCAGGAACATCTGCTCATAAAAGAACCTAAGATTTTCACAACCGACCTAGATGAAGCTATAAAGATTCAGAGCTGTGTGTATACAAACCTGTGTTTGAACATGAGAATATCTTCTTAGCTCGACTTCTTCTTGTCTTCTTTTTAGCTTTCTTAATTGATTTCACAACAGATGTACCGTTTCCCTCTTCTTCCAGAGTAGTAATATCCAGAAATGGATTCCCAATGGAAGTTTCTTGGTACGTTTCAATCAAACTGGAAACAAGTATAATGTCAGAAGGCTACTGTTAAAGAGACACAACAACACTCTCTTAAACTAAAGTTGTATCAAAACAACTCTTCTTGTAGTCATGCCTCAGTATTGCAACACAAGTTGGCATATCGATGCTTAGTACACTCAGTAAAAGCGAGACATACCAATTGGTGATCAATGTCTAAGAATAAAAAAAGACCACATTATGTTGAATTGTAATACCTGCTAACTTCCTCTAGGGTTTTTGTTTCACATTGACTTTGACAAACACCACCAAGATCATCAGATTGTTCAGCGGGAACATCATCCACTCCGAGCAAGTCGTCAGGCTGCTTCTTATCCAAAAAAGAAAAGAGTAAATAAACAAAATCTCCTGAAAGTTCAAAAGAATGATAAAAAAGGTAGGCCTCCATCTCATTCACCTCTATAGGCAATTCATTCAAGGTATGGGCTTCATGGCTATAAGCTAGATGCTCCATCCCAAGCGGTAGACTCTTGTGTGTTAACGTTGTAGAAATAACTTCGTCCATAGAAAGAATCCCAGTAAACTTTCCAGTCACTAGAGCCATGCTCATCACCGAGTTCGTAGCTCTGAGAATCTGTTGCCTCTGATGTCAACAAAGAATCTCTATCTCCATCTCCCAAGCAAACAAGATCATAGTTTTTTTCTTCTACTGCACTTATCTGAACACAATTGTTTTCCACACAGGGTCCATCAACCTCCTCATCGCCACCAATAGCATGATGTGGAGAGCAATCAGATATCACCAAACTCAGAGGGGATGCAACGTCAACAGTAACCTGGTCTGATCGATCCTTGATTCTTTTCTGTTGGTGGATAGACTTGGTTCTGTTCTTCCACTGAAAGACATTGTTGAATTCTTCAGCATGCAAAAGTAAAACAAACTTTAAAAAAAGCAAGAAGATTTTATTAACAGAGACAAAGCTACCTCCTTATTTGTCTGAAAAGCAACAGGAAGACCCAGAGCTTTCATCTCTTGTATCAATCCCACATCCTCAGACCTGTTTTCTTTACCCCAGAAGAAAAAAAAACATCAATCACCAATCATTGCAGAGACTAAAAGTGACCCAATAAGATAAGAGTAAAGACATACTGTTTTCATGGAAGAGAGGAACCAAACGAGTATCTGTCGACCCATCTTCCCTGAGTATTCAAACAGACCACAGAGGGAGTCAGAAGAAGAGAAAAGGTCGAACTTCTCTAATAAAGTGTGAAGAGAGAGAGAGAGATATACCATAGATGGATTTGCGTAAGCTTGAAGAGAGAGCCCAGAGCTTTGATTGATGCACCTTCTTCCCTTCCGACCATACCCATTCTTTCAGGAATAGGTATCAAAAACCCCAACTCTATTATTATAGGGGTCTCAGATGGAGTTGAGTTTCAAACCCTCCTCTTGTTCGAGAGTAGGTGAGGTCGACGGGAGAAATAATGCAATCAGAGGTCGGCGAAACCGCCGCTTGAGCTAGTGTAATTGCTTCTACCAAAACGCCACCGTTTTGAGGTTGTGTGTTTTTTTATTCTTTACATCGTTTTATTTTTCCAGCTGAATATATATCTTTGAAACACATCGTTGCAGTTGCAGGAATTTGTAGATATGAATGGATGAGTTTTATAGCATTATTAAGCGATTACAACAGTTAGAGATTATTGCGATTACGGAATATTGTGATTGGTTGATTTAGTTTAATAATAAATTATCAATATTAACATATTATAAGATTATAAAAAATAAAAAAATATATTAATATGATAAAATAATTGGTTGTGGAAGCCTCCTGATCGAGTTGTTTAACTAAGAGTTCATTAATGCTTCTATACCCGGAGGTCTGAGGTTCAAAGCTCAGAAAATACCAAATTATGTCTATTATGGAGAAATGGGTTACAGGAGACCTTCAGCTTGGTGCAAGGCATACCATCGAACATGGATCTCATAAGACGGCTCGGAGTGATGCAGTCAGGCGTGTATTCTCACAAGGTGGTAGAATTGTCGGCTGTAAAAGTGTATATGTAATATTCTCATCATTGTAATAGCATAATTAATCAGATGTTCAAAAAAAAATATGATAAAATAATAATATAATAAATAAGAATATTACATTTTTAATTTTAATGAAAGTTATAATTTAAATAAGATTTATTTTGGAGATTTATATTAGAAATTTTGAAAGAATGTTTTGTTTCATTTATATATGTATATATTATTTATAATATTTTAATTTTAAAATTTAAATTAAAAATTAAAATATTCTTAAAAATATCCACTCGCAACTATCTGCAATTGTCTGCAACCGCAAACACTAACGGAAACTCATTTTGTTTTATGAGGCTTGTAGCGGTTTGAAACGATTTGTAATATTTTTGTGATTGTTACAACTACTACAAACCACAAAAATTGCATTTGCGGGTGGTAGACGGGAAATCAGTAAGACCAATAACAGAGTTATTAAGCTTATTATACAAAGAATTGATGGTAACTAGATTAAGGGCGATAAATTTACACTATTTGTATGAGATGGAAACGGGACGAACCAAAAAGTCGTTTGTACCCCTTTGGATATTTTTGAAAATGAGAGTTCAGACAGGTAAGATTGAGGGATAGGTGGATCTTGTTTTTCGGTATGAGAAGAAAGATTTTGTGTCAGATTTAGAATCTCATCATCATATCTAAATCAGAGTAGCAGACAAAATGAAAAGGTATGTGAAATCTTTGGCATGTATAAATGTTTATGAGTTTCTCTACATGTGTGAAATATATCATTCGCTATTTAAATACGAAGTTTTCGAAATGTTTCGATAGAGCATTGTTCCATATTTTCCAGTTTGTTTCAAGTATCTCTGAGTATTTTTGTCAAAGATAACTATAAACTCAGCTGTAGGGCTACCAAACGGAAATCGAAAGGTTGATATGATCTCATTTATACGTCATCTTTTTTTTTTTGATGATTGGTTGGTTCATCTCCATTTATAAGGCTATATTATTTAAATGTGGTGAGCGTCTCACTTAAATTTTGCTACAAACATATGATATGATTTGATTTTTTTTTGAGTTGAGTCTAAACTAAATGTCTTTGCATAATACATGGTGTTTGGAGGCGTAACGATAATGATGAATGGTTATTCGAAAGGGAACCTAATGACATTGGCTTCCCCATTTTGGTGACATCTACATAGACGTTTGAATTGCTTGAGAAACTCCTTTAATGATGATGTATCGACTTCTCAACTGGATACTCGAACCCAAAAGTAATTAAACACCCCTGATCATGCTAATTGAACATCAGATGTAGAGGTAATGATGGGTGTGAGGGCATGATTCACTGAGCTTACGCTTTGCGTTACTTCTGGTCCTGAGGAAATAGCGTGATATCAGTTTTTGTGCATAACAAGTTTTTCTATTGTAGGTGCATATGTTGTGTTTGATAGTATAATTGATTTGTTTTTATTTCTAAGATTTTCTAGTTTCAACGCAGATCTCGATTTGAAGAAAAGACATAAAATTAGATAATGATATGTAGGTATTCTTGATGAAGAAAATGTTGCAAGCAAAACGATTCTGGAAGAAATCTTTAATGAACAAGAAATGCAAGTGATTCATAAGGTTTACCTAGAAATGGAAAAGACGAGATTGGATTTGGAAAATGAGAGAGTTTCTTCTGGTGTCAACGAAGAGGAAGTCATAGTTGGGCAGGATGATTGTAAAGGAGAAAACTTAGATGTGAAACCGATTGGGTGTCCGGATGTACCACTCCGGCACTCCCACATTGGATAAACATAAGTTTAGATTTTTCTTTTATAAAAATACTGTAAAATCCAAATTGAATTTTATACACCATTAACTTCAATATTACTAAATTCCCACAATTGTAACCGCACTTACAACTGGCCCTTCTATTTCCCTAACATTAGGATGCGGTAACATCGTTGGGGAAGTTGAACGTGATCCAAAAATCAATTTGGTTGAACCTTCCTCTGATGGATGTGACGATGTTGGTGGTTCTAGGTTTCACACCTAATTTTAAATGTTTAGTTAATTTCACAAACGTAAGAAATGATTGTTATACAGGATGATGTGTTATGTGTTTTGATGGATTGATTTGTGTTTGTGGATGTACTATGATCCTCGCTTGTTTTTCTGTTTATGTTTAATATTAGCGGCTATGTTGACTAGTATCCGATATGTTTTATCTTGATTGTTTGTTAATGTATGCAACAATATGCCTATGTGAACCATATTACCTACACATTAAATCCGGACAATCAAGTTACAATAAAAAACTAATTGGTTATGCTATCTACATCCTAAAATGTTATGTTAACCCATTAATAAAATAAAATGTATTCCCCAAAAACACATATCCCTAAACATGAACCCGAAATAAAACTATGAACGCTAAACACAAATAACAATCCTAAAATATGAACCCTGACTATACCAATAATCTAGATAATGATAAATGTTAATAATGTTAATGTTGTTTCATTGTACAGATAATATATAACAATGTATATAAAAGATACAATATCAGATAATAACTATGTGATTTATTATTTCAAGTATAAGAAATTGATCATGGATTTTGAGGATTAACATGGTACAAACACACAAAATATACCAATTTAGCCAAAGTCTAACTAATTTATTGAAACCATTGACTAAAATTTGTAGTGGCTACTAGTCTAATCTTTTCATATGTCCTAAACTCTGAACTCTAATTCCTGAAACATAAACTCAAGTAAACCGGATAATGTTACATGTTGATAATGATAGTGTTGATTCGCGTTCAGATAATAGAAATTATAGCAGACAACAAATATATTATCAGATAAAATCCTACTGAATCCATTATTTCCATAATAATATAGTAGTCACAATTGTTTAAAATAAGCACGAATAAAATACTAAAATCATATATCCATTATGGCGATTAAAATACCTGTAAATTTCGGATTGACAGCAGGTCTGGATCAGGTTTGGTATTTACGATCCAAAAAAAACTTGAAAACCCCGAATTTCATCAAAATTTAACCAAATCCCCTCATATTTATCTAACATTTTACAAAATAACCAAAAGTAAACAATTATAATTGAAATTAATTTTTTTTGTCATCATCACAAACAGACTCGATTAAGACTCTGCTAACCAAACGGGTGGCTCTCTATCCATATGGACAAAGTAGGACATCGTGCACCACGTGCAACATGATCCACCCTTGTATCTGAGCCTGAGGTACATGTGTGAGATGAAAGGTAGAGAAAAATTCCTTGAGGCGTTGGAAATCTTCCAAGTATGTTGCATAAGGAGACCATTCTTCTAGTTCCAAAACCATCTTCACCAACTGAGAACAATCTGTTGTAAAGGTGACATTAAATTGTCGAAGATTTTTCATACACTCCAGTTCCCAAATAAATGCTTCAAATTCCGTATGTAAGGGTGATTGACTAGGTCTTGTATTTTTCCCCTCTTTAAACTATTAAAACCTTCTACAGTACTATACCTTTCTTGACTAAAGAATAAGTCTCCATTCCAAGAGGCATCTGTATAGAACCATCTAGAAATTTTATGTAGAGTACGTTGTGTTTCCTCATATATATCATAATGAACATGTGTCCCTATTGAATACTTTTCAAGTTGTGCTTCCGTCCATAATATTGTTTATGTCTTTGCCAACTGTAAAGCATCTCTAGTGTCCTTATCAAAATCATCAAACACTTTATCGTTACGTCCTTTCCAGATATACCAGAGAATCCAGTCAAATTGGTGATTTTCAATATATGGTCTTATTCTCCAAATAAAATAATCCATATTTGCAAAAACTGATTGCATAGGGAATACTCATGGATTCGTCGGAATTTTAGATAGAGTCTATACCAGTATGGTTGGCGGACATTTAAACAGGACAAGGTTAATTGTTTGCTCCTCCACTCCACATCTTACACATTGCGTATCACATTTTATCCCCCTATTTACCAGTAAACATCCAGAAATGATTTGCCAATGTTTTAGCTTCGGGGGACATTTGATTTTCCATGAGAAAGCATTCAAAGACTTTGTATATGGTCCAAATACTTGTTTTTGTCGTGCTATGTCCGGATAGCAACGTTCAACTCATATTCTGATTTCACCGTATACCTTCAAAATTTTGTAAAGTGCCATCCTTAGTCTGAAATCGACTCAATAGAGTACTCACAATGAGTTTTGCATCTTCCGAATCCACCGAAGTCCTGATAAGCTGTGAATTCCAAGTACAACTGGTAAGGTTAATGAGTTGATCTACCGTAAGTGAAGATTCTGTGACATGTGAGTTATTGTTTGCTAGTCTCGGGCGAGTGGTTGAGAGTCATGGATCATTTCATATTGATATAAAAGATCCAGTTCTCATCCTTTTGATTAGTACTTTGTTAACTAAATATATAGCTGAGAAAATACTACGCCAGCTATATGATGACGAGTATGATCAAATGGGTTCCAAAGGGCTCGCATTCCTAAAATATCGATCCTTGATCACCCGAGCAAATAAAGAATTTGGTTTGTCCATTAGACACCAAAACTATTTACCCAACATGGTTTTGTTAAAATCTGCCAAGGTCTTGAAACGGGAAAAATCTCATTTAAATCATAAACTTTCAAATTTGGTTGAAATAAAACATCAACTTTCCGGTAAGCCAAAAAACACTCAACTTTTATTGACAAACCATTTTATTCATAAACTTTCGTTGACTATGTCATTTTAGGCATATTGTTAGTCAGTGGTTATAGTTGACTAAGAGTATATCTAAAATGGTTTTTAAAGTTGATGTTTTTTTTGGCATAAATATAAATAACAATTTTTTTTTTCAAGTAGGTTCTGGTGGCTTGGGTAAAATGTCCAGGTCTAGATCACAAGTCTACACTAGAGACCATATTTGTCGTCTTGAAGGGCTAGATAAATAAATCTGATGGAGAAAGAGGAACCGCCGTTTTAAAAAAACCACCTCCGAGGAAATTACGCAATCGGAGATGGCGAAAGACAGCATGGCTCCGGAGAAATCGCCGCTTGAGCTACTCCGAGAAAGCAAATCCTCCATCGAAGAAATCGTGGCGAGGATGCTGTCCATCAAGAAACAGGGAGACCCCAAATCCGAGAACCGCGAACTCCTCACTCAGATATTTCTCAACTTCATCAACCTCCGTCAGGTTCCCAACATTTTCTAACCTTTTGCGCCATTAATCTCATTATTCAATTTTCTTTAGGCGAATCGTGCGATTCTGATGGAAGAAGAGAGAGTGAAAAGAGAGACGGAGTCTCCAATGGATTTGCAGCTTCACAATCTCACGTACGAGAAGAGCCATTACCTCAAAGCCACCATATCTTCAGAGAGTTCAAATCCAAGTATCCCAACATCGATCTCATATCCGAACAAGACTTCTTCAGAGACGCTCCTGAAGCAATCAAATCTCAAATGCTCTCAAACCACAGCTCCCATGATTTGATGCTTAAAAGACTCAACTTTGAGCTCCATCAGGTTGTAACAAATCCATCTCATAGTTCTTTGATTAAATATTTAAGCTTTTTTTTTATTATGCATATTCTCAGAGGAAACAAGTATGCAAGCTTCGAGCTGAGTTGGAACAACGTAAGAAGTGTTTGCTGGAAGCTAACGCGGAGCGTAACAAGTTTCTGTCTACTCTTCCATTGCATCTCAAGTCTCTGAAGAAAGCATCTTTACCAGTACAGAACCAGTTGAGTTTGCCGAGTCCCAAGAAGCTCAAGTATCATGATCTAGCTGAGCTTCTTCCTCCGCCGCTTTACCTCGTCTATTCAAAGTTCATGGCACAGAAGGAAGCTTTTGAAGAGAACATTGATATCGAGGTATCTGGGAATCTTAAGGATGCTCAGATTTATGCTCGGCAGCAAGCACCAGGTTAGGAATTGTGAGACTTTTTTTTTGTTTATGTGAGAAGTAAATGGAGTACTTATTTATTATGTGTTTTCAATATTATAGAGAGCTCTGATGATGATGGAAAAACGCATAGGAAGCGACCCAAGAAAGAGAGTTATGATGAAGCAGGACTATATGGAGTCCATCCTCTTAAACTTGTCCTTCACGTTTATGATGATGAGACTCCAGATCCGAAATCGCATAAGCTTGTTATGCTCAAGTTTGAATACTTGTTGAAGTTGAATCTTGTATGTGTCGGCATTGAAGAGTCTCAGGATGGACCAGAGAAAAATATCCTCTGCAACTTGTTTCCAGACGATGCTGGACTTGAGCCTCCTCATCAGGTACATATATGCGCTCAGATCTAACTTTTATACCGACTATTTTCTTTAAACCATTCATACCCACTTCCTTTTGTTGGCTTTTTACTCAGTCAACCAAGCTCATTCTTGGTGATGATCATGCATTTGATGAGAGCATAACATCGAGGCCATATAAGTGGGCACAACATTTGGCGGGGATTGAGGTTTTACCTGAAGTGTCACCGTTTGTAACTGGCAAGGATACTCAAAACAGTGATACAGCTTCTTTATCTGATCATTACAATGTGCAGACTGTTCTGAGAAGAATACGGACCCAGAAAAAAAAGGCTAAGCTAATTCTTATGTGAGTCACATGATTCTGTATGTTTTATTAATGTTTTGATTATCTGTATTTGAAGACTTTCATGGTATTTATAGCTCTTCACACATTGTTGGACTGAGAACATCTCCAATTTCATTCCCTTTTTTACTCCAAAATATAATTTTACATTAGAGATGTTCTGATGGAACAACAAGAACAATCAATCAGAATGAATGTAGCATATTAGCAGATGTAGGTGTTTGGTCAGTGATCAAGATTCCGACAACTTAAAGGCGATAACTAGTAATCCTTATCTCCTAAACTCTAGTCGAAGAGGTGGATTAAAACCTCTTCACCTTTCTACTCTCTCTTGGTATATCTGGTACAACTAGAGCATTGCACAATAGAATCACTTTCTGGACCACTAACATTAATGAATTTTGCTATTAGAACTATAGACTGTCAAATAAAAAGGGTTCAAGCTTGATATGATGATCGTAAGAGAATCTACTATATAATCAACATTCGGAAATAAAGGTTGTTTTGATGACTGGTTGATCCTAAGAGAACATGATTTAAAATAGTTGGACTTGGTTATGGACACTTTAAATGGTTAAGGTTGGTTCAAAGTGAAACCATGGTTGCACATGATCAATCCCTCGTATGCCTCGTCCTTCCACAGACCAAGTGGTGAAGCTTGTGGTTGGACGGAAATGGGATGGTCGAAGCGAGAAACAACATATGAAGGGTATGGCCTAGACAGAAAGAACCAAGTTATGACCGAGGGGATGAAGGATGGTCGAGGGACAAGATTCTCATGAACGGTGAAGACCTCTGCTTATAAGGCCTCCGTATTTGTAAATCCGATATGTATACACGTTAAGTATTGTGTGTCTTTCTATATGGAGTTACCTCCTCATTTAATAACACAGGAAAACTTTATAACTTCAAAGACTTCTGACAAGAAACTGACAAAACTTTACGTTTTTAGAGTTTATGTAAAACTTAATTAGTAACTCCCAAAATAAGAACTACTTTTTGAAGTTGGAATGAAGAGAGACTGAGAGCGTCTTGGTCTAATTAAAGTAAAGAGATTATGATAACTTTGTGTACGTATAAGAGAACACATATGGAAAGAGCTTACAATATAAACCATGAAACTCTCACTTTGGTCTTCAAACTAAACACATGTGGATTATTTATCTACAGAAACTAAGTATGATTCACCAAGGTCCTGATTCTGTCCTCCTCAGCCTTTTCTTTGCACCTCCTTGAATATTCATCATCTCCATCTCCTGTTGTAAATATACACAGCATGGGGAAACAACCGAGTTTGTAAGTTCAGTTATGAAATGTGCGGTTTAGAGACAAAAAAATGCGGTATTAGTGCCAAACAGAGCTATGAGTTTAAGAATAATTACCTGATTCTTTTGCATTTCCATAATCTTTGCCTGTAAAACGCACAAGGGATACAATGAGAAACTAGAAGAAACGAATGTAGCATATAAAGAGGTATGATGCTACGATTATGGTTTGTTAATCACCTGCTTTCTTTGTAACTCTTCATTCTCTTCCTTTAATTTAGCAACTTCAGCTTCAAGCTCCACGGTATAAGCCTACAAAGCAAACAAGCACTACTAAGACGTATGAGATATATACTAGAATGCCATTCACAACATTTCGACTCCCTGATGTAGAACTCAACAGTACGGTCACATCAGATGCCACATGTAACCATTTCTTAAGTTTGAATGCTTTGGTAAGACCAATCACGCTTTACCTTCCCCCAAAAGAAAAAAAAAATAAAAATAAAACAAAACTGGAGTCACTACAACTTCTTGATGAACTTGAACCCTCAAATACAACCTCTGAGTCACCTCCGGACGTGAGCAAATTACAATCCAGTACATGATCTGGGGTGCCGGGACCATCTGCGTATTACAACATGTATATACACCAAAACCAGAAGGTTCATATTTGTCTCCAAGACTCATTCAACCACAAGAAACTTAAGTATTCATCTGTTTACTACACTGTATTAGACAAGACACTTAACTAAAAGATGTAGAGATAAAACGTTTTACCTGTTTCCTGGCCCGAGACCTTGCAGCTGATTCTCGGTTCTTTATCATTCTCCTTTGCCTCCTCTCAACAACTTTCTCTACAGCACCACTCTTTCTACCCCTCACACCACCATTAAACATGTACGGAGACGGAGAGAGCGATGAAGAATCACCATTATTCTTCCCTATCCCATCTGCTGACAATGGCGTAACAGGAGACACAGCACCAACAACGCCTTGGACTAATCCCATATTGTTCGTTAGAGACTGATCCCCAAGTCCCATAAGACCACCTCTTATCCCAGGACCAACGTGTGTTCCGTACCCAAAACCAGGCTGCTTTGGCATGATTGGCTGTTGCTGGTTTGTAGATCTTGCTCCATTTACATTCAGAGGCAAACTAGAACCTTGAACCTGCATATGATTCACAGTCTCGGCACCAAGATTCCCCATCAAACCGGGAATAGCTTGCGCAGAAGCCTGGACAGAGAAGCCCGTGTTAGCATCATTACCGAAGTGACCGCCTTTGTCATTTGCAGCAATCTGAGCTTCCTCTCTCACAACGCCAGCACGTACCAAGAACTCCTCTAGAGTCACTTCACCTAACGTCTGCTGCCTCTGTTGACTCTGAGACTGAGTCATGTTTGTTCCACCTCCATCTTTAGAGAGATCTTTCCACACTTGATCAACCGTTTTCGTGCTAAGGGCTCGGGGCAGAGTCAAGGAGCCTTGCCTCTGCAACGGCAGACCCTCTTGGCCTCCAGCAAGTGGAATGACACCACCACTAGTTGAAGCAGCAGTAGCCATGGCTTGTGTTTCTTCAGCAGTCCATATGTTCTTTAACAACTCATCCATGTTCATTGACCCGAAATCTTTACCTAAACTACTCTGAAACTCGTCGAATGTCAACGAGTATATCGAGCCTTGTCTAGTCAACGCTTCTCCACCACCACCGTCTCCTGGTGGCTCATTCCCCAAGTTGTTGTTCTTGAAATTCATGTTACTTACTCAACAATCTGCTTTCACTAAGACCAAACCCTTGTCATCAAAATCATGCATTTCATTGAATCAGATCAGACACACAGAGAAGATCTAGAAAAATTTGCAAAAATCCGATTCAAAACCTAGAAAAATAAACACACTAACAGATTCACGAGATTTTGATAAAGCTGCTAGCATCAGATTCAAAATTTTAGGCTAGATCAGTAATTTATCCAAAATTAATATGGACATAAATGGAAATAACTAAGAGAAGATGAGCAAGCCTCAAGCTTTGGTGGTACTAACTTATCCACAAGTAGAGAGTAAATGTTACCTGTAACCTTTTTGGATTAATCCGTGTACTTCGTCGTCGTTGCTGAAAAACTAATGGAAAAAAAAAAAAACTGCTTGATGCTGCTTCTTTCGCCTGAGTAGTTTCTTTGTCTGCTCGGCCAAGTGTCTCTCTGTCTCCTAACCATATGAATATATACTAACATTTGTAAATTAAATAGTACAAAGTAATAGTTTCGCGTCACTATCACTTTTAAATTTTTACTCATTGTTTATTTTGTTCTGACTTCATGATGTATTTCTTTTTTTTTTTTTTTTTGCATATACGATCATGGATTCAGTTTCTTCAACTCTGGAGGTATGGTGTTTTCGCTTTTTTATTCAATTAATTGGGTAGAACTTTTATATTTTCCATATTTTTATTAAATTTTTATATTTATACACCAAAACTAGAGTGACATCTAGACCATATTTTTATTAAATTAATGGGGTTTTCGAATATTGTATTTTTTTTAAATATAATTCTGAAGTTTTGGATTGATGGACATGTACATTCTAAAGAGTGACATCTAGATCATGTAATTTAGTTTTCATTTGGAGAATATATATGCATACCAATGGGACTTCAACAAGTGATACTTCACACATCTACTAGATAGTTTTAGGAGGGTGTATTTAATCTAGAGTTTTAATTGATTTGATTTTTTAAATATATTCTAGATAATTTTGTATGAATAAAAGAGTTTAATATGATTTTCTCAAACCATTTTAGAATTTTACCAAAACTATGAGATTTTGAATTTTAATTTATTAAATAACAAAGTCCGTTAAAACACTCTAAAATCACTTAATGTTCAAAAACTCACAACTTAAAATATGTTCAGTAACAACAGTTTTTAAGAGTAATAATAATGAATTTTAAATGAGTTTTAAAAAATTATATTTTAATAATATTAATTTTATTATTTTAATATAAATCATATTAAATATTCAGCTTAATACACTCCTTTTAGAACATGCTTAACGGTGAGATATCCAATTATATGAAATAAACAATTTTACATTAGTTTACAAAAAATTAAAATAATTAATTTTAGATTTCAGAAAATAAACCTATACAAAGAAGACACGTTACTAAGACTAAGTGCAACGGGTGTTGAAATTATAATTTCAACAGTTGGCAATTTACAATGGGTTATTTAGTTATGAGTTGAATATGACTATTCAACTGATTGAAAAAATTAAACGAGATGAATTTGATGGGGGGAGAGGTGAGAGATTGTCGAAGTGGCATCATCCCAGTGGCTAAAAAAAGTGGGGGTGATGACAATTTTATGATTGGCAGTGCTGAATTGTTTTTTTCCTTCTACATTATTTGATTCAATTATTATTTATTAAATTATGTATTTTGAAAAAAAAAATATAATTTTTTTTTTTCATTTTTCATACTCTATAAATAGCAATTTGTTTCATTAGATTTGGATACAGAAAAATATAATCTTTAGCTTCTCATAAACTATGGTTTCTATATTTTACTTATCTTATTATTTGTTTTGTGTGTTTATTAATGTATTGTATTACATTTAGTTTCCGTAATTTTTTCTCTCCTAGCACCTTAATTTAGATAAGTGATTGGTGGTGATTGAGTGCAATGCATATTTTAAAGCCTTATTTTAAAAGAACTCACATGCAACACCAATTTTATTTTTTTTGATAAAATGTTAAATTATTATTACCAATTTTTGGTTTTTGACAGACGATACAAAGAAACAAGTAGCAGAAAAGAAAGCAACACTGAATAACTAAACATCAACCAAGGAACCAACTGAAAGCAATACAAACTCAAGCTGAAAAGCAGCTTACTAACGAGACGATGCCGGACCTACCAAACGCAAGAACTATATGAGTAACCCGATGGTTGCCGCGAGCTACTGAGAGAAGGGCGTTCTCAAACCCTGATTGCTACGGTTCCTACAGCTTCCAACAAGAACACAGAGCTTACCCGAGCGGAGAACCAAGACCTGAACTCAAAGCAGACCAGAAAATAGAAACCACCGGCGGTACGAGGAGAAGCCATAAACCGACGATGCCGTCGTTCAGTATCATGCGCCGGAGATTACCGCCTCCTTTGCAATCCACTGGGACTGTATACACCCATCTAACTGTAATCTCATATAGAGAGGACAGATCGGAAGACGGACAACCCTCCGGAAGAGAAAAATCTGAAGCCACACTCGAAATCCAGAGTCTAACTAATACACTTCGAACCAAAACCCGAGCCGTAATCGCCCTCTAGCTACGAACACAAGCTGATGGATTATTTGAGTAGAGGAAGAGACGGAGCAGGCCACAACCGCCGACACCATTCTGATTTGAGGGATGACGAGCACTCGGAGCTTAAGGCGAAGCTTAAGCGGGCCGGAGCTAACATTCACCAACACGCTGCCACAAGAACCCGGCGAGACAAACTTACATCACCACCACCGGGGACTTCACGTGCTGCCACCAAGGAGAAACCACATGCAACACAAACAAACAGAGCAGAGAGAAACTGAAGATACCGGAAGACGGCGAACTCAGAACTCCAGCTCAACACGCAGACACGCTCGCCTCCAGACGCCACACCGGAGGAAGAACGGGGCCAACAAAGAGCTTCTCGGTGCCGCACGCGCCTCTATGCTCGGAGAACTGACCAAACGCAGGGAAAATTCTCAGGAATGTCTCGGCTTCGCCAGAGATAAGGTGACCACGACGCTGGAGGAAGCCATCCTCAAGCCGCCTCAGCCGTCGCAAACCCTAGATCTGAAGGCGGACGACCAGATCTGAAGCGCCAGTCAGCACTCCCTCAGCCGCAGAAGACGGAGACCACAAGAGAGAACACGGAGAAGAGGAGAAACGGAAGAGAATGGAGGTCCGTTTTTTGTGTTGCATAACACATGCAACACCAATTAAAAACAATAAAAATCATTTGCGTTTTTTGTAGGAGCAGGATGAACTACACACGCGGAATTCTAGGTATGTAGAATAGGTCATTGTACAAAATAACCATTTGAAATTCTAGGCGTGTAATAAGCAGTTTTTTTTGTAACAAATATAAGCAGCTTGTTGTCTAATTATTTTTAAAACTAAACATGAATATGAGATAAATATGCCATATTACTTAATGTGTAGTGCATATTTATAGAGCTATTTTAGCATTTAAAAGACTAATTTACCCTTTTATTTTATTAAGACTAATTTTTTTGTTATAAAATTAAGTCAGTAAGTGTTTTAACTTCAGTTTAAACATACTTAACGTACACATTTAAGTTATAAAATTTTAATTTAAATATGACTAGTTAACCATATTTTATCTGAATAACACACACAATTATCAAATAATATTAGAACCAAATTGATTATATTTATATAATTACTCAAATAATTTATTATTTAAAATTTATAAAGAAATTTAATATTATGGTATTATAAAACATTAACTAAATGATCTGGAAAATTTTAATTATGAACTTTTTATTTTGATAATAATATACATATTAAAATTGGTCAAATTCGTCAAAACTAGTCAATCCAATTCAATACCATACCTCGTTTTTTCAAATTTTAAATAGCAAAACCGAAAAAATACTTTTTCTCCAACCAAACATTATCTGACACCATTTATTTTATCAAAAGTGCACTTATTCTACAAACCTCATGAATCTTAATTAGATTGTACTGTACCTTAGTTCTGGCTTGGTTATATTAGCAAATCCACTTTTACCATTCAGACTCTTAATATTGCATAGATGGAATACATATTCAACAATATTTGGATCAATTGATGGGATCTTTTTTTTATGGTATTGGATGGGATCTTAAGAAATGATAAAAGCTACAATTTTATAAAGAAAATTTATAAAAATTTAAATTATCTAAATGACAAGTTAGGTTTTTTTGGACATAACAGTATATTTTTGAGCATTATAAGCATTAGACATTTAGATATAGTCCGTTTAGGGAAATCATGGGTGGTCCTGAACACGGCAAGGTAAAACGTTGGACTATGGCCCCCAAATTTTTCAAAAGTATTTACATTGAAAAAAACCTCAAATTTATTTAGATTTTTTTTAGTTAAAATCTTACTAAAATGTTTATGATCCCTAATATTTCAGGGACACCCCAAGGGAAATATGATATAAACTATGAAGTCAAACTTCTCTAAACTTATAGTCATTCTTGGAAGCTGAAGCCATGGCTCTAGCTCGGGCAAAACCTTTGTGCGCATGCAACAGCTAGATACGTTTGTAATCTTAATGTCATGATCATGTATTCTAATAAATTAGTTAATTATAATGGTTTGAATGGATAATCAAAATATATTCCTCGCTAGTTATATATACTCCCTCTGTTCCTAAATGTAGGATATTTTTAAAAACTTTGATGTTCCAATATATAAGATGTTTTCAATTTTCTAGGCAAATTTTACTTTATTAAAAACCGTGTGACAAATCATATTTAATCATCTATTTTATAATTGGTTGAATATCATTAATTTATTGTTTTAACTCTACTTTGTAGACAAAAATTAATTTTATCTTAATATGTGTGTTTTGTCCTAAACATCTTATATTTAGGAACGGATGGAGTATATATATATATGGGTGAGGTCCAATGGTAAGACGAGTTTTAGAAATTTTATAGTCACGCGAATATAGAATCATGATTTAGGTCTCATTTGATTATTCATAAAAATATATATTTGTGAATTGTATCTCTTTTTCAGTGAGTCTAGATTTAAAATATCCAATGTTAATATATATATGTCCATTCGGGGACATCCAATCAAATTGGAACGATATAGAGAAGATTAGCATGGTTCTTGCGCAAAGATGATATGCACAAATCGAGAAATGGTCTAAATTTACTTTAACAAAAAAATGTTAATATATATATAGTGTTAAACTAAAAATAAATTAAGCAATGTTTCCTCTTGTTTATTATGTCATTGTAAAATTTTTTGACGAAAATTAAAGCATTTTGTACAATATATTTTCTATCCTTTTTCATTAACTGAGTTTTCTGTCTCATAGAACACATAAAATATAGTAGTTATAGGGTAAATATATTCATTTTATCACTATATTTTTTGTTTTAAAAAAACTTTCAGTATATTGAAACAAAAAAAAAACAGTATGAAAGTGTCATTTAAAACAAAACGGAGAAAGGGAATAATAGGTAAAAGAACAGGGATAATTTGTTTTTATTTGAACACCATGTCTTTATTTTTTAAACCAACAATGTAACCGAGACTACTTGGTCAATGACGATGACCTTCAAGAAGAAAAATATTATTTTAATTATTGAATTGAGAGTATTATTGTCCTTGTATTTAATTTTTATAGACAAAATATATATAATAGGGTGGGTGGTTTGATAATGGTAAGTGGGCCTCTCTGGAAACTAGAGACGTGGACAAATGAAAAGCGGTAAGAAGACTCTTTGGTTTCTGACATCTTCCCACAAACAAAGCCTGATGTGAAGGGAAATAACATCCGTCCACGTTACTTCGACAATCAACGGCTGAGATTTGGCTTCATATGTGTCTAGTCGATGTTGGTTCGTTTACTGTTATCGTTGATTGTTGACAGAGGTAATGCGACACGTACTTTCCTTACAACTAACTACCTTTTCCTTTTCTCCATGTATATATGTTTTTAATCAAGTACTAAAGAAGTAAGTGGACCGATGACATATAAGAAAATCAACTGGTTTATTTTTGGAATCTTGCCAAATGCATTTTTCAGTTTAATTCATTTGTAATAAAATGTTTAGGACACCACTACCGAATAAAAGAGAAAAGCTATAAACCAAAACTGTAACAACAAAAAAAAAAACACATCGAGATACTCGTAGGTCACATAAAATGTTACAATGTAAAAAAAAATATCATTCTCATAAAAAAACGAGCATTAGGTTTTTCATGCACTCACCTGCAGGTGATATAAAAATACTTTTTTTTTTGCTAAGAATGTAAATTATCATAAAGATGAAAGATTGTTCTACAAAGTAGTTAATCTATGCAAAAAAACAACACCCTGGCAAAAAGAAAGTAAAAAACAGGGGGTTGATAGATTGAAGAGCAACATAGGGTTCTGAAAAAAAACCCAAAAGAGGCAGGAACCTAAGCGCTGGGGTTAGATTAGCCAGAGAGTCATGAGGTCCTTGAATTTCTTCCTCGTCCTCAATGAATAGATGGTGTTAATCACTTGCCTATTGATGTCTTTAAACACTATAAGCGGAGGGGTGATTAACTGATTGTGAAGCATGTTGTTGCGCTGTCTCCAAACAGAGTATACCAATGCTTGAACCACTAACATTCTAAGCTGCAGAGGCGCTGATGTTGACGAGCTGCAGCTCCATTGTAAGAGATCAGACCACTCTCTGAAAACAGGGATAACGCAACGGAGTCTCCGACGAATCTCTGCCCAAAGTGTGGAGACAAAAGTGCATGATAGCATTATGTGGTCTCTTGATTCTGGGTAGGCGGAGCAGATGCAGCAAGTTGATGGAACCTGCATTCCCCATGAAGATAGCCTGTCGCGGGTAGGCAACCTATTGAGGTTCGTAACCCACATGTGAAAGGCATGCTTAGGCGTTGCTCCACTGAACCAAATAAACTTAGCGCTGTTTTGGATAATGCCCCTTGGTCTTAAGCACTCCCATGTTTTGGAAGAGGAGAAGGAGTTTCTGATATCACCATTTGTGCACCAGCTGTAAGTGTCTGAACCCCTATCAATGGAAGGTATGGAGATTCCAGATAGGTAGGCATGGAGTGAGACTTCCTGGTCGGAACGAGGGTGAGGTAGTCGCCAACCAGAAACATGAATTCTGGCCGTTATTGACATTGCTGACTAAAAATCTGGAAGCAAGATCTCTCAAACGCAGCAGACAACGCCAATTCCATGACTGTCTTTGAGATTCCGGCTGAAAACAATATAACAATTGACCATCTTATGAGAAAAAATAAACCAGAAGTCTTGTTCAAATCAAATTCAATGGTAGTTTTACTTCAGACTGTAGCTTCCTAATTCAAACAATATTGTTGTAACCATGAGGAACATTCCTAACATTGTATAACTGAAAATGGGGAGTACGAGTAACACTACACGAAATCTCCATCTGAGCATAATTTTGTGTCAGCAACGTATGGTCCATCGACAAAAGATTGATTTAATTGAGACATATCCCAATGGCCTCTACTTGTTGCCAAAATTGGGATATATCATATATGTATGCTCATCTCCTCCATATATGCATGTCAACATAAACTTGATTGGATAAAAGGTAATATGAATTTTTTGTTCAGTTTTCACTCCAAGGTAATCAGAGAACCCGGCGAAAGCAAAAGTGCAATTCATCCAATCCACAAATGACGAGAAACAATCAATGCGCATCAAACAACCAACAAAAACCGATCCCAAGATCAGACACAAGGAAATCGATCGACACCAGCATCTACAAATCGATCGATACGACAGTTTCAAAGACGCGAGATGATTGGTCAGCATACTGCTATCCGATCTTTGCCCTAGAAGCTACTACACCTTCCCAATATGTGGAAGAATTCAATGAGAACCGCAAGGAAGAACCAGCTACAAACCACTAAGGAGTTCCCACTACAAATGGATCCAGTTCATATGGAACCATGCTACCCAAATCGATCGACGCAACACCATCAAGATCAATCGATACCAGTCCAAGACGAGGGCAGAAAGAAGAAGAATCGATCGACGTACAACACGACGTATCGATCGATATGAGTCACGCCGACATTGAGAAAAATGGAAATCTCAAATTTGGAAATTTGGTTGATGATTACTACTATAAAAGGAGCCACGAGGTAGAAGCAGTTTCACAAACCCTAGAAGCAGACAAGATGCATCAGCCACCTTCCAACCCTAAGCCACATGGAGAAGAATCCAGTTGCAATCTTCTCCAACAGGTACACAACACGATATCGATCGACGAGCATTCTAATGCATCGATCAATACTCAACCCTTACCATTCAATTTACATAATGATAATAAGTTAGATTATGGATATCTAACACCTGATGAGTTTGGTATTTTTAGAGATCCAGCAGGCAATGCAAGAGCTATGGATGGCCGTCTCCTACAAGTATCCAAAGAAGACATCACAGATATTCTTGCTATGGCCAATGGACCAGACAACCTATTCATTCAAGCTACACCTTCAGATCCAAATCCTTACAGCAGAGCAGAGATGGATGAGAAACTCAATGATATCTACACCGTTCAGTATGATTCAATGAATGATTTCAAGTGCAAACTTGATAGTGTCTACTAGGGATGTTCAATATGCCCGGGAAAGCGCTGGCAACAATAGAAAGGAAGGGGTCCATGTAGCTGCTGCGCCGTAAAACTGAACTGTACTGAACCGAACCGAACCGAAATAGACAATATGGTTTGGTTTTGGTATATACCATATAAACCGAATGGATTTGATTTTATAAAAACCGTAGGATTTGGATATGGTTAGGTTTATAACCGATTAAACCGAATAAACCGAACAAAACCGAACAAAAGTAGAAACATGTAAATATGTATCTATTTTATAACAACACATGAAAATATGTTTGTTATATAAGTTAATTTTTTGTTAATAATCATTACCATATTTTCTATAGTGATAAAGAAGTCCTAATTTGTAAAACACATGAATCATAATTAAATAACAATACATCACAACCGATGCTTCTTATTTTCTTAGTGTATTTTTAATCTTTTTGCTTTATTTTAGCACTGACTATATTGATGTGAATGTTATAAATTTGATGGACAACACTTAGTGGAAATTCTTCATAATTTTTCTCTTATCTATAAACGAACAAAGTTTCGTGTTCAATCGAAGAAGCATGATTTTGATGAACACTAAATATGGAAGAGTGGAAAAACTTTTCTTTCGTCCTTGTGTTTTGTTTATTTTTATTTTCAAAATTTCGAGCTTTGAATTTAATTCTAAATTTGATTATTTTACTTGATGGTAGATGCGTTTTTAATTTTATGTTCATTTATTTGAATATATATTATGTTTTAATAAATGGTTGTGTTGACAATATGACTCTAAAATTCATATAATATGACCTCAAATTAAATAATTATGTTCTTTCGTATAAAACCGAATAAACCGAAAATCGACGACATATAAACCGAACCGAACCAAAGTAAATGTGGATTTAGAATGGTAGTTATATTTTACTAACCGAAATACCGAAAAACCGAAAAAACCAAACCGAAACCGAACCGATATCCGGATTGAACACCCCTAGTGTCTACCATCCACTCAATGACAAGATTATATGGTTAACCAAGACCATGGAGAACCTTGCAGATGATGTTACCACCATAATGAGGCAGAAAACACAAGGCGCTTCAGCATGGAAGTCCTAGAAACCTTCGACATCCAACGAGTTTCCACACCACACATCGACCGATGACAGATGGATACCATCGACCGATGCAGCTTACCCAAGATCGATCGACACCAACTTCAAGCAATCGATCGATAGACGCTTTACAAGATTGGAAGAGAGGTTATGTTCTTATGAAGAAAGATTTGGTAGTTCCTACTACCCAATGAGTGATGATATGAATGCACTCGAAGAACAAATGGGTGCTTTGAAGCAAGAGATGGATACGATTCAGAACCAACTTGATTTTCACCAGAAGACATCTCCATCGACCGACATGCCTACTGGTACATCGATCGATTCTGATCAAGCACCAGTAAAGAACCAGCAACAATCGATCAACAGCGACAACCGCACATCGATCTACACCTACCTTCAAGAACAATACACTTCTATGAGGGAGGAGATACTCAACATCATCAAGATAGATAAAAAAATGGGAAGAACAAGCTTTAAAGGAGAATCTTGATGTGTTCTACTGCCGCCTCAACACCAACCTCAATTGGATAGCCAAGAGCTTTGAATTAATGCAAAGAGAATTGCATTTGCTCTGCAACAAGCAGAAGCAGTCACAATCGATCGACACAGATGACACCACATCGATCGATATGGCGACAAGCAATCACAATGGATGGAATACATAATTCCACTACAAACCAAAGTATGGAGTTAAAGCTTATGATACTTATCAGAGAAAGAAGAGAAGCTGGTCAGACACAACAGAGGATCCAGCCACTCAAAGAAGAAAAGCCACCTACACCAAGAAAGAAGTTGACAAGATGATAGCTGAGATCTATGAAGCTTTACAACATTCAGAAGATTGCTACTACAGGAAGTTTGATGACATCTATTTCCCTTTCGACAGCAGCATTGCTACTCTTCAATTACGGACAGAGGGGATAGACAAAGAGATCAATGCTATTCAGAGAGAACTTGCAACTCGCCCTTCACCCTATACATCGACCGATATGCCGACACGTGCATCGATTGGCGAGGGTACTATGACATCGATCGATATTAATGCGATACTGATACACCATCAGTTCGACAGGAAGCCATCACAGACAGATTGGGTGTGCTACGTTCAATACATGAAGAACTGTCAGAGCCATCAAGGAATGCTTATGATAAGCTTGAAAAGCAGCAGTTCAACATTGAGAACTTTGAGAGGAGGCTACATTTTCTGAAAAATGAGTTAGAGGATATGAAAAAGAGATGGATCAGGTCAGATGATGCCACAAGAAGCTTCACTGCAACTCAGTCCACAAAAAAAAGAGGATGTTTGCACACCAGAAAACAACTTCTTCCAGAACCGCCGTAGGAAGACGGTTGATCAAGTATGCTGCAGTGGCGAAGGCATAAGACCCAGATGAGAGTGGCATAGCCGCGTGTGTCAAGAGAGAGAGACCCGTCTCAACCAAATGTCTATGCTTCCTTTCAGAGATGTCGTTATGTTCTGGAGTGTGTGGAGGTGACGTAAGATGTGAGATCCCTGCTGCAGAGAGGAAGGGTCTGAGAACAATAAACTCGCCCCCATTGTCTGTAAAGAATGTACCGATCTTGCTCTGAAACTTGTTTTCTACAAGAACTTTAAACGGGACAAACACAGCTTGAACATCAGACTTGCGTTTAAGAGCATACAGCCAGGTATAGCGTGTGTAATGGTCTATGATCACCAAATAATATTTGAAGTTATCAACAGACACAATTGGAGAGGTCCAGACATCAGCAAATAGGTATTCAAGAGGGCGTTTTGAGGTAATAGAAGTTTGTGAGAAGGGAAGTTTATGACTTTTATTGATTGAACAGTCTGAGCAAGACAAAGTTTGAGAAACAGCTTGAGAACAAGGAAGTGAAAAGGATGAAATAATAGAATTTAAAATAGGAACTGCAGGGTGACCAAGTCGATTGTGCCACTCTTTTGGGGTTATTTTGGCTGAAGTGTTTGCAAAGAAATAGGACAGAGTTGAAGAAGACAGTGGCCACTCATACAGCTCGCCTTTAGTTTTTCCTTGGAGTAATGGCACCTCCGACATCAGATCCTTCACCTGAAAGTAAGTGGGAAAGAATTCAAGAGAAACTTGATTAACGTTACACTACCGATAAACAGACATGAGGTTTTTGTGGATATTTGGGACGCATTGAACATTGTTTAAAAAAATATCACGAGAAGAAGAGGGCAATGATATTGAACCAGTATGAGTGATGGAGATGCCTGAGCCATTGCCAATTTGAACCATGTCATTGCCACAATACGGTTGATGGAGAGAGAGGTTCTGAAGATCACTGGTCATGTGGTGTGTTGCGCCACTATCCATGAGCCACATGGTGTCAGGTTGTGCTGCAGCGAGAGCCATATTGGCCCTTGGTTGCCATGGTGGGTATGCTGTTGCAGAGCTCCTGTTGCTGGAAGTCAGTTGGCGATTAAGGAGCTGGTAACAACGGCGGGCGCTGTGACCATGTGTACCGCAGATTTGGCACTTGCCTTGGTAGCCTCTGCCTCCGCGTTGGTCTTGCCTCGGTGCAGAGTACTGCTCAGACACTCTGCTTTGGTTCCATTGATGCTCAGACCCTCTGTTGTGGTTCCATTGTTGATGAGACTGACGGCTTTGATGACCACGACCTCTAGTGTTTGCAGTGATCGGAGCGTTAACACTCGCCGTCGGAGCTTGGAGAGATGACAGCTTGACCTCATGATTGAGGAGTTTTTTGTGAACCTCAGTGAGAGACGGAGCGACATCTCTGCCTTCAATTTGTTCAGCAACAGACTTGTAGTCATCGTGTAAGCCTTCTAGCACTTTTGCGATCTGATCCTCCAGGTCCATAGGCTTTCCGAACAACGCCAATTGATCAAACTTGGAGATGAGGCCTTGAATGTACTCATCAATCGTCTTAGTTCCTTTTTCCCATTGTTTCAGTTGAAGGCGGATTTGTTGAAGGTGTCTTCTGCTCGGATTAGAGTAAGTCGCAGCTAGAGTCCTCCAAATGTCAGACGCCGTTGCAGATCGGGAGAGAATTGGTTGAATGGTCATGGAGATTGCACCGAGCAGACCACTGTTAATCAATTTATCCTGGCGCTTCTACAATGTGTACGCCGGATTGTGAGTTGCAACACCATCGGTGGTAAGTGTCGCAGGTGGTGGGAGAGTGGTTCCATCAAGGTAACCGGCCAAGTCGTAACCATCTAACAAGGCGTGCACCTGCAAGCTTCACATGAGATAGTTGCTGGTGGTGAGTTTCGTCACGTTGGACATGTTGACGTTAAGAAGAGATTGATTGTTGTCGATGATTTCAACAGTGTTGGTTGCCATTATTAACAAGCTTTTTGAGATTTAAAGATGGCGGCTAAGAGAAAAAAAAATAGGTATCGTAGACTGCTCTGATACCATATAAACTTTGTGTCTTATTATCATTGTGAATGTATCTACAAGTATTTATATAGAGACCGTAGGTAGAGCTAGGTCTAGACAATAACTATACATTCCATAAGTGTGGTATACGAAATATACTGTCGAGTTATGATCGGGATACTATCGTATCCTTGACATCTATCTTATTAAAGTAGAAGTACCTTTTAGATTTGTTTGAAAATTTGAATAGCAGTAAAAAGGAATATCTATGTTGTTTGGAAACATAAATAACAGTATATTAAAAAGAAAATGTAATGAACTTATGTTATTAAAAAAAATTGGAAGTCTATTATATTATGAGAGACTATATATATAGGCCAGATTTAAAATATAAGAAAATGATTCAATCTAATTACCTAAAAATATGTTTTGTCTAAAATAATCATAAAACAAAATTTAAACTCTATATACATATCAAAATATTAATTTAAAATCGATTTATATCAAAAAATTGATTAAAATATACATATATTAAAAATTTAATGTTTACTAAAATATTTTCCAATAAACATTATAAAAATATTTTAAATATATATAGAAAATGCAATTCAAAACCCAATATCAAACACAAACTTAAATTATGGTTTTATATTTTACATTAAGTTTTAAGAATATAATATATATGATGGTACATATAAAATACTATTAATTATATGATGACACATATATGATATATAATAGTGACATGAAATATAAATAACAATATATTTTTGAAAAATAATATGTGCAATATTATATTATATTTATAAGAAAAACAAAATAAAATTTAATACAAAATAATAACATAACATTGTCTACTTACGACCAATGTGTACAAAAATTTAGAATATATGTACAATAGATTCTGAAAAATAATTAAAAACTATTATATATTGGTTAAACTAGTGATTCAACCGGTACCAGATTTTGGGTTTTAGTGGTTTTTGTGGGTTTTATTGGGTTTTTAAATTATGTTTTTTTTTTACAAAACTCGAACCGAATTTATCTTGGATCACCAAGTTTACTGGTTCAACGTGAATCCGGATCGGGTTTCAAAACACTGCTTACAACAAATATATATATTTATTTAAAAGAGAAAGTAAACACCCATGCGAGTGCACGGATCAAAATCTAGTATGGACTTGAAGCAGCACACGAAGGGCTTGAGCCCGTGTATTTTGTGTAGAATGAGAAATAATTTGATATTGGCTTTAGATATCCTGGAGGACCGCTCTTGAATCCACTAGGCCTTGCTAAGGTCATCATTATCCCTGAGACCATTTTCCTTAAAATCAAAAAAAATAAAGGACCCAAGATGCATCAAAGAAAGAAGTAGGAAGGACCAGTCAAGGACGTTGCTTATATAACGACTTTTTTCCTTGGTCCCGGTGTTTTTGTGGGTCCCCTACCCTTAAGGACCAAATGAGGAACATGCAATAATCTTGCTCTAAGGATATTGAAGAAACTCATGACTGGAAGCTTAAGGATATCAAGAATGGTAATAGATTTCTCTTACCGAGTTGTCATTTGTGTTTTGCTTTATGCTTGTAAACTCTGTGTGACATTTTAACAGGTTTGCTTCAAGTCTCTGTGACTCATATTGGTCCTATCAGTAACCTTGTCGATCACTTTGCTTCAAGTCTCTGTGACTCATATTGGTCCTATCAGTAACCTTGTCGATCACTTCTTTAATCAATGGCATAAGACCATCATTCAAACCCTCTTCACTTCTCCTTCTTATGTACATTTCAATTAGCGAAATTCAACGTATTGCTCGGCAAGTGTATTAATATTTTATTTAAACGAACAACGAGTCTCTTAAGACCGCCTTTTCTTTCACAATTTTTTTTAAAGAGGCTTTTCTTTCACAGTTTATAAAAAAATCAGATACTCTGTTTCTCATTTTCCATAAAGAAATAAAAATCGAATATGTCGAAAAAGGATGTTAAACCTACCTGTAAGAAATTGGAGTCCGCTCACTTGTTCGATTTCTTTCTTGACAAGAACATAAAAACTTTTGGCAGCAAAGAAAACCTCTTCTTTTTCTTCTTTGTTTCAGGTGTCACATTACTACTATCTCCAACATTGTTGCTTCCTTCTTCACCAAATGCAAATGATCTCGCTGAATGCAAAGCCGATTTCGACTTGCCTAAGTCATGATTCTCCTTCTCCCCACCTTCTGGACTAGACATGGGGCTTCTCTTCCCGTTTTCTGAACTCCATTTTCGCAATTCGTGATCCATACTAACCTTCTTATCTCTAGCCTTCTCTACGTTGTCCATTGCTTCCTTTAGCTTTTCCCTTTGAAAAGCTGTTTCTCTATTCACTTCCTCTATCTTTTCCAAGACTCTTGATTCCTCTTCCTTAGCCACCTCGATCTGAGAGACGATCTCTGCTAACTTTTTGTTTGCTGCTTCCTCTACCTCATGTGCCTGCTTGCTGAGCTCATAATACTCCTCCACAGATATTATTATACTTCTAGGTGTACTAATGTCTTCAATCTTTGTAGCATATTCAGTCTCTTGCAATGCTTTTATCGCAGCCAAGGCCAACTTCTCTGAAGCTTTTGCCGCTTCCATTTCGCTTTTCGCCTCAACTAACTGGCTTTCTATTGCAGAGACTCCTGTTCTCGCTTCTTCCGACTCTTCCTTCGCCTTTCTCAGCTCCTCTCGAGCAGCTAAGGCAAGTGAAGTTGCCTCCTCTGCTTCTTGGTTAGCTTCTTGCAACTTCTTGGCTATTTCTGAACATCTCTCCTCTCTTGCTTCTTTGCTGTTTCTCCGAACTGAAAGAGCTTCTCTTTGTTTTGTTTCTGAGAGATCTTTCTTCTCTCTTTCAAGTTCAGACTGCAACGATCCGACGATTATCTTCAACGTTTTCACCTCGGAAACTGCTTTCCCGATATTGGACTTAACTTCTTCAAGCTCCTTCCTTGCTGAATCAACCGCTGCTTGTATCTCACTGTTGTTTCTGTTTCCCATCATCATGTCGTCATCTTTGTAAGATGCTATTTCGGCCCTCAAATCTTTCTGAAGTACAGAAGCAGTCTCTATTTTGATTCTCACATCATGTGCCGCATGCATCTCTTGTCTAAACCTCTCGATCTCATCTTCCACCATTTTCAGTTCTTTCTCCCGGTTGTAAACGTCCTGGTCGCGGGCCATGGCTGCATCCAATTTCTTTTCTTCAGCTTCGAGGTGAGCTGCACGCGCTGACTCCAACAACTCCTTGGTGGCAATCACCTCTATCGCCAAACCTGTCATCTGTTTCTCCACATCTTTAGCTGCCAAAACAGAGTCCTCTGCTTTTTTCGTTGCCATTTCTTTTTCTTTCAGTAGAGATTCGTACTCGTTGGAGACCATTTCTATCTCTTCTCTTACAACTCCTAGCTCAGAGACAGCCGACACATGCCTCGCTTTGGCAACCTCAAGCTGCGTTTTGACTGCAATACTAGACTCATCAGCTATCCCTTGCTCCATCTCCTCCACTCTCAGCTTCGCGAGATCAGAGTCTTGTTTCGCTTGTTGCTCCTCTTTCTCTGCCTTTTCTAGCTCCAGTTTTAGCTCTTCGACGACACTCTTTGTCCTCTCAAGCTCCATCACCACCTGCTGTTTCGCCTCTTCCGCTACAACCGCCTGTTTCTTGTACTCAGGCATGTCCTCTTGTATCTTCTCAAGCTCTTGATCCACCGTCTTACGTTTCTGTGGTCATATTCATCCAAGACTTGAGTATAATATTGAACAAAAAGTAATGAGACCAAAAGCTTTCTTTGTTTACCTCTATTGTCTGGATTTTATGTGCTTTCCAATCTGTGATTCCTCCAAACTTGGAAACTGCATCCTTGACGGATTCGAACGGTGCAGCTGTATCGATCAAAGCAGGACTCGTGGGAGACCCGAAACGTGGGGAACCAGATGCTCTCGGATGAACAAGAGCTCTTGGTGAACCAGGAACTTTAAGACGTGAGAGGCTTAGATCTTGGTTTCCTCTAGGTGACTCCGGCAAGCTAATCCTTGCATCTTCAATGGTGTCGATTCTAGGGTCTAGAGAAAATGAGTCATGATGGTTTATTATGGCTCTTGGTGCATTGTAAACCTTTGGAGACTCTGCTTCACCGGCAAAATGTAGGTCTTCATATTTTTGATATTCAAGAAACGGATTATGTTCTGGTAAGAGATTTGGTGTCTCTCCTCCATCTTCCAAGTTTATGAGATCAAGAATTGATGAATCAAACTCGATACTGGTGAAGGGTGTTGAGAAATCGTCATTGAGATCAGGTAGTAAAGAAAGGTCTTTGGAGGCTTTATCATCATCCATTATTGTCACGCTAACTGTAGATTGATTACAACAATCACAAAGATGAGAGAGCCATAACGATTCGTTAATCTTAGGAGTAATCTGAACAAACGATATTCATTAATCAAAATAATCAGTGTCGTACCTTAACTTTTGAGGAGAGATTAATAAAGCCTAATCTTTAGATTCTGAAGATCATTGTCACACCAACGTACGATTTTTCAAAAAATGAAAAGGAACATTGAGAAAATAGTTTTAGGGAAAGAGACAGAAGAGAAGATCATCATCAGACAGATTTCAAAATAGCAAAAGAAAAAAAAAAGCATTAAGGCGTGGAAGGCACGCCTCTCATTCTCATATCTTGGTTCTTGACTCTCTTTCTTTTGACTATTAATATTTTTTAAAATATTTTCCTTTTATTTTAGTTCTAGTTACTGTCGAAGTTTGTACATACGGTACAAAAAAGATGTCTTATCTAAAAAAATATGTTTTTTTTTGTAAACTAGAAAAAAAAAACGAAAAAATATGTTGTTTTTTTCAAGTCGATATATTGAAGTTGAGTTATTATGGTTGTTGAATTGCGAGTTTTCAAGTTTCCATATTTTCAGTCAAACTAATAAATACTCCTTTTGTTCCAAATTAATGTTGTTCTATGTTTTTCTAGCAGATTAAGAAAAAAAAGTTAAATGTTCAGTTTTGCCTTATCGATACTATTAACATAGAAACATAAATTTGGAGTTGTCAAAAAAAAACATAAATTTGGAAATTAACTTGATTCTAAATAAATAAAAATAAAAAACTATATACTATAATTAATACACTAATAACATTATTTTTAGTCTAAGATAATATTTATAACAATAAACTAGAGTTTGATTCGTGCGTTTGAACGAGTTTTAACTTTTACTTTTTATACATTGATATTTATTTTCATGATTATTATATATTTTAGATATATTTCCATATAACTGATTGTATTTAAAAGACCCGAATTAAATCGTGTAATATGGTTATTTTTGGTACAAATATCCCAACCTGTTTCATATATATTGGTTATTTGGATATTTGTAGATTTATATACTTCAGAACCGAAATCATCGAGATTTAGATGGACCCAACTTGAAATCCACACATAATTTTATAATTTCCAAGCAGGCATAATTTCAAAATCCAAAAAAACAATAGTCGAAAGAAATAACATGTACCTGAATAGGTATTGAATGTCCATGTTTAACTGATTCTGTAAAGGAATAAAAAAAAAACTCTTTATGTGTGTCTAGCTAAATTAAGTGAAATAGAAAAAATTAGCAGATAGTTATATAGAGTGAAAAAATAAGTTACAAAAATGTAATTCATTTTTTATTATTTTGATTTAAGTTATTATTTTGTTCACATAAACTATCTCTTTGAATTATGTGTGTTGACTATGTGGTTTTTGACCGATTGAAACTAAGATTAAAAAAAGTTTTAATAAAACAGACTAAACCGAACTTTTAACCATATGCAAAACACAGTTATTTTACATTTTGATTTTTATAATTGGTACAAAGTTAATGTTGATTAACTAATAAATAAAATCTGCAGTATTATTATTATGGTAATATAATTAATGATGTGATGTATTGTAAAGATAATATAATTAAGAAAGTTATTAAACTGAATAAAAAATTGAATAGCTATCAATGTGATAATTTGTTGATAAGAAATTTTATTATGTTTGTACTTCAATTATAATATTATAAATTTCGATGAACTTATTTATGACAAGACATTAAATGGAGTAATTATTAATGATTGGTTTTATAAGGTAACAATTTTTAAGGTAAGATTTTAAAATATCCTAATTTGATATCACATATATTTATATAGCTAAAAATTAATACAGTGTTCCTATATTATTTTATAAATTTTATAATGTCAATTAAAGTGTTTCTTAAAATCATTGCACATAACATAATATTTTCTATCACGGGTTAAAAACATTATTAAGAAATTATAAAACATAAAAAAAAAAATTTCACCAACTTGGAATAAGTTTTAAAATAAGGGCTATTTTATTTCATATTGACATCCTTTAAAAAAACTATTTATTTTGGGTTTCATATAAATAAAATATGCATATATATATTAATAAAAATATGAAATATTATAAATTAACATCAATACTATTAAAACAGAAACACAAAATTAGACCATACTTGATCCTATGTAAAAAAATTAAAAACTATACACTATAATTAATAAAATTACAACATTATTTTTAAGTCTAATACAATATTTATAACAAAAAATTTCGGTGAACTTATTTATAGCAAGATATTAAATGGAATGCTTATTAATGATTGATTTTATAAGGTAACAATTTTTATGGTAAGACTTTAAAATATCTTAATTTGATACCACATATATATATAGCAAAACATTAATACAACTTTCATATGTTAATATAAATTTCATATTTGTTAATTAATGTGTTTCTTTAAATCATTGTACATAACATAATATTTTCTGTCACGGGTTAAAAATATTATTAATAAATTATAAAACATTAAAATAATTTTTTCACCAATTGAAATAAGTTAAAAAATGGACTATTTTATTTCATATTTACATCCTTTAAAATAAACTATTTATTTTGCTTTTCATATAAATAAAATATGCATATATGTTTTTCAACAAAATATGAAATATTTTGAATTAACATAGTATATTATATGATTATTTAAAAAAAATTGGTAAAATAATGAATTCTTGTTATAATATGGGTTATAACCTTATATAATGATAAATATATTTTGTATATAGCGGGTCGAAATTCTCTAAAAGACCTTTTTAAAAAACATTTAAAACTTATAAATATAACATGTACAAAAATTTAAAAATAAATTACATATTTAAATTTTTGCAGTTAATAAATCTTAATTATTTTACCAACACGTGTATTTAAATAACTGTTTGAAATAGTAATAAACAGATATTTGTCAATATTCTTTATGTCTTATAATATTCGGTCTCTTTAGACCTAATAACCAATAATTATAAATATAGTAAAAACTTCTTTCATTTTTTATAACTTAGTTATGGGTTCCATAACCAAGATCTCTAACCAAAATAATGTAAAATATAAAATCAAAAAATTAAAATAACATGTGCTTTGAAATCACGGTTCAAAATAATAAAATATAAAATCAAAGAACCACGTTTCGAAATCGCGGATCAAAATCTAGTCTAACTATTAAAATTCTATCAAACCATCACCTTTTTTCGAACTAACACCATCTATGAAGTCAAGCAGTTGGAACTGTCGAAGGATTGGGAACGACCTCACAGTTTGATATCTTATGGAGATGTGTCAGAAGCATCACACATGACTTGTATTCCTTTCTGAGACGAAGAACAGTAGGCTGCTGTTGCAAAACATTCAGGCTGACTTAGAGCATCATTATCTCTAAAGGGATCTTAATTTTTTTTTATTATTATTTTTTTCTGTCAGATTTAAAAAAATAAAAAATAAAAACGGACCAATCGTGGGCCGCCAAGTGTCGTGGGGCCCACGAACTGTCCTAAGAGCTTTGCGATTTGCCTCTTGTGTAAGAGGTGAGAGAGTAGAGTTTTTGCAGAATCGTGGGACCCACGAATTTTATATTATTTTTATTTTTAAAACCCAGCTCTAAGAGCTGGGATAATGATGCTCTTAGGATTTGATGATTTGTTTACCGTTGAGGTATATGGCTTCAGGGGAGGTTTAGCTTTATTTTCTATGAATGAATTTAAAAGAAATGTTTTATTTTTGAATAATAAAATGATTGACGTTGAGGCAATCATTGATGGAATAAAAGTTTTTGTGACGTTTGTTTATAGGAATCTTGTATTAGAACGTAGAGATCAAGTTTGGGAACGTCTTACGCGTTTCTTAATGACGCGAAATGGGCTTGGTTTATGATTGGAGATTTTAATGAAGTCATTGGTCGTAACGAAAGAAAGGGGGCAGACGACGTTCTGATAGCTCGTTGTTTCCTTTCAAACAGATGTTAAGCGAATGCAACATGTTGGAGTTCCCATTTACCGGGAATATGCTATCATGGGTAGAAAAACGAGCGGGAAGAACAACTATCAGATGTTGACTAAACAGGTTGTTGGAAATGAGGATTGCCATGAGAATTTTCTTCGCTGTAAAATACTTGAGGTTGTGGTGATCCTCTCGGTCATAGCAGACATTCTCAAAAAACAAACCAAGAAATAAAAAAAATCAACAACAATCACTGAGAAGATAAATGACGATCTTGCAGCTCTGGTCACTGAGTGGAAGGTGAAATTGACACTCTTTGATATGCATCCAAAAAAAAGGTCCAAGGCCAAATGGGATGACGGCTCTTTTCTATTAAAAATTATGGGATATCGTAAAGGAGGATTTAACCTGTATGGTTAATCAATTCCTTTTTGAGGGGACAATGGCGAATGGTCTAAATGATACCAATATCTGTCTAATCCCAAAGACAAATAAGCCAACAGAAATGTTTCAATTCCGCCCCATTAGTTTGTGCAATGTTAGCTATAAGTTAATCTCTAAGGTCTTATGCCAGAGGTAAAAAAAAGTCCTACCTGATCTTATTTCTGAAACATAGTCAGCTTTTGTGGCTGGAAGACATAATACGGATAATATCATGATTGCACAGGAAATGTTCCATGCACTGCAAACGAAACCAAGTGGACGAGCTAAAAGAATGGCCATTAAAACGAATATGAGTAAAGTTGATGATAGGATGGAGTGGTCATTCATTGAAGCAGTTATGAGGAAAGTGGGATTCTCGGACACTTGGACTGACTGGATTATGTGTTGCATTACTTTGGTTAAGTACAAGTTTCTTATGAATTGCCAACCAAGGGAAAATATTATCCCGGAAAGAGGTATACGTCATCCTTTGTCGCCTTTCATATTTACTCTATGCACGGAAGCACCTGTTAGCTCTCTTAATCACGCAGAGAACCAAGGACAGATAACGAGGATGCGTGTTACACGCGCTTGTACATAGGTATATCACCGTCAACTTCCCTCTCCTAATCCTCCTAAACCCCTTCTTCCCACTCCTCCTTGCCGCCATAGAAAGCTTGCGTATTCCTCCTCGCTGCCGTAGAAATCTTGCTCTGCCATTGTTTGAGATTGGAGCTCGCCTTGGATACGGGGAATGAACAGCCTAGTGAAATTATAGGGAGTGAAGCGCCCCGGAGTCATCGGTCGTAGCGTGAGGTGAGCGAAGACCTCATCGGTTATTAGATCGGCGAGTAACTTGATGGAGGTGATTACACAGGAACCAGAGAAATCGAGGAAGAGAGAAACGAAAGAAAGTAATTGTTGAGATGAGAAAGGAGTAAGATGGACAAACAACACTAATAATGTGTCTTTCAAGTGGAATATGCCTTTCCATGTAATTGAAAAGATAAAAAGTGTCTCTCTATATAATTTTTTTTCTACTTTTGATCAATTTTACTAACAACATTAATAAAAGCAAAAATCTTTCTATCAAGCAAATCCCCTATATATTAATAGAGGAACATTTAAAAAGATGTAACCTCAATTTTGTAATAATTAAAAAAAGGCCTAATGCTTATGTGTCAATCAATTAGGTAGTTAATTGAAAAAAAAAAGTCTAATTCAATTAATATGTCTCGCTATATACATTAAAGCATTAACTATATAATATAATATGCTATGAAATATTATATTAACCCAAAATATTAAAAGCAAGTATACCTTTCTTATATAAAAGCTACGGAATTACCTAATATGATTACATATTTATGACAATTAATGATTATAGATAATAAAGATTTGATAACAATCTGTGTATCATTTTTTCATTTTTGTTTAATTTTATATTGTTAAAAGAAATTAAATAATCATATGAACCATATAATTAAAAAATCAGTTTTTTTCTTACATTTTATATTTTGAATTTTTAAAACAGTTATAAATTACTTTAAAAATTTTGTGATCAGTGTCTTAATTGTTTTTATTATAACAAGATACAAATGATCATAAAATCGTATTAATATGAATTTTTAAGTAATAGACATTCACATTAAATACTATATATATATTTATGAAAATATATATCAATTTTAATACCGTCTAAATGTACCTTTTAAAAATACATAAATATGTTAATTTTGGAATTTGCATTGAAAAAGTATTGAGATCTTAATATTTAATTTTGAAATTTTCATCGAAAACATATCACATCAAAAATTCTGAAATCAATGGTTTAAATTTTTTGTTACATAGAATATACAAATGTTAATAAAACCATATGAGTAGGAAGTCTCAATAATAAATGGTTATATTCAAATATACTATATATTTATGTTAACATCATTGAAATTTAATTATATACCATATAAAATAAACAAAATAATTATTTTGATTTATTTACCATAAAAATATTGTAAATAAGCAAGATGTATTGTTTTGATTTATGTGATTACTATAGTCTCCTATATATTAATTGAGAAACAATTGATTACTCTAGCAAGTATAAGATTTTATTAATTAATATTTTTCAAAAAACTTACGAGAGATCGATACAACAAAGATTTATTTATAAGCTATTGAAATCACCTAACGAGACGTGGAGTGCGTATCAAATTTGTTTTCCTAACCCCTAGCCCCCTTTCTATTCATCACAACACCAAAATGGAATATTTGGAAGTGTTGATTGACAATCTGAAATGGTAATATTTTTTTAAGTTCAGTCCATTCTTTTCCTCAAATTGACATAGAACAGTTTTTAGTGATTAACTAAATGGGTCACGTGCATATTAAAATGTGTTTTACTTTAAAAATTGTTGCATACCCAAAATCAATATGAACCATCATCATTTTCGTTTAAAATTTTGTTACAATAAAAATATAGGGTTGGACAAAAAATCTAAATCTAAAAAATGAACCAAGTCTGATCCAAAAATGGTACTGAACTTTAACCAAAATTGGTCGATATCCGAATGGGTTCAAAATTTTGGTATCTAAAGAACTGGAACTGAACCCAATCCAAACAGAAATATTTCGGGTATTCGAACCATCAACGATTGAAGCCGGTAAGACCCGTCGCCACCATCCGCAGTAGATCTGTCAATTACCTTTTCTAAACAGTTCAACTGAACTGAAAAGTTTTGTCTTCACAAACCAATTAAAAGAAAAAACAATAAAAAACTTTGACAGATTCAAAATAAATTGGCAATAAAATAGCGACTATTTAACATGTTTTTTTTTATATACCGTTGCTTTATAGAAACATAGATATATGTCTTAAACCGTACTTATCATAATTTCAAATTATTATGTTTCACCAAAAAGTTACATAAAACTGGTCGGTTTTATTTTGTAATAGCTTCTTACACATTATACATATATAAAATGATGATCAACCTCGAGAATTTTGAACCATCTATGACATTATGGGTTTAGTTAAAATGAATGTTTATCCTTAAAACCGATATAACAAAAATATTCAAAATGATCATTCGGTTGCAACAATAATATCTATATTCCTTAATATTCACATTATTTATTATTAATTTTCATAAAATACTCATCGGTTATCGTATCTAAGGGTATCCATAGAAACTTTTTTTTGTCATCTCGATTTATTAGAAGCCAAAAGGCTGTCTTAATACAAAGATAAAAAGAAAGGCCCAAAGAACAAGGCCCAAATTAACAAGACAACTAGTGCAAACCGCAAAGCCCAACAACTTAAAAGCTCAAAGGAAAAAAGAGCAGAGCCATCCCTTTCTTCACTGATTTCGAAAACGTTGCCGGAAGCCTAACCGGAGAACCACCAGACACACCGGAACATAGAGATTCAGGAAAAGAGCAGCCAGACGCCATAGAAACAGGAAATCAGTAGCCAACCCGCATCATCGTTTCAGAGAAAATCGATTCAAACTAACCAAGATCTAAAAAATCTCAAAGAAAACTGAAAATCTAATAACAAAATCCATCTTTATAGATAATAATAAGCTCGAAGATGGGAACCACCACCCAGAACGGGAAAAGATCTCAGTTTTCCAAAATCATTCTCAGACAAGTGGAGTCGATTAAAATCACATAAACGATGTAAGGAAACAAAGAAAAACTTTACAAACTTAGATAAAACAAAATAAAAACATATGAAATCCACCGGAGATGGAGATGAATTTCAAGGTAATAGCCGGCTAAGATGATGCTTTGAGAGCCATCACTTACCGGAGAAGAAAGCCGGCCAAGACGGTGCTTTCGGAGCCACCGCTTGCCAAAGGCGTAGCCCGAGCGTCGGGAGTCAAGCACCGGTAACAGATCCGGCCAGCTTGACGGAGCCTCTCACTCTCTAAAGGAGGAAGGAGAGAAAAGAGAGAGAGAGAGACAATCCATCATCTTCGCTTTCTCAATCATCCATCTCTGTGAAAAGTTTGGAGGAGATAACAGAGAGGAGAGAGAAAGCTCTGTTGGTATCCATAGAAACTATTAGTTAAAGATCACATATATATTGTTTCCGTAAACTCTTTATATGGTTTTCTCATTTTTTGGTTTAAAATCACCAAATATATTAGGACTGGGCAAAAAACTCGAATTCGAAGAACCGAATTAAATCCGATCCAAAAAAGTAGTATATAACCTGAATCAAAATTGATTAAATATCTAAACAGATTTAAAATTTTTGTATATAAAGAATCGGACCCGAATGGGAACCAAAATATTTTGGGTATCCGAATCTATCCAAAATAAATTTATATACTTAAATATATTAATTTTTTAGATTTAATATATAAAAACCAGCCAAGATATATAATATATTTTTAAGTAATACAAAATAACTGAAATATATACAAATAATCAAAAATAAAATATTTAAAATAGCTAAAATATATACTCAAAACACTAAAAATACTTAATATACCTATTGATTATCTATCCAAGTATTCAAGTCAAACTAAGTTATATGGTAAGTTTATGTATTCTGATATATGTTATTCAAATTTATATGTAATATATTATTTTGTTTATAGATTCTTAGAAATGTAAAGTATATAACGAATTTAAAATTTCTGAAAATAATTTAAACAGGTAATCCGAACTCAAACCGAACCCGAAAAGATCTGAATAGAACCTAGACCAAAATTTAAAAATATTCGAATGGAGCTAAAATCTTTAACCTCGAAAATCTGAAACCTGAATAGATCCAAAACGAACCCGAAGAGGTACCCGAACGCTCATCCCTAAAATATTTTGTACAGTTCCCATAATAAATGATTCATAATATGCTATATTTAATATATTTGATACCCATTTTACCTTGAATATATCAAAGAATAGCTACAAAAGTATATAGAAGAAGATACAAATATATGTTATATTTTGAAATAACTAATTTAATGAAAAATAAGTAAATTATAAATTATTATGTTTGAGAAATTCATATATGCATTTGAGTATATGTGATTATAATATGCCGTGTCTATGTTTACAGGTGCAGATCAAAGCTCTAAGGTAAGCTGTAATAAATCATTTGCCTTTTCTTATCGTTTTGAAAGAAATTGTTAATGCTTTGTAGTTTGTATAGTCCTTTCTAGCATAAAGAGCCTCTCCGATGTCTTCTAACACGAGAAACCGTATTGAAGCAGGAGGAACACCAGAATGCTAGAGATTAGACATTCAAGCATGTGGAGGTCACCAACAACTTAAACAGATTCAAATTGTGACATCTTAAGTGGCGGATGGAAGGTTTCTGAAACAGAGAGCTGAAGAAGGATTTAGCAAATAAGGTACAAGCCTCATTTCATAACACAGAATCTTTGCATTGGATATGTCGAAGAACCTAAGGACAGATTCTTCAGCGAGAGGTTCTTTTTTTTAAAAGCGGCCTGATTTTGTAAATATTTGGTAGAAGATCTGTAGACAGGGTCAAAATCTTTAAATTTTAATTTGGTGATGCAACCTTTTGGAATTTTGTTGATTGTTAATTTCAGGACTGAGGCAGGTGAAGCAGCAGTGAATCAGGAGGATAAGATGGTTGTGCCTTTACGGAAGGAACCTGAGCTAGAGAAGAAACAAAAACCAGAGCATGAACCTGAACCGGAGTTTGGAGAAGAAAAGGAGAGTAAGGAGAGGAAGCAGAAAGCTTTAAAGGAGATAAAGATGGGGAATGCAGCACACAAGGCCTTCAAAACTGTATCAAGAATTACTCAGAACCACGGAAATTGATGATGAAGATAATTGTTTATCACAAACAGTTCTGCTTTTCATCTGGAGATGACAAAGGTATAGTCTTTATGTATATGTATATAGTTTTTTATGTATATTAGTCTACATTTTTTTGTGTGATTTCCTTGGTACATGGTTGAGTCCAAATGTGATCATGTTTGATTCAGTATTATGAATGAATTAATGTATAGCTTTTGTATATTAGTCTATATTAATTTGTTTGGTTCGTGGTTTGAGTCTAAATATGATTATGTGTGATTTAATATGATGAGTGAAGATATAGTTTCATATGTATTGGAAGACAGTGATTTGCTGGGCACGGGGTGTGTCTAAATGTGGATGTACTTGATTAAGTATGATGCGTGCATCAAAGATTTTGATAAGGCTGTTAAAAGAAGTAGAAAGCTTAGTTCAGATTTCAAGATAGTAGCTAAATCTTTGATCTAGGGGAGGGAACAGATCTGGGGAAGATGGAAAAAAATCTCGAGAGCTGAATGAGGCACTCATGAGTCAATAAAGAGTTAGCGCATGAAGAGTAATTTGATCCTAGAATCGGTGAGGCGAAAAATGAGAGGTATTATTGTTTTGCTAAATATCTTAGTAAAGGGAGTTATAATAACATCATTCTGTGTTTGTAGTACAGGTCATGAGTTTTCCAAGGAGCAGGGCTATCATGATGCTTTGAAACATCACACTGAAGCGATCAAAAATTATCCAAAAGACCCGAGAGTAAAGCCAACTCTAATCTTTTTTTTTTCTTTTTTTTTTGTCAACAGCCAACTATAATCATCTTATGTCCATCACTGTTGTATACAAAGGCTTCCCATATTTGATTGTTTGAATTTTTTCATTTACTTCTGAATTTCATATAGACATACAGGAACCAGCGTGTAAACACTTGCGTTGTTTAAACACACTCCTCATATTGCCACATTTCCTTTGTATTTGTCAGGTTCGTGGTCTTGAGTTCAATGCTATCACCCGAATCTACTTGCCTCTGGTGCTGGTGATGGTGAAATTTGCATTTGGGATTTAACTAAGCCTTCCGAGCCTTCTCATTTTCCACTTCTCAAGGTAAACCAATACCCACTTCCTACATGTACACGCATTTGCATGGTATAAACCGAGTTCATCTCCACTTCTTTGAGTTGAGCATCTTAAATATTACGAGGGTCTTATGCAGGGTACTGGTTCTGCCACGCAAGGTGAAATCTCCTTTATTTCTTGGAACAGAAAAGTTGAACAGATTTTAGCATCTACCTCATACAATGGTACCTGTCTTCTGGAATCGATGAACACCTACACATATCTGAAAACCTGAACTCCGTTACGCATCATTTCCAAATATGTTGCTTTCATAAGTCCTTTTCTTCGAATGCTGCTCATGTTTAATGAAAAGGTTGTCCCCTTATTTTCCCACCTCATGTTTGTGTTTATGTTTTGAGCTCTGTAATGATAGTATCTGTTGTTGAACTAGACGATGTGATTCTTGAGAAGTCTGTAAAATCATGAAAACATTGCCAAGTTTGATGCTTTTGATCTGTTTGTGATCATAAAAGCTGTTTATTTGCTCATGATGGCTTATTTGCTTAAAGTTCTTTGTTTGTGACTTTGTGTAGCTAATGAGGGCTCCTTGATGGTGTTATAGGCTATTGGAAGCTCAGTTGATCATATGAGTTGCTTTGGAGATGTTGCAGGACTCCTTCAGGAAACCGGTGAGATTAAAAACAGTAAGCTTATTAAAGCCTTCAAACTATAGATTCAATTTCCTGTTTATAATTGACTAATCAACTTTAACTGCTTTTCCTGTGTTGTATGAATTTGCAGCTCTAGATGCAGCCACTAAAGGTAACTGATACATACACTCTAGCCTCAGGTTCTTTCATAATGATCTTGATGTTTGTCTTATCTGATCATAGAGAACACTGATTATGTTTCCAAATATGTTTGCTTCATATGGTTTGTTAGCCTTGATGTCTACCTTTCAACTGTATTCACGGTTGTGATTTGAACGAGTTCTTTTGTGGTTCATATGCAGATTGAATGAGGAGATTAAATGCGTTGCTAATCTGGTGTCTCGGTTGTGTCATTAATATGGTTCTTTGAGTGTAAACCATGTAGTTTAGTGTTGTACACAGGGAGCTAATAATAGTGAGTATTTCTCTGCTTGTTAACATTTAAGCATATTCAAACTTCACCAAAAACTCTTAAGTTATTGTGCAACTCATTATAATCTGTGCATCTCATTTAAGGTACCTTTTCCTATCCAAACATACACTAGATCGGAGAACCGACCAGAGTCAGACAAGTGAAAACAGAGTGTTCTTGGCTCATGCTTGGAGGCAGGGCACAGAGAAACAAAGAAAATAATTCTTTACTGGATGGAAACTGGACAACGTTCAAGGTTTTTTCTGTGCTAACCTCCAAAATTAACCAACTCACCTCTTACTTCTTTCAGATTTTTCTCGACAAAGAAGAATGTATAGAGTAAGGTGAATCTCAAAGTTCTCTTCTTACCCCTTTTTACCTTGAATTGGTGAGTTAAATTTTGAATGTTTCTACTGCAAGACAGATTTTTCTTATTGATTCTCGATTATGAACTGCAGAGAGGGAAGAAAGATGAAATAAAATGCTCTGCCGCTTAATGATGGCCATGAGACTAAGGAGTAGTAATAAATCGCTACTTGGTTCATTCTCGAAAATAAGAACTCTGTTTGAAATGATGATATGATCTCAGGTTACATAAATCAAATTTTTGTGGAGGATGCTGAAGAGATTTTCAATGTGACCGAAATGAAGGATGTTGTGGTGATTAAGAGAATAAAAAGAAATATTTACAGAAATGATGATTAATAAACATTTAGTATTATTCAATTCAAACCAACAATTAGTTAAAATTGGTTTATCATTTTTATGTTTGTGTTTCTGTTTTGTTGGTCCGTGAATGTATAAGCATTGCCAGTCCGTGAATCCAGTCACTCCTATTTTTTATAATCCCAAAAACATGAGTCTTTGCTTTGAGTTCTCAATTTACAGTTACAAACAGTGATTCATGTTTTATCCACCAGAACCAGCTTTTAGAAGTCAACAAAAGAGCTAATCTATTGGTAAGTATCTTCACAAAAAAATAAAATTAATATAAATATATTTATAATCAACATGATTTTTTTAGTCCACATTAATTTAAAATTTTCAAATGAAAATAAGAAAAATCAACATAATTTTCAAACAAATAATGGAATTAATAAAGTTGGTGAAACAAAAAATTTATATTTAATATATCCAATAGTATTATAAAATTTATGATAAGATATATCTATATGTGAAAATTTTATCAGGTGTGCTGTCGTGGACGCAGGAGAAGAGAAAATGTTATTCTTTATATACATATATATATATATATATATATATATAATTTGTTTATATTAAATACAAGAAAAATCTAAAGATTTGTTCCTTCTTAATGTAGTATTATAATAGTTAAATGAAACAAGTAAAAATAATTTGTGGCTTTAATAAATTAGATATAGAAAAAGTTATCAGCATTGCTTCATTCTTAAACCTTCACGTCGATATAAGATTTTTTTGTTAAATTACAGTTTGGTTTACTTTAGTTTTTTTTACTAAATTATTTGATATGAAGCGGTGCGTAACTAGAGTAAAAAACTTGCTAGAAGTATCATATTTTATTAGTTTCTAAAAACTAATTTACAAAAGTATTTTAAATAACTTGAGAAAATTCCAACAAATAATTTTGTTATTAGATAGAGTTCCACAAACTCTATAATAATTAACAAAACATAATCAGTAAAACACTAAAGATTAATTAAAATTTCATTCAAAATATAATTATGAACTAAAACAAAATATATATTCTACTATGTTTATTATTTGTTAGTTTATAATACTTTTTTCAGTTAGGAATATATTTTTAAGAGATGCTTAATAAAAATAGTTTAAAAATGTTATACACCCGCCCGTAGGGCGGGTAAACCACTAGTCATCTAACTATATTAAAAGGAGGATATCAAGCCCTCTAAGCTATGCCACATCAGTTCATAAAATCTGCCAATCATAATTATCTTTTTTGACACGTCATTTGTTCTTAAGTCGATAATGAATAATGATGGGCTTCTTACAAACTTGCTCATTTCTTTACAGCCCAGATCAAGCCCACTTCTGAAACTTCGATCGTCTCTGCCTCCACTTCGTCTTCTCCGTTACAGCTATCCATCCTATCAATCAATTGTGTTCTTTATTCCTTTCTTTATGGATTCGTTTCACCTCCCTCTCTTTCTCTTCATGTATAAATTGCTAAACAATTTCGTCTAAACTTACTTCTAAGCAAAACCCGAAAGCCTACTTTGAAGAGTCTAAAGCTATGGTGATGATCAGGTATGCCCCTTCTTTCTAATCTGTCTTCTCCCCTTTCACTTTGTCGATATCATGTAACTGAAATAACACATGGACAAGGCACTGTCGTACAAGGTTTCGTTATCGATGAATAAAGATTTACTGTGTTACTGAAAACAACCCCACTATCAGCATCTCTCACAATTCCGTGTTGTCCGAGATTGAATGGAACTGCTTTTCCATGATTCGAAGAGATCCAGTTTTAAGCCCTCAGAGTATTTCGAAGACAGCTGTGACGTGACCGAGGAGACGATCTGTACGGTAATTTGTATCTTCAATGATCCGAACTATAAAATCAGGATATTGATATCGCTTTCCCAAAATAGTGCAACCTCACCTCAGTCTCTGAAATGTTAGTTATTGGTTCCGCAGATGTAGCCGGCCATCTCAGGCTAATTGATGGCCAACAACACCAGCAACGCCCTATACTTGAGACCTTTGAGGGAACAATGAAAGGGCGAGTCTCCGTTCATCTGCAGCTTAAAGAGTAAGAAAATTCTATTTCCCCTTTTAATGAACCTTATCATTGACTGTGTGTGTTGTGCGTACAAGTTTAATCCCAGCAACAATTAAATTTTCATATGCAGAGGACCTCTTATAAATTATCAATTGCATCTTACGGTAAATTATCTACCCTGGTTCGTTCTTCAATACCCAACATTCATTGATGAGCAACTTTTAGCTAACTACCTAACATGTTTTAGCTTAGCCGAGATCCAAAGCAATAGTGCGTTAGTCAGTTCAACAGAGGTGACAAAGGTGGATACTTTTACTAGCGATATCTTGGCTTCCCTCAAGAAGGAAATGTCTCAGGTACTAAAACTTTGTTATATAGAAAGAAATATGAGCACTTGCAAACTAAGCTAACACTTGCAATTTAAGAAAAAAGATTGCATATTTTGAATTTGCATTGGTACAAATGATGATGAGCACCACAACACTGGTTGGTATTATATTGCTTGCAGTTGCACCGGCTGCTAGACAAAACTTTATAAATGGCCAGCCTCATTAGCCTGCCCAAAAATGCAACAACTAAAACGCCATCAGAGTAGCCAAGTAAAGTATCACAGACTCCTGCTTATCTACTTATTAAGCAACACAGGTATCTAGAGGAACTCTCCTTTCATCCACAATGGCGACAAGGCTACTTTTGTGCGTCTTGGTGATTCCGGTACTGAGCTCAAATAAAGACAAGCGTTTGAGCTTATGGACAACCATTTCGAGGTAACTTAGGTTGTCATAATTTACACCAACCGCTTTATTCAAACTCAGAAACATCATATGTGCGTCTGCAGGCAAATGGAGATATCGGACCTGACCATGAGGAACCAATCCCCACAACCCTACTGGATACAATTAGACAGACCTACAAATACAAGGTGAAGGTTACAGAGTAAAACTTCACCGCTAGAAGAGAGGACATTACAATCACTAAGGTTGTCTGCCTTGCTGTCCTACCCACTACCCCACCAGCCATGTAGAATCCTGCGCAATCGCGGACGATAGTGGGAGCAACATTGTGCCCATCTTCAAAGTGGAAAACTCTGGCCTTGGGACAAATAGCTACGCATCAGGTTCTGTAGAGGCAACTGCAGCAAGACAGGCCAATGACGAAGGAGAAGCCAAGCGTTTTAGACATGGAAACTAAGAGCTAAGAATCTCCACCTAGACAGTCAGAGGCTGACTCACGCGATCCTCACACCATCAAGTTTCTATTTGAATATAAATTGCCACCATTTTGTAGTTTTCCTATCCCGTTTAGTTTCCTCTCTCTCATTTCGGTTTAAAACTTCCTATGCAAATAAGCAGCCCAACAAATTCTACAAAGCACTTTCAAAGTATCATGTGCATCTCCTATCACATTTACGTTCGAAAGTAATCATTTATTTTAAAGAGGTAGAGGACATATGCTATTATATCCGGACAACGTGTATAAACTTAACTACAACTTCCTCATTATATTGTTCATGATAAGAGTCAAGCAAATTAGACAAGTCAACTATACATTCGATAAGCTGAAACATAGAATATTAGCCAAACAAATAAATGGGTTTACGTTGTTGATCCAGTAAAATCTTATAGGGACAATTATAACACGCTTAATTATCATCTACTAAAATTTAAGGAAAAAATTAGTCAAATAAAAACATTTTAAATACAAAAAAACTTATAAAATACTACCCATATATAAGAAAAAAGTATTTATATTTTTGTGGGTGTGAGACAAATGAATCATAAAACAGAAATACAAATGAATCATTATAAATAAAACTACTATGAATTCTTTGGATGCATTATACTATTAAATATAATTTTCAAATATATGTCTACATCATATTTATATATATCTATTACATTTCACAATTATCCATTGAATACAACTGTTTTGCATTTTTACATCACAATTCTATTTAAAAATTCTATATAACAATACAATTCAAGTGTAGTGTGGACAAAACGCTATTTTACACTAAATTAAATTCAGGCTATAACTGATAGAAAATGTCCACATATGATTTAAAATAACTAATCAGAATATAACAAATAAATATTTGAATTTATTATTCTAAATTGTAAAGATATTCAAAATGATTGTTTCTTTAAAAAATTAAAATTAATATCAAATAAATTAAACTCACAAAAGCAAAAACATATTTAAAATAAATTTCAATTAATATATATATATATATTAAATCTTTGGAAAGTTAACAAAAAATAATTTTAAAGAATGAAAGACTTCCAAACAGTTAAAGCTATATATTTTGTCATCCAGTTAAAGCTACATAAATTTGAAAGATCAAAAATATTCGTAATTTAAGTTGTACGCTATTGAAAAGATTTACTCATTACTAACCTAAATTTTAACCACCTAATACTTATTTTACAAGCTGTCTACAAGCCAAACTCTCATATAAGCTAATCAAGTAAGCTATTATGAGGTGAATCCAAAGATCAGTGTAGTTAACAATTTTTAAAAAAATATACAGGTCATTAACAAAAAATAAACTACTGGTGACTTATACTCTCAATATAATTTACTAATAAAAATTATAAGAGCTGTTCTTATGTTAAATTTAATAAAACAATTGGTATTGGCTAAATGACAATATAAAATAAATATATGAATAATAGTTACTAGAGATTCATCAAGATGACAAAATAATATATAAGATATTAATCAACCAATTAGAATAAAGAACTTTGACAATTTCTAACGGTTATGGATAAAATATAAGATTACAAATGGATATATTATTAAAAAGATCTACTAAATTTTTTATAGGCAGTTAACAACTTCGAAAACATTGTAAATCCCTTTCTCAAAAAAAACTACGAAAACATTTACAAATGTTCTAACAGTTTCTATGATTCTTAAAAAATTGTTATGTAAGACTACAAACATAAAAATATTATTTATTTTATCATAAATTTACACCAAAAAATATGTTTTGTAAAGATTAAACTATTATAAATTGTCATGCATTACATAATCATATCCGTTTCATTACTACAAAATATATATAGTTAATAACATCAGGTAGAACAAGAGATTTAATATTTCAAATTTTTTATTATATCTCTTAAACAAAATAATATTTAGAATAATTAAAATTCATTATAGCTATTTTGTTGTCTATTATCTAACAATTAAATCACTTAATATAAACTAAAGTTCATTGTATATTGTTGTGATAGTAAATTTAAAATATAAATATTATACTATCAAATATACATTTGAAGAAGATAATAAGATTCATGTATATACAAAAATGTACACAATAAATAGAACAATCATACATTTATTGTGAGTATTTGTAAAATACAAATCAAAATTAAAAATTATGATATATTTAAAGGGTTTACTAAAAATAATTACAATACTATACCATAGTTTTCTTTGTACTGCAATTTATATTTTATATACGATGCCAGTGATGACAAAATATGATACCAATATATTTATAACACAATTTATACGTTTCAGAAAACAAATAAATAGATATATAAATAAAATTTAGCATAAAGTATACCATTTTAAAAACAATATTATGACATAATATTTTAGTTATATGTTAATAAGAATAAAATATTTAATTTCCTTATGTTTAATAATTTAAATTATCATACAATTTATATCATCAACATACATATCCGCGCGTAGCGCGGTTAAATGATCTAGTCAATAATAAAAGAAGAATAAAAGCATCAGATAGACTATCCACGTCGGTCAAAAAAATCGTCCAATGGGGAGCTGTTTTTTTGCCAAGTCATATGGGGGATGGACTGTTTTCTTTCCTCGATCCGTAAGATGTAAGATTTGGCCCAAAAACCCAATCCAAAATAAACCCTACAAAGCTTAAGCTGAGACGATGAATCTCTTCTGCTTCTCCTATCTTTGTTGTTTCCACTTCTTCAACTGATCGTTGATCAATCCACACACTACTCCATCCCTGTGCAATGAACCCTCTGAAAATCTCATTTATGGCTTCCTTTAGCCTTCCTCTCTCTAGGTTTCTATATAACACTCCTCCTTTTCCCAGATTTGTTACACACCATAGCTCCTCATATTTCGTTATTCTATCTCCTGCTCTTATCGCAATCTTCTAAAATGGCAAATCTTCAATTGCTTCTGTTTGAGTTGAAGGCTGGTCAGTGTAAAGAGACTGTTGTTGCGCGTCTCTGGGAAGCTAGGAATGTAAAGAAAGGTGGGAAGCTTATAGGGATCCATATGGTTCTGATAAACCGATAAGGTAATTCGATTCCACTGAATCTGTGTTTCTTTTAACTCATCGGAGAATTTTTGCTTTCCAACACTACCTTATCTTATACGAGATCGAGTCCTCGCTCAATGTTTTGTTTCTTTACCTCATCACATAAAATTGGATTTGTAACATTTGATTGTTTTCTTATGGTTGCAGTCCACGCTAATTCAGGGGGCCAGCTGTTTGTGTCTGTGTTTTTGATGGTCTGGTCTCAGCTGTTGAGACATAGGTGTTTTTTCGTTAAGCTCTTTTTTTATCAACTGTTGTGCATAATCTGAAGGCACTGCATACTAGATAAAAGTTGCATTATACAATGAAGCAAATGTCTTTTGTATCCCTATTATGTGATCCCTCTTATGTATTTTCACGTTATTAATCTCTTAGTTGTTGACTAGGTGAAAACATGTTCCCACTTTTGAACACGTTCTGCAGCAGCATAAAACTAGAGCTGGAGCTGGTGTACAAAGACCAAATGCTATGCGATGATGCAATTTTTCCCAGAAATAGTGAGGTCATGACCTTTACTCCTCGCTGAATGCACCATCCTCCATTTGTTTTGTAAAGAAATCTACTCAAAAGGACAGGTTAGTTCCATAACTTCTGTACAACACTTCATCAGGCAACCTGGTTTCAAAACAAAAATTATTCGGTCTCAGAGCATTTGGGTTGACGTTTGTAAATCTTGCGGTGAATGTTGCTGCCAAACCATTGTGAAAAGCCTAGAGCCATTTTTGAAATGACTTAAAAGAAGCAGAGGACTGATGTTTCTTCTGCACTCTTCTCTGTATTTTTGTTTCTTTTATACAGTCAGTAATTTTAGAGTTCTAACTATTCTATCTATCTTTAAACTCTATTGCTTCTGATTCTTGCTGCAGTCTGCTTTTATTGATGTTTTGGTAGTAGTATGCATTTGAGACTGTCTTTCCTTTTCAGTTGACTATTTGTTAGTTTCTGACTTTGTATATCAGTTTTAAGTTGACGATTCATATGGTAAAGCATATTAGAAACTGCCCCATGTAAAGTTAATTCGATTATTTTTTCAATAAACACCAAGATCTGAGATTAAAATGTAATGTCTAATATATAGATTGGAAACAAAAATTACTCACCCTTTTAATGTAAAATTCATCCGCAATGACAAACACATAAGAAAGAAAATCTAATCTGATGGGGCTAATCGGGTTGGGGAACAATAATGTTGATGACCAAAATAAACACTACAACAAAAAAATAGCTATTATATTATTAAGAAGACAATGAACCTAACCTTTTAACAACTATGTGGACGAAATCATGTTTCATCTTTGAGAATAATGATCTCACTGGGAAGTAAAATTCCATTTATAGCTTCATTCAGAAAACATATTTATATCAGATTTGAGTTTCTTTTTTACCTTTTCAGTTTTTTCATGGTATGACAAGTGTGAAGAAATTGGATATTAAAAAATTACATAAACTATAATATATTAACTGTATCCTTTAACAAAATAAAGTAACATTTTTTTCTATTCTATTGTTCAAAATAACTCTATGCATACGTTAAAAACAATTAGATCAACTTTAGAAACAAAGTTTTAATTCCATTATTCAATTTGATAAATACAGACAATTTGCGATTGAAAGATAATTGAGCTAAGCCTTTTATAAAAAAAGAAGAAGACAATTGAGCTATATCAGTAGAGTAAAAACCACATTGTCAAAAACTTTTTCCTTTTTTTTTGTCATCAAAAAACATTTTCCCTTTATAAAGGTGATATTTGTAAATAAGTCTTTTTTAAAAAAAAATGAGAGATATATAATTTATATTACATGTGCGAAGAAAATATGATTGAAGAGTTATATTTGATTCAGTGTATAATATATTTGTTTGAGTGGAAATTTTAGTTTTTCTTATACTGTTTGTAATCGTTAGATTAACATAATCACCAAATTAATACAACAAATATTCCTTAAAGTTATCTTATATAATTAAAAGGAGTATAAAATCTAATCTATAATATATAAATTGTCTTAAACACATTTTGTTGTAAAACACATCGGTTTACAACAAAGAGAAGTTCATCAAATTAATAAAGAAAAATTCATTAAGTCAAAGTATATAACAAAGCAATTCTTAAAGGGGGGTGTATTGAATTAGAGGTTTCAAAAGGTTTTGGGGTGTTTTAATTTTAGTGGGATTTAGGGGAGTTTTGAATTTATTTGGGTGATTTTGATGAAATCAAAAAACTAAAAATAAAAATCTGTAGGTTATTTGATAAGATGATATATAGAGTTGTTTAGGTGATTCTACTACTCGGTACTGGTTAGTCTATAAACTTCGATTACCCTTTAAGTAAAGCCATTTCCTTTTCAGATGGCCAAACAGTGTGAATTTTTATGAAGTTGATGTTTCGGAGCAGCTTGGTTAAATTAAGAGAATTAAAAGTTAGATGCTTTATCCAGAGCTAATGCTGTACATGTGTAGATTTATTGGACGCTGGAGTGGCAAAGAAAAACATAAGATGAGCTCTTGTAATACTCTCTGTCAGGTCCCTTATAACGAGAGGAAAAGCTTATATGATGCTGAGTTGTTGCGTCTGAAGAAGAAGTTGGATTCAAAATTGAGCATTACGCACCAACTTCGTCTTGATCCGGATCAGAGGTATCGAAAGCATCTGAAAAGGAATATGCTTTGAACCATTGGATGGTCACCGGTTTGTTTCAAAGCTTGATCCAAAACCATAAACATGACTTTTATAACATTTGATATGTACGACTTGATACGTGAGAAAATTCAGTCTCACAAATTCTCATTTGCAAAGGTTCTTTATGCTCTGGTTTGTATTTGCAACTACATAGCAGTCTCTCTGGTTAGTTTTTCTGTCCATTTCTTGGAAGTTTTTAATGTTCGTCTCCTTCGTTACATTATGGTGGTTATAACTCCAGTTTTCTCATTCACTATTTTGTCTATAATGTTTTTTTTAATTGTCCAAATAACACCTATATAGATGGTATTCTGCGGGAACTATTTTTAACTAAAAATAAAGGTAAAGTCTCCTAAAATCCTTATCACAAAATCATTTCCTAAATATTGTTTAAAATTGAATAACAGTGGATTTGATATGGGTTTTAAAAATTGTTAATTGAATAACAGGAGATTACAAATGATTTTCAATAACTTTGTACAAATTCTATGTTCAATAACACTTGATTTAGAAAGAGTTTTTAAAATGATTGGTTGAATAACAGTAGATTTTAACAAAATCCCAAAATCTCTTAAAACTCTCATTCCAATACACCCCCCAAAGTCTTTAAGCTATCTCCTTCTTTATGTAAATTTTTAATGGTTTTTATTAATATTATGTACAATTATTTTGTCTAAGGGAACACCAAATTGCCCTTAGAAATTTCATTTCTAGACCCGTTACCAATAGAAAAGAATCATAGTAAATAGCAAAATAATTTATAGCTCCTACACATTACAAAAAAATATCCTAATAATTAACTTAGTAATATTTTCCATTTAAATATCACTACCATGCCAAAGATGAATGTCTTTTTTTTTTTTTTTTTTGTAAATTGGCATTAAAAGATGAATGTCTTATTAACATGCATTCTACACGACTACGTAAATCAAAACCTCAAAGGCAATAAACAACAACTCTTACACAGTGCACGCAGATCAACTACTTTCAAATCTCGAAACACTCTCTCAAGACGTTCAAGGATATTTATCTCTAGAGTTACACAATCATCAAGATCTACCATACGACATGTCATCAATTATCTCCAACACTAACTGGAGCTGCTAAAAACACCTGTATTTACAAAAAAGACTAAGACTCAAACAATTGACCATCTATCCACCTCCCTCTTTTATAAGGTATAACGATCTCATAACCAAATGTTCATCAGGTAAAATTTTATTATATCAAATAAAATTTTGAAAGAAACTATATTGATGCTGGCCTCCATCATCTACAGGCATCATCCTAAAGTTTATATTTAGATGCATTTTAGCTATACGGTATAACCATGCTACGCGGGAAAGAAACGATGTTGGAGGAGTATACATTGATAAAATTGGTTGGAACTTGGAAGTGAGACCATTATTTGGGTGACTAATGTTGGAAGGTTGGAATTTGGAAGTGAGACCATTATTTGGGTGACTAATGTTGGAATCACTGTAAAAGAATATTGCATGGAGTATGAGTTAAAAGACTCAGTTGATAGTCCACCGTTCTACAAGCAACAAGCTACAATTTTCTGCCACCCGAACAAAATTAGCCACTGATATTTGTATAAGCAAATCACTAAGTTAGTCTATTTCATTTGAAACATTTTCTTCAATATATATATATATATATATATATATATATCTTAATATTGTAATTTTAAAACGCAATAACTATTGTTTAGATTTGTGTTCATCGCAGTTAAAGTAAATTATCACTCTTCTACGATAACAATTCATATGCTATGTCTCTAACATATAAACTTCCTAATGTCATACATCAAAAAAAAATTCAACTTGCATCAGTTAGTTGCATCCCACTATTTGAATACGTACCCATCAATACCAATAGCAAAAAACATAAGAATCTCCATTCTAAATTAAACAACAAATCAGTAAAAATATTTATAAATTTAAATAACACAAATGTCAAATAAACCGCGCGTAGCGCAGAGCAGGCATACCACTGGATAATATAAAGCGAAAATCTTACTATCAAGCAAAATAATAATTAAAAAATGAAAACAGTTGTCTTCTGGAAGATGGTTTTGAAATATGAAATAATGTTTTTCTGCTGATTAAATTAGTTTAAGACATAATATAAAGTCCACTTGTGTAATTGCGAACGCGTTTGGTGGTAATATTACAAAGCGACACACATTGAGTCATCGTTTCATTTACTCACCTTCCCTTTTCTCCTCCCTCCATTTTCAGTTCCCAGAGGAAGAATCTTTTGCTCTTCCCAGCTTCCATTCCAAGTCCAAGATGCACGCCAAAACAGATTCCGAGGTGACGAGCATCGCTGCGTCGTCACCAGCCAGATCTCCGCGTCGACCAGTCTACTACGTCCAATCGCCGTCTCGTGACTCTCACGACGGAGAGAAAACAGCAACCTCCTTCCACTCAACTCCGGTACTTAGTCCGATGGGATCTCCGCCGCATTCTCAATCCTCCATGGGCCGCCACTCGCGAGAATCCTCCTCGACCCGATTCTCCGGATCCTTGAAACCCGGGTCTCGGAAAGTCAACGACAGCTCGAAGCGGAAAGGACACAACGGCGGAGAGAAGCAGTGGAAAGAGTGTGCGATGATTGAAGAAGAAGGGTTGTTAGATGATGGAGAGAGAGATCGTGGTCTGCCTCGTCGGTGCTATGTCTTAGCCTTCATCGTTGGATTCTTCATCCTCTTTGGTCTCTTCTCTTTGATTCTCTACGGAGCTGCTAAACCTCAGAAACCAAAAATCACTGTCAAGGTTAGTGTTCTTAGATTTTCAGATCTGATTCAAGAATTCGATTTTTTAGATCTGAAAATTTGCAGAGTATAACATTCGAGACGCTCAAGATCCAAGCTGGTCAAGATGCTGGTGGTGTAGGAACGGACATGATCACCATGAACGCGACTCTGAGGATGTTGTATCGAAACACAGGAACTTTCTTTGGTGTCCATGTAACTTCAACTCCAGTCGATCTCAGCTTCTCTCAAATGAAAATCGGCTCCGGTTCTGTAAGTCATAAGTTGGAACAATACTTTTGGGTCGGGTTCGAATGTTCTTGTCGGATTCAAGACTTTTGAGCAGAGAATTTTTAGACCATCTAGGACTTGCAAGTGTTTCGGTTCAGTTTTAGATCGGTTCGGGACAATCTGCGATTAGAATTCCCTAAATTGTTTTTTTTTCTACATCCAATAAAATTCAAGTTTAGCATAATCTTCCAACACATACAACTGATCGTTCTGATGTTTTATTCTTTTGGTTTTATGAAATTTGCAGATTAAGAAGTTTTATCAGTCAAGGAAGAGCCAGAGAACGGTATTGGTACATGTGATCGGAGAGAAGATTCCTTTATACGGAAGTGGCGCGACATTGATACCGCCAGCGCCTCCCGCTCCACTTCCGAAACCTAAAAAGAAGAAGAAAGGAGCTCCAGTTGTTATTCCTGACCCGCCCGCACCTCCTGCACCCGTGCCCATGAAGCTCAGTTTCGTTGTTCGATCACGAGCTTACGTGTTGGGGAGGCTAGTGAAGCCCAAGTTCCTCAAGAAAATCGAGTGTGACATCAACTTCGAACACAAGAATCTCAATAAGCATATACCTATCACCAAGAATTGCACCGTCACTACTGTTTGAAGAACGAATAAAAAAATCAGTTTTAGTTGAGGAAAAAAAGATGGCGTATATGGTAACGTGATTACAGCTCTACGGGCAGTATTTCGGGTTGTCTGGGCAGCGCGTGGTAGATGCCTGAAGGAGAGAACCTTTGTCGGTGGCTTTAATTTACTTGAGTGGTTGGTTTTGGTTACTTTATTTTATTTTATCTGTGAAAAAAAATATAATTGAGTGGACACGAGGAATCACATTCTATTTATTTGTTTTTTATCTTTTTCGTTTCGAGAATATGTTAATTCATTTATTTTGATGCGATGATGGACAATACTTCTTATACTCTTCTTATATGCGAAGCAAATATTATGTTTCCTTCCTCTTTTGTTAAACCAAAATTTATGGGCTTCTTCCGCTCATAGGCTTTTTCTGTCTATAGTCATTTAGACCTTTGTTTCAAAAAAAAAAAAGAACTTTTTTGTTCGACAGTCGTTTTAGACCTAAAACTAAAACAGAATACATCAACACTTAAAAAAAATAAGGAAAATTGTTTTTTAGGCCAAAAAATACTAACATTATCTTATTAGTCTAATCTAGTATGCTTTCTGTCCTATTAGACTAATAATTTTCAAAATGACAACAATATTCTTAAATTATAAATTTAAACTAGGTGGTAACCTGCGCCTTGCGCAGGATAAATAAACTAAAAAAATTTATAAATTTTAGTTAATAGATACTAAAAGAGAAAGTCAATCTTATAATGATGGTTGGTTGTCTGGTACAAACCGCAAGAGGATATCAAGGAGAAGTTAAACAGAAGCATTGAACATTCTTGTCACACTAAAAGATTAAACTATGAAACCAATTCTTTTTTTTGTCGAAGCATAGATTTTATCTCCCCTAAAAGCAAAACAAACGAAAGTATCAGATATGAAAAACATAATATATTTACTGTTTAAGCGATATATAGAATAAGAACAACTCACTTTTGCATCTACGGAAACCATTTCAATGGTCTCTTCACCAACAGCCGAAAACTGCTTTCAAAGTCTTATGACTTTCACTTTAGTCTTCTATATAGAATTTTTTTACTTCAAGTGATAGATGAAATTCATGCCGCTCATTTTCTTTGCTAGTTTTGAAACGTGTAGGTTACGATATCGTATCTCTTCGCTTAGTATGATATATATATAATCATAAGTGTAGGGTTAGGTCCACGAGATTTGAGTGAAATGAATATTCCATAGCCACAATTCAATCATTAAAATCTCTGATTGTTCGTTTTCAATTTAAAATTTTGGAAAATATTATATGCAAGGAAACAAAAAACAGGAAAGAATATTAATCATGATATTTGACCATAAACTTAACCGGATCGAATTGTAGAAATTGACAAATAATTTGTCTATCACCATTTATGATGATTTCTCTATTACAAAAGTTTTGGTGCTTAAGTTAAGGGATTGACTGACAATTAATATGGACTTCCTTTTTGAATGTATTGAACAATCAATCATGATTTCGTTTACAATATATTCTTACCGCCATATTAAATGTTTAAATAAATCTTATAATCTCAAGTGACATATGCTTTATATGACATATATTATATAAAAACGTTTATATTGTCAAGTCCCAAAAAATTATGACGTATAAAGCAAAAACAATAATATTTTAAGCAAAATAAATGTTATGTATCAAAGTTTTTGAAAAGAACATGAATATGAACAGTTTATATTGTCCAGCCCAAAAATTAGTATTAACTTTTCTATATTAACCGAAACCAGAATGCGTTTTGAGGACTGCATATATCCGTTTCTTATTTTTGGCTATTGCATAAATTAAGGTCAAACATAAATTTAGGAAAACAAATTAAATAAATGTAGGAAAAGACTATTATTTGATTTGATATTAAAAGACACCATAAAATCCCACATTTATTTAAATACTAAGGTTGATTCCCTATTTATTTACTTGAATTATATAACTTTTGTCATATATAATAAGATTATATATATTTATTATATTTACTTGCATTATATAAATTTTTATGATAATATATAGATTGATATACAAATTTTCAATATTAAAAAAATAAATAAATTGTAACTAATACTTTGTAAAGAATGAAATTCTACAAATTTAACAAACAATTTAAAAATAAAATGTAATAATATAATTGATATTGTTATTTACCATTAAATACTATATAATATTGTTGTATGAATTTAGAAACATAGTTGGAGATGGAAAATAAAATATTACTGATAGGGTTCAAGTCATGTATATATAGTGATAACTGATACGGTTAGTTCCACGTCGATTTGAAAGAAAACGAATATTCTATCCCTAAAATTATAAACCTAATAATCTCTACTTTTAGTTTATAATTTAAAATTTTTGAAAAGTTTTATAACTAAGAAATCAACAAATAGGAAACAATGCTAAATATGATTTGACTCTATGAAACAATATTAACTATGCGATTTGACAATATTAAGGAATCCAATAATTTATATGGTCAAAATCATTTGTCTGTCATTTATGTTGATTGCTTAGTTAAAAAAAGTCTTGGGGCTTAAATTAATGGATTGCAAAGACTAAATTTAGTATCGTACAATCATTTAAGAGACTAAATCAATTATATCTGCTTATTCAAGTTCTAAATATATATTCAAATCATCATCAACTAAATGATATATGTATAGACGATATTTTGGAATACTACATGTAATTTACCATTACATAAAAATATCACATGAAAAAAAATATTACATGAAAAAATAATGATGCTAGATACGGGTGAAACAAAATGTTAAGATAATTCGTCCGTATGAAAAAAAGTGTAGGATAGATACCATAGTATTTTAAATAATTATGAAACATATGATATACGATTAAAATCTCTGCGATTTTTGGATGAGTATATCGAATGCATTTGATTAATAACTCGTGTAGTAGTACATGGTAAATAATAATGGAAAACATTAATCGTACACATTATATCTTAGGTTAGTCAATTAGAAAAAAGCTTAGAGTATATTAGTTAAGTTATAATTTAATGATCAATGGCATGTATTGTAATTACTCTAGTTAACTAAGGGTCTTTGAAAATATTGTGAGAGAGCATGTGGTGATGACACATAGGAAATGACACTATTGTAAATCACACATGAACTAAAGGTTATTTATTTCTAATGCTCCTAAAATGATATATAAGGGATTCGTAATTAAAATTAATAAATCAAGATTTTAATTTTAAATTCGTAATTATATATATTTAAATCATTATAATGTATGTAGATATATTTTATATTATAATTTAAATAACATAAAACAAAAAAAAAATCCAATCTAAACCTTATTCACCCCCCCCCCCCCCCCCACTCCCCCCCTCCGCAACCCCCGACGAAGTCTCCGTCTTCTCCCTTACTCCCTGCGACGAAGACTGAATCTCCTCCACCCTCGACGACGGCTATTTTTCTCCGGCGTAGTGTGTTCTCTGATTTTCCTCTCACGGTGTGCTTTTCATTTCTTCTTCTTCGATTTCATTTTTTTTGTTCTAATCTCGTGTCTACTTTCATGTGTGGGAGAAGCTCTTCATCTCCGGCGTGAATCTCTCAATCTCCGGCGTGAATCTCTTCTTCTCCTGTTGAAATTGAAGGTAAGTCATCTCTTTTCCTTGGTATTTCGTTTAGTTCTTTTGATTTCTCATGTAGATCTTACTATGTTCTTCTAAGGCCTAACTATAGTTTCATACTTTCAAAACCAGTCCTGATGACCACCACTGATCAGTAGCATTCATATCAACATGAGTTTTAGCTATGATTTTGCAATGATTTTAGACAGGATTTTTATGAGTGACAGTTTAACATAATCTTTAGACATGATTTTTATAAGTAATTATTTGACGTATTTTTAAACCACAAATGAGAACATACAGTATACCCTAAACAAGACTCTAAACCACAGGATATCCTTTGCAGCAAACAAGATCAACATGAAACTTAAACAAAGTTTCGAAAAACATGAAACAAATTTAATATAAATCATTTTTTGTAGTCTGAAAAACATGAAACAAAGTTGCGCCAAACTGAAACAAAGTTAATAGAAATCAAGCCAATGTAGTCTGAAAAACTGAAACAAAATCCTCTATAACAATTTTCTGTAATTCTTCAAGAGAGGAGTTCAATTCCAAAGCAAGTAACCTTCCCCCTTTCTTTTCATCAACTGTAAAACTCCAACCTGAAGGTATAACCAATTTCCAAACACCACATGAAGCATAGATATAAATCATGGTAGAAACAATGTGAAATTTTTGTGAAAATTTTGTGAACAAACATAGAAGATGGCGTGAGAAGATCACAATTTTTTTTTTTTTGAAAAAATTGATTTTTTTAAAAATATATGGAAACTGAATATTTCCAAATATTTTCTTCCCATATTTTTCGGAACTAATTATTCTTATCCGTAGAATACAGTAAATGAGTAAAACTTGGTTTCTACATGTTTTTAGATTTAGAGTAATGTGTAGATTTCGGTTTCTACAGTTTTCTTGATTTAGAGTAATGTGTAGATTTTGATTTATACGGGTTTTAGATTTATAGTAAAGTGTAGATTCTGATTTCTACATATTTTAGAGCGATAGGTTAAGCGCGGAATGTGTATTCTAAATATTTTTAGAACACTCACGTATTCTAAATTTAGTAGATTCAATGAAATAAGTGGATTTCAATTTCTACGCCGTAGAATGCCAATTCTACTTTCTGTAGAATAGAATCTGAAATTATGATTTAAACATCTTTAGAACTGGAAAAATATCGTTAAGTTGATATAGGTACTTCATCAGCACTTACTGTTTTTCTAATTTTTTTTGTTGTTTGTAAAACTATTTATTTAATTTATTTTCAAAAATACTAAAGGGTATTAAAGGCGTAAAAAAAATTAAAATTAGCCTAATGAGACAATGATAGTGTTTTTTTGCCTAAACGTTGACCGACTAATTAATAATTTAAGTGTCCGTTTAATCATTCTAGACACTAAACGTTGATTCACCGCCAACTTAGCACCTAACTTTCTTAAACATTACCGTAAATAGGTACTAGAACAGTTACAAGGGTAGAAAACAGCGACTCCGTTATAGCTTGAAACCGACTAAGAAGAGGATGAATCTGATGTGAGTGAAAAGATGCAGGGAGTGCGTAGCTCCCCACCGATGAAACACAAGAGACCGTAAGAGAACCTCATCAGGTTTCACATCTTTGGGTGTCCGAAACAGCACACAGATTGACATATGGCTACTAGACGTCAGACTCTAAGAAAGAGTCAACTCCAAAACCCTATCTCTGCTGCTACCATTTGGCTTTGCAGCCGCAGTATCCCGAAGACGCGCCCTTCTACAAGATCAATCCGGTCAAAAAGGTGTCCGCTTCAGGTGGAGATATCCAAGAGAAACTACCGTCGTCCCTCGATTCCTTTATAACAATCAGAAAAGAAACTCTATATCTTGTTGAATGACTTGCAGCTTTTCGGATAGCGCTCTGTCGTCCTTTAACATAGACATCTTGCCTTCGACTACGATGACCCACCAGAACCCCGAATCTGACGTAGAGGACCACTTCACAGTGACCTACCTGAACTCGGCGAAAGATGTCGATGAGCCTCTAGTGACAACCGAACCTTGTCTTTTCCGTCAGTAAATTAATATCCAAACAAAAAAGAAGGGATAGGAGAACTCTAACACGGCGTGGTGTAGGATGTCGATGAGCTCCGATGCAAGAAGTTGAAAGTGAGATAATAAGAAGAAAGGAGTGCATAGGATTAAGACGTCACTCAAAACATCTTTTTAAACTATTTTTCAAATATGTAAACTTCTTTCCCTTATCGTTATACCTCAATGAATGCTCCTTACAGAGGTTCATTACTACAATTCACAGAACACCAAGACAAATTTGGTTTATGACGAGCAATTCCTAGTCGACAGTGTGATTCATAAATTTATTCACATGAATCAAATTGGTAATTTTACAGTGGCTAGTTGGCTACATTGCAGAAATATTATTTTACATCATCTCGTACAGTCCATCCAGTTCTGATTTTACATGTATAAGTGGATCCAATCTATTAAATCAATCATGTGTCATCAAATATTTGCTAGTAATCTTGTCCTAATGAAAATAAGAGAGAATTTGTTTTTCTTGTGCACAGTTTCTTTGGAACACATGGACTGTTCTTACAAAGTATCTCTCCCAAACAATTTTCTCTATAGACAGAAAAACCATTATTACTCATCTCAAGCAAAAACATGGATCATGTATGAAGATTTTTTGTTGGTATTATGATATGGAATTATATATTTATTGGCAATGTCATAGGAGTATATATATAGTTACAAAGGTGTACGTACAAATAAGGAATGGAAATATACACGACATGATGAGAGGGTCAATGATGAGCAATCTCAATAATCTTGACATATTGTGTTTCTATGGTAATGATTTGTAAACTTTAGAGTAATATAGAATAAATAAAAAAGTGGAAAACAGAGTAAATATAAAAAAAGAGATGAAAGAAAAATAAAAATGAATGTTAATTGCATTTCCCTTCTCAATTTAAGAGTAACATTTAGAGTGTAATTGAGAAAATAGAGTAAATGAGAGAAAAATAAAAAGGTGATGAAAGGAAAAATAAAGATGGGATGAGAGAATAAAGTAGAGTAAATATATTTACTCTTATTTGAGTTATAGAGTAAATTTATTTGCGTATTTCACCTTTCGATCAGTAACTAGAGGAAACAAAGAGAAAAAAATTTTCATCTGATTGGTGAATTTTTAGAGTAATAACTTTTTCTCTTTATTTTTTACTTTCTATGTACCATACAGTCAAAGCCTTAGAGTATTTTTTCGCTTTATTAATAGTACATAGAATAAAAGTTAAAAAATGATAGTCAACTTGATTGGTAATATTTCAGCTGAACTCAAAGTAATTTTTTTTAACTCTAAAATGACTTTACAGCCACACCCTAATAGTTGGTATATGTTCTAGGAGGCAATTCATTCTTTAGCAAAAAAGAAAGAGATTCAACAAGGTGAAGATCTGACTTCACAAGCTACCCTTATAAAAGTTATCGACAAATAAATCAGAGCAATACGAGGCAATCAAAAGTTACAATCAAAACAACCCTACTGAAAAAAGAAGAGCCGTCGTCGTCACTCACTCTTTGCCGTCGATCTCCCTCCTTGGTGGGTCGGGCGTCTCACTGACGCCACATGAGGAAGGCTGTTGTGGCCACTCAAGCTGAGGTTCCTCAAATCCGCAAGGGTCCAACAACCAGGTCAGGAGCAAGGGTCATAAATGAAGGGTTTAGTAAGGCAGTTCAAGAGATGATGGACAAAAACCAGACAGGCCTCAAGCAACTACTTATCCAAGAGACGTCTGAATTAAGGATTGAAGAATCAACCGGTCCAATTGAGGTTCAAGAGCCGTCCGGTCCAATCCAGTTCTCTTCCATCGTCCATAACCGAACTGGCCTGATCATTTCCACCTTCCTTCTCGGTTCAGAGACTTAGCCGGTCATCCAATTAAGGTAAGCTGGTAAGTTATCAATTATGATTTCTAACCAGTTAATGTCTTTGGTTTGTATCAGGTTTGATTTTCTTTATTTTATTTTATTTTCTGGTTTAATAAAACTCATGGGCAAACTGTTAGTCTTTTATTTATTTCTTTGAGTCCAATAATTCCAAGGCATTGTTAGCCTTTGCTTTAGAGTCCAAGAGTGTCGGCCCATCCTGTTTTAGGCCTTAGAGTCATAGAGTCCAAGAAGAGTCTTTGTTGCTTGCATTTACTTCAAGTTCCCTAGAAAGGCATAGCTGCAGGGTATTTAATCCCCACTATGAGCAGCCTTATATTTTTTTAGCCTTATGAAATATATGAGTCAGTTTGCCCTAAAGCAAAGAAAACCTAAGTCTTCTAGTTTGTGAGAAACGGCCAGGAGCAAATCGGATCTTATCAAGCTGCCTTCCATCCAGCTTGTGGCGATTCTTCATTCCACCATTCACCCAACGATCTGACCTGAGAGAGACACACGTCCAGCAGGCCTGATTCCATCATTTATCCATCTTCCATCCACTGCTCTTGTTGAGAGAGATACACATCCAGCAACAAGAATCCATAAGCCATCTCTATCCTTTCTAGTTTCTATTTGATTTGCTTGCATTTTTATAGTTTAGATTCATCTTTTATAAAACCATTAAAATCCATAAAAATCATATCTGTTTTCAGTTTATCATTTGTCATATAGATTACCTTCTGTTCATCATTTTAAACTCAGAAAACCCCACAAAATATTGTCCTTCTGTTTCAGGATACAAGCGGCCGCCTGTTCCATCCTCACTGTCCATTCGACCGAGCCAGAGAACCATAGATCCGATCAGCCAATATCTTGCCCACAACATTTTGGCATCAGAGCTTAAGGCTCCTGAAGATTTGGTTAGCTCTTTGCTTGTTCTTGCATCTTGTGGTTGTTGCATTTTCATTTCTGTCGGTGTAAAGATCATAAAAATAAAAAAAAATATCATCTTTTGCTTGCTTGTTCTTGGCGTGTTCATCTCTGTTCTAGCTAAGTTCATCATAGTTTTTCTTAGATCTTTTTCGTGCATTAGGGAGAATTGGCAATCTGTTTGTGTGTGATCGGCCAGCTTTCCATATTTGGAGGTTGATTGGCAATTTGCATTTCAATTTGATTGATAATTAATCCAATCATTTAGATTGATTAGCTTTGCATTTAATTTAATTAATCTGATTATTTGCATTCATATATAGATTTTCAATCATCATTTATTTTAAAAAAAGATTTCAATCAATTTCAAATTTCAATTTGCATTTAATTTCCAACTTTCCTTTTTCTTTTAGATTGATTTGATTTTTTTTTCAACTTTAAAAAAAAAATTCAACTTTCCTTTTTTAAAATTAGTTCGAATTTAATTTTCATAAATCAAAAAAAAAAAATCTATCAATCATTTAATTGTCTCATTTGCATTTAGTTTGATTGCTTTCTTTTGTTTATTTGTTTAAGTCTTCCTTTCTTTTATCTCTTTCAATTCCTTTTGCACTTGATCCTTCTTCTTTCTTGAATACATGAGAGATATGGGAGACCTTAATGCTAATGGAGTTCCAAACCAGGCCGAGATCAATGCTCAGCTACAAGCCGGCCAAGCTCAGCTCACGGCTTCCCTTAATGCCTTAGCCGCCCAACTGAACCAACTTGGCAAAGGAAACCGTCTTGGTGGACAGCCGGCCGCAAGAGGATTTGGTCCTTACTTGGAGCAGCCGCATTCCCAGTCATAAGGTGACCAAGAGCCGCCTGATCGCAGAGGGCCAGGCCAGGCCGCACGCGTTGGACGGCGAGAACATCGGAACCAAGGTGATGGTAGTCCGATCCGGAGGAGAGGACGTGACCGGGACGAGAAAGATGCTTGGCAAGGAGGCAAGGACCTTAAGTTGAAACCTCCTACATTTGCGGGAAAGGTTGATCCAGATGCCTACATCACTTGGGAGAAACGCATGGAGTATATCTTCGACTACTACAAGTATTCCGAGGCAAAGAAGATAGCTTTAGCCGCGGCCCAACTCACTGATAATGCTCTATCCTGGTGGGATCGAGATGTTGCTAAGACTGGCCCTGCATGGAGAGCCCAGAACTGGGTCGAGATGCGAACCAAACTCCGAGGCAGGTACATTCCATCTTATTATCAAAGAGATCTACTGAAACATTTACGTAAGCTGTCTCAGGGAACTAAATCCGTGGATGAGTACTTTGAGGAGTTTGAGTCACTTAGAAACAAGCTGGACGTCGATGAACCTGAAGCGTCCCTGATGTCCCAGTTCCTAGAAGGGCTAAACGACCGGATCGCCCGCAAGGTGGAACGACAATAGTATGAATATATCAACGACCTGTTGCACTTTGCAGTTCAGGCCGAGAACCATATCAAACGAAAGAATGCGGCCACCAGTAGGAGCAAGCCTGCGTGGTCTCAACCAGGTTCCAAAAACGTTGATAAAGGCAAGGCCATTGAGTTGGAGAGTCGGTACAAGAAGAGCCAAACCAAACCATCCAAGGCCACTCAAACCGACCAAGGTAAAACTCAGGCCCAAGCTCAACGTACCCGTGACATTACTTGTTTTAAGTGCCAGGGAAAAAGACACTACGCTAGGGACTGCCCAAACAAGCGTGTGATGGTCCTTAAGGCCGATGGTGAATATGAGTCTCAAGATGAGGCCGAGGTGGAGACGGCTGATTCTGGTGATGAAGTAATGGACTATGCTGAGACTGGAGAGTTACTTGTGACCAGACGATCTCTCAGTGCCCTCTTTGATCCGGAAACCCTCCAAAGAGAAAACATCTTTCATACAAGATGTAGCATGGAAGGCAAGGTATGTAGCTTGATTATAGATGGTGGTTCTTGTACAAATGTGGCTAGCAAGTATCTTGTTGATAAGCTAGGTTTGATCAAGACCCCACACCCTCGACCATACCAACTCAAGTGGCTCAACGATGAGACCGAGCTCAAGATTTCAGAACAGGTTGTTGTGACTTTTAGCATTGGCAAGTACCAAGACCAGGTGAAGTGTGATGTTGTTCCCATGCAAGCCGGACACATACTCTTAGGGAGGCCGTGGCAATTTGACAAGGAAACCATCCACCATGGGCGGACCAATGTCTATAGTTTCCACCACAACAACAAGAAGCATAGCTTAGCACCTCTCAGCCCACAAGAAGTTCATGATATGCAGAAAGCCATGAACCAGGCCGGCCAGGTAAGTAAAACTAACTGATATGTTACTTCTGGTCAAGTGCTTAAGTCCTTACAACATGAAACGCAGGTGCTACTAATGATCTTTAAGGAAGGTTGTTTTGCAGGTTTTGAGGCCCAAGACGTTCCAGCCGAGGTACAAGTCCTTATGGACAAGCACAAGGACGTCTTCCCTGATGAGATACCAGCTGGCTTATCCCCTATCCGCGGCATAGAACATCAGATCGATCTGGTACCAGGCGCGCCTTTACCAAACCGAGCCGCGTACCGTGTTAACCCGGAGGAAGCCAAAGAGTTGGAGAAACAGGTCCAAGAACTTATGGACAAAGGCTACATCCGAGAGAGCCTCAGTCCGTGTGCGGTTCCAGTCCTATTGGTGCCTAAGAAGGACGGGACATGGCGCATGTGTGTGGACTGCCGAGCCATCAACAACATAACCATCAAATATCGGTACCCTATTCCTAGACTAGATGATATGTTGGATGAACTAAGTGGTTCTACTGCGTTTTCTAAGATTGACCTCAGGAGTGGATATCACCAAGTTCGAATGAAGGAAGGTGACGAGTGGAAAACCGCCTTCAAGACAAAGCAAGGTTTATATGAGTGGCTTGTAATGCCATTTGGCCTCACCAACGCCCCTAGCACCTTTATGAGGCTCATGAATGAGGTCCTAACCTTACATCAGAAAGTTTGTGGTTGTTTATTTTGATGACATATTGATTTACAGTCAGTGCTTATCCGACCATGTTGACCATTTAGAACAGGTGCTGAAGGCCTTAAGGCAAGAAGGGCTTTATGCCAACCTTAAAAAGTGTGTGTTTTGCACTGACCAAGTGGTATTTTTAGGCTTTGTTGTGAGTTCACAGGGACTGAAGGTCGATGAGGAGAAGATCAAGGCGATACAAGACTGGCCCACTCCAACCACTATCGGACATGTCCGCAGTTTCCATGGTTTGGCCAGCTTCTACCGACGGTTTGTCAAGGACTTCAGTACTATTGCTGCTCCCATGACATCCGTGATCAAGAAGAACGTATCCTTTACTTGGGGCCCTGCCCAAGAAGAATCTTTTAACAAGCTTAAATATAGTTTGACTCATGCACCAGTCCTTACTCTGCCTAACTTCGATAAAACCTTTGAGATTGAATGTGATGCATCAGGTACTGGCATAGGAGCTGTGCTTACTCAAAGAGGCCGACCAGTAGCCTTCTTCAGTGAGAAATTGAGTGGAGCTGCCCTCAACTACCCCACCTATGACAAAGAGCTTTATGCTCTAGTAAGATCTCTTGAAACTTGGCAACATTATCTTTTGTCTAAGGAGTTTGTTATTCATACAGACCATGAGACCCTTAAACATTTGAAAGGTCAAACCACACTCAAGAGGAGATATGCCAGGTGGTTGGAGTTTGTAGAGGCATTTCCCTATGTGATAAAATAAAAGAAGGGAAAGGACAATGTGGTGGCAGACGCCCTATCCAGGCGCCACACTCTCATCACCACCATGGAGGCTATCATGGGATTTGAGCATATTAAAACTGCTTATGCTACTGACCCTGATTTTTCAGACTTATATGGCAGCACGACCCAGGGCGCTGTAGGTCCGTTCTATCAGTATGATGGGTTCCTATTCAAGGAGAAAAGGTTGTGTGTTCCCCAAGGGTCCATGAGAGATCTACTGACCGGAGAGGCGCACGGTGGAGGGATGATGGGACACTTTGGCCGGACCAAGACCCTAGACGTCCTTACTGAGCACTTCTATTGGCCACGGATGAGACGATATGTTGAGAACCTGTGCGTCAAATGCACCGTTTGCCTCAAGGCCAAATCCAGGTCACATCCTTATGGTTTACATATGCCTTTACCAATTCCTAACGCACCATGGGTGGATATTTCTATGGAATTTATGCTGGGCTTGCCCAAGATAGAACACAAAGACTCCATCTTTGTTGTAGTGGACAGGTTCTCCAAGATGGCCCATTTCATACCCTGTGATAAGACCAACGACGCCAGCAAGACCGCTGACCTGTTCTTCAAAGAGGTGGTACGTCTACATGGTGTTCCCCGAACCATTGTGTCTGACCGTGACACCAAATTCCTTAGCCACTTCTGGCGGATACTGTGGAAGAAACTTGGTACTAAACTTCTTTTCTCGACCACATGCCATCCACAGACCGACGGCCAAACTGAGGTAGTAAACCGTACACTCTCTCAGCTGTTGAGAGCTACGGTGGGTAAGAATTTAAAGAATTGGTTGAGCTGCTTGCCATTTATTGAATTTGCTTATAACCGTGCCAAGCATTCTATTGCTAAGCAATTGCCCTTTGAGGTTGTTTATGGTCTTAATCCAGAGATCCCATTGGACTTCATGCCATTACCGCCGGCCATGCAAGTCAATCAGAGTGGTGCATCCAGAGCTGAGTTTGTTAAGACAATGCACCAACGGGTCAAGGAGACACTAGAGAAGAAGGCTGAGAAGAACCGAGTCAAGCTCAACCAAGTCCGTAAGGAAGTTATCTTCGAACCAGGTGATTGGGTATGGCTTCACATGCGGCCAGAGCGGTTTCCCGAAGAGAGAAAATCCAAGCTGGCACCCAAAGGAGATGGTCCATTCCGAGTCCTAGAGAGAATCAACAACAATGCCTACAAGCTTGAGTTATCCAGAGAGTTCAAGTTGTCCCCAACCTTTAATGTATCTGATATGGCCCCCTATATTGCTGAAGACGAAGAAGTTATGAGGACAGAACCTTCTCAAGGGGGAGGGGATGTTGTGGCCACTCAAGCTGAGGTTCCTCAAGTCCTCAAGGGTCCAACAACCAGGTCAGGAGCAAGGGTCATAAGAAAAGGGTTTAGTAAGGCAGTTCAAGATATGATGGACAAAAACCAGACAGGCCTCAAGCAACTACTTATCCAAGAAATGTCTGAATTAAGGATTGAAGAATCAACCGGTCCAATTGAGGTTCAAGAGCCGTCCGGTCCAATCCAGTTCTCTTCCATCGTCCATAACCGAACCGGCCTGATAATTTCCACCTTCCTTCTCAGTTCAGAGACTTAGCCGGCCATCCAATTAAGGTAAGCTGGTAAGTTATCAATTATGATTTCTAACCAGTTAATGTCTTTGCTTTTTTTTCAGGTTTGATTTTATTTCTTTTATTTTATTTTCTGGTTTAATAAAAATCATGGACAAACTGTTGGCCTTTTATTTGTTTATTTGAGTCCAATAATACCAAGGCATTGTTAGACTTTGCTTTAGAGTCCAAGAGTGTCGGCCCATCCTGTTTTAGGCCTTAGAGTCGTAGAGTCCAAGAAGAGTCTTTGTTGCTTGCATTTGCTTCAAGTCCCCTAGAAGGGCATAGCTGCAGGGTATTTAATCCCCACTATGAGCAGCCTTGTATTTTTTTAGTCTTATGAAATATATGAGTCAGTTTGCCCCAAAGCAAAGAAAACCTAAGTTTTCTAGTTTGTGAGAAACGGCCAGGAGCAAATCGGATCTTATCAAGCTGCCTTCCATCCAGTTTGGGCGATTCCTCATTCCACCATTCACCCAACGATCTGACCTGAGAGAGACACACGTCCAGCAGGCCTGATTCCATCATTTATCCATCTTCCATCCACTGTTCTTGTTGAGAGAGATACACATCCAGCAACAAGAATCCATAAGCCATCTCTATCTTTTCTAGTTTCTATTTGATTTGCTTGCATTTTTATAGTTTAGATTCATCTTTTATAAAACCATAAAAATCATATCTGTTTTCAGTTTATCATTTTTCATATAGATTACCTTCTGTTCATCATTTTAAACTCAGAAAAACCCACAAAAATATTGTCCTTCTGTTTCAGGATACAAGCGGCCGCCTGTTCCATCCTCACTGTCTATCCGGCCGAGCCAGAAAACCATAGATCCGATCAGCCAATATCTTGCCCACAACAAAGGCCCTCCTCCTCTTTAGTTTAATCTAGGTTTAGTGTGGTTTCTCGTCTAGTTGGGTGGGGGCCTCGGTCAAGATCCAACGAGTGCGAGAAGAGTCCGGTTCGTGTTCAGGCGGACCGTGATTTTCTGGTGGTGTCTGGTCTCTCTTGGTTTTTGTGACCTGCATAGGGCGGTGGTTGGGGGGGGGGGGGCTGGTTTTTCCTTTGAAAATTTTTCAGGGTATTGAAATCTCTTGCGGTTGAATCATATTGTGTGTTCCTTAGGTCACTGTCAGTTAGCTGAGTCTTTGTAGAGGAGATAGATGTGGTGGTAGCCGGTGCTTTGTTGATTTGATTTTCTATACTCTTTATTGTGTCTTCTGCTAATCTTTCCTCGTATGAGGTGTGTCTCCAGACCTCTTGCTTAGTTTCAGGTGAAGTTTTGGTTTGGAGATATGCTATTATACAGGTTCAAATCCAGGCCTGTATAAACTATAGAGATATGTTATTTTCACCAATATTGGACAAATCCGTTTCTATAATATAGATTTTCTATTTTAGAGAAAAATATAGAATTGAAAAATAGGTAGAAAAATATAAAGATGAAAATATAGGTGGGTTGGAGGTAGACTATATATTTCAACCGTGAATATTAATCTACTGTGACAAAGAAAAAGAGCAATGAGGGCGGACATAGGTATGATGTGGTGTCCAGATAATTTTGAACAAAATCTCGATCATTTTCTGAAATAATCGGAGTAAGACACATCTGGTATAAAAACACATATATACACACAAGTTAATTCAACTGAAAATTTTAAAATATGTACTAGTGTTTTGGACCGTGTGGGTGTTGATTCAAAACTGGGCTAAAGAATTGATTTAAGAATATACCCCGAAAATATAATAAAACAGAAGTATGTGGTAGAAAACAAAGATATAGAGAAAAATGAGGGAGCTAATCATAAATACAACTCTTACAAGTTTCTAATCAGGATCCAAAAGTTCCGTCTACTTCTCTCCCTTTTCTTTCTATCGCCAGTTAAGCCATTCCATGGCTCTTCCTCACCATTTAGATCCTCACCTACAAGACTCCAAGAATTTCAGGTAACAATCTCTTCTCTTGTTTCTTCTTCTTTAAGATTTTTTGATAAAAAGCCCCAATTCTGCAAAGTTTCTAACTATAAAACCCTAATTTCGCTACTTTCCTTCACATTTCAGAGACTTTTGCGGCCAGATTTCTCCTGAATTAGGCTTCAACAGCTCATCGAATCTCCATGATCAATCTCAGCATCCTCCGTATATTCCTCCCTGTAATTTCACCTCCCTTATTTCTCAAGATATGTGATTAATTGCGATATTAGGCTTTTAAAAATCTTCTGTTTGGTTTACCTTTGATTGATCAGTCCACGTTGCTGGTTTCGCACCGGTCGTACAAATCGACGGTTGTGATGGTAACGCTGACTTTGAGTGGAACAGTATTGGTCGAAAGAGAATAAAGGAAATGGATTTCCTGGAGAACAATTCTCAGATTTCTTCAATTGATTTTTGGCAAGGCCGGTCTGTCTCAACCGGGTTGGGTCTCTCACTCGATAGTACTCGTATCGGTTCTTCTGATGGCTCTGCTTTGTTGTCCCTCCTCGGAGACGATGTTGAGCGAGAGTTACAGAGGCAAGATGCAGAAATCGATCGATTTCTCAAGATTCAGGTGAGTTGGCACGAACAAATTCTATGTTATTAGGTTTGGTTTATGACAGTTTGTTATTGATTTGAATAGGACACATTCTTGTGTCTTTATATGAACTTAGATCTGTTTGGTCTGTATCTAGTTAATCCATATATTGTGTCTTTAACAGGGAGACCAACTACGCAATGCGATTCTCGACAAGATCCAGAGGAGTCAATACAAAACCGTGGCCCTCATGGAGGAAAGAGTTGTTCAGAAACTACATGAGAAAGACGAGGAACTCGAGATGATAAACCGAAAGAACAAGGAACTCGAGGTGCGAGTTGAACAGTTGGCAATGGAAGCTGAGGCATGGCAACAACGTGCAAAGTACAACGAGAACATGATCGCTGCTCTCAACTACAATCTGGAGCGAGCTCACGGTCGACCAAGAGAGAGCATTGAAGGATGTGGAGACAGCGAAGTGGATGACACGGCTTCTTGCTTCAACGGTAGAAACAGTAAGATGATGTGCAGGTTTTGTGGAGTGGGAGAGGTGTGTATGTTGTTGTTGCCATGTAAGCATATGTGTTTGTGTAAGGAGTGTGAGAGGAAGTTTAGCTCTTGTCCTTTGTGTCAATCTTCCAAGTTTCTAGGGATGGAGGTATACATGTGATGTGATATTTGCCCTAAAACTGAAAAACTCTAATTAGCTAACGAACGCTTTTGTAATTTGTCTTGCTTTCTTTTGTATGTCAATATCATCTTCTGTTGTGTCTGTCTTTTTTCAGTCAACTAGATTGACTTACTAATCAAAGATCGAACCGTACAAAAACTATTTCTTTAATAAACACACAACAAAGTTTATAACACTTGAAAAAGTCTTGGACTACTGAAGTCCCAAGACGTCCAAGACTTGCTTACTTAACTCCGCTTTTTAAGACGCACAGAAAATGATCAGGCCCTGCCACCCAGGTCCATAAGAATTTATACCATGAATAGGAAGCCGAACGGTCTTAGTGGCGACTGATGGACATCGACGGTAAGAAGGAAGCTTTGTGTTACGTGATAACTTCAATGGAGACGACGGTAATATCAAACTATCCTTATTACAGTAACCAACCGATCCAACCTTATGTACCGTTGCTGATTACTCTATGTACTGCAACTCCCTCATGACTTTGACACTTGAAGGGCAGGCTATTCTTGTGGCTGTGCCTCAAACGGTTTGTCTCCCTTTCCTTTGAAGACCTTGCAACTTCGAAATGTTATATATTTAAATGAAGACTCTTTTTGCCTGCTTCTGTCACGTTTCCCTGTTCGTAAAGACCTGTACCTTCTCGTCGCATGTAGAGCTATGTGGGCGATTTGAATCATAAGTTGGTTTTCGTCGCATTTTCAGTTCTGGACCTTCTTGAGCTGTTTTCGACTTAAACGTTTTTACGATTATTTTCGGAGAACTCATGGAGTTATACGATGTTGGCTCCTACATCGTTGGTCCAAAGGAATGTTGGAAACAATCATTTAATCGAGACATCAATGGTGTTAAGTTAACCGCTCTTGTCTTATACGATCGATTAGAAATTTTACGAGAAAACAGATCCTTGTTGTTTTTATCATAAAATCTCAACGGAAACTCAGAATGACACGAAACGAGAGACATTTTGATCGAGATTAAAAGTAGAACACTGTGAGAGTCCCACTAAGCCCCATAGAGGTCTATGAGGGCGATGGGAGCTCATGTAGAGCTATGTGGGAGATTTGAGAAGTTTGTGAGGCCATGTGGGGGATTTTAGCTCATGGAGTGATGAGAGAGAGGCTATGTGGGCTATTTGAGCTCATGGAGTGATGAGAGAGAGGCTATGTGGACGACGTGAGCTCATGGAGTGATGAGAGAGAGGCTATGTTGGCGATTTGAGCTCATGGAGTTGATGAGAGAGAGAGGCTATGTTGGCGATTTGAGCTCATGGAGTGATGAGAGAGAGAGAGGCTATGTTGGCGATTTGAGCTCATGGAGTTGATGAGAGGGAGTTGGTCCTTTCTTCCGTTCTCATTATCTCCGTTATTTGCTTCGTGAATTTTTGGAACTACTTGGTTTGTTTTACGTAAATGTTTCCATTTAGATCTCTCGAGAGTTGTCTTGAAAATGATTATCTGATAGATTTTCCTATAAAGTTTTTCCGCGGAAACTTTCCGAATTTTGTCTTGCGGAAGATTGTTACGTAAAATTTGTCATTTATCGCAAAAATCTTCTGTGAGAATGTTTTTTCCGATCTTTTCATGTTTGGATAGAAACTCTTTCATTTCTTATTCGAGATGAAATACACAGAGTTTTGTTCTCGTATCCTTATTTCAATAGGCTTAGCTTATGCGGTGTAATTTCTTCAACATTTCCAGCTCATATTTACCTAAGGCATATTTCTCAGAAGATTTTAGCCGTTGCCATGACCGATTTTGACCCCAACACACCACAACCGCCAAGTGATGTCATCCCTCCTACGCCACCAAGTGATTTCCTTCTGCCGCCTGGCTGAAGCTGAGGCTATGGAAATTTTCTTCAGATCTTCAACGTGGCATTGCTCTTCTATGTATTACCCTTCATCCCTTTTTTTCTCTCCCGCAGTTGCTGATATGCTTCCTCTTATGGAAGAATCTGACCGAAGAAAACATAGGCGATTCTGCATACACGGTGGAGGAGTGAGATATGTTCTCCGTGGAAGCATATTTGAGTTAGCTGGCCAGTGATTTTCCTTACGAATCATTGCCGAGAAATCATGAACCAATTCAGACAATGAAAAAAGACGATGACAGTCTCTGCGGATTAGGATCTGTCTTCTTATCAAGTGAAACCCTGATTTATCAGGCGGAGAAATCATTATAACTGATTGAGCCAATGAAAAAGACGATGACAGGCTGTGTTTGTAAGGAAATAATATGATTGATCTCGTGAATCTATGAGATTTGGTGAGATCTTCATCCCTATTTGTAGTCTCACGAATTAGGGATTTGAGATGAGAAAAGGGTCATTAAAGTCGACTTAGTGGCAGAGTTGAACAAATAGAGGTTATGGAGAGACGTTATGAAGTGGATTCAATAAGAAACAAAGGCGTTACTCATAGCTTCTGCAATTGATCGTGGAAGATGGCACAAAGAAGAAGACAATGCTAGAAAAAGGAGAAGGTGTTAGCGGATCCATACATGTTTAGAGTGTGGGCTGAGATTGGGCTTTGTCTCCCATACAAACATAACAAAAAAAATCGTTTAAGATAGGAACACATGTCACGTCTTGAGAGAGCTATTTGATAACGTGTCACGTCCTCCGAAAGCTATTTGATGATGTCTTTCTAAGAAGTGAGGGAACTCTCATATACAGTAGAACCTCTATAAATTAATACTCGATAAATTAATATACACGAAAAATCTCTATAAATTAATATAATTTCATAGTTCCAAATTGAGTTTTTGGTTTAATTAGTATCTCAATAAATTAATATCTCTATAAATTAATAAAAAATTATAGTTTTGGTGTAGTCCCAACATTATTAATTTATAGAGGTTTCACTGTATATCTATCTGTCTCTCTCTATAGGCGTCCACGTCATCATCCAGCATAGGGGAAATAGTGACACGTGTCACCTCAAGAACCTTCGGAGAAACAAACTTATCCGTCCTAATTATGGGCCAATTATTGTGTTAAGTGTTAACGTTTACACCAAGATCAAGTCTTCTTTTTGGGCTTATATCACGTATTTTTGTTCAGGCCAAATGTTTCGCTGGATTGAGCACAAAATAAAGCTTAAGAATTACGCCGTTCCTTTCTTCCCAATGGAGCCGTCTCCGATTACCTTCATGTAACGTCTTCGGTTTCCATTTATTTTCTGATTAACAATCTCCATCCCACTCGCCCCACTCTGTATTATGTCTTAGGTGTTGTATCTATCTCATGTCCCAGTTTTAGCTTATTTTGATCTTCTGTTCGCTGTTACACACCCTCATCTACATCTTTGGAGAAGCCGATGGCTGATGATCAATTCTCGAGTTTGCTGTTGTGTAAAAGGATTTGATGGGTATGTATCTGTTTATCTTCTTAATTCATTGACTCCGATAATTTATAAAATGTCCCTCTTTCGTTTATGGATTTGTCTGATCTTTCCTTTGTTTGGTTACTGCAAAAAGTTTTATCGGCTAAATCTAAAATGGTGTTCTTCCTGATTACTGTTTAAGATTTTTATATCAATTTTGGAGTCTATTAATGCTCCAATCTTCATGCCTTTCCTTCCTCTCTAATGGTTTTCATGTAAATTTTGTTTCTTTTGTTGGAAATTTCTAGAAAAACACAGATACTCAGTTATAAATAGTTATGAAGATCAGAAATGGCTCTATTTGTCGTTTCTTGATTTGTTGGTCTGAAAAAGGTTTTCTTTGGACATAATTGAGGTTCGATTTGGTTTGATTTCACGTTTACACAGGATAAAAAGAAAGTGGAGACAGAGCCATCTCGGAACATATTCTCATTGTAGGAGCTTCACTCATCCACACACAGTTTTGACTACGACAACAAACTTGCTGAAGGTCGCTTCGGCAGTTGTGCATTGGGGTTTAGTTCTCCGATCGTTCACAAGTAGATTCATCTCAACGTTTCTTCTCTTTAACTTAAACTATTATGTAGAATGTGCTTTTTCATCTCGCAAGGTGAAACATTCTGCTGGCCTATTCGGTCTTTTGTTGATCATTTGTGTTCTTGCAGGTTGCAGTCAAGACATCAATCCACATAAGAAGATATATATATATATATATATTTCACAATTGAAGTCGAGATTCTTTCAGGTATTCGTCACAAGAACTTGTTGAGTGATCGTGGCTACTGTGATGAAGGACATGAACGTCTTCTTGTCTATGATTACATCCCGAACTTGAGTCATGTCTCAAACCTTCATGTCCAGCATTCAGCATAGTGGTCTCTAGATTCGACCACTCGGATAAAGATTACCATAAGATCTGCTCAGGCCCTTGTGTGAGTCTTAAGCCATTCAACAACAAACAAGTTTAATATGTTATTAGTTTCTGCGATTTTTAGTCTTTTGCTCAGCTACCTACATCGTCATGCAACCTCGGGATAGTCCACAGAGATGTTAGAGCTAGCAACGTGTTGCTAGACTCTGAGTTTGATCCTCGGGTTATGGACTTTTGAAATGGCAGACTGATGCCAGATGATGACGAACAATTGAGCTACTAAAACCAGAAGTAACAATGGGTATCTCTCACCAGAATGTGTTGCAGCTGGGAAAGAATCAGAAGCCGGGGCGTGTACAGTTTTGGTATCTTATTGCTAAAACTGGTTAGTGGTAAGAGACGAGTTGAGAGACTAAGCGCAACAACAAAGCCTGGTATAACCAAGTGGTGTTACCACTTGCTTACGAAAGAAAGTTTCGTGAAATCGTTGATCAGGGACAAACCTCTTTGGCATGAGTGAACGAATTGCAAAACAACCAGGAGATGCTTCCCGTGGCTCCAAGGATCCTTCCTGCAGATGTCTAACCCAGCAGCATGCATGGTCTCCAGGCTTCCTCCTGCTTTAATTTTATCTCTCTCTTTGACAATGTTGTTCCTTTCAGGTGTTCATAGCTGTTGCTATAATCCTAGGAGATGGTTTATACAACTTCTGCAAAGTGCTGAGCCGGACACTTTCAGGACTATTTGTACAGCTTCGAGGAACTACAAGAACATCATTCACCATCGAAGAAGACCCAACTGCTTCTCAGTTTAGCCCAAAACAATCATACGATGACCAGCGTCGTATAAGGTTCTTCCTCAAAGATCAAATCCCCATTTGGTTTGCTATTGAAGGTTACAGCATCATAGGTGCAACTTCTACAGCGATACTCCCTCACAGCTTCTCTGACTTGGCCCAAGTCACCAAACCTTAACCGTAGAAAGAGCAGAGGCAAAATAGTAAACTCATCATATCATGAGGTGAAAGGGAAGCATTGTTCTCGACATCGCCACAGTGTAGATGGTTGGAAGTAGAATCTAAAGCGAGTAATTTCCTGAGGAGTTCGAATACAAAAATGATCCCAAAGGAAACACCACCAACGTCTGAAAAAGTTTATGGAAAAAACAAGAGTGGTCATGAGGAGAGCTAGGTGAGAACTGCACTCATAATGTGGAGTGAGAATGAGCTTGGTGTAATCCAAAAAATCTATGAAAATACATTGGAAAGCATTATAGTAATTTTAACAAAAAAAAACATTTTAGTAATTCACAAAAAAGGTCCAAATATATCCCTTATTTGAATTACTGAAAAAGATTGAAATACAACAAAAATAAACAATGATAGAATTTAATTTCACAACTACAACGTTTTTAATTTATGTATTGTATCAAAAGAAAAAAAATCTATTTATGAAAAGTATTTAAACAAAAGTTATATTTTTTTGTCATCAACATAAAAACAGACTCATATAAATTCGAAGGTTATATTGTTCAGTGAATAAAGACAATGGTTATATTGTTCAGTGAATTATTGATGCTTTAAAATGCACCATCAACACATATAATCTCAACACAAGAAGCTTAAGACTTAACATTAGAAATATTCATAGATGTACAACAAATTTTTTGAGTTAGCTAGCTATACATTAAATAATCTATAAATTTTTGAAAATAAATAGTCTCTTCTAATATTTTGATGATTGTAATTTAAAACTTGAACTAGAAAGTAATTAAACTAATGTTTATAAAATTTATTAACATATGAATATTTATCTTTTGTTTTATAAGAAAAAATAGACCGTAAAATACACAACCAACAAAAGATTACTTAAAAAGTATTGAAAACAAAACCTTATAAAAAAGATAAGTAAGACAACAAGAAAACCTTACTAATCAAAACAATATCTTTTCATCATTTGTTTTTATATGTCCATCATCTTATGAATTTAATAACATTATATGCGATTAAGTTTTATTTCCAACAAGATTGAAACAAAATCTATATTTAGAATATAACCTCAGCGTTGCGTAGAAAAAAACTTAATAAACATAAGAAACAAAGAATACCACCTAAAGACAACACACAACCATGGAACATTTAAAAATAAATTATGACAAAATGTTTAAACATTTTAACATTTGATACCATTAAAAATGATTCAAAATATTCATGCTCCATTTTAATAGTTAGACCTAACAGCTTAGATCAAACCCATGTTTCAAAAATTCAAAAATATCAACAATAAAAATTAATAACCTTTAACAAAAAAGACCCAAATTTCAATCCATAATAATAAACCTTAAAATAAACATTCGCACATATCACAAAAAAAAAACAGTAAAAGAAAATTGAGGTAAAATATGTTTTGTTATTGAAATATTTTTACACATATGCCAAATAACAAAACCGAAGGTTTATGTTTTCAGTCATAAACACCGTCGATTTCTTAAATAATTTTTTTTTGAATCAAATATTGAAATTTGTCTGTGTAATTTTCTTTGAAATTTAGATATTAGAAACTAATATTTCATTCGGCTTTTTTAGGACTGGCATTAATCGTGGAAGAACCATTTAAACTAGCCAGCCGCATACTAAACTTATTGTCAAAAAATCAACTAAAATCTCATACACTCATCTCAACTTTAATCCTCACATAAGAATAAAACAAGTTAAATTTGTCAAATTTAGATTGATGAATGTGCAGAAGAGATCCGTCACTAACCCATCTTTTAAAATCTTCCCATATATAATGTTACCATTACATGTAATTTAAAACTTCACCCTAACATTTGTTTTTTCTCAGCTTTTGTACCATCGACTCATAAAGTAATCCAATTTCACATCACTAGCATAAGGAGTAGATTGCCAATCGGTGGGAAGCGAGTTCCATATTTTAGTTAACCGGAGTCTACTTAAATTACTTTTTATTATGAATGGTAAATATTCCGTGCGTAGCGCGGACAAACCACTAGTATATATTTATAATTTACTTTTTTCGTTTCAGTTTAATTTTCGATGTACAGTAAAAAATTTCGTTACAAAATAAAATGTCGTTTTAGAATTTCAATGTAAAATTTATTAATAATATTTTCCAATCTATGTTTTTATTAGTTGAAATATGGTTAAGTGTATAAGTAATTATAAGTGATGATGTGTTTATTTATAAAATATACAAAACTAAATATTTTAATTATCCATGTGCATAAACCTAAAACGACAATGAAGTTGAAACAGAAACAAAGTTAAATATTTGAAATAGATTTATTGAAGACTTTAATATATATATATATATATACGTGTGTGTGTAAATCATTAAAATAATAAATTAATGCTAGAGAGGTGATCTCTTATAATATAACTTTTGCTTAATTGCTATTTGTTAAATAATACATAGAGAATGACAAACTACAGTGGAAGATCTTTTACTATTTAAAATTTATAATATCTTCCTTTATTTGCCACTTAAAGATACCAATTACCGTATATTGTCAATCTTGTGTTAAGATGATGTTTTATTAATGGTAAAGTGTCTGATGATAACTTTTGAAGTTTCACCTAATCATGCCTTACAAAGTGACGACAAATAGAAAGGAGATCTGTAAAAGAGACGTTTGCCTTTTTTTTAATTAGAAAACAGAAGCATAAAAATAACGTATGCAATTACCAAAAGAAAACTTTAAATCAAACCACCAAATGTTTTTTTTTTTGAAAAGAAAACCACCGAATGTTTTGAAGCAGTATCTTGATCCATAGGATTAACTCCCTCATTTGATTGACGGCTCTACTCCAAAAGAAATTATCATAAGGGCTAACATATGATCGATTTGTCTTTTTTTTTTTTTTTGATCAAAATGATCGATTTGTCATATATAACTCTTCTTAATAGTAGTTGTATTTAATATTTCTCTTCTTAATAGTAGTTGTATTTGATATTTATGTGTACAGATACAATTAATGGATAATTATTTTTATGCTTTTAAATACTCCTATATCTTTTCATAACTACTGGATTTGCCTAGAAACGAACGATCCTTATTTGTCATGATTTTCTAATAAAAGATGCTTTAGATTTAAGCTCTCTTAATATCATAAAGTTTGAAATCATATCAAGAAAATGCTCTTGCTTTGTATTTTACGAATGTATATATTTGGTTAATTAATACAAATAATTTTTGATAAAAGAAAACATAAAGCTTGTAAAACCAAAATTTCTAGCACCATCACCACATAACTCCACTCACACTTTACGAAGGTAAAAGTTAAAAAGAAGAAAATTTAGGGTAAAATTTTTAAATATTCCATTTTTTTTTCTACTTTCTAAATAGCTTCAAAAACTAAAATAACCAAATTAGATTTTATTAAGAGAGTTAATGATAATTATCTTCATTAGTAATTTATTTTAGTTATTTATTAAATATATAAAATAAATAAATATTTAAAAATGAAAATAAATTATTTTTTAGTTTGCTTTTCGATTTTTTCTAAGAAATATTTTTTGTTAAAATTTTTTGATAAGGCCTTCATGAATGTGTATGTTATCTTCCTCAATTTTTAATTATTTCTGAATTCAGGGTTGCTTCATAAATGTGTAAATAAACTTATTAAATGTAACTAGTATGTATATATAGGCAATTCTTCCTGCGAGAGACCATAGGAATTCTTCCTGTGTATGACATCTTTCAAAATTGGATTTATATGCATATTTAGAAAATATTACTCAATATATAACATTTTCAAGAACTTATGAAGATACTTTAAAATATGTATAATATTTTTTGAAAATTTGGATATTAAATTCAGAAATGTATTCCCAGAATTTTAGGAAGATATTATATATATCTAAGAATATTTTACTAAATATACAGGTAATTCAAATTTAATAAGGTATTCATAAATATATTTTCCTGAAAGTCTTTCTAAATACACATTTATGAAAGTTCTCTTAAACTTTATAATGATATTATATATATATATATATATATATATATATATATCAATATCTTCCTAGTATTTAGAAAAATTTTATATTTATTTAGGAATATATATATATATATATCATACATATTCAAGAAGGTCTTTTAAACTTTTTAAGAAAAATCATTTTCTAAAAAGAAATCTGACTAAAGTTTTTGAAAAAAAAACATAATTTTGAAAATTTTGGTAAATATCAAAATTTTTATTAAAATATTATTTTATTTTATTTATTATATATATAGAGAGAGAAGATATATAGTTGTAATTCATCTCTTTAATAAAACATATTTTGGTTATTTTAATCGTTTAAAAATAGTTTGAAAAACAAAATTTTGTTTTGAAACTATCTGAGATTATTTTAAATTTTATGTATTTGTATATACCATTTATCTGTATGAATCTACCTAAATAATTGATAAATCTGGTGACAAGGAAAAGTAGTTGAGTTGAATGATAGCTCAAAATTAAAGACAACTTTCTCACTTGCACTTCAATCATTCTTTTGCATATTCCACTTTGAAAAGCTGATCTTCCTCTTCGATTCCTCTTTTTAGAAAAGGGGGAAAAGAATAATATATTTCTCTGTTTTTGTTTTTTTTTTTCATCTCAGTTTTAAAATTATATAACTCAGAAATTTTTGTTCAAATTAATTTTGAAGTTGTTATTGTGATAATCCTAAACGTGATCAATATAGGGAACTGGTGTTTTGCTGGCAATGCAAGCATAACAATGTTAATAATATTTATTAATAAATGTATTATTAATTTAAAAATCAGCAAATTGCATGCATTTATAATTTAATATAAATATATTAGCATGCTTAATATGAAGATAAAATAAATGCTATACAATAATGGTATGGAACTTAATATATATATATAATATTATTTAATAAGTTATGTATACTAGTATAAAAATAGTTTAATCATTTAGATAATAATTCAATGTATCAGATGATGGAAAACTTTATCTATGATTATTATATTATAATATAGATGCTAAACATAATTGTAAAAGATTATTCATTAATTCTTTAAAATTATGTATAACTAAATTACATAATAATTTATTAATGGTAACAACAACATTAGCAACTTAAACTTTTTAAGGTAAGAATTTGAATGCAAAAAGTCACTTCGCAATTTGATAATATATATAATGCATTTGTTACTTAAAATTTTAAAACTATTATTTTCTTTTGGGTAGTGTTTTTTCTGTTACTAGAAATATTTTTTTTTTTTTATTAATTTTTTTATTCATATTTTTTTCTCATGATTTTGGCCATTCAAAAAAGATGAGGATAAATGTCGCCTTCATCTTTCCATCAGTATAAACAGATATATAGTTTTTTTTTTGCTGTATTCTTATTCAGTGGTCATGATATAATGATAGAATTATGTATAACTAATTGATTAGTTTATGTAAAAAAAAAGCTAATTGATTAGTTTTTGGAAAGTCTTATAATAATTGTAATGGAAAAGGTAATAAGTTTAACGAGTTGGCGCAGCTTCACTAAATGATACGTACACACATGAATTTCTTGATATCTCCAAAATTATAAGATGAATTTTCAAAAAATTCTTTTAAATTTTTTTTTTACATTTTATGCATATTCTTATGAATTAATAATAATAATTTTAAACATTAAGAAAACTAATTGTATATACTGAATAACTACTATCAAAAATAGTTAATCCCATAATATTTTGAAAGTTTTGTTTATAAGTTAAAATGGTAAGAATTCAAGTGTTAATACCACAAAATTTTGATAGAGTTATAGAATTATTAAAACTCAAACTTTTAGATTAAAAATAGAATTTATATGTCACTAAAAATCATCAAATCAATAATACTTGATTTAATTAAGAATGTTAGAATTCATTAACCAATAACTATATAATTTTAAAATTCTAATAATCATTATAAATTTAGCTTCCACTAACATCCCCTGAGTTTATTAAAATTCATCCAATAGTTTCTTGTGGATTTTTCAACTATATAAAATATCCGCATAATGTAATAATAATAATAGTATTGTTATATTTTAAATGAAAAACTATATGGAGATCAATCCAATATATTATAATGGATCCATAACGACGACACATATATCTTCAGATTTATCTGGTTATCATCGCATTCAAGGTCTTTGTATATGTGATATGAGCCATCTAATAGTATGTGTGCTTTTCTTATGTGTGCTTTTCTTATGTTTACGTATATAAATTGATAAACCTTATGTAGAGTTCATTGAGCTGTGCTCTTTGATATGAAATCCGAACATTCATCTACTATATAATATTAATATAGGAGGAAGGTCTCTTCTTTTTTTATAGTTACAAAAAAAAGGTCTCTTCTTTTTTTTTGAATATATGTTAAATTTATTCAAAATAAAATATCCTTTTTTTACAACTTGTGCAGCCTGCTTTTTTTAATATAAAACCTCGTTTCCAAACTAGAACATCATTAGGCTTGCCACAAGGACAGTCCCTCTGCAAGTTTAACGTTTCCTTGTTGCCTGAATGATAAGCATCGATTTCTGACTTGTCGATCCACCAGTTTTGCAAGAGAAGCTGCCGTAATGGGTGTTTATAACCGAAGGTGTAAGCATTCTTTGAGATTAATATATTTTGAAGTTTAAATTTAACCGATGTATTAAAAAGAAATGTAGTTCTAAACACACTATATATATTCTATAACGAACATCTCATATGGTCTAAGGTCTGCGTTTATATGTTGTGCGTGTCTGTGCATGGACCGACTACGAAAAAAGAGGCTACAATAATTTAGAGTGAAAAGAATATTTGAAAAGACCAAAGGAAGAAATTGGATTATTGGATGTCTTTTTGTATGAAGGAATAACGAGAGCCTTTATCTTATTTTTGCATGGAAAGAGACATAACATTTTTAAAAACAAATCCACTAATAGATTCTTTCAACTTTCTTTATGATCAAAAAATCTTTCAACTTAAAAAAATAAAATAAAATATTTCAACTTATCTGACCCAATTTAACGTATAATATAATTCCTTTTTTACCTTTATTCTCACAGATTGGTCCAGTTCCGTCCTAGCCATCTTCTTTTAAAAGCAACCTCTAGTTTGCTTTTTGAGAATTATTTCATAGTTATATTACCATGGGTTGATGTAGCTTCCCTGCCATGGATTATGAATTTTTGAACTTTGGTTATTTGTTGATAATCCAAGATTGTCTCGAACCCCTTTGTAATTATACGAAAAATTCTACTAGTGGGAGACATGGCTAATAATTGATGTTTTTCAAACTTCTAAATGCATTTTCGTCTTGTCCTTACTAAATTATTAGTTTTGGATCTTCACAGCCTCTATAAAAAAATTAAGCTTAAATGGCTCATTTGTCTTTTGGAATATGATAACCTGTAGAGTTCATCTCTAAACATATATAGTTTTCTCTCCGCAAGCAATTCATCTTAGTTGTGTATCGCTTTTAGTGTGAGATCGGTACCATCTTTCGTGCCTAATTCAGCCACAACCTCTTTTGCTTGTGCCAACGGTGACTTCTATTTGTGTGGTTGTCAATTTTGGAAATGTCTCAAATCTTTATACAGCAGTAAAACACCAACATTCGTTGAACCTAACGAATGTGGTCATCGTACGTGCAATGAAGATATACTTGTGATCAATATCAATATTTGAGGACCTTCGGCCTCCGCTCTATGGTATGTCTTTTAGGATTAGAAAATAGCTTTAGCAAGATAAGGATGTTTTCCTAAAAGGAAAAAAAATATAAATTTTTGAGGTTAGTATAAATATGGATCTCATGAATTGTAAATAAGTAAATTTTTATAACCAATATACAAATCCTTAATAGACGTTTGTCTCAAATTTTTTTGCTCTCTTAAATTCTTCACTTTTTAAAAGTTAATTCGCGTAATTTCACAACAGAAGTTCAGAAGATTATAAGATTTATTTGGATCATGATTTGAATATTGTTCTTAATCATTTCCAAAAAAAAAAAATCATGTTCTCTTCCTTGAAACTGTATTTGGGTTCTTTTCTTGTAAAATATATAGTTATAGTAAATGAATAGTTTTCTATTTAAAGATAATTTTATCAGAAAATTTACAACCAATGTATGAGTTTATATATATATATATATATATATATATGATTATTTTAGAAACGATGCATTTTCAGTATTCCTTGGTTTATGTTTTAACATTTTAAGGTTGATATTTGCTAAGATATTTATTGTAAATTGACAAACTATGAATCAAAGAATGTTTAACTTGTACTTCATGGACCCTATGGTCTTGTATATATACAACATATAAGATTTCATATTCTTTAGGGATAAAGAAATATAACTAAACCATATTTATCTATTTGAAAATACAACAAATATTCCAATATCCCCGTTTCCCTCAAGTTGGAGCATACAAATTAGTAACGCCCAACTTGTTTATGAAACTACCAAATTTGTTTGTTCCCTATGCTTTTGTGAGAATGTAAGCCATTTGAAATTTGGTAGAAACATGGAATCGCTTGATAAATTCTTTGATAATTTCATCTCTGACAGCATGACAATCCACTTCAATATGTCTTGTCCTTTAATGAAAACGGGGTTATAACATATGTGAATTACCAGTTTACTATCACACTTAACCGTCATATGTTCAATATGATTGCGTCCTATTTCCCGTAGCAATGCTTTTATCAATTTCAACTAATGTGTGAATTCATTCATTACAATGTATTCAGCTTCCGCGGACGAGCATGAGACTGTATCTTGTTTCTTGGTTTTCCATGTGATAGGAGATGATCCAATATGTACTATCCAACTTGTAAGATAGCGTTTGGTTGACGGGAAAACCGTCCAGTCAGAGTCACACCAGCTATGTAACACGAAGTGAGGAATCAGCAGTGAAAAGGATCCCTTGTCCATTTGTGCCCTTAAGATACCATACTGCCTTTAAAGCAGCGAGACAGTGCTATTCTTTTGGAGAATACATGAATTGTAAAAGTATGTAAATGCATAAGTAAGATCAGGCCGAGTTTCTGCAAGGTAGATGAGTCGGACACGTCGATAATGTTCTGGATCAGCAAGACATTTCCCTTCCACAAGTCCTAAAAGATGATTTTGAGCAATAGGTGAACCCACTGGTTTACATCTAAGAAGTCCGGCCTTTGAAACTATATCACTAGCGTGTTTTGGTTGACATCCATTTGATAGATTTCATGATTCTCTTTAACTGTAAAATCCAAGAATAATCAAACTGTGGTCATCTTTTTATTAGAGAAAATGTATAAGTATAATCCAAACTTTTTGCTTGATCATTCCAAAGGACCACCAAACGTCCTTTAGGGCATTCAATTGAGCCATCTGAATTATATTTGATTGTAAATACCCATTTACTACCAAGAGCTTTTTCCAGGTCAGTATTCTTCAAGATCACATGTATGTTGATCTTCTAAATCCCGAATCTTCAGAGCTGCAACATCTCGTCAAACCTTATCTTATATAGCTTCAGTAAATGACCTTGGTTCATCATTAGCTGCTAATGCTGAGATAAACATATGATGTTTTTCTGAAAAGTTATCACAATAAAAAAATATGAGATAGGATAAACTGGACCTGAAATATGTTCTGGAGAGGATGCAGGTGAAGTAGAAGAGAGAGAGATGAGATTTGAACTGCGTTGAAAAAATTCCTTCAGACAAGTTGATGGGTTCTTTCCACGATGACCTCTTCCTAGAGGTTCTGGTGAGGGTGGTGTCACAATGTTAACAACATTCTCATCTGTATTAGAAGAGGATGACTCATTCATAATGGTGGTATCCACTGGGAGCTGATCGTAGGAAGAAGGATCACCTTCGTGTTCATACTCCTCATCATTCACAACCGATGGAGTTACCAAACTCTGTTTGGGTGTATTTACTGATACTGCAGTATTGAATGGAATATTTTCTCTCGGAAACATCACGAGAACTGAAGATGATTTTCCTTTGTAAGTCATAAAACCCCCAACCTTTCTTGCCACAGGGGTATCCCATAAACACACAAAGCCAAGTTTTAGAAGAGAACTTGTCACTTTTATGATCAAGATTGTGTGCATATCCCAAACAACCAAAAACCCTCAAGTGTTTCTACGAAGGTGCATACCATAGAGCGTCTTGAAAGGTGTCTTGTAGTCAAGTAAAAGTAATGGTGTCCGATTGATAATATATCTGGCAATAAGGACAGAGTTACCCTAATATTTGATAAGCATATGTTCCTGAAATCGGAGTGCTCTTGCAATGTTGGATAGTGTTTATACTTCGCTCAATGCGAACACTCTGTTTTGTGGTGTATGGACACACGGATTTTGTGAATAACCCCATGTTCCTGAATAATTTCATGAGGCAGAGAAATTTAGTGTCGTTACCACTTCATATGGTTTTGATTCCTGGAGAATTGATATTCGATCATTGCCAAGAAACCTTGAATTTGTTGTGCCACCTTATATATATCAGGAAGTAAATATAGCCAAATTTCTCGAGATTAATCGTCAACGATGGTTAGAAAATAACAGGAACAACAAAATGAAGTAGTGCGATAAGGTCTCCATAAGTCACAGTGAATCAAAATAAAAGCTTTCTTTTACAATATTTAAACTGTCTGGAAAGCAATGACGAGTTTGTCTAGCTCGCAAGTATACATCACAATTCTGAAATAAAACCTCACTAATAGTAGAAGAACTATTTATGCCAGATACCATTCTAGTAATTCTCAGAGATGGGAGGCCTAGACGGCTATGCCATAAATGCAGATCAGCCGAAACAGTTGTATTCAGTACCACCGGTGACTCAAGTCCTCAAAATCAGCTCTCTCTCTCTCTCTCTCTCTCTCTCTCTCTCTCTCTCTCTCTCTCTAATCAGCATTCTCATAGTGTGGTCTGGTGAAATAAGAAGTTTATCAGTTACTTGTTCAACCATGTGGTGTGTGGCTCTAGTGTGTGTAATGAATGATTATTATTCTTACCACTCAAGTGTTCTATACTTTTCGCAGCAGCGAGAGCTCGTTGGATTTGTTGCCATTGTTTGTATGTAATTACAGCTAAACCATGAAGACCATCTTGAGTAAGATCCAAATTATAAGCTATTGCAGCAGCTTTCGCGCTGGTAATTTGAGTCGAGTTCGCATGAGGAGGTATTCCACGACCACAATTAAGTCATGGCAATCTGTCTTATCTTCATACCAGTATAGATTTGCGATGACACTAAATCATGATGATGCCTCATGGCCTCTCCATCCACAGACAATGCAGAGGCGAGAAGGATCTCAATTGCGTGGACCTGTACGATTGAATCCTTTGATTCCGTTATGTCTTGGCAACTCCATATGTGATATGTTCATCAACTGAGATTCTTCAGCACCGTCGAGTCGAAGTTCTTAGTTTCAGAGATGAAGATAATATCTCTATTATCCACTGGGAAGTTATCAGTTCCCAAGCCCACAGCAGTTCAAACTCACAACCGCTAAGGAAACGGGGGAGGATCTCGGTGAAAATCCTTCCTCTTTTTGCTGATTGCTGGGATTGATTGAATCGGAGGGTTGACTCTTGGAGAAGCTGTTAGCTTTCTTACATGAGTTGAGGCAGATCTTCTCGGTGAAGAGGTGTTCCTTGTTAGGTTGTATTTCCTTGTTGAGGATCTTGTCAAAATTTTAGGAATATTCCTAAGTTCTTTTGCCTTAGGGAGACGCCCTCTCTTACTTCCAGTTACCGTAATAGAGGTGGAAATAGGAAGTAAGGACGCCTCTACATCAATTGAAGCAGATAAGCCATGTTGATCCGGAGAAGTTTTGAAAACTGCAATTTTTGATTAGCATTGCTCTGTTTGGAATAATTATAGCATACTGTTTAGATAATATTTTTTATTCATCTAAATTAAATTTAAACATAATGATTTAATTTCAAAAGTGGATTTCTAAATGAATAGGCGGGAAACACTAACTAGTTTTGTATAGAATTGGTCATGTAATAGTGGTTACATAGATGCTTTTAAAAAAAATCACTAGAAGTATAAGAAAATTAGCAAAACAAACGTTTTTTTATAAACGAATCATTGATGGAATTACAAATGGAATAAAATTTACAAATTTCTTTGTAGGAGAAGTAACAAAATATATAGGTGGAAGTCGCATCTCTTCTTGTATGTTCTTGTATTTGTGCTATGTATTGGTTTCTTTAATGATCCTCTTTTTTATTTTGAAATTTCTAAACTCGAAGTTTCTTTATTTCCATCTCGTAGGGTTGTTTAGGTGGAGTTTTATCTGAATTATGGTTGGGTTTTGTCGAGGCTGTTTGGGGATTTCAGATTCTGCATTGGAAATCAGGTGAATGTCGAGATGAAACTTTGGCTGAACTCCTTTCATTGTCAGGGATTCTTCTTGTCGTATATGCTGGGTAAACAATCTGCACCTTATTGTGACCAGTCGAGTTATATGAGACCTATTGTTTATGGAGGTTTGGTCTCTCCTCACCTGAAGCAATTTTATTTTTTGACCCAAAGGTTCGCTGGCTAGTAGTGGATGATGCTCTTTCACCAAAAGGGTTACCATAACGGTCAACTCTTTAACTGAAAGATCGAGCCATAACCAAAGTTGATGAAAAATAAGCATCAGTCAAGTCTGAGGGCCTATCATTGGCCAAAGGAGGCTGATGATTTGTAATTGTAGGCACTAACGCCTGAGGCTTATGATATTACGTGTATACGCACACCAATTAACCTAATGTGCACACTACCACAATCGAATGGTATGTCGATGTAGCACTTTAGGATCGAATCCACAGAGACCAACTATTACACTTTATTTCTATAGGATCAATATTAAGCTAAAACAAAATGGGGGTTTTGAGTTTTGAGTATTGTAACAAGCAGCAAATAAAATAATGTAAATTCAATTAAAAGAGATTGCTAGCCTAGGGTGGTTTGATCGGGTGTTAAACAAGTGTGAGCCAAACAATTATTCAAGTTCAATTAAAGACCAGTCTAGAACTCGGATCACTTAAGATAGATCAGCCCAATGTCGTGGTGCTTCACCTTTTATCAATCGATCTCAGTACCTAAACTATCGTTTGGACTGAGACGCGATGACAAACATTAAGATCAAGTCCGATATGTTCACAAAACACCCTAACATCTACTTTCGCTGGTTAGGGATATGATGCTCATTCAAGTTATGTCTAGCAACCTATAACACTTTTGATGAATAGATTAAACCTAGAATCAGGCACTAAGTAGCTAGTTTAATACAAGCTTTAAGAACAACAGTGAATGAAGACAACCGATTTATAACTTATTTATGTCAAACTCACAGATCTAACACCCAAACACCCTAGACTAAGCAAGCTGACTACTCAGCCATGGACAGAGAAATCACAGAGACAATAGATGAAGAAAACATGATGAATCAATAAGATAATAAGATAGGATTCAGGATTCTTCTCAATGGTGTAGAGATCCTTCTCCCTTTACAAACTAGCAAATCCAAAAGTATCAAAGCTCTAGAGTTGTTTCTCTGTGAAAAAGAAGCGTAGAATATAATAGAAAAACAGAAAAGAAGTTATATGAAAGCCACATGCGTCTGGGAGAGAAATATGAGGTAATTAGGGCAAATCCCGAAATATTTGTGGTTTCCTTTAAAAATCTCTGCCGCTGGAACAGGCACTCGGGGTGTTCCGCTCGAGCAGGAACATTCACTCGGGTTGCTCCGCAAGATCAGGAACAGTCATCAAGACTGTTCTGCGTGAAAATCACCAATTTGCACTCTTTTCTGCCTCTTTTGCTCCAACTGGTCCATCTCCCATCCAGTGCAACTCCAGACCTGTAATGACTCGAAAAGGACTAGAAAGACTCGATAAAGACTTGAAAACCAATTAGAAAACATATATATAATGATGTATAAAACACCATATATCAGCTTATCAGGGCATTGCGACTGTAGAAGGTTAGGCGGAAACAAAAAAAAAGGTAACGGTTCTTAAGATTTTCGTAGTCTAAATTGATAACACACTCCTCCCATGTGTCAAAGTCTAGGAAGACTCCATAATATGGGGCTTGAGACCGTCTAGCAGAACACAACCTCTAGATGTTGATTTAGTCACCTCATCAGCTACTGAGTTCTATTCCTATTCTCACTATCTTTTCATTCCAATAATACAATAGAATCCCTTTGAAACTTATCCAAAAAGGAATTTGAGATGGAAATCTTGGTAAAATGATAGGCCCCATCTTTGGAAAATGATCATCCATCCACCAAATTGGTGAGGTCAATTTCGGAGAACACCTTGGAGGCTAACCTCGCTCATAAAGTGAAATTGAAAATAATTAGTAGCTAGGTCTAAGCTGAAGATTCAAACGTCAAGATTCCATTTACGTGAGAAATAAGCCATAATACCAGACATGTGTTGTTATCTGGGATAAGTAAGTCGACCCACCAGAGTAAGAGCATTCTCATTTATGAGGTCAGAGGAGTCAAAGTCTGGAGCCCGTATGAGGAGACGAGCTTGACTAGAAACATTTTCGGGGATCAATTTACCTTTCTCTTCTGAAGTGAACCTTTTTTCCATCAGGAAGTAAGACCAAAGATATAAAAGAGGACAATAACTATCACAGGTTAAAAAATCAAGGAGTGGAGTGTCTACTTACTGAAAAAGGAGACAATATCAGTAACAAAATACTGAAGATCGTATGGATGAGCTAGTAAGAAGTTGCCTCACTGCGTCGGGACTGTAGAAATAGTAAGAAGGCAGGGAAACACGGGACAAAAAGCTTAGTACCAGAAGGAAACTATTTGGGAACATAGGACTCACAATAAAAGACTCTCTGTTCACCAAAAGTTTTCAGAATTCGTCAACACTCATCTTTTCGTGGAGAGGAAGGTGAGGCGAACACCTCCAGAGTTAAAAAAAAGGATATTTTGGTGGAAAGAAATGCCCTGTTGGTGTGAACCGGGGATAAACCCAGTATGAAAACCTTTGCAGCTACGGAAAAGTTTGAAAAACTTTCCAAAATAGAGAAAACAGGTGGAAATGCAAAAAAATTGGCCCAAACTAAGTTGTTGAATGCAACCTAGGAAAAAGTGCCTGGGAGAGAAATCAATTAGCAATATAACACATACGGGAGACCATAATATGCAGGTGCATAGAATATATAATATATATATATATATATATATATATATATATATATATATATATATATATATATGTGTGTGTGTGTGAAGTTGTTGTTTGGAAGTTGGAACTAAGTAAGTGGTACATGACTCTTTGTGCGTCTCACTGTTTAACTCCATGTTATGCTACTTAGAGAAAGAGTTTTTTTTTTAACATAGGTATTCTAGACTTATGGAAATGTCCAAACTAATTCTTAAAGAGAAGTGCAATCTATGGATAGACTTTTTCGGACATTTAAATGGGTTGTATATGATGAGTTCATATTTACGTAGCTATACGATATAATATAGTGAAAGCATTTGAATCCAGATTGCATAATGATGATGGACTTTACAAGGGTCCAATCAAATGTTGTAGAATACAAGATGTCAATCCAATCCTAAGTGATTCTAATGCAAAGGAAATACAAGCCTATGCTTAATCTAAGTGCAACCATGATAAGAAGATGATTATGAAACTAAGACAATATTAAAAATACAATAAAAGATAAAGCTTTCTTTCTTTATGAGGAGAAGACCCATGGGCTAAGGGAATTGACCTTGGGGGATCAAGCATCAATCTAAGGGTGGCAGCTAACAATCAATCTATCAACCTTAGACCTAGGCACAAGTCTAAACAAACTCTATGGTCAAGAAGAATGTTCATTGGCTAACACATCTCAAACATCAAATGGTCATTGGCTGAATAACATGCAAGCAATCATTAAGATCAAGCCTACTAGCCATCTTAACACCTTTACTACAAATGGTCTTTGGTAAAGAATGTTAAAAGCTTAGTAGAGTTGGTTCAGACATTTCATAGAACATCTTGTGGGTGGAAAATGTCTAGAACTCAACCTTTGAGAGGCCAACTCAAAAGAAGCATTAAAAGCACTCTACTAGCAAGGAACAAGATAGATCTACACTAAAACACCCTAGATCTAGCCTAATCACCCTGTAGTCTCCCTAACCCATGGATCTTAAATGGATCTACTCACTAATCACCAAGATTACTCTCAAATCCATGAGGAATCCAAGCTTAATCATGAAGAGAAAGAAAGGGGATGAATTCAAACAATCAAGAACACAAAGATGATATGAGATTATGATTCAAAGATAAAACTTTACTCAAAGGTTTGTGTTCTTAGAGAGAAAATAACATATGTCTCAAATTAGGGATGACAAGAGTATTTATACTAGGCTTAGAAAACCTAGATACATCATGAGAAATTACTAAAAGGTCCTTGGAGTCAAATGAGCCTCAACCAATAGGAAGAAGGCTGGAAACTCGGTCAGGGGTAAACCAATGATCCATCCCCGTCCACTCCTACACGGCCGTCCATGTTCTGGCCGTCCTTCAGTCTGACCGGGTGCAGCAAGCCGGACTGTCCTACCCGGTCCACTCTCTTCCAGCGCAGATTTCTCCCGACCGGGGTATCAAACCGGTCCACTCCTACCCGGCCGTCCGTTCTGCTGGCGTCCAGTCCGACGGGTGCAGCAAGCCGGTCCGTCCGTCCCGGTCATGCCTTGGACGCGTCTTCACTTCCCGACCGGGTGTCCCTTCCCGGCCTTCTCTCCCCGGCTTGGTCTCGTCCAGAACCTCTCAACTGACCGGGTACGTCTCCCAGGCTTAGTCATCCTGGGCCACTCTCATCCAGCTGCTCTTTTCCCGACCGGCTGCTCGAACCCGGACTGATCTACCCAGCCAGCCTGACATGCTTCAAGTGAACTGATCATAACTCCTCCAATACAGGTCCAAATGACTTGAAACCACTTCCATTGGAAAGCTAACTCAATTTGATGTGTCTCCAAAAAATCTTATCAGCAGAAGACATCTCTAAGGCCTCTGTCCATGCTCATCTTTGTCTTGACTAGATCATGGATTGACTTCTCTTTTCATGGCCAAACTTGATTCTTCACCTCATTTTGTACCATAAGGCTTCCAAACACCTCAAATCACATCAAAGCATACTCCAACACCTGATAAGGACAAATGAATGCAAAATTGACCTAAAGATGCCTAATGCCTAACTTATATGATCAAAATGCATGAGATATGGATGCTAAAAACATGTAAATATGCAATATATCAACTCCCCCACACTAGACCTTTACTTGTCCTCAAGTAATCTTTTCAAAACACAAGGAGGAGAGACATAGAGATGGAATCAAAGCCAAAAGAAACACTCATAGCACTCAAATTGACATCCTAAAGAAACATAGCAAATAGCATGAGCAAAACTCTCTTATTATGCTCTAGCTTCACAAGGCCTATCAATTACTCTTATGCCTCTACACAAGATGCAATGCTTATCAACCAACAAGTTCTCTTAACCAGCCCTCACATTGATTCACACGCACACACACAAGGTGAAGTCTCACAAATGGGCACATGATCTCAATCATTTGGCTAGGTGATCAAATGGTCTAATATGGATGAAATGGAGGGTTCAATGCATCTTTTTAAGGTGGCAATCACTCAATAATCAAGGAGCTTGATCATTATGCAAAATTTATCTAAGACTAGGAGCAATTCATGCATACATGGATCCATCCTCACCATTCTACCTATTCCTAAGAGATTGCAAATTCTAAACCCCTTTTATTTATCCTATAACCCAAAAATGAAAAGCATTCTCACATCACTCACCCCATGAAAAACTTTCTTTCCTTTGAAACTCAACCACTAAGGACCTCTATTCACTTTTCTAAGCTCTAACTCTTTAAGTTTTTCCTTCCCCACTATCTTATTGAATCTTTCTTTTTTTTTTCTTTTTTTTTTCTTTTTTCTTTTCTTTTCTTTTTCTTTTCTTTTTTCTCTTTTTTTTTATTTAGGGGGAAGGTCAAAAAACATCAATCAAGAGCTTCTTATCTTTCTATTCTAGGTCCCTAGGGTTTTTCTTTCTCAATACATTCTTTTGCTCATCAATCTCAACATTGTCACATCCCAAACCCGAGATATAAATCTTTAAGAAACAAAGACCCCACTCACTATCCTAGAAGCTAGCTCAAATGAGGACCCTATGCTAGCAAGAGATGAGAACAAATCCATGTCGCTCTCAATACTCTCAAGATTTTGCACATGACAAACTATCAGAAGAGACCTCACTCATGCAAATCAATGTAGGCTTCAAGGAATGGATAGGAAAACAAAGGGTAAGGGAGTGCCATTTGGGTTAACAAAGGGTGGTACAATGGAAAAAGATAACCCAAATGTGTATGAGATCCATGACCAAGTATACAAATGCCCATATGCACGAGAAATTAGGTTCATTCAAGTCCAAGTTCAGGATGGAGCTGGTCTTAAGAACAATGCCAATATCAAGCAAGCAAGCAAGTTTCAAGAAGAGTTTTCAAGGCTCAAAGCATGCAAGCCTTTCAAAAGATGCTTAAGCTACTTGATATGTTTAACTAGGGTGTCAAATTCAGTGCAAACAAGTGTTCTTTACAAGGCAATGCTCCATGTGCAAGTGAATGCAACCTATATGCTCTAGACTCAATCTTAAGGATGCAAGTGATGCAATCTACATGATTCAAAAAATTTTTTTAAAAAATTTTATGCATATATGAATGTACAATGCAATGCATGAGACTCTCAATCACAAAGCAAACATGATCAAATACTTGGTACCTCCCCCACACTTAAATCACACAGTCTCTGTGTGAGTAAGAGAGAAGGAGATACCCCAACAAGATAAAAGCAAATGTATATACAAAAAGGGTTGGAGTGATACCACATGAGGAGATTTGAGCGTGGTGCTTGTGTCAGGACTAGGAGCTGGCTTGGTTCATAGCAACTAGAGGAGGCTGCTACATGGCAATCATAAGGCTTAGGTGGTTCACCACCTTTCTTCTCTCCTCTAGTGCTTTGCATAACCTGCAAACCTGGACCATTTTTATTAAAAACTTAAAAGGAAAATAGAAATTTCAAAGCTATGTACAAGGATAACCATGGGACTTCCTCCCAAGTGAGCTTGTTTTGAGTCACTTAGCTTGACTACCTTATCTCTTGAACTAGTGAGAAGGAGGATCCTTCCCACCTTCAAGTGTGATGGTGAGGACCTGAGAGAGAAGCTCTTGAAGCTTGATTGGGTCATCTTGGAGCTGAAGAGTGATTATGGCTCTAGCACTTGAGAATGGTGTGGATCTGCCCTTGTGATTGATCTTGTACTCAATGACACCATCCTTGAGCTTCTTTGGATGGAGAGTGAGAGTGTGTGGGAGCAAATCAAGAGGTGGAGGATGAGGCTCTTTCACTATCTTCTTCTTGCCATGAGTGACCTTTGAGGCTCCACCCATCCCCTTTGTTTTAGCACTTTCCAAGTGCTCATCACACAACTCTTTTGAACACTCTCCATCAAGACCTTCTTTCTTACCAACAACCTCTTCATCTTTGGGCTTCTCAACAGCATGTGCATCACAAGTGATTGTCCCACAATAGTCTGATTCCATTGGAGGTTGGAGAGGATAGGAGACAGCTTTGTTGACATGCATGAGGGTGACCTTCTTGTTGGGAAAGTCAATGCAAGCTCCAACTGTTGTGAGGAAAGGAGTGCCAAGGATCAAAGGGACTCTCTCTTCAGATGCCATCTTCAAAACAGTGAGGTCAATAGGTATGGTGCAGGATCCAATTTTCAAGGGGAAGTCCTTGATTATGCCAAGTGGGGTTGTAGAAGAAGAATCCCCAAAGGTGAGAGGAGGAGTATCTGGTTCCATGCTGTCAATCCCAAGACTCTTCACCATATCCAAGGAGATGACATTCACACTAGCACCACTATCAACAAGAGCATCATCCATAGTTAGTTTACCAAAAGAGCAAGACAAGGTGAACTTCCCTTGAGACTCAAGCTTAGGGAGGGACTTTGGGGGGGGGGGGGGGGGGGGGGGGGGGGGGGGGGGGGGGTTGGTGGATCAATCTTCAGAATTGAGATGTCCAAAAGCTCAGCCACTTCAGCCTGGTGGTCTAGAATATCCTTGATGAGCATCATCTGGACATGAGCTTCACGCATACCTGATATATCTGGAAGCTTGACTCCAACATCACTAAGATATTTCCTGAACTTTGAGATCACCTTCTTTTGAGCTTTGGTGAGAACTCTTTTGGGAAAGGGGAGCTTATCATATGGTGATAGCTCAAACTCAGTGTCTTCCTGGTCCACTTCTTTCAGCTTGTTGTCTGCTCTTTTCACAGTTGGTGTCTCAGCTCTAGGCTCAGCTTGCTGCAGACTCTTTACCTCAGCCTTCTTGGCAGCATCCCTCAGAATATGTGCTTCAACTGTGGCCACAACAAATCTCTCAACATCCCCAAACTCAGTTCCAAACATTTCAATCTCATCCTTCTCTTTCTCATGAGTGCGCATCTCAATCTTTGAAGAAGTAGTAGAGAGGATGACATTGCAAGATTCCTTGGGAATTTTCTCTGGTTTTCCTGGTAGAGATCTCATTGGGCTCTTGGAGGATGAAGACATAGAAGCAACCTGGCTCTCCAAAGCTTTGAGATGAGAGGCAAGTTGCATGTACTTGTTGTTGAGGTCAGAATAGGTTCCATCAATCTTGGCATGGATGTTCTTGAACTCATCACCAATGTTCTTAGCATTTATTTCTTGAGCTTCTAAGAGTTGCTTGAACATGGACTCCAAATTTGAACTTGGAGAATGAGCTTGAGAAGAGCTTCCTTGGGGCAGACTAGACTGGTTGGCTTGGTAACCTCCTTGGTGATTGTTGTAGTAAGGTCTTTGCTGGTAGTTGTTTTGGTATTGGAAGTTTGGCTATTTCCTATACCATATGCCATTAGCATTGATGAAGCATAGCTCCTCTTGACCTTCTACACCATTAACTTGATTAGTCCCAGCAGGCTGCTTTTGTTGCTGGTTCCCAATGGAGTTAATCTGCTCCTGCTTAACCTTCTCTGCAATAATCTTGTCCAACTTCTCTTGGAGAGATTTCAGCGCCTTCCTTGTGTGCTGATCATCTTCATCACTGCCTCTGTTGACCCTATCATGCTCCTCACTGTAGACTGAGTCACTCTTGGCCATGTTCTCCACCAGCTCCTCAGCATCCTGCTCAGTTCTGCGCAACAAGAACCCATTGCTGGCTGTGTCCAATCTGCTCCTGAACTCTGGTAGAGCACCTCTGTAGAAGGTACTAAGCAAACTCTCCTTGGTGAAGCCATGATGTGGGCATTGAAACCAATAGCCCTTGAACCTCTCCCATGCTTCACTAAAGCTCTCAAGGTTCTTCTGCTGAAAGCTAGAGATCTCATTTCTGATCTTGGCTGTTCTTGAGGTAGAGAAGAATTTCTCTAGGAATGCCCTCTTGCAGTCATTCCAAGTTGTGATAGAGTCACTTGGAAGAGCCTTCTTGTTGGGGTCAAAATCGGTCAACGACGAAATCGTCACCCGAAAGTCCTCGAAAGAAAAAACCAAGTGACGATCAAAACCAAGAAACGGGTCGTCACTCGATGAACTCACAAGAAGGCATGAACGGACCGTGAGCCCCGGGGATCAACGAAGGCAAGCAGGCACCGGTGGACGCAGGACACGGCACTGGCAGCAGGCTTGCCCTGTCCCGTCTGGCGCCGGCGGCAAGGGTCCTGGTTCCCATCTATGCAATCGTCTCGTGATCTCGGGCAACGGTAGCACCTTGGTCCCTTAAACCCATGTCCGGATTGTCCGCAAACTACAATGATTCTTCCGCAAAGCCTTCTCGATTGTTTAAAAGTTCATCTTTTAAACGTCTAAAGTTCAAAGCCACATTACTCAAACCCTTGAAAACGGTTATCTCGAAATCTACGACTAAAGATCCTTCCAAACTCAAAGATTTCCCGCGCGAACGACTAACGGGGAAAGATCGAACAACGAAAAACCCACGGACGGCAAGACGTCCTGGCGCCGGCGGCACGCGTCACGCGGGCCGGCCTGGCGCCGGCGGCACGCTTTCCGCAAAGCCGGCCTGGCACCGGCGGCAAGCCCCCTGACGCCGGTCGACGGCCCTCGTCCTAGTCTTGGTCCCATCAAGCTCGGTCTGATCCCATCTTAGCTTGTTTGGATCAATTTTCATGAGTTTGGTACGATCACGGTTATTCTAAACACCAAACATCTCGACTAAACGAGGAATTGAGTTTCCTTCGGAATTACCGAAACCTTCAATGACTATTCTTTCGAAAAACCGTAAAAACGTCTAAACGGCCCGACGTGGCCAAAACGGCCCACTTACGATTTTCCGAAAAGGAAGGATAACTATGATGATTTATCCTTATCCCCACATAAGAGATAAATGTCAAGTTTCCAAAAGATAAATGTCAAGTTTCCAGAAGATAAATGTCAAGTTTTCCGAAGATAAATGTCTTGTTTCCCGATAAACACGAAGATGGACGAAAATGGAAAAAGCCCGATTCAGCCCGCGAGAAGATAGACCGTCTTAAGAAGAGTATATAAGGAGAGCTTTGGGCGAGGAGCAAATCATCACCAAACTTCCAGAGCACTTAGCACTTAGAGCGTTTTTAGCTTTCTTTTCTGTTTTCATTAGCGAGCTGCGACTCAACTAGGTTAGATCTAGGCGGCTGGACTAGCAGACCTTTCGACAGCTCTTGTAGCTTATTTCTTACCCGTTGTTCACGCTCAAACGAGAATTCAGAAATAAGATCTCTTTCGCTCTTTTCTTACGATTTTTACTTTTCGACTTAATCTCCATTGATTGTATCGTGTGTGGCCCAGCAGATATCCGGGACCTTCAAGGAAAATCGGGTTAACTCGGTTTTCCTCCACAAATCTTTATCGGAAATTGACGGTGTGAATTTCTGTTCCCACAGTTTGGCTCTAGAAGGAGGGGGGGGGGGGTTACGGATCTATCTATCTCGCAACTGCACACGCTCGATCATGTCTACTGACGTCACCAAAGATCAGCCAGCGCTAGACGGAACACCCGTCGACGCCAACGTTGAGAAGAATCCAGCTGGAGATGCGTCCACAGTCACTGCTGATGCAAACACTGAGGCGCTCAGGCAAATGAAGGAACTGTTTATCTCCGCCCAGGCACGGGCGGAACAACAGGACAAGCTGATAATCTCGCTCGCAAAACAGGTCGACACCTTAACTGCGAGGAGAAAGTTGCCGCGCGGATCCACCAAGGCACGCCGCGGCAGAAGACTCGACTTCGGATTTCCCGAAGCACGAAAAAAAGATGCCCCGAAAGAGCCCACTCCCGAGGAAACGGCTCCGAAAGGACAACAAACGACCTCGCAGAACCTTCCACTCCCGGCTACGGGAAACAAGGAAAGCGACGTCGAGCGCATCGATCTAGATATCAGCGACCAATCGGATCCTTCCGATGAAGACGTTGACATCCACCCCAGGAGGACCCGAAGCCAGTCCGCTCGGCAGACGGTATCCTTTGAAAGGCCCATGACAGAAGAGGAAGAAGAACTCTACTGGATGGAGCAGGAAGAACTCGCGGAGGATCAAACTCGGATCCATCACAACCAGCGCCGACAAAATCGGAGGAACGCCGGTAGCAATAGCGAGATCCATGATCTCCGCGAATCTCTCAAGAAAACCGTGGCCGAAGTGAAAGCGGTGAAATCGCAAATCCATCAGGCGACCAGTTCCGCCCCCGAGATCGATAGACTTCTCGAGGAAGCACGGAAAACACCGTTCACCGCTCGGATCACGGAAACACGCATCTCAGACCCAGGGAAAATCAAAATCCCGGTCTATGACGGTACGACGGATCCTAAGTCGCACCTGCAGTCTTTCCAGATCGCAATGGGTAGGTGCAAACTCCCGGAGCGCGAACGAGACGCGGGTCATTATCTTCTCTTTGTCGAGCACCTCAAAGGCGCTGCGCTCGAATGGTTCTCCCGACTCAAAAGGAACTCCATCGGAAGCTTCCGCCAACTGGCCTCGGCGTTCCTCAAACAATACTCCATGTTCATGGATAGAGAGACGTCCGACGTTTACCTATGGAGTCTAGCTCAGAAGGAGGACGAGTCGCTCCGCGACTTCATGCGAAGGTTCAAACTGGTGATGACCAGAGTAACGGGCATCAGCGACAATGTCGCAATCGACGCCCTGAGGAAGACTCTCTGGTATAACTCGAAGTTCCGAAAGTGGATACTACTGGAAAAACCGCGGACAATCCAGGATACCCTCCTCAAAGCAACGGACTTCATTATCATGGAGGAAGAGATGAAGCTTCTATCGCAGAAGCACGGACCACAGAAAACGTCCTCAAAAAAGAAACCCTCTCGTAACGACAAAAACGTCCATCACGAAGGGGTAGACGCCCAAGGCGAGCATAACTACGCCATCAACTCGGAGCAAGGCAAAACCTCTGGAAACACCTGGACCAGGAACCAGTACAAGGATAATTCCTACTGCGAGTTCCACGAAACCAGAGGTCACTCCACTGCGAACTGCAAGGTTCTCGGCGCCCGGCTCGCCGCAAAGCTCCTCACCGGCGAACTATCAAAGGTCAAGAGTATAAAGGACTTGCTCCTGGACTCCGACCGCCCAAAGACCAACAAAACTGTCTCCGAGGACCGCGCGACCGAAAATCAATCGGGTGAAAAACGCGGAAGGAGACAGGACGACCAAGGGAACAACAACAGTCGCCAGAGGGTAAACATGATCATCGGAGGATCACAGTTCTACCAAGACTCAGTCTCGTCAATAAAATCCTACGGGCGAAAAGCCGAGACAAGTTCCAACTGGTTTCCGGATAGCGATATTCCTAACCACGCGATCACTTTCGAGGAACAGGAAACTGTCGGAATCGACAAGCCTCATTGCGATCCTTTGGTTATCGACCTGGTAATCCAGGATCTCGAGGTCGGCCGCATCCTCGTCGATACAGGAAGTACGGTCAACGTTATCTTCCGCGACACCCTTTACAGGATGAAGATCCCTCTTGGGGAAGTCGTCCCTGAGCCAAAACCTTTGACTGGGTTTTCGGGCGTCACTTCCATGACCCTCGGGAGAATTAAGCTCCCGGTCATGGCGAAAGAAGTCACAAAAATCGTCGAGTTCGCAGTAGTCGACAACCCGGCCATCTACAACGCCATCATGGGAACCCCTTGGATCAACTCCATGATGGCAGTACCATCCACATATCACCTCGACATCAAATTTCCGACTCCAACCGGAATCGCAGCCATCTGGGGTAGTCAGAAACAGTCGAGACTCTGTTACTTAGCCGAGTTCAAACTGCGAAAAGATCGGAACGCCCCAGCGGCCAACCCGAAACGAGCAAAGGAATCACACAACATTCCTGAAGACTCGAAAAAAGATGATCCAGAATCATCCAAACAGGCAACGATTCAAGACAGCGACAAAGCCTCTGAGTCCACCACCATAAAAGCAGACAGCTCGACCCCCGCACAAACCGCCGATCCAACCGGCACGATCGGAACGGCAACGCACGGGGAGTAAAAACGTTTGCGACAAATATCAGAACTACGAGATGGCTTGATCCTCGAAAGAGGTACGTAGGCAGCTCGTCGAAACCCGGCGAGTTCAGCTATCCTCCTCACCAAAAAGGGGGGGGGGTGGGTACGTATACTCCTATACTCCCACAAAAACGCGAAATATCCGCACATGTACTCGAACTTTTCGAAATTTTTAATAAAATTCTTTCTATCTTTTATGCTCACTTAACGCATAAACACTTTGGAAAAACGAAAATCATATCTTCGAAAGAAACGCGAGACGTCGCAACTTCTGAAAAAGATAACAAAACTCGTATCATCCGCCAAAACAGTCCACCTGTGACTTAAAAAAAAACTTATGCCCGTCGATTGGCCCCGACGGACGCACTCAGAAACGTTTCACTCAAATACAAACTCGTAGTCAGACCTACAAGGTCCTCTTACATCCGACAAGGATATCATAGCGTGCTATACAAGAAACCCAAAATTTTGGTTTAGCGTCTCGGATAAACTCCGAAGATAGCTCGATTCTTTTAACACAAGTCATATAAGCCGGCGACTAGTCGCGTACTTTAAACAAAAAGAATCAGGAAGAAATCACTAACAGGCAAAACGAATGCCGATCAGTCATCGCACAGCCTTAAAGCTGAGAGTAAGCCTAGGTCTTGTCCTAAACCCAGTCTTGCTGGATCTTGACATTTCACAGACATAGTATCGTATACGAGATCCCAAAACATGTCTCTTATCGCTTACACCTAAAACGCTCGCTAGAAAGTAGCATACGGACCAAGCGACAAAAAAAAGAGTTAGGATACGAAGTGACTACTCGCATTCTTTCCTCTACACTTGACGAAAGTATAAATCAAAACAAAAGACGAAATCTCGAAAATTTTCATATTTATAAAGTCCGCAAAGACAGCGGGATTCTAAGCCACCAACGGCCAGTCCCAAAACATAAGAATGCAACCTCCAACGGTCGCAGAATAAAACTCCTAAAAAACGGCCACACACGGCCAAAACATACGATTCACAAAAGGAAGTCAACATCGAGAAATCCAGATGCGGAAATCCCGAATGAACCTGCAGGCTGTTCCACTTCCTCGTTCACGCCTTGAGCGTTCCCACCACCCTCGGCGTTCTCATCGGCTCCGGCCTCCACCGTATCCTCGGAAACCTCGATAGGTTCCCATAGTCACCGGACTCTTTCCTCAACTGGAGGAACCAAGGACTCAGCATGAGCACACTCGGCCATAAAGTCCTTCATCTCAGCGATCTCGGAATCAAAAGAGAAATCCGGGTTCTGAGACTTGTAAAGGTTTACGACCGAGCCCCGGCACTCGCGGAAATCGCCAACAAACTCCTGAGCTTCTTTAAAACATTGAAAATCAGCAGCGAACGATTCCGCCTGTCTCGCCACCTCCGCTGTGACCATCTTCCTTCCTCTCCTTTCCGCCCGAACAAGAGCTCGAGCATGAAGCTCAGCTTGCTTTTCGTTCTGCGCCTTAACCTCTTGACGGAATCGGAAGAGCTCTCGCTCAGCTTCCTTGGTCTTGAAGTTAGCAATCCTAGCCTTGCGGAAACTTGAGTCAAACGCATTGCCAAACACTCTTAGTCCCTGCACAAATTCAAGACCAATAAACATACATATATGCAGAATCAAGAATACGGTTAAGAAGTTCAAAGAACAAAACCTCATTGATCCGCTGGGAACCCTCGGCAAAAACCCATTGCCTCTTCTCTTCCTCTAGCGACTCATCAGTAACAAACTCCGGAGGAAGACCTTCAAAGAAGTTGTTGGGAAGTGGAAAATCGCTGGCTCCGCCTTTTTCCGTTGGAACAAAACTAGGGTTTTCCCCCCAACGGTGAAGGATCTTCCGAACCTTCCCCACCATCGATCTCTTTCCCTTTACGAGATCTATATTTACACCTCCGAGTCGGGGCTTCGATAACTGGTTCGGCATCATATGTCGGGAAAGGGTCTCGGGACCGGTAAAGCCTTACTGCATCGCGAATTCGTTCGAGAGTGAAGGATTTCCAGAAGAACGGCCTTTGACGAAGGAGATCCCTCTTGACGAAAAGATCGCCATGCAAATGCGCAACAGCCCCGTTCTCTACAAAGCGAAACTTTTTCATTAAAAACTCGCACTTCCAGAATAACAAAATAGACAATGAGTTTTCATCACATTACCTCTTTTAAAGTTCCATGCATGCGGAAATAGATGGAGGCAGCTCTCCTTGACAGAATCACCATCTATTCGGACAAAGAAGAAACTTTCCCGCCACGACTTAGGGTTCGAAGTAGTCCCCTGAATTATGGCCATATCCTTCTTGGGCAGCATGGAGTAGTAACCGTCGCTCCCCGTCGGCCGAGTGCTCCAAAGGCCTTCGAAATCACCAGGACTGAGATTGATCCCGAGCTCATAACTTGAGATCAGTACGCCAAGCCAACTCTCCAAGGCAGGGACGCTGAGCTGGCTGATCGAGAGTTCTAAGTGATGAAGCGCACGAACAATGGTGCCGGGGATCGGGAACCACATGCGGCAATAAATAAGGAAGGCCTCGTAACATGTAAAGAAACCTTCCGGAGGATTCCTCGCACTCTCGTTACCGACAGGGATCCGGAATTTGACTCCTTCAGAAACCTGGTAAAAATCTCGAAGAACCTTGAGATATTTACGAGAAACCAAGCTCGGCGTAAAAGGAGCACCAGGCTGCCTCAGAGGTCTCCTCGGAACAGGGATATCTGGCAGTGATGGGGGCGAACCCACAAGGGCTCGATAATACGCATTCTTCGCTTCCTCCTCAACAAACTCCTCTTGCTTCACCGTCACGTGGGCAGGAGAATCAACCGAGGATGAATGGGAAGAAGAATTTCTCTTTGAGGATCTTGAAGACATTATTCTTAGAAAGAGAAAGGATTCTTGAGAGAGAATAATTTTTTTTATGGTGAAGTAAGAATGAATAAGATTTCTTACTCCCTCCTTATAAAGGAGGTAAAATCACTATTTACCTCGACTTTCGGCAAACGATTACGTCTCTACACCTTCCCATATGGCTATACCGCAAGCCAGGACCCGAAAGGCATTACGACTCCTAGCTAGCTGGGGGGCTAACTGTTGGGGTCAAAATCGGTCAACGACGAAATCGTCACCCGAAAGTCCACGAAAGAAAAACCAAGTGACGATCAAAACCAAGAAACGGGTCGTCACTCGATGAACTCACAAGAAGGCATGAACGGACCGTGAGCCCCGGGGATCAACGAAGGCAAGCAGGCACCGGTGGACGCAGGACACGGCACGGGCAGCAGGCTTGCTCTGTCCCGTCTGGCACCCGCGGCAAGGTTCCTGGTTCCCATCTATGCAATCGTCTCGTGATCTCGGGCAACGGCAGCACCTTGGTCCCTTAAACCCATGTCCGGATTGTCCGCAAACTACAATGATTCTTCCGCAAAGCCTTCTCGATTGTTTAAAAGTTCATCTTTTAAACGTCTAAAGTTCGAAGCCACATTACTCAAACCCTTGAAAACGGTTATCTCGAAATCTACGACTAAAGATCCTTCCAAACTCAAAGATTTCCCGCGCGAACGACTAACGGGGAAAGATCGAACAACGGAAAACCCACGGACGGCAAGACGTCCTGCCGCCGGCGGCACGCGTCACGCGGGCCGGCCTGGCGCCGGCGGCACGCGTCACCCGGGCTGGCCTGGCGCCGGCGGCACACCCGGACTGGCGCCGGCGGCACGCGTCACGCGGGCCGGCCTGGCACCGGCGGCACACCCGGCCTGGCGCCGGCGGCACGCGTCACGCGGGCCGGCCTGGCGCCGGCGGCACACCCGGCCTAGCGCTGACGGCACACCCGGCCTGGCGCCGGCGGCACGCGTCACGCGGGCCGGCCTGGCGCCGGCGGCACGCGTTCCGCATAGCCGGCCTGGCGCCGGCGGCAAGCCCCCTGACGCCGGTCGACGGCCCTCGTCCTGGTCTTGGTCCCATCAAGCTCGGTCTGATCCCATCTTAGCTTGTTTGGATCAATTTTTGTGAGTTTGGTACGATCACGGTTATTCTAAACACCAAACATCTCGACTAAACGAGGAATTGAGTTTCCTTCGGAATTACCGAAACCTTCAATGACCATTCTTTCGAAAAACCGTAAAAACGTCTAAACGGCCCGACGTGGCCTAAACGGCCCGACGTGGCCAAAACGGCCCACTTACGATTTTCCGAAAAGGAAGGATAACTATGACGATTTATCCTTATCCTCACATAAGAGATAAATTTCAAGTTTCCAAAAGATAAATGTCAAGTTTCCAGAAGATAAATGTCAAGTTTTCCGAAGATAAATGTCAAGTTTCCCGATAAACACGAAGATGGACAAAAATGGAAAAAGCCCGATTCAGCCCGCGAGAAGATAGACCGTCTTAAGAAGAGTATATAAGGAGAGCTTTGGGCGAGGAGCAAATCATCACCAAACTTCCAGAGCACTTAACACTTAGAGCGTTTTTAGCTTTCTTTTTCTGTTTTCATTAGCGAGCTGCGACTCAACTAGGTTAGATCTAGGCGGCTGGACTAGCAGACCTTTCGACAGCTCTTGTAGCTTATTTCTTACCTGTTGTTCACGCTCAAACGAGAATTCAGAAATAAGTTCTCTTTCGCTCTATTCTTACGATTTTTACGTTTCGACTTAATCTCCATTGATTGTATTGTGTGTGGCCCAGCAGATATCCGGGACCTTCAAGGAAAATCGGGTTAACTCGGTTTTCCTCCACAAATCTTTATCGGAAATTGACGGTGTGAATTTCGGTTCCCACACTTCTCCCATAGATGTGCCTTGTCTCCCAAAGAGAAGGAAAACAACCTCAGCTTGAAAGCATCTTCAGAGACTCCATTAATCTTGGACAAGCTACAGTAGCTATCAAATGTGTCCAAGTGATCAAGGGGATCCTCCACAGCAAGGCCATGAAACTTTTTGTTCTCAATCAAATTCAGCAGTCCTGATTTGATCTCAAAGTTGTTGTTCTCCACAGCTGGTGCTCTTATCCCCAACCTATGACCATGAATGTGAGGTTGATCATAGGCTCCAATGGCTCTAGTTTGGCGCTGTGGCTGTTGTGGCTGGCGCTGTGGTCTTATGTTGTCAGCTCTTGGACCATTGCCCCCTAGGGCATCACCATCTTGAGGCTGATTCTCCATATCAAACCCCAGTCTCTGCAAGTGAGCCTGTTTCTCTTCTTCTCTTCTCTTTCTTGCAATCTCCCTCTCAAGTGTAGCAATTTCTTCAACAGTGGGTGTCAAGTGTGATGCACCTCTGCTTCTAGTTATCATACACCCGAAATGCAAAGGGAAAAGAGCAAGGAGAAGCAATAACACAATAAAAAGAAAAAAAATGACTTAGTCTCAAGCAAATGACTAAATCCCAATGTCAAAATCAACTTGGAACTTGGCAACGGCGCCAATTTGATGATGGACTTTACAAGGGTCCAATCAAATGCTGTAGAATACAAGATGTCAATCCAATCCTAAGTGATTCTAATGCAAAGGGAATGCAAGCCTATGCTTAATCTAAGTGCAACCATGATACGAAGATGATTATGAAACTAAGACAATATTAAAAATGCAATAAAAGATAAAGCTTTCTTTCTTTATGAGGAGATGAGACCCATGGGCTAAGGGAATTGACCTTGGGGGATCAAGCATCAATCTAAGGGTGGCAGCTAACAATCAATCTATCAACCTTAGGCCTAGGCACAAGTCTAAACAAACTCTATGGTCAAGAAGAATGTTCATTTGCTAACACATCTCAAACATCAAATGGTCATTGGCTGAATAACATGCAAGCAATCATTAAGATCAAGCCTACTAGCCATCTTAACAACTTTACAACAAATGGTCTTTGGTAAAGAATGTTAAAAGCTTATTAGAGTTGGTTCAGACATTTCATAGAACACCTTGTGGGTGGGAAATGTCTAGAACTCAACCTTTGAGAGGCCAACTCAAAAGAAGCATTAAAAGCACTCTACTAGCAAAGAACAAGATACATCTACACTAAAACACCCTAGATCTAGCCTAATCACCCCTTAGTCTCCCTAACCCATGGATCTTAAATGGATCTACTCACTAATCACCATGATTACTCTCAAATCCATGAGGAATCCAAGCTTAATCATGAAGAGAAAGAAAGGTGATGAATTCAAACAATCAAGAACATAAAGATGAGATGAGATTATGATTCAAAGATAAAACTTTACTCAAAGGTTTGTGTTCTTAGAGAGAAAATAACATATGTCCCAAATTAGGGATGACAAGAGTATTTATACTAGGCTTAGAAAACCTAGATACATCATGAGAAATTACTAAAAGGTCCTTGGAGTCAAATGAGCCTCAACCAATAGGAAGAAGGCTGGAAACTCGGTCAGGGGTAAACCAATGATCCATCCCGGTCCACTCTTACACGGCCGTCCTCCAGTCCGACCGGGTGCAGCAAGCCGGACTGCCCTACCCGGTCCACTCTCTTCCAGCTCAGCTTTCTCCCGATTGGGGTATCAAACCGGTACACTCCTACCCGGCCGTCCGTTCTGCTGGCGTCCAGTCCGACGGGTGCAGCAAGCCGGTTCGTCCGTCCCGGTCATGCCTTGGACGCGTCTTCACTTCCCGACCGGGTGTCCCTTCCCGGCCTGCTCTCCCCGGCTTGGTCTCGTCCAGCACCTCTCAACCGACCGGGTACCTCTCCCAGGCTTAGTCATCCCGGACCACTCTCATCCAGCTGCTCTTTTCCCAACCGGCTGCTCGAACCCGGACTGATCTACCCAGCCAGCCTGACATGCTTCAAGTGAACTGATCATAACTCCTCCAATACATGTCCAAATGACTTGAAACCACTTCCATTGGAAAGCTAACTCAATTTATTGTGTCTCCACAAAATCTTATCAGCAGAAGACATCTCTAAGACCTCTGTCCTTGCTCATATTTGTCTTGACTAGATCATGGATTGACTTCTCTTTTCATGGCCAAACTTGATTCTTCACCTCATTTTAGACCATAAGGTTCCCAAACACCTCAAATCACACCAAAGCATACTCCAACACCTGATAAGGACAAATGAATGCAAAATTGACCTAAAGATACCTAATGCCTAACTTATATGATCAAAATGCATGAGATATGGATGCTAAAAACATGTAAATATGCAAGATATCACGTAACAATCCATAGCTCGTCTTGGTATAAATGAGTTATTTATATGGTTTCAGGTAAGATAAGCCTACTTCTACGAACACTAATATATTTATATTAAATTTTTCTTTTAGAATTTCTTCCTCGGTTTTCAAATCTGTTCATCATTATTATTTTTAATATCGGATTCAATATGTATAACCGTCTAGTTGTATATAAAGAGATGTGAATATATATAGTCAGTTGTTAATTCATTTTTCCATGCAAATAATTATATCAAACACAACCTAACGATTTCAACCCAAATATAAATTTCTCAAAGCAGTTTAGAACCAACAGCTAACCATACAAACATGGTTGAGTGATACAGCAGGTTTAGAAAGATGTTATGCGTTCCAGCTTTGAAACTTGCTATTTAAAATATATCCGCTTCTGTGACTAGACGATATAGATTTCCTATTTAATTCTATTACAGACAATCGAGAAACAAATAACCCTCTCATTATGAGCTAATTGACAGTTTGATTCAAGATCCTTTATATATTAATTTGAGAAACATTACAACTTTAAGTGTAGCCACGTGTCATCACCAGAATGAAATTCAGAATCTTTAGAAAATATGTTGGTCTAATTAAGTATATATTATAATTTTCATTAAACTAATTATAAAATTAATTAAAGTGTACAATTACTATTTATTTTCTTTTCTTAAACAAAAACTACGGAATTACTAAATATGACTAATATATAAATGACAATTAATGATTCTAATAATAAAGATTTGATAACAAATCTATATCTCATCCATCATTTTTTGTTTAATTTTATATTATTAAAATAAATTAAACAATCATATTAGCTATAAAACTAAAATTTAGATTTTTTCGTATATATTATATTTAGAATTTTTAAAAATGACAATAAATTACTAAAACTATTAAAATATTATGTTAAAAAATAATGATCAATGGTTTAACATTCATTATATATTAATTGAGAAACATTACAACATTTTTTGTAGCCACATGTCACCATTAATTGAGAAACATTACAACATTTTTTTGTAGCCACATGTCACCACTAATTGAGAAACATTACAATATTTTTTGTAGCCACATGTCCCCGTTTTTTGGATTGTGCTAAAACCGAATTTCCATTAAATTGGAAAATTCATTTAAAACCAGTCGAACTTACAAAAACCGGTGATCGGATAAGATACTAAAACTTGGTTTTCTTAAATTCAAGTTAAAAATTAATATAAAAATTGTAAATTTTAAAAATATTTAATATTTTTAATATATATCTAAATAAAATACACTTTCTTTGTAACAGAGATTCTTACTATAGTTTATTGTATATTATCTCATATACATTATTAAGTAAATTCATTATGTGCAAGGCACGGATCTCAATATAGTTTAATTGTATGTTTCATATTTGGTGAATTTGAAGTTTTCATTTTATTTTCATATAATCTTTAGATTTTAACAATGATATAAAATTATATAATTTTTTTAGTTATACAATATACATAATTTATTAATTTAAAATTAGATCAAAACTTAAAATCCAATTGAACTGGTTGGACCGTTCCAACCATTGAACCAGCTATAATACCGAGTCGATGTCCGATCTGTTTTTCAAAACATTAAACGTTGATCCAGCTACAATATCGAGTCAATGTCTGGTCCGTTTTTCAAAACATTACATTAAATTTATTTTTATTATTAACGTTAACAGTCCATCAAATGTGGTGAGCCCATCAAAATTTTAATATAATCTCATATCAAACATAAATACAAAGTGGACACAAAAAAATAAAATACACTTTCTTTGTAAGCGATTCTTACTACAGTTTATTGTATATTATTTCATATACATTATTAAGTAAATTCATCCCGTGCAAGGCACGGATCTCAATCTAGTTTAATTGTATGTTTCAAATTTGGGAAAATTTAATTCTATAAAGAACAAAATAAAGGTTCACCCCCTAGGGTGAACCTTTAAATTCACCACACCTCTTACCTCCAATCAATGTGCCACCTAACTTATAAATAAAAAAGAGAAATTCATGGGTTCACCCCCAATGAGAATTGATTATTTCATATGCAGATTTTTTAAAAAAGAAACACAATATTTAAATTTTTTTAAACAAAAAGATAAAAAATAAATAAAAAATAGTAGTAGCTGGAAAAAATGAAATTTTTTTATATTAGTTAAACATTTTATACTAAACTCTAAACCCTTAACCCTAAACACTAAACCCTAAACTTTTGGGTAAACCCTAGACCTTTGAGTAAAGAGATATTCCAAGGGTTTAGAGTTTTAACATTATTAAGTCTTAACCATTTATACTAAACTCTAAATCCTAAACCCTAAACCCTTGGGTAAAGAGATATTCCAAGTTGCACAATAAATAAAAAATAGTAGTAGTTGTCAAAAAAAAAAAAAATATTAACATTACTAAAGCTGTTCATAATAAACCTAAACCCTAAACACTAAACCCTTAAAGCCTTGGGTAAACCCTAAACCCTTAGAATATCTTTTTACCCAAGGGTTTAATGTTTAGGGTTTAGGGTTTAGAGTTTAGTGTTTAGGGTTTAGGGTTTATAGTTTAGTATAAACGGTTTTAACAATATTTAAAAAAAAATTCTTTTTTTTCAGATAATACTATTTTTTATCTTTGTTTTTAACGCGGGATAATTATGCAATTACAACTATGAGAAATATTACAAACGATTCTACGGCCGAAAATTCTCTACCATCCGTATGAGGTTTCACTCCTGACTGCATCACCTGAGCCGTCCTATGGGATCCACGCTTGACGGTACTCCTTGCGCCCTGCTGCAGATCTCTTGTAAGCCTTTTCTCTCTTAATTCGCATAATTCCGCCTTTTCTGGTAATTGAAACCCAGACCTCCTGGTGTAGAAGCATTAATGAACCCTTGGTCAAACCACTGGACCAAGGCGGCTTCCACTTTTATCTTTTTATTTAAAAAACAAATTTTAAATATTCTGTTTCCTTTTTTGAAAAAATCTGCATAAGAAATAACCAATTTTCATTGGTTGGTGTAGGGGGTGAACCCAAAAATTTCTTAATAAGAAAACATTATTTTTAAAAAATCTAAAATAATTGAAAAAAGATGCTAATTTTAACGACGCTGACGCTATTAACAAAAAACCTAAATCCTAAATTCTAAACCCTAAATCTATACCCTAAACCCAAACTCTATACCATAAATCCTAAACCCAAGCCGTAAACCCTAAACCCAAACCATATACCCTAAACCCAAACCATATACCCTAAACCCAAATTCTAGACCTTAAACCCAAACCGTAAACCCTAAATCCAAACCATATACCCTAAACTCAAATCCTAGACACTAAACCCAAACCGTAACCTAAACCCAAACCCTATATCATAAACCCGAATCCTAGACCTTTAGGGTTTACGGTTTGTGTTTAGGGTCTAGGATTCGGGTTTAGGATATAGGGTTTGGGTTTAGGATTTATTGTTTACGGTTTGGGGGGTCTAGGATTTGGGTTTAGGGTATAGGGTTTCGGTTTATGGTTTACGGTTTGGATTTGAGTTTTAGGGTATAGGATTTGGATTTAGGATTTAGATTTAGGATTTATGGTTTATGATTTGGAGTTTTGTTAGTGACATCAACGTAATTAAAATTAACATCATTCTTTTTTCAACTATTTTAGATTTTTAAATAAAATTTAATATTTTTTATTAATTATCTAGGTGACACTTTAATTGGTGGTATGAAGTGTGGTGAATTTAAAGGTTCACCCTAGAGAGTGAGTCTAAGTTTTTTTCTTTCGAATATGTATCAAAGGAGTTATTCTTGGGTTCGCCCCCTAGGGTGAACCTCTAGGTTCACCAACTAATAGAATTGTGTTATTTCAAATTTGATATCTTTTATAAAAAGAAATAAAATCTTGTTAAATTATATTATGTTTTTAAAAATAAAAATACAAAATAAATAAATAATAATAATCATTAATAAAAACGAAAATAATTCTTTAAAAAAAATATTTTAACACTAAACCATAAACTATAATTTTAAACCCCAAACCCTTGGGTAAATCATAAACACTAAACCTTAAAATCTAATCCCAAACCCTAAACCCTTGGATAATCATAAACACTAAATTTTTAACACTAAAACACTAAACCCTAAACTCTAATCCTAAACCCTAAACCCTTGGGTAAATCATAAAAAGTAAACCCTAAACTCGAATCCTAAACCCTAAACCCTTGGGTAAACCATAAAATAAAAATACAAAAAATAAATAAAAAATAGTAATATTTACAAAAAAAACAAAAAAAAATCTGTAAAAAAACACTAAACCCTAAACCCTAATCCTAAACCCTAATCCTAAACCCTAAACCCTTGGGTAAATCATAAACCTTTTGGATAAATATTAAACATTAAATCAAAAATTAAATATTAAACATTAAATCAAAAATATTTTGCAATAATTACTTTATTTATTTATATTTATATTTTTATTTTAAAAACATAATATAGTGTTAAAATATTTTTTAAAAAGATTTTTTCGTTTTTTATAAATATTATTATTTTTTTGTATTTTTATTTTAAAAATATAATATAACTTAACAAGATTTTGTTTCCCTTTTTAAAAGATATCAAATATAAAATAACACTATCCTATTGGTTGGTAAACCTAGAGGTTCAACGTAGGGGATGAATCCAAGAATAAGTCGTATCAAAGCCTATATGTAATAAATGAAATTCTTATTTGAGTATTTCTCAAAAGCATCTACTATAGAAGCTAATAAGACTAAGTTGTTAGAGAACCTGTTTAGACAAAGGTTTGAAAACTCGTGCCACTGAAACAAGTTCTGGAATGAGACAAAGGGAGAGAAGGCAAGTAGAAGAGACACGAGAGAGAACCTTGTAGGGGGTACCCACCTTGTCGTATTTACCACAGGATTCTGAGTCTTTCCAAAATACTATAAAAGTATATGTCTTGCGAAATATATAAAGATATATGTGTTTAATTTTTTTAAAAAAAATTATGGGTGCAGATGTTTCCTTTTATCCGTATTCGCACTGTGGTCTCTCTTAGAAATTCACGTGTCTTGAGTTAGAAATTAGACTTGTAGTTTCGCGCCATCCGATTTGTATTTTTCTCTTTGTTTTTTCCTTCACGTTCTAATATTGAAAATAGGGATATGAATTAGTATCTTATATATTCGATTTTAGAAGAAAGTAGAGAAGTCATATGATGAAAGAAGTCATTGGTGGTATTCAAACTTCAGTTCACTTTAGAAAATATTAGAATAGAATCTTCTAGCTCTCCATACACCATAGGGCTATATATGTCATGCACTGATGTTGCATAGATGATTCCCTCTTAGTTACATCAGATATCGATGCTTTTATCTTAGTTACATCATATGATTCCATCTGTCTAGTCACCAAGAATTGTATATGAATATGCAATGTTCTTAATAAAACTGTATTTTCGTTTTATTATATCTTAACTTCTGAGATCAACTTACATTATAGACCTCCTTATATAGGTAATAGAAAACCATAACTTTATCCTGTTATACCTTGCATTAGGAACCTTATCTTATATCCTAATCCTTATGTTATTCTACTTATCTTAATGAATAACTTGTTTCCTAAGTAAACTTCATTGAAGTTTATCCAACATTCTCCCTTCTAAGCTTCAAACTATCTTCTCTTAAGTCTTGTACTTGAATCTGCTCCCTCATCTCTTTGAATTTTATCTTTGCTAATGCTTTAGTTAGGATGTCCGCTTTCTGCTCTGTTCCAGGTACATTTTCCACGTCTATATGTTCTCTTTCAACACACACTCTGATGAAGTGAAAACGTTTCTGAATGTGCTTGCTCCGACGATGGAACACAGGATTCTTGGCTAGTGCTATGGCCGATTTGTTGTCGACTCTGATGAATGTCTTCTCAGCCTTCCTTCTGGTGATCTCACTCACAAGATCTTGTAGCCAAATTGCTTGCTTCGCAGCTTCCGTTGCCGCCATAAATTCCGCTTCACACGAAGATAGCAACCGTGTCCTGCTTCTGAGAACACCAAGTTATAGGCATGTCTCCAAGGCAGAATAGGTGACCAGTTGTACTTCTTCCATTATCTGGATCGATGTTATGACTACTATCACTGTACCCAATGAGTTTATGAGAACCACCACGCTTAAACACTAAGCCGTACCCATGAGTACCTTTCAGATACCTCAGAACTTGCTTCAACGCATCACCATGTGACTTGCGCGGTGAATGCATATACTTGCTGAGGATTCCAACAGAGAACGCCAAGTCTGGTCTTGAATGCATTAGATATCTCAGACATCCTATCCTTCTTCTATATAGAGTTTAATTGATCTCAAGTTCTTCTTGTGCTCTGGAAAGTTGCAGACCAAATTCCATATGTATATAAGTTGAATTGCAGTCGTCCATTTCTGCTTCCTTTAGTATCCGTAGTGCATACGCTTCTTGCTTGATGGTGATACCTTGTCAACTCTGTTTTACTTCCATACCGAGGTAATAAGTTAATATACCCAAGTCGGACATCTCAAACTGCTGTGACATTGCCACTTTGAAGTCTTTGATGCTCTTAACAGAGTTCCCTGTGACAAAAAGATCATCCACATATATAGCCACGATAAGTAACTTATCTCCATCGCCCTTGCGATATACTGAACTCTCCTTTGTGCACTTTTTGAACTTCAACTTCTTCAAAATTTGATCAAGCTTTGTGTTCCAAGCACGCGGAGCTTGCTTTAAACTATATAAATCCTTTGAGAATTTGAAAACTTTATGCTCTTCTCCCTTCTTTTCAAACCCTTCAGGGTGACTTACGTAGACATCTTCATTCAACTCTCCGTGTAAGAAAGCTATTTTGACGTCTAGATGATGGATCTCCCAATTATTTGCTGCAGCTAACCCAATTAACAGCCGTATAGTTTCTAGTCGAGCTACTGGAGCAAAAACTTCGTCAAAATCAATTCCATGCTCTTGTACATACCCTTTTGCTACAAGGCGTGCTTTGAATTTGTTGATCGATCCATCTGCGCTTCTTTTGATCTTAAAAACCCACTTAAGACCAATGATCTTCACTCCTGGTGGTTTGTCTACAAGCGTCCAGGTTTTGTTTTTGTTGATGGAATCAATCTCATCTTCACATGCGTTTGTCCACTGTTTGCTATCCTTTGCTTCATGAAAGCTCACAGGTTCATCATTAATAGAGAGCAGCAACAACTCACATTCGATCTCAGCAAGCAGGATATAGTCCTCAAGATAGCTCGGTTTACTTGTCTGACGAGTTGATCTCCTTGGTTCCTGAGTTGCAGTCTGCTCGCTTGTTTCTTCCGCATGTATTGACTCTGTTTCAGCATCAAGATGCTCTGTATCTGTAGCGATGCTTTCTTCTTGATGTGTTCCTGCTACAAACGGACCATTACCAACATCTAAAGTAGATCCTCACGTCATATGAAAACTGTCAGGGTTGTTTCTTTCCTCATCCGCTCCCTTCCAATTCCAAGCCGTTTTCTCATCAAATATTACATCTCGACTTACTACTATCCTTTTCGTGTTAGGATTGTAGAGATGATAAGCTTTCGAGCCGGGCTCGATACCGGGATGCACAAGGGTTTGTGAGCGATCGTCTAACTTCTTTAGATGAACTGAGTCCACCTTTGCGTGTGTAACACACCCAAACACCCTAATGTGACTTATACTAGGCTTTCTTCCCTTCAATCTTTCATATGGGGTTTGATCCTTTAGAGCTCTAGTAGGCACACGGTTGATAAGGTAGGTTGCATGACGAACGAATTCACCCCACATGTAGCTTGGAACTTTCATTGCTTTTAACATGCTTCTTTTCATCTCCATTAACGTACGGTTTCTTCTTTCAACCACACCGTTTTGTTGCGGTGTGTAAGGAGCTGTCAGCTGACGTTTGATGCCTTCTTTGTCGCAATATTCTTGAAACTCCCTGGAAGTAAACTCACCTCCTCTGTCCGTTCGAAGAGTTAAAACCTTCTTATCATAATCCTTTTCAACAAGGTTTTTAAGCATCTTGAATCTTTCAAAAGCGTCACTCTTCTCCCTTAGTAGAATTGACCACATGTATCTTGTGTGGTCATCTATTATAACAAAGATATATTTGTTATGTGATGGAGTTGCAGGAGATATCGGACCACAAAGATTAGCATGTAGTAATTCCAATACTCGGCTCGATCTATAAGAGCTTGCAGTGGGAAACAACTGTCTTGATTGCTTGCCAACCAAGCAAGAGTCGCAGATTTGCTTTACTTCTGCAATCTCAGGTAGACTTCTAACCAACTCTTGAGCTGCCATGTTTCTTATGGTTTTGAAGCTGACGTGTCCGAGTCTGGCGTGCCATCTCTACGGTTATTCCTTGATTTTAGTGAGTAGACATGCATGACTCCCGACTTTGAGAGAGACTTTATACAACCTGTTAGAGGTTCTTAACACTTTTGTTAAAACTCTCCCACTTTGATCTCGTATTGTTAGATAGTTATCTTTCATTCTAACATCGCAGCCTTGTTCTGTCGCTTGTCCTAAGCTGATTATATTACTTTTCATATCAGGAATATAATATATATATCAGTTAGTAGCTTGTGTTCCCCTGTTTTTGCTTCAAAGAGGATTGATCCTTTGCCGCTTATCTCCACACACGAACCATCTCCAAACTTTACTCTCCCTTTAATGTTTTCATTGAGCTCTGAAAAGTAAGACTTCTCACCAGTCATGTGATTACTTGCGCCATTGTCCAAGTACCACATTCCTTCTTCTTTCTTGCTTGGTTCAAGTGTTTTTGGTAACACTTTTTCTTCATTCAGGAAGACAACTTCATGTAGATAGAGCACAGCATCAGCAGCTTCTGTTTCATTCTTGTTGAGCTCTTGATTGTCGTTTTTCTTCTCCGGACAAACAGATTTAAAGTGACCCTTCTTCTTACAGTGGAAGCAAGTGATCTGTGAGTAGTCCCTCTTTTCTTTGTTCCTCTCGCCAGTACTGCTTCTTCCGCGTCCTCTTCCTCTGTTTCCTTGACCACGACCACGATATGATCCACTCCCTCTACCTCTCGAGTTCTGATCATACGAGGTTTCAGAGCTTGAGAATAGGAGGTTGTTCTGTTGGTCATTCGCTGTATTACCTTTAATGCGTTCTTCATATGCGTTAAGTCTCCCAACAATGTCTTCAAAAGGAGTTTTATTCAAGTCCAGCAGTTGCTCGAATGATGCTGTCTTGTGAATAAACTTCATAGGTAGACTATTTAGAAACTTCTTGACGATTTTAGGTTGATCAATACTCTCTCCCAACGAGGCTGCTTTTGATGCAAGTTCAGATAACTTTCCAGAGAAAGTATCAATGTTATCCGAGTCATTCATGCTAAGACGGTCGAATTCATTCATTAGAGTCTGTAGGCGAGCTTCTTTCACGCGTTCGGCACCAAGGTTTCTGGTTTTAATGGCTTCCCAAATATCTTTAGGGGAGTCATCTTCTCCAACTTGCAATACCAAATTCTCAGGTATCGATTGATATAAAAGTACCGTTGCGATGTTGATCTTCTCTTCTTCTATGTTTATGCATGAATCGATCGTCTCCCATTCCTTATGAACCTTTAACAGAACTTTCATTCTCTTTGCCCAAACAGTATAGTTCGTTGCGTTGAGCATTGGACAAACTACCGCACTTGGGACGTCATCTCTTCTTCCTAGTGCTTTTATCTCTGTCAAATCTTTCATATCAGCCATGGATACTTCTTCTTGACTTCGCAATCACAAATAACCTTGAGCTCTGATGCCAAATCTAGTCACCAAGGATCGTATATGAATATGCAACGTTCTTACTAAAACTGTATTTTCGTTTTATTATATCTTAACTTCTGAGATTAACTTACATTATAGACCTCCTTATATAGGTAATAGAAAACCCTAACTTTATCCTGTTATACCTTGCATTAGGAATCTTATCATATATCCTAATCCTTATGTTATTCTACTTATCTTAATGAATAACTTGTTTCCTAAGTAAACTTCATTGAAGTTTATCCAACACTCTAGTCCATTAGATGTTCGTTTCCATATTTTTTTCTTTAAATACTTCCTTTTGTAATCCTCGCGTCCTTCATACTATTCATTGTTGGTAATCAAGTCCAAAAGTCGTATCATAATAAAATTCGTTAAAAAAATTCTACAATGGTAAGTTTTACTGTTAGTGACATATGGTTAACAAACATCTCTAGGTAGATTTCTTTTAGGTTGAAATCATATCCGGTTTTCTATTTACTTCTTACTTAGACAACGGATCTACTAGCTAGCATCTCCATCAAGTTTTGCAATATCAAGCGTTTCACGATTCAGATTAAAACCCGGAAAGGTTTCTCAGTACTATATCTTACCTTCGCATATCGGATCAACGAGTAGTAAATCTTCGCCAAAGCTTTAAAAGGTCTCGAGCATTCGACTATCTACATGACAATTTAAATATTTTTGGTATCTGTGTGCCAAATTAAAGGATAAGTATTATAGGCTCTTCTCTTAAGTTCCTTGGAATAAATATCACATTTTGTTATATGTAATATTTCTTATTTGTATGAAACCAATTACATATATGGCTAACAAGAAGTTCATGCGGTTCTATTCAAAGTTTATAAGATTAATCAGTAATATGCCCGAAGTTGTGGCAGAATTAAATGGTAATAAATGCATAATAAAACGAGTTTTTATTTGAAACACAAATGACTTTTGTTTTTATGTAATTTTCGTATATAACTAATTAGCCGTACCATCTATAAATTATAAAGAAAATTAATGTTTAATCTTTTTAGCTGTCACCTTTTCAAATACTGTAAACATTTCAAAAAAATATATATCTTACCGCTGGTTAAACTTTGAAAAACTACGATAAGCAAGCACCACCTTTCTAATTATTAAAGATTATAATCAAACAACGTCTAATGTGAACCCTAATATCGAAATCATGAAAGGGCTGCAAGAAGAGTTTGGAGTATGTCTGTTTCTCCATTGGAAAACGCAACCGTTCTTCTTGAGAATCTACAAAACGAAATAACCAAATTAAGATAATGGAACTATATAATTAAATTATTTAGATTGTTTATATTCTCTTCGTTTTATAATATATTTATACAATTTTAATTTATTAGGAAATAAAAGATGTTAACATATTTTTGTTGTTCGAATACTAAAGATGTTAACATATTTTTATTGTTCGTATTTATCTCTCATTTATAGTTTTAATAGTTTTTATTAAAAAAAAACTTAGTTTTTATGATTTCATCTATAACGTCACGTGTTATGAAAACAGAGTAGTATAAAGTCTGGTGGGCTAGAAATATACACAATTTATAAAATAGAAGGTAAGATGTACAAAAAAGAAAGAGAGACTCATACTTAGAGATTCTCTCTTTTCGTTTTGTATAATAATATATGCAACTGATTGATCAAGTAGTATATTCAAAATCGTGTCGACAGTTTCTTTTATGTCTAGCCAATATTCAATATCAAAAATTTCATTAATATCACGTGATATATGGTTCAAATTTTCTTACAAGGGTTATTTTGTAGTAAACCCTGTCTCAAAAAAAAAAAGATAAATACGAACAATAACTGTTAACCTAAACTTTATTTTCTGTAAATTAAGGATTTTTTACTTAGCTATGAACTAAATAAATAGACAATATTGTTAGGGTAATCTTTAATTTTTATAGGATAAATACAAAGGAGTTATTTTTTAAGTTCCTCTCTCTCTCTCTCTCTATATATATATATATATATATATATGCAACTATCCAATTACATTAATTCCATCTACATAGCATTGTAAATATTATATATATACTACATGATTCTTCAGATATAAATATTTATATAGTACATATATAATATAATAACTAAATGATATTTTACGTTTCTTTTAAATTATTTTATAATTTATCTGTATAATTTATATAGATAATATTATTTTATTTTAGTTAGACATATATTTTTAGATATATAATATCTAGTTAGTTTTGTTTCCACTTGGGTATAATGGATTGCATCTATTTCTTTAAATCTAACTATAATATTTTTTTCTAAATAGATTAAATTTTTTGTTTTCATATTTTTTTTGAAACACAAATTTTTTGTTTTCATTTATCTTGGCTTTTGTCTTATATATATATAAGTATATTTTATTAAAATTATGTATAACATAGTATATATTTTTGAGAATGAAATAAAATATAAACTAAAGTATTCGATTCAAAAATTTCACATATAAATATAGTGATAATATTTTGAAGTCGCATGCATATATATAAATTTTACAAAAGAATTAAACTGTAACAATTAGTTAATATTTAATCATTAATAATTTTTGAGTCATTCCGTAATTTATATGTAAAAATAAATAAAATATTATTAGTATTACATAGAGTTACATATATGTTTTTCAAATTCAAATTTTACTACAATTACATTTTATTCTAATTAAGCCAAATCGAATTAGTTTTATTTATCACATTAATCCAATTCTTCATTTGATAAAACATATTATATAAGTAAATATCTGATACATATAATTTTTATTATTGTTTTAGTTATAAAGATATTTATAGTCAACTAAATATTAAGAAAAAATGAATAAATCATGTTAATGATAATAATTATAAACCATTTTAGTTAGTTAGAAAACAGTTAGATAAAAAGAAAATATATTTATTACTTAAAAATATATTTTACGTTGCTTACAATTATGCTTTAAAGGAAATGTAATTTATTTTTATAATATCAAAATTATTTTTGTGAACTCACTTGTATATAAACATATTGTGATAACCTGTCCTGTGGATCCACCATTCGTAGACCCCAGGTTCACAGTCCCGCAGAGCATCAATCCCAACCCCTCTCTTATGAATTCTTATTAACTCTATAATTCGGTCGCTGATGTCCCTCGAACTCAGAATCTCACATTTTAACAGCGCTCTCACAGGACAAGCTGTCACCAATTGATTTACAGTTCATTTAGTGACAACTTGTCCTGTGGGAAAGTTGTTAAAGCGTGAGGTCCAGGGTTTGAGGTGTACCAACAACCTAAATATAGAGTTAGTGAAAATTCATAAAGGAGGGATTGAGATCGATGATACGTAGAACTGTAAGCCTGAGGTCTTCGGTACGGTGGATCCATGGTACGGATCGTCACACATATTTTATCTAAAAAATAGATACATATAAAGAAAATATTTTTGTTACTTTGAAAATATTTTTTCTGTTGCTTAAAATTATGTTTTAAAATGATAACTGTTTTTTTTAATATCTCTATAAACTGACAAAATTAAGATAAGACAATTTTGTAACTAATAGAGTTTATTTACTGAATTTTCTCGTAATTGATATAATGAGGGAGAGACAAGTTCTAGTTGCCCGAGGAGAAGCAGAACCTCATGTGATATATTCACATGACCTATACAACTAAAAGAGATTATACACATGATATACATTTAATTTTAAACTACATGAATCTGTAAGTCAGATTTTGTCAATAAAGGTACCCTTTGCAAGATCCAGAAAGATGAAAGAACTCTTATGATCTTTTAAATTTCCCATGAACAGTCCATTAGACAATAATATGTAAAAGCATATATCACATATATATTGTTAAAAACGTAAAAATTCATATCATTATGTATATAAATAAGTTTGAAGACATTTTGTGTGCGTGTTTTTTTTAAGAAACATTTTGTGTGCGTGTTCAAATAAGATTATCTTACTAAAGTATTCAAATAAAGGATCAAAAATAATGTTTAAATATGAAACAAAGATATATTTTGAGGGAATAGAAGAGAGCACAAAGACAATTGTTGTGAGAAGAAGAATATTTAAAGAGATGCACATGCAGAGAAAGTTTCCGGTAATAACAATAAATTGAGAATAGTTGCACTAAAGAAGAACATAGAAGAAACATCATAAAGAAAAAAGTGTTGACCCACGTAAAAAAAAAAAAAGTTAAAAGATGGATGGCAAAAAGGGTAAAAGCAGAGTAATTGAATTGGTATATACTAAAGTTGTAATTATTGAAAAAACAGATAAAAAATAAATAATTGTTTATGAAAGCAAGAGAAGGAAGTGGTGGGTGAAGGAAGGGATCGTAGTGTCAGAAAAGAAAGAAGGAAGAAGGGGTCACGGGTTTGCCTTGAAAGCTACTTTTTCATTCTTTATTTTGTTTCATTTTGTTTAATCTATTTTAATTCAGACACTCAGACACATATTCCCTCCATCATCTCAGTCATCGAGGTTGCTAACTTCCAAAATATTTATTTTTACATTCACTTTTCGATAGTTCTTCAAAAAGGAAAGTGTTGCAAAACAAAAATCAATTAACACTTACGATTTTACCGCATGTGACATGCGGAAATTCTAATATCCCCCGCTCAGAACCGGATCTGAAATTTTATGGTTATGAACATCTTTTTAAGAATTTTAAAAAACAAAATTAATAAAAAAAGTTTCGTAATATGATGATCTATTTTTATATAGAAACTTCCAAATTCTTTTGAGAATTAAAGCTAATGTTTTAAGCGGACGTACCCATATCCGACACTAATCTCACTTGTCATTTAAAAGTGGTAACTACTTTGATTGGGCTAGCTAGAGTAAGAAAAAATCTGGTTTGTATAATGCGATCGACCAATATGGTATGGTGCATTTAAACTTGAAGACTATTATAGTGGTAGATCAATTAGGGCTGGGCAGTTTATTCGTTAAATTCGATTCGATTCGTTATTCGTTTTGATTATACCCGAAAAATCCGAATATCCGTAAGTCTTCGAAGCAAAGCAAATATTAAAAATCACTATCCGTTAAAAACGAAGCAAATCACAAATACTAAAAAAATTAGAGACGAATATCTGATCCGCGCCGACTTTTATATAAATAGTTATATATCTATATTTAAATAGAGTTTTTAATATATAATATTATATAATTTTATTTATAAAAATGTAATATGAAGAAAAGAATTATAAGATCTTTATAAAAAACTATAATTCTTCTTAAAACATTTAATTTATAATAATTTTTTATGAATTTTTTAGAATTTATAAATAAACAGTTTCATTAATGTTTTAATTTATCTTTTATAAGAACAAATTTGTATAATATTTTCAGATTTACTTGTATTAAACATAGTGGAAAAGGTATCCGTAAATATCCGTGAATATTCGCAAATATCCATAAATTTTCCGAATATCCGTAAAACCGACTATCCGTATTTTTTCGAATCAAAGCAAATCGGAAAATCACATATCCGCGAAGTCCGAATCAAATCACAAATATTGAAAAATACCCTAGACCCTAAACCCTAAAATCAATCACAACTAGTGTCTTGTATCCAAAACATCAGATCCTATATTTTGTTATGTTCCGGTTAGGAATAAGGTTAGGGAAGCTAATATATTTTTCCATCGTAATCTCTCTTCAAGAATAAAGTTAATTGTTAGAAGTTACTTTTTATTAATCACATAAATTTTATATATATAGAGATACAACTTAACGATAAAAGAAGAAATGTCAAATCTAAAAATGTTAAAACCAATTATAAAAGAAATTCACAAAAAAAATATTGATAAATATCCATATATCATATCATTATATTGAAAATATCTTGTACAAGTGCTCCCATATTCCAACTTTTTAAATTTTCAAGATCATGGACGATTTCTATTCAACATGATGTACTCTTGTATACCTTTGAAAAGATAACTCCATGATAACGAGGACTCTTAAAGCCTTTTGTGCCTAGAATCTTAAATCGCTTGTGTGGTTATGTTTTTCTAGCTCTTGAATCACTGGAAACATGTTTAATATCAAATTGATCATCCTTGACACTGCAAAAAAAATTTCCTAACGTCACCTGCTCTTCGTCTAGTTCTTCCATTGTTGCGTTGGTCTCCTCATGCACCACCACTTGCACCACAAAAGTCGTGTTCAACATTTTCCTTTGTTTGTGCATGTTTCCCTTAATTAGGATGAGATGAGTGTTTTCAAGGATAGATATGTATCTCGCCATTGTTCCTGGAATGATATTATGTCCTCTCTTATCTTTTTGATCTCTCTAAGTAAGAGAGCGGTTATGGTCAACACATGCAAATTTTTCCGTTGGATCCTTCCACTCTGATACTAAAGCGATATGAACCAGTTAATTTTGATCTAGTAGTCACAACCGTTGTTTTAACGTGAAAGAAAGAGAAAAAAATTACTTCAATTCTCTTATCATAATCTCTTTTTGAGAATAAAATTATTGTTGACAATTGGTTTGTTACTAATAATAATTAATAAAATATACTCCATAATTTAATGGTAAAAAAAAGCTTAAAACTGATATAAAATAGAAAACATTAAAACCATTTGTATAAGGAAAATTCTCCAAAACTCTCTGACGACGTATATCTTATACTGAAATAGTTACGGATTCATGGCATATTAGTTTTTTGTGTGCTGAACGGCCTAGTCCATCATATTCAATATTTTTTTTGGTAATCATGTTAAAATCATATTCAATAATTGAAAGTTATACATTGTGAATTTGAAACATGAACATGGAATTTTGTTATATTCCACTCAAGCGGTTATATAAGATGAGATTTTTAAAAACGGTTTTTGCATCTGTGATTATAATATTTAAAGATATATATTTGATCTAGAAGTCACAAAACGAAAATAGCCAGTAAACCTAAAAGTAAAGAAACACTTTTTTAGCAAAAAAAAAAGTAAAGAAACACTATGTGGCAATGAAGCATGTGAATATGTTTGTCGTTGATTAAAACCACGTTAAAACTATTCAAGTAGAATCATTCTTTTACGTATTGGTCTATAGTCTAATCAATTGACATTCATGATATTTCTTTTCTGAATCAAAGCTTACTCATTTGATGATCATTCAAAATCATTTTACATTATACATCTATATTTTCACCTCAGCTTTTAACCAACATTTTTTGTGTGGGCATGCAAAAGTATCACACGGGTCTCCAGTTACATTTACATTTCTTACACCATCTTCAACTCACCTCCATTTTCATCTTTATATTTTTTTCTAAAATAGAAAATTTTATTATAGAAATGGATTTATTCCAATATATACCTTTATAACAGATTTTCTCTATTTATAGGAGAAAATATAGATAAATGCTATTTCATCTCTAAATATAGAGACGAAAATAGTATTTCTCTATATTTTCTCCTAAAATAGAGGAATTCTATTATAGAGACATACAATATAATAAAGTAAAACCACCTCTATTTTAGAGGAAAATAATAGAGATGTACATTAGCATCAATATTCACAAAGTTTCAAAAGGCAGCTTCTAATAATATATAAAATACATATGTTAAAATTAAAATATTTTAAACAATATCTAAGTCGAATATTTTAAGAATTTTCAATATAAAAAAAATCTCTCATCCAAGAGACTATTTATCTTTATAAGTTTAATAGGAAAAAATTGGTTGAGATTTCAAGGGATGATGAGATCCTAAGAGCATTAAGAGCACCCACAACCGTGGATCTCATTGAAATCCTTAAAAAATTGATTTTTTATTTTCATTTTTTTTACTTTTTTCGGATTTAAAAAAAAACACTAACCAATCGCGAACCGTCACGTGTTAGTGGAGTCCGCGAATAGTTAACAGACTCAGCGATTTGAATCCTTAACTAGGGGATTTAAGATAATGAACTTACACAAAAACCAAAAAAATATGGACCCCACGTAATTATATAATAATTTTTTTTAAGGATTCCACCTAAGAATTAGCATTGCACATGCTCCAATATTGTAGGTTCTTAGGAGTTTCTTAAGGGGGATGACGACCCACAAATTGTTTAAAAACGGTTCCATAAATATACTGACACGTGGTAGTCCGCGATTGGTTCTTTTTAATTTTTAAAATCAGACAAAAAAAATCCAAATGAGGTTTTAGTGTTAATGATGCTATAAGCTATATACATCTATAGTAAAGCATGTGCACTGAGAGATCGAGATTAAAACATGTCAACTGAAACATATACTGGAGCATGTCAATGGTGAGGATGTGAGGAAATATCTAAGAATAAAAAATAGAAAATATACAAAAAGGTGGAGAGAGATGAGAAATGAATTCTCAATTGGATACCATAGATACCATTTAGAAACTCCAAGAGTGACGTGGTCAATTTTCAGTATCGGAATTTTTCATAAATTTGTTTTTTAAAATTATTTTGGAAAACACATTAAAATAATATTATCATTTTGCTGAGAATTTCATTTTGAAAGTTTATCCGTTAAGATTGCTCTAAGAGCAATCGATACAATCTCAAAAAATGGTTCTGAGTAGGCTTTTATTGACATTTTAAGATATTGATTAATTTTATTTTTTGTTAAATAATTCAACCAACTATAATGAAACATATGGCAAATAGATACATTGAAAAATTCTCTAGATATTTTTGGTGTAAATGTTAAAATTCATATCAAGACTTTTCTTTTACATTGTTTGTGGAGATCCACTTATTACAACAGGAAAGAAATAAAAAACAGAGCAAGCAGCTATCTCTCTCGTGATTTCTTTTATTTTTATTATTTACTTTTAATCTAAAAACTCTATCTAGAATATGATGTTGGAGCTGCTCTTTAGAACTTCATTTTGAGGACTTCTAACAATAAAGACGTTTTTACCAAAAAAAAAAGTTCTTACCACCTTAATTTGTAACCAACATTGTTAGCAATAAATGTTCAAAAAAAAAAAAAAACATTGTTAGCAAAAAAAAAAAAAAATTGTAACCAACATTATTATTTGCGTGTTTGTGTGTCGTCGGCATGCAAAAATAAGATCACACACGGGTCTTCCAATTTCATATATACCAGGAGAAATATCCATACATTATTATAAAATAAAGAATAAATATATAAAGTTATAGACAGAAAATTAATAATTAATAGTAGTTACACATGAGGACAGATACACACGTACGATCTATAAACCTCAAAAATAAATAAAAAAAGCAGAAAAACAAAAAAGAAAATAGTACACACTCACTACTCAGTACTAGAGTACCGCCTCAGGCTCCATTTTTATCCAGCCACACCGATACAAAACAAACACAACCGTCTCTCTCTCTCTTCTCTTTATATCTCATTCTCTGTCTTCTTTCTCTTTTAATGGCGACAATGGTAGAGAATAGCTATGGTTACGGTGGTGGAGGCACCGGAGAAAGGGTACAGTTAATGGTGGAAGGTCAAGGAAAGGCGGTTCCTGCACCGTTTCTGACCAAAACGTACCAGCTCGTCGACGATCCCGCGACGGATCATGTTGTTTCTTGGGGAGACGATGACACTACTTTCATCGTTTGGCGTCCACCGGAGTTCGCTCGTGACCTTCTCCCTAACTACTTCAAACACAACAACTTCTCTAGCTTCGTTCGTCAGCTCAACACTTACGTAAGTGAACATTTCTTTATACACTGATTTGTCTTTGATTTGACCGATCTATGTCTGATTTTGTTTTCTAGGGGTTCAGAAAGATTGTTCCAGACAGATGGGAGTTCGCGAACGAGTTCTTCAAAAGAGGAGAAAAGCATCTACTCTGCGAGATCCACCGGAGAAAAACATCTCAGATGGTACCGAACCAACACTCTCCGTTCATCACTCCGCCGCAGATTCCATTCTCCGGCGGCGCTTCTTTCTACTCTCTATCACCACGTGTCGACGCCGCCGCCGCAATGGATGACCATTACTGGTGCGAATCGCCTTCTCCGAGACCACGTGTGGTCCCCACCACCGTGGACGCGCAACTCGCCGTGTTAACCGAAGAGAACGAGAGGTTACGGCGGAGCAACACGGTGTTGATGTCGGAGCTTTCTCACATGAAGAAACTCTACAACGACATTATCTACTTTGTTCAGAACCATGTCAAGCCTGTCGCTCCGAGTAACTCTTTCCTACAGAAACATCAACAGGCTCCTCCTCCTTCAATCGATTATTACAATAATGCCACTGTCTTTAATCACTCTCCTCCTACTTCTCAAAGCTCCATTACTGTTCTTGAAGATGACACAAATCAGGATAATAATACGAGAAAGACGAAGCTTTTTGGTGTTTCGCTGCCTTCTTCCAAGAAGAGATCACATCATTTCTCAGATCAAAGTAGCAAAACTCGACTTGTGTTGGATAAGTCAGATCTTGGATTGAATCTCATGTCTGCTTCTTCTACACATTAAGTGTCTCTTTTTGTTTTGTTTTGTTAAGTATCAGCACTAGCAGCACTAATGTTGTTTATGAATGAACATCATCAATCTTAAAGACTTTGTTTTCTTTGATTAATAATCGATTGGGTTTTCAATTTTGTTTTGTTGTTCATGAAGAAACAATGAGAATGACAGTGATGTCTAATGTAGATAGGCTTTATGCATTTTCGAAATTTTCATGTGTATTGTACCGATCTGGTTTGTTGATTTCTTTTATTTTAATGCTTCTCACATGTTTCTTTTTCTTCGTGCTTGTGTTTTGTTTGTTCTCTTTCTTTTATCCGAATCAAATAAACCACGTCATTTGATTCTAGTCAAACTTTAAATCGCTGGCTTCTATCATGGACCGAAAGTGAGGAACCATATCCATACATTCTAGACAACAACCAATTGTTTTTGATGACTCATCATACTAAAGGAGTTCAGTTTTTAGGCTTCTTTATTGTTTTATGCTATCATTGGGCTTCACTAAAATCTTCTCGCTTATCGGGCAACGTCCACTAACCAAACACTAAAGTCTTTGGAGCAGGGTTTACTAACCAAACATTGTCTTTGACTTGTATTTTTTGTTTTACTCCTGCATTAAATTTGAAAAAGAGTTTCTTTTTTAAATACAAATAGGTTCGGAATCAAAATATTTGTAATAGTGCTGGGTAAAAAATCCGAATCCGAATAACCAAACCGAACCCGATCCGAAAAAGAAGTACTGAATCTGAACCGAAATTGATTAAATATCCGAACGGGCTCAAAATTTGGTATTTAAAGAACTGAAACCGAACCGACCCGAACCTGAGAATTTTGGGTACCCGAATATATCCAATATAGATTCATATACCTAAATGTATTAATAATTTTAGATTTAATGTATATTAAAAACTTGCCCAAAAAAATGTATATTAAAAACATCCAAAATATATAAGATGCTTTTAAGTTATCCAAAATACTTGAAAATATATTGAAATAGTCAAAAATAAATATCTAAAGTATACTCAAACAATCAAAAATATTTGAAATATCTGTTGATTTTCTACCCAAATATTCAAATCAAACCAATTTATATGTTAAGTTTACGTATTTTTACATATGTTATTTAAATTTATATGTAATATATTATTTTATATATTTTGAGAAATTTAAAATATATAATAAATTTTAAAATTTTAAAAATAATTTAAATGGGTTATCCGAACCTGAACCGAACCCGCAAAGACCCGAACCAAACCAGAACCAAAATTTAAAAAATATCCCAATGGGGTTGAAATCTTAAACTCCGAAAACCCGAATAGACCGAACCAAATCCGAATGGATATGCGAACGTCCATCCCTTATTTGTAATATTTGTTTGCCCATTATCCATGAGCGAAGACAACTGTGTGTCGGGATCACTAGTAAAATTTTTTGCATATTCAGTTTAAAATATGGTTATCCTAATAGAAAATTTACAAATTTCACGATTATACTTTTCAGTTATACACAAGAGAATGAGCTACAAAATAATTTCTATAAATTAATACTCGCTATATTAATAAACACGAAAATTAATAAATTTCTCAGGTCCCAAATTGGATATAATTTGATAAGATAATAATATTTTGAAAAAATCTTAGGTAAATATATGATCCCGTTAAAATCATAAATTAATAATTATCATATATATAAATTTTATAAAAACATAACCAAAACTTTTTGTTGTTTATCTTTCTTTAAAATAAATTTCATCTCTAATTTCATCTCTAATTTTATCCAACTACATATAAAAGTGAATTTTTATTTTACAATATGTAATATTCATACATAAAATACATCAATAATCTAATAAAATAGTTAAAATATATCTCTATAAGCTTTAACCACTATATAATATCATAAATTAAATATTCGTTCAGTTTAATAAACTAAAATATTGTTGAAAAATAGAAATCCAAAAAGATAACTCCTTTTACATTAATAACTCTATAAATAAATAAATAAATTCTCGAAGTCCCAACATTATTAATTTATAGATTTTTTACTGTATATTATATTAATACCTACAGTAGCAAATATAGTATATCCAGAAGGGAAAATTTCCAAAAAAATGATCAAAATATTGATTTTAAACGTAAAAGTATATCTCAAATTCAATCAAATGCAAAATTAACCAAAAAGACTAATGAAATTACAATCAATTTCTTACGACTAAAAAAAAATATGTATGCACTTTTAAGAATATAAATCTGTGAAGTCTTTTGTAGTTAATGAAGTATCTAATGAAAAGACTTCTCAGGAAGTCTTCTCATATATTAGATCTTAAAAATAATTTATAAATTTTATAAAAATATTTTGATGGGGAAAAACTGAAATCTTGTAATTATACACATTTCTAAATAATGTAAACTTAGATTAACTAAAATTGAATGTTTTCAATATAGATGAGTGAATATAAGTTGTAAGTCATGATTCTCTTTGGTTTAGAGTTTGGTAACATATGTTGTAGTATTATTTGTATTTTAGGGTTTTAGAATCTTAATTTTTAACGAAAAATAAATTTGACATATATGTATTTAGTTTTGTATATATTAAACACTTTATAAGTTGATATTATGTTTAACGAAATATTTGTTGTAATTTAGTTAGTTATTTGATATAAGGGTTTATAAGACTTATTAAGACGTCTTCTAGCATATAATGCACTAGGTGATAATTTGCGCCATGAGCAGAGTGAAATATATTTCGAATTATTATAATATTTTTATATAAACTAAATTACATTACATGAAGGAAGATATATTTTCCCTAATTATGTAATTATAAACCAAATTTCTGAAGTATTATATATTTACATGTAATTTGGGGGGGGGGGATTTAAAAAAATGATTTTTCTTATTGTCAAATTAAATAACAAAATAGCGTAGGTTGTACATATTTATATTAATATAGTTGAAATTAGTAGTAGACTTGGAAATTATTAAAAATAATAATTATACTTTAATAATTACATTCATATTTGTAGATAAAATATGGGCTACAAATATATGGGTTAAACGTTATAACCAAGTAAAAAAAACAGGACATAACAATAACTAATTTCAGAATATACTATGCCATAAAATCGCATGTCAATGTACACATATCTTGAGATATATACTGAGATTACATCAACATTAATGCATTTACTTGAATAGCAAGCAAATCAATATTAAAGTGAATTAATATTCAAACTGTATTGGCTAAGCCAAAATTAACCAAAGGAGTAGCTACATCCCTATCTATGTTCACGACAAAACCTTCTTACCATTGATATGCAGTCAAACTACTAAGAGAATGATATACAATAAATACAATGCCACACAACTTTTTCAAATTATTACACGAGGTTTTAAGCTCTTAAATGAAATTTGATTTTGCCTATTAACCTGACAATATTATATGTGACTTCCAATCATAAAATTTGAGCTTCCTTCAGATAATTAGAAATAATAATGCCCTCAATGTGACATATATATATATATATATATATATATATATATATATATGTTAACGGCAAAATATTAAGGCTATAATGATTTTAATTGAACTTATGCTTTGTTTGATGCCACGGTTTATCTGATTCCCATTCATTGTGATGTCTATAGAATTATTTTGTATGCGTTATGTCCTTTAAAATACACGGGTTTTGTTACAAATATTTATGGAGATAATATGGATCAATTAAAGCATGTTAAACGCAGTTTTAATATTCCAAATAAGATGAATATGTTTTTGATTAAGTTGGGTATGTCTTTGTTACTGATGCTTTGTCTGTGTTTATGTTCTAATTATTGGCTTTGTAATACAGGTACAACATGTTTACATTTACAACTGATGCAAGGACATAAGTTTCTGCGGTCAACAGACTGGAAGAACAGAGGAGGACAAATAACGAAGTCATTGTTACATCTTGAGTGTTGCGATGTCAAAGAAAAAATGTTTTTTTTTGTGACACTGGCTAGATTTCGAATCATAGAGTCAACTCGGTGAGATCGAATCAACATATACCATAGCAAAAGACCGAATCCGAGCACCCCATGCAAGTTTGCCAACCATTGTGTTCTTTGGAAAAAAAATTTAAATCTATACTATTAAAGCAGGATCCTATTTTAAAAATTCAGAATTATGTCCTTAGGTTTTTATTAGAGGGTGTTATTGGTTTATATATTTTAATGGATTTGACAATACAAATCAAATCAAGTGTTATTGGTTCTGTGATTTTAGAATCTATATTCAAATTCATTGTTATTGGTTCTATGATTTTAAAATCTATATTCAAATCCATTGTTATTGGTTTTGTGATTTCAAAATATATTTTAAAATCAGGTGTTATTCAATAATAATGATTTGTTTAAGGATTTGATTTAAAATTGGATTCGAATGGATTTATTAGTGATTTTAAGTTAAAAATACAAAAGAGCAAATATTGTCTTGAACCCTGTTATTTTGATAGATTTGTATTATTTGGTTCTCCTAATATCTTTTCGTCACCAATTCGCATACGTTATAACACGCACTCACAAAAATATGAGACTTTTGTTAAACGGTAGTGCTTGAAAGTTTTCCGTTTAAAAACATCAAGCACTTGTGTGTGCTGGTTTACATAATTTTCTTCGTCGAACCGATACTTTTCACAAGAAAAAAATTCTGATGACGTAGAAGAACTTGAAGAAATAAATAACAGTGGTGAAGAGATTCTTGGAATTCAAGGTCAACAAAGAGAATATGCTAATCAAGTGAGAGCGACAATAGCTACAAATATGTGAACATATTTTATGTTATCATGATATACAAAATACTAATAAAACAAATATTGTAGTTTTTATATTTCTTTTATTACAAAACTGAACTTACTGCAAATCTATCTGACTGATTTATGATAATCCAATTATTTTGATTTACAATCTATAACATTGATTCTGAAATCTGCTTAGCTGAATTAAAATCAATGGATTTATCAAAAAAATCTAAATCCAAAAAAGAATCCTAGATTCATTAAAATACTACAACCAATAACCCCCACTTATTTTTACAAGACAATATTAATTCTTATTTTTAAATTTAATCACCAATCAATATCATTTAATACAATATATGGAAAACTATATATATATGACATATCGATTATTCTTTAAGATTTTAGTTAATCCTAGAATTATTAATTTTTACAACAATCATTATCATTTAAAGCGATTTGGAAAATTATAAATATATTTAAAAATAATTTTCAACTTATGGTCACCCAATTTTTCTCATCATTAAGAAAATCACAATATTAAAAATATTAAGTACAGTATATTTTAATTTTGAAAATCCTTATACAATTCAGAATGTTTCAAGGTATTCCCTAAAAATACTAACAACATAAATACTAAAATAGCTAAACGTGTTTTCCTATCTATGTTATTAAAGTTGAAGTACCAATATGAATTAAGACTTGAAATAAACTTTTAATTATATCTAATGTCATTTTTTCACTCACATTTTAATTAATGAATTTACAAAACATGATAAATACGAGTTTCCTTATAAATCGTAGGTATTATATTAAATTACCTAATATTTAGCTAATTTAAAAGATTGCAATCTTTCAATTATTTAATATTTAACAAAAATGATTTTATAAATAGGATATATATATATATATATACAATCATATCTAATTTTAAATTTATTGAATATTCTTAAATCTAAGTTAGAAATTATTGTGTATAATTATTTGATTTCGTTTGATCTATGTAGAGGGCGGTTCACTTTCACAATGTAAATTTCCACGTGTATCAATTTTTTTTACTAATTTTTATTTTATGGTTTTTAACTAAATTTACATTATTTTGAACACACTAAGTATGACAACCGTGGATACTAAGATTTTTATACATGAATTACATTGATTTAATTTTCCATTTTGTACAAAATAATAAATCTAAACATTGTCTTCAATTTTTAGAAATGAATTAAACATTTTTTAAGAAAAATAAAATAAAAATATAATCTTGTTAAAATTAAATGATTTTAGTCATTCAAAATAAACCTAAACCGGTCTAAATAGATGACCAGTACAATTACATGAATTTAAATAGATAAAATTATTGAGAACTTAAAAGTAAATGAGTTCAAACGGTCGAGACGTAAGTATGTTCGCCAAAAATGAGACGGATTTAAATAAGGTCAATCTACCATTTAATCATTCTTAACAAAGCATTTGATGAATTTTTATTAAAATTTTACAATGTATAATATCTCGCATTTTTAAAGCACGGATCAAAATATAGTATTAAATATCGTAATTCATTTAATGTAATAATCCATAACGCCAAAAGTTGATCCAATTAAATAATACAATGATATTTTTTATAATTCTTCTAGTAAGTTAAGTATATTTAATTTGGACAGCATACTAAGAAAAATAGCAACTTAAAAATGTCTTTCTTTAATACATAGAGGATCAGAAGATTTCTTGGGAAATCTTTTCAGATTCAGAAGAATAGTAAATTTAGAGTTAATAAGGATTTTTGGAAATTCTTCTAATGCATTTTATGCTAGAATACTTTTTAAGAAGTCTTCTAAACCAAAAATACTTAACCTAATTAGAATTTTCGTCTCTTTATATGATTTTTTTTACACATTCTCTTTCTACCTTTCAAATGCCTACAATAAAAATGTAATGTTTCTCACTCAAAAACTCTCCAAGCTCTTTTTAATCTCTTCGAAATTGAAGACACCAAATTTTATATCAATTTTATTTTAGTCTCACGTTTTTCTCACTATTCTATCTTTTTTTTTGTAGGTTTTGCATTCCATGGTTTACATCTTCCACTCATTTAAATTTAGATCTATAACTTTTGGATATGTATTTGTGTGTGTTTTGTATGTTAGCTTCGAAAAAGTTATAGACAACCTAATGTGACTGTTTTATTCATCATTTAAGCATAATTTGTTTTTTTGCAGTTTTTCTCTATGTTGAAACCATTCGATTTTTTTTTTTTGGATATTTATGTTTTTTAAGATCTGAGTCGGACTTCAGACTTCATTAGAAGACTTTTCCAAAAGTCTTTAGACAAATATTCCTGGGAGTCGTCTGAGAAAAATAGTAAATTTAGTGTTTAGAATACTTATTGGAAACTTTTCTAATTTTATGCTAGAAGAATTTCCAAAAAAATTTCTCAACCAAAAATATTTAATTTAATTGGACTTTTTGTCTCCTTATATATAAAGTTACACATTCTCTCTCTTCCTCTCAAATGGTTGCAAAAGAAATGTAATGTTTCTCACTCTAAAACTCTTCAGCCTCTCTCTAATCTCTTCAAATTTGAAGACATTAAACTTTATATCAATTTCTCATCATTTTGTCTCATCACTTTCTCACTACTCTATCTTGTTTTTGTAGGTTTTTCATTTCATAGTTTTCTTCTTCCACTTTTTTAAGGTAGATCTATAAATATTGGATATGTATTTTTTGTGTGTTTTATATGTTTGATTAAAAAAAACTATAGATTAAACCTAATGTGAGTCTTTTATTTATTGTTTAAGCATAAAAGATTTATTTTTGAAATTTTTTTCTCAGTTTTAGCCATTTTAACTTTTGGATAGAAAGTTTTTTCATATCTGAGGACAATATCGGACTTCAGACTTTATTAGCAGATTTCTTAGAAGAATTCTCGGCAGACTTCACGAGCTGACTTCTCAAAAGACTCTTCGGAAGAATTCACTCAAATTAAGCGGAAAGTTAAAATTTAAGCAGAAAACTGAAAATCTAAGTGAAATTTTACCGCAAATTAAAAAACTTCTCTAGAAATCTTTCTAATTCGCAATCAAATTTCACTGAATATTTTAATTCTCTCTTATGGTGCAGAGAATATTGTTTTGATAGTTTATATAATATTGTAAATAATATATTCCCTTTGTCTCCAATCCAGTTGTAAAAAGTTTTAAAATATACAAATACAGAAATTTATGATCTAAATTCCTAATCTAACAACCTAAACTAAAAATCATACTATTATTTGAAAACACACTTAAGAAAACGTTATAATTTGATTGATTCACTATTTTACAATAGTGACTATACTATTTCACAATAGTGACTATACTATTTCACAATAGTGACTAGACTATTTCACAATGGTGACATGACTTTAATCATTAACTATCACTAACCCATTTTCAATTATGTTTGGTTACCTTCCTTAAACCCTTTCTAATCACACACTTTAAATAAATCTTGGTTTTTATATCCTCTAATAAAACCTCCATCAATTAGTATATCCTCTAATCTCAGTTTGCTCCCTAACCGTTTATATACAAATGATGCATGTTCTATGGTTTAATCACATATGATATGGTTTGTTAGGCAAAATTAATCTTATGCAATTCCAGTTTCCAAGTTATATGTTCTTTGATTTATGGGTTATGTTTTGTGTTTTTATACTTTTAGGGTTTAGGGTTTAGGGATTCATATTCCATATAGTTAGGGTAAAATTTTAGGGTTTATCGTTTATGTTTCTAGAGAAACGTATGAAACATGGTATAATGTCGTTTAGATATTTGAAAAAATTAAATTTGATTGATTGGTACCCACGAGTGATTTGGTTAAATAAAGAATACGGCAACTAAGGATTTGGTTAAATGGAGAATACGGACAATAAGGAATGCTAGATACGAATATTCCTATGATAAATTTGAAAATTTCTTTCAAAATAGTGTTTAAATTATTAATTGATTAGTGAAAAAGACAGATTTTGCAGAGAGAAATGGTTTCTAGTGAAAGCATATGAAAGAAGCCGCCTAGGGTTTGAGAGACGACTTGGGCGATATCGACGATTCTGGATTTGTGAAGCTTCTGCGGCCGGAGGAAGAAGAGAGGGAGACTATCAAACACTCCTCTCGCGAGTACGGCGTCCTCTATTGTATACAGAGTACAATCAACGATTTCCATACAATCCTTCCACCCCTGTGGTGCGTATCTGAAACTTACGTGAACGACAAGGTTATTCTCGTCGGATCATAAAATAACAACAAAACCATGAATCGGTTGGCTGGATCCTATGTGCGGGGAAGGAACGAGAAGAGCCCGAGACATCGTCCACTTGAGGATGAAGAAGAGATCATTAGGGTTCCGGCGTTTGATAACTCGGATCTTATTGCTAAATTCAAACGAACCCTAATCGGGAGAATGTTCCACCCGGACGGAAGAAGCGTGGATGCACTTCTAAAACACATGCCCAAACGCAGGATCTGGGACATTGAGGGCCGAGTTCATGGGACAAACCTAGGGAACAATAAGTTTCTTTTTGATTTTGAAAAAGATGAGGATCTGGAGAAGGTGCTACAAAAGCGCCCATGCCACTTTAATAAGTGGAGTTTTGCACTGGAAAGATGGACTCCGAAAATAAAGGAGGAATTCCCTAACTCAATCCCGTTCTGGGCCAACGTAGTGGGCGTACCGATACACTATAAGAAGCTGGAAACTTTTGAAAGTGTTGGAAAGGCACTGGGAACTTATGACAAGGCTGAAGTTGAAGGAAGCCGGGTTAGAGTCTTCGTTAATGGAGATTTGCCTCTGAAATTTGAATGCAAGGTGGGCTTCGATAATGGGGATGTGGTGAGAGTGACAATACAATATGAAGACCTCTATAGACATTGTTTCACGTGTAAGAGAATTTCGCACGAAGAAGGAACGTGTCCGGAGCTGGATGAAGCACAAAAAGAAAAGAATCGCTTAGCGAGGATTGCACACCACGAAAGGGAGGAGCGAGCAACAAAGGAAGCTTTCTCACAACCCCAAACTAAGAAGCAAGGACCATCTACGGAGATGCCGAGCTACCAAATCAGAGGAAGAGAGAGCCGTTGGAAGGAAGTTAGCCCTCTGGCTCCCCGAAGTGAAAACAGGAGAGATGATCGAAGCTCTCAGGACCTAAGGAAAAAACTCATAGATAAACGTGACGCCATATCGAAGAACGTTTGGAACAGGGTCGATCATACTAGTGGAAACTATTTGGAAGTTCCCCGAAGTCGGGAGAGATACCATCCGTATCCATATAACTCGGGGGCTTTGTCTAGAGATAAGATGAGAGACTCTGCTTCTTCATCGGAATGGAGACCCAAAACAGGGCCTGGAAATCAAGATGAGAGGCACAGAGCCCAGAGATACGAACGACAAACAGAAAGGCACTGGGAGCGATCCAGACATGGGAGCTCCAGAAATCGAGCTTCGCCAGACTCTCAACGAACTGTTTCTGACGCTCCCCGGAGGATGGGATCTACGACGTACTATAGGGGACACAGATCCCGATCCCCAATGGCGAATGGACTTGAGTGGCGACCAGTGAATAAGGAAAAAGAAGCGATGGAAACACGTGGCTTACTAAAGAGGAGGAATGAGACTCCAAGAAGGATCTCAGACATAACAGAGCATGGGGAAGAGCCAGTAGGAAAGACCATCGCTGGAACACAGAGACTGGAAACTGAAACTGGAATTCACCTCAATCTAGAAGCTAGCGACAAAGAACAAGAGTACATTGGGGAAACCTCTCTTGTAGTTAGGATTGAGACTTCAACACCACACAAGAGAAAAGACACGGGCGCAGAACATGAAATAACCTCAAAAACAGTTCTCAAAGACCAGAGACCTAGGGAGGAAGACGATCTAGACAAGACCATCGAGGAGTACGCAAAGATGGCGGACCTGGCTATGACTAAAGATATGATAGATAACGATGATCTGTTGGATGAAGACCAAGACTTTGAGGTTTGTAACACAGATGAGGAAATGGAGGATGGACGTATCGAAGCCATCTCCCATCTCTCTCCGAAACCCCCATCCAGACCAAAGGTTCTTGAAAAGAAGACTGCAGGTGCGGAAACGCGGCCAGTGGAGAAAGAAGACAGAACTACGGAGGCTTTGAAGCAACAAACTGTGAAGAAAGCTTCATCTCAAAGCTTAACAAAGGGAGGTAAGAGAGGAGCTCGAAGTCCAGACATGAAAGGTGCTGCAGCATCCAAGAAGCTGGCAAGCCGGGGAAGACTCTCTCCAAAAAGCAAGATGATGAAACCTCAACGGGATCAGGGAGAGATAAGTCGACAGGTCCCACGACATGTGGTGTATCCTTCTGCAAATAAAAGCAGGAAACCAGTGGCTACTTCAGGTTCGGTGGTGTCCCAGAAACCATCCAGTTCTCGGATATGAATGCAATCGCATGGAATTGTCAGGGGGCGGGAGCGTACCTGACTAAGCAACACCTTCGAGAGTTGCATCGTTATTTTCATCCTCGTTTTCTTTTTCTTTCTGAAACAAAAAATAATTTTAATTTTCTGCAAGATTTTAAGTTTGAGTTTGGTTATAATAAATTGTTCACAGTGAAGCCTGTTGGCCTCAGTGGTGGACTTGCTTTGTTTTACATGGATGATGCTGAGGTAGAGATTAAATTCTCAAATGCAAGAATGATTGATATTGCAGCAAAGATTGAAGGACATGAAGTGTTTATTACCTTTGTGTATGGTGATCCGGTAGTTGAGTACCGCGAACAAGTCTGGGAACGGTTAATGAGAATCAGTCTGCTGAGGACAGGAGCGTGGCTTATGGTAGGTGATTTCAACGAAATTATCAGTAACTCTGAGAAAAAAGGAGGAAGGAAACGCCCAGAGTCTTCTTTTTTACCGTTCAAAAACATGATCTCAGCCTGTGGAATGATCGAATTCCCTCATACCGGCAACAAATTCTCTTGGGCAGGTAGAAGGAGATCTGGCAGAATTCAATGCCGACTAGATCGAGCACTTGGTAATGAAGATTGGCACCAAGTATTTTCCCACACAGATGTGGAGTATCTTTTGAGATGGGGGTCGGATCATCGACCAGTCCTTGTAAGAATCAAATCGAAAGAGATGGTAGGGCGTAAAGGATTCAAATTCAATAAGCGATGGTTCAGCAAGGAAGGATTCTATGACACCGTTAAACAAGGCTGGAACCAAGAAGAAACCCCGGACGCCTCAGGCATTCATGAGAAGATCGGTCGATGTAGGAGAGCTATTTCACGGTGGAAGAAACGCAACCCATCAAACAACCAGAAGCTGATTGAAAAGCTCAAACTGGAAATAGACAAAGCTCAAAACGATGACAGCATCTCATCGGAGGAAGAACTAGAGCTCAAATGGAAGCTTTGTGAAGCATATAGAGAAGAAGAGCTTTTCTGGAAACAAAAAAGTAGAACTATTTGGCTTAGAGAAGGGGATAAGAATACAAGGTTCTTCCATGCGAAAACAAAACAGAGAAGAGCCCGTAACCGCATAACAAAGCTGATGGACTCCCTTGGTAACTGGGTAGAGTCGGAAGAGGGTATAGAGGCGCTGGCTACTGACTACTTTAATACCCTCTTCACAGCTTCCACCCCAGGCGACCGAGAGGAAGCCTTCCGGTTTACTACCGAAGGTGACCGAGGAGATGAACTCGATGCTAACAAAAGAACCGTCGGAGGATGAGATCAAAGCAGCAGTGTTTGCAATAAATCCAGAAAAAGCGCCCGGACCGGACGGAATGACCAGTCTCTTCTATCAACGCTTCTGGAAGCTTATCGGGACAGACATCGTACGAATGGTGAAAGCTTTTTTCTCATCAGGGGAGCTGGATGAACGCATAAACCAGACAAACATCTGTCTAATTCCAAAGACGGAGAGACCTGCATCTATGACAGAATTCTGACCAATCAGCTTATGTAACGTGAGTTATAAGATCATATCTAAGGTCCTCTCCGCAAGACTTAAACGAGTGTTACCGAACCTAATCTCGGAAACACAATCGGCCTTCGTGGCTCGCCGACTTATCTCAGATAACATTCTTATAGCACAAGAGATGTTCCACACACTCAGGACAAACCCAAGTAAATTTGTGGCGATAAAAACAGACATGAGCAAAGCGTATGATCGCGTGGAATGAAGTTTCCTTGAGACCATGATGGTTAAAATGGGCTTTGACGACAGATGGGTTCAGATGATTATGAGATGTGTCTCGACTGTCTCATACCAGGTCCTCATCAATGGAGAGGCAAAAGGAAAAATTATCCCATCCCGCGGACTGCTAGAGATGGCAATTGATGTACTGGACCGCGGGCCTGGGCTTGTAAAGGCTTGGTGTGGGGCGGGTTTGGGCCGAGATATTGGTAACCCGCAAAATAGCGGGCCTTGCGGGCTGGGTTTGTTTGGTACCGGGCCTGAAGCGGGAAATCCCACAGAGATCCGCGGGTTGCCCTAGATCCCGCTTGCCATCTCTCTATCATTTTCCATTTCGCCTCTTCACCTGAAAAAAAAACAAAAAGAGACCGAGAGAAAGCTTGTAGATGTAGTCCACCGCAGGAAGAAATGGAGCTCCGACGACTGCCGTTTGTTGTCCGCCGGTGCTTCTGCTCACCACATAGTCTCGATCTGCAGCAGAGAAGCTAAACAGAGAAAGGTCCAACAAAGTCGATTCTTGTTCTTTGATGTCTCAGAAGCTTGAGTTATTTTTTTTTTTTTAACAAATCCGACATGCATATACAACTTGTAAGCTTCAGTTATTTTTTTTTTGAACAAATACATGGCTGTTTAAGTTTGCGAGTTTCAGTTATCTGAGCTCCAAGTAGCTTAAAGTCTTTTCATTTTTGAGTTTTTTTAGGGATCGTACATCTATTGTTTGAAATTATGATAGCTTCTTGAGCTTGTTTTGATGAATCTAGTGTATCACATAGAATTGATTGATCTTTGATTTGTCACAGGTTCTGTGTGAGTTTGTTGAAGGAGTCAAGTCTTTTAACAATGTTCTGTGGTGAGGTGATGGAGAGATGGTGGACATGGAGACGTGTGGTTCATCTTCTACTCCTGTTTGAAGTTAAGACAAGACTTCTTTAATTGTGTCTGGTGAGAGTGAAAAACCAAAGATAAAATTACTAATCTATATTGTTGTATGGTTTTTCTTGATCTCTTAAAAGGATTTTGTTTTGTTGTTTGTCTTCGATGAGTTTCTCAGGTTGGGCAGACAAGATCCATGGAATGATGGTTCCAGGAGACGGTTCACACCATGTGCAGACGCTCCAAGAGCCCATAGGAGTCTCTGGACAGATCATCCCGTGGAACTTCCCTCTTATCATGCTCTCGTGGAAACTTGGACCAGCTTTAGCTTGCGGTAACACCGTTGTCCTCAAGACGGCTGAGAAAACTCCTCTCTCTGCTCTTCTTGTTGGAAGACTACTTCACGAGGTAACCAACCATGTACTCTATGTTTTTGCTTACATTTGTCATTTATCTGTTATGTCTGTGCTCAAGTATCTGATGTTTCTGACAGGCTGGACTTCCTGAAGGAGTTGTAAATATAGTTTCTGGATTTGGTCCTACAGCTGGTGCAGCCATAGCTAGTCATATAGACATTGATAAGGTTTAAAACACAAACACCTTGAAAACACAATCTCAAGGCAGTGTATGATGAGTTTGTAGAGAAAGCTAAAGCTCGTGCAATCAACCGCGCCGTTGGAGATCCCTTCAAGTCAGGCATTGAGCAAGGCCCCCAGGTAGAGAATCTTTACTTGATGAAACTGTAAACATACTATCAGTGAAATACAAAAGAGCTTTTCGAAATTCCTAACTGTTTGTAAAAACAAAACAGGTGGACTCAGAGCAATTCGAGAAAATTTTGAAGTACATCAGACATGGAGTTGATAGTGGAGCCACCTTACAAGCTGGAGGTGACCGTCTTGGTTCCAAGGGTTACTACATTCAACCCACTGTCTTCTCTGACGTCAAGGTAAGTAAAATAGAACAAGGACGACATGCTCAAATATGTCTTGTGTAGAACAAGTAGGAATTGATAGGAGAACTCTCAGTATGGATAGGAGAACTCTGTATATAGTTAGGAGAACTGGCTGTCTTGCTTAGAGCTCGCTGTATTGATAGGAGAACTCACTGCCTTGCTTAGAACTCGATGTCTTTCTTAGAACTGTCCATACTGATAGGAGAACTCGCTGTCTTGCTTAGAACTACTAAGAATTGATAGAATTCGCTGTCTTGCCTTGATCTGTTGTTTGATGCATGTCGTTTGTGAATAGATAGCAAGTTTTAATTTATTTTTTTGGCATTGCAAGTTTTAAATTTAAACTACAAATTTTTTTATAAAATTAGTTAATATTTTAAAAACCCTACGACAATTTATCGGAGCCGTAAGTTAGAATTATCGACACACCAAAAAACCCTACCAAAACGTGAGAGAAGTGAGAGACCATGGCATCCAGAGAAAACTCAGAAGATCAGTTCACCTTCGATACTGACTACTCGCCACCAGATACATGTGACTTGGGGACTCAACAACTCTTAGCCAGACTTGCTGCAGAAGAAGAGATTGCTGATCTCAGAGCTGATGGTGTTGCTGATGGAAAGAAGCAAGCAACCAAAAGAAAGCACATCAGTCTTGTCGATTCAGGAGATGATTCTGATGTTCAAATCACTCCCCCAACGACCAAGCCTCGCAGGAAAACCACATATGGAACAGCCACACGGAAGCCCATGTTGCAATCCACTCTAGATGGTGGTAGTGGCTCGTCCGCACGGGCTCGTAGTCAGAAGAATGTCCCTTTGAAATCTGTGATCCGTGGAGGGAGGAGAACGGCATCGACTCAGGGCTTGTCTAGGCAGGCGCGAAAAATCCAGGGGTCCTCTAGTCAGTCGCAGAAGAAGAAGAAGATCCAAGAGGACATACCGGATTTTGGTGAGGAATTGGAAGAAGATGAGTTGGACGAGGCTGAAATCGATTTGCAAGAGATGGAGAATAGGCAAAGATCAGACGTGTGGACTGATTTCAAGGTGATTGAAAAACCCAATGGAGATTTGAAAGCTGTATGCAATCATTGCAAGAATGAGTATGCTTGGTATTCTCACTCGCATGGAACAAGTGGGTTGAGAAGGCATCGTCTGAGATGTAAAATGTATCCAAGGAGTGGAGGAATGCAGCAACAACTCAATACTGAGGGAAAAGTAGTCTCTCGCAAGTATGATCATACTGTGTTTAGGCAGCTGGTAGCTAAGACAATTGTCCAGCATGATCTACCATACTCTTACGTGGAGTATGAAAGAGTGAGAGAGACATGGAAGTATTTGAATGTTGATGTCCAATTCATCTGTCGAAACACGGCAAAATCAGATGTGTATCGATTGTATGAAAGCGAGAGAGATACACTGAAACAGGAATTAGCGAGTCTTCCTGGACGAGTCTCCTTCACGTCTGACTTGTGGACGTCAGTGAAACGTGAAGGTTACATGTGTCTGACAGCACATTACATTGATCGGAACTGGAAGTTGAACAGCAAGATCCTGTCGTTCAGTGCTCTACCACCACCACATACTGGTATGAATGTTGCGATTCACCTCCTTGATACACTGAAAGAGTGGGGTGTCGATAAAAAGGTGTTCTCTATTACATTAGATAATGCTACAAGTAATGACTCGATGCAAGATATTGTGAAATCACAGATGAATCTGACTGATGATTTGTTGTGTGGAGGCGAGTTTTTCCATGTCAGATGTGCAGCTCACATACTTAACCTGATAGTGCAAGATGGTTTGAAGGTTATTGGAGGCGCTTTGCACAAAATAAGAGAGAGTATTAAGTATGTGCTAGCATCGGAAACGCGTGAAGAATTGTTTGAAAAATGCGTGGATGCTGCAGGTATAACTGACAAAGCGGGTCTGATATTGGATGTGTCGACGAGATGGAACTCGACGTACTATATGCTTGAAAGAGCCATCAGGTACCGTAAAGCATTTGTTAAGTTGGAGACATTTGATAGGAGAGGTTATAAAGTGGCGCCTACAGCTGAGGAATGGACACGAGCTGACAAGATATGCCAATTTCTGTGCCCTTTCGCAGAGATCACATCACTGATGTCAGGTTCTAATTACCCCACATCGAACTTGTATTTCTATCAGGTTTGGTCGATCCATGAATGGGTTCAAATAAATGAGTACAGCGAGGATGAGATTGTCAGAAAAATGGTGCCACCAATGAAAGAGAAGTTTGATAAGTATTGGGATGAAGTTAGTTGTCTTTTTGCGATGGCAGCAGTCTTTGATCCACGTTTCAAGCTTTCAATTGTCGAGTGTTGCTTAGGGAAGGTTGACATGAGTACACGTGATGCAAAGATAAAGAACTTGCGCCAGAAATTGAGCATTCTGTTCGAGTCTTACGACAAAAAATCCAAGGCTAACTCATCTTCTACAGAGCCACGTGAGACGGTTCCACAAAATGCCAATTCTGCAGGACCAAAGGGACTGTTTGGGAACTACCATGTGAGTCTTTTTAAAATTTTCAACTTTCTGTTTTTTTTTTTAAAAACAAATCGTGGCTTATTTTTTTTTCATAAACTTCATAGGCTTTTTTTGAATTTCGCAAAGTCAACGGTGCTGCTACTGGAAAGACAGCTCTAGAAGCTTATCTTGATGAACCTCCTCTGGACATTGATAGTTTAGAGAGCTTGGACATTCTCCAATTCTGGAAAACTAACACTCATCGTTATGGTGATTTGGCTGCAATGGCTTGTGACCTGCTTAGCATTCCTATCACAACAGTGGCTTCAGAGTCCTCATTTAGTATTGGGTCGCGAGTTCTTAACAAATATAGGAGCCGTCTACTCCCACAAAATGTGCAAGCTCTGATATGTACTAGGAACTGGATCAAGGGATATGAGGCTTATGAAAATGGTAAATTACTCGCATTATAAATTTTTTTTAGTTGCATTATCTTTAATACTAATTAACTGTAATTTTTGAAATTGACAGATGATGAAATTGATCCTAAAATTGAAGAGGAGACATTACCATCTTTTGACTCCATTGCCAATGCCGAAAATGATGATGCAGAAGTTTGATATGTTCTTTGATTTGGTGTTTGGTTTTATTACAAGTTGAGATTTCATGTTTAAGTTTCTTGGATTTGTTTCAGTTGGACGAGGTGTTTTTTTTGCTTTATTTCATTGTAGTGACTATGCTATGATTTGGTTTTTTTGCTAAAGAGACTATGCTATGATTTGGTGTTTTGTGTTTTGCTTTATTACATATGTGTTTTGGTTAAAGACAGCATAAAAGACACTGTTTTCCAGTCGAATTATGTGAAACAAACTTACGGCTTTACACTCTGGACAGTAACAAAAAGTCTGGTCGTTTTTAATCCCTAGGGCATGATATGTTCAGCAACAAGTATTAGAACTAATAAAATGTATAAGCTGAAAACGATCATGTAATATCTGATATAATAAAACAATCATGTGATAAAACATTTGTTTTGAGATCTGGTACGAGTATTGGCGATCATGTTCAGGCTGTATGTAATTCTTGTTTATGTTTGTTTGTGCAGGTAGAAGCTGGAAATGCAATATCCGATGTCCCGCGGGACGACCCGCGAAGGCTTGTATATTTTGCGGTACGGGATTGGGCAGCTAGTTTGAGTACCGCATCCCGCGCGGGACAGGCCCGCCATGTACCGCCAGAAGCCGAACCCGCAGCGGTCCGGGACGGGACGGGACGGGAGAGCCCAATTGCCATCTCTACGGACTGCGGCAGGGTGACCCGTTATCACCTTTTTTATTTGTTCTTTGTACGGAAGTGCTCATCTCTCAGCTCAAGCATGCGGAAAGAGAGAAAAAGCTCTCAGGCCTAAACATAGCGAGATCAAGCCCTCCAATCTCGCACCTTCTATTCGCAGATGATAGCCTGTTCTTCTGTAAAGCATCTCAGGAAGAATGCAGCGAACTAATGCGGATCATCGACGTCTACAGCAACGCCTCAGGACAACAACTGAATAAATCAAAATCTTCAGTTCTGTTCGGTTCTAAGGTAATAGCGTCCTCAAAATCTGACCTTAAAAGGTCTCTAAATATAAATCAAGAAGGTGGAATGGGTATGTATCTAGGCCTACCAGAAACGATTTGCGGTTCCAAGAAACAAGTGTTTAGCTTCGTACAAGAGATATTAAATGACCGGACGAACTCTTGGTCCACGAAGCTTCTGTCAAAAGGGGGAAAAGAAATCCAGATTAAAGCGGTCGTTCAAGCAGTACCTTCTCATGTTATGTCGTGCTACCTTTTGCCACAAGGAATAACAAAAAAGCTCACGGGCGCAGTCTCTCGATTCTGGTGGAGTACCAAGGAAAACAATAAGGGTCTTCATTGGGTGGCTTGGGACAAGATCTGTATACCAACGGAGGAAGGTGTCTTAGGCTTCCGGGACTTTAATTATTTTAATCTAGCTCTTCTTTCAAAACAATTATGGAGACTTCTGAAGTTCCTTCACTCACTGCTTGCCAGAGTGTTAAAAGGAAGGTACTATAGGCACACGAACCCTATGAATGTGAAGAGAGCAAATAATCCCTCGTATGGTTGGCGAAGTATAATAGCATCAAAAAAAGTTCTACAGCGTGGCCTAAGGAAGCGGATAGGAAATGGATATGACACAAAGGTCTGGGAGGAACCGTGGCTGCAGCTTAACCCAGAAAGACCTCCTAATCACGCAGGTCACTCACGAGATGAGGATCTACGAGTTCACCATCTAATCGATTTTGAGCAAAAGACATGGAACTTGGATCGGTTACACGAGATGATCACTCCAGCGGATATAGATCACATCACCTCGATACGGATAAGCAGGACAGGTCGGCATGACCGCTACAGCTGGGATTTTTCAAAGTCTTGTTTATATACAGTTAAGTCCGGCCATTCTGTTGCATATGATATTCGTACCTCACCAAAACGTTTACTACTTTTGGAACCAAGTACGAAAGGGCTAAAAACAGAAGTATGGAAACTTAAAGCTCCTAGGAAACTGAAACACTTCTTATGGCAAACTATCTCAGGATACTTAGCTACAGCACAAAAACTTAAAGATCGGCATTGCACACAAGACAGCGGCTGTATGCGCTGTGGAGCTGAAAGTGAATCCATAAACCATACCCTCTTCGAGTGCCCTCCAGCACTCCAGGTTTGAGAACATTCTCTTATCCCTTCTCCTCCGGGACGATTCCCGTGTTCATCACTATTTGGAAATTTTGACTACTTGCTCCTACATGCAAAGAAGCAAGGGTTAAATGGAGCAGTGATGAGCCGAATACCATGGATACTTTGGTATATTTTGAAAGCGAGAAACGAGAAGGTTTTTAATAATAAAGATATTTTGCCTCTTGAAACGCTGCAACTGGCAGTAAAGGAAGCAGAGAGCTGGAACCTAGCACAGCGGGTTGAAGCCATAGAAGATCCTTCACAGGAGGAGCCTCCAACCTCAGGTCGAACAATGCAAACGACCGAGACAACCCCATTCCAATGGAGATGCCAATCAGATGCATCATGGACGAGCAATAAAGATCGAGCAGGGCTGGGCTTCGTGTTACTCAATACAGGTTCCCCGACATTGTTTGGAGTATTAGGAATCCAGCAGGAATCTACTCCTCTACACGCCGAAGCTGAAGGTTTGATTTGGGCCATGGAAGAGGTTCAAAAAATTGGAAATAGAGAGGTGCGCTTTGAACTGGACTGCGAGCAACTCGTCAAGCTGATAAATAAGGAAGAAGACTGGCCATCATTGGCAGCGGAACTTGATGAAATCAAAGCTCTCTCTTCAACATATCTGAAAGTCTCCATAATTCATATCCCAAGATCTCTGAATGTCCGTGCCGACTGTCTTGCCAAAGGCTGAAGATCACGCGTCCTCAACCATCCTTTCGTTGAAAGCTCTGCACCAAGATGGCTAGACGTTCTTGCTGGCCAGCATAGTGTAACTTAGCTCTTTTAGTTACTATCTCGATGTCAAAAAAAAAAAAATTATTAATTGATTCTTCTCGAGGAATTTTTTGCCTTCCAAAAATTTCCTATATAATCAAGAGAGGTCTCGTCTTAACTGGTACATTTTATAATTGTTCTCTGTATTTCTACATTTTTTTGTAATAAGCGAATTCCCATTCCAACAAATCTCTGTATTTTAATTCTCTTCCTTCCTCTACTAATCATTTATATATCTAATGTAATGCAGATGAATCTTCAGTATAATAAAGTGAGTGATCTGGCCGTTTAATGTATTTACGATTATAATTGATTTGTTTGTTCTTTGTTCTACGCTGATTACCAAACATATCAACTAATTTCCACATTTATATATATATTGCAGATTAATCGGTTCTACTCTGAGTACTAAAAAATTGAGAAGTCAATACATTATGAAGTGAGTAATCTTGCTATTTAATATATTTCCCTGTGTAACATTGGTCTAATTCCATCGAGTAATGAGTATTCTTTAAATTCTTCAGTAATGAAGTTTCACTACGCTTAATACAAAAGATAGAGAAGGCAATGGATGATTATGTTAGTCTCTGGCCTTCTTAATCGGTTGTGATTCTCAAGTTGAATGTTTTATTATTTGTATACTTATTTGTTTTTTTATTAAATGCATAAGAATATAAAATGAAATTACGACCAAACAAAGAAGAAACCAATGGATCATAATGTGAGTGATCATAATCTAATAATTTCATAACGCGGTCATAGTTCTTTAATATTTAAATTAATATTTAGGATATATCCATGCTAGACGTATGAAACATGATATAAGATGTTGATTACGTATTTTTATTGATGACCACATATAATTTCATATTCTATTTTGATATTGTTTCCAAAATTTATCCAACTAAATCTTTTGAACCTAGATAATTCCGTATAATTTAAAATTCTATTCTGATATTGTTTCCTATATAATCAAGAGAAATACTTAGGTTTACCTCCTAGGTGAACCTTTAAATTCACTCAATTCCTTTATAACCAATCAAACTGCCACATAAATTATTAAATAAAAAAAATTTGCTTAAAAAAAACTAAAATAATCTATGTGACAGCTTTATATTTTGTTTCAGCTATTTTAGTTTTTTTTTTATAGCAATTTTTATTTATTTAATAATCTATGTGACAGTTTGATTGGTTATAAGAGAGTGTGGTGAATTTAAAAGTTCACCCACGGGGTAAACCTAAGTATTTCTCTATAGTTAATAGAGGTCCCTTAATAACAGAGTAATTTTTGAATTGTTCTCTATGTATGCATTTAAAAAAATTTATAAATTAATCGAGTTCTCATAAATTTCTATTATGCAGATGAACCTCCACTACGCTTACCAAACAAGTGAGAAGGCAATAGATCATAATGTTTGTGATCATATTCTAATAATTCATAACGTGGTCATATGCCTTTATAATTTAAACTAATGTTGTTTTCTATGATCTGAGCAGAAGAACTCATGGTTTATATGGTATTAAATTATTTGAAGAATCATATATATAGCTCATATCTGAGAACTTACCCAAAGATGGCGATAGTTCAACATTCTTGCAGTTCTACATGTTCTTGGAGCTATACATGCAATTCTACGTATTCGTATACGAAGTGTTAAGCTATAGATACATAATGATTGTTGTTATACGACCATCAATTGTAAAATGTATCGCAACTAAAAGTTTGTAAATGATACATTTACAGTTTAAGCATTGCAAATGGTTATTTCAGTGTAACATATGTTGGTACATAGTTTTTTTTATCTATTTATATTAAGCTAATCAAACAATTTGTAATGCTTTCTAACCAATGTTATGCTTTTCCATCGATGAGAGTAGCATTGACAATTAACCTCCAGATAAATGTATTCCACTTTAATATCCCATATATAGTAATAGAGGAACATTTGAAAAGATGTAACCTCAATTTTGTAATAATTAAAAAAAAGGCTCAATGCTTATGTGTCAATCAATTAGGTAGTTAATTGAAAAAAAATCTAATTTAATTAATATGTCTCGCTAGATACATTAAAACATTAACTATATAATATAATGTGCTAGGAATCATTATATTAACCCAAAATATTAAAAGCAAGTTTACCTTCCTTATATAAAAGCTACGGAATTACCTAATATGATTACATATTTATGACAATTAGTGATTCTAGATAATAAAGATTTGATAACAATTTGTGTATCATTTTTGTTTAATTTTATATTATTAAAAGAAATTAATTAATAATATATCCCATATAATAAAAAATCAGATTTTTTCTTACATGTTATATTTTTAATTTTTAAAACAGCTATAAATTACTTTGAAAATTTTGTGATCAGTGTCTTAATTGTTTTTATTATAACAAGATACAAATGATCATAAAATCGTATTAATATGATTTTTTATGTACTAGACATTCACATAAAAAAAAAAAATATATATATATATATATATGTATATCAATTTTAATATCGTTTATATGTACCATTTAAAAATATATAAATATGTTAATTTTGGAATTTGCATTGAAAAAGTATTGTGACCTTAATATTTAATTTTAAAATTTTCATCGAAAAATAATACATCAAAAATTCTGACATCAATGGTTTAAATTTTTTGTTACATAGAATATACAAATCTTAATAAAACCATATGAGTAGGAAGTCTCAATAATAAATCTTTATATTCAAATATACTATATATTTATGTTAAAATCATTGCAATTTAATTATATATCATATAAAATAAACAAAATGATTATTCTGATTTATTTACCATAAAAATATTGTAAATAAGAAAGATGTATTGTTTTGATTTATGTGATTACTCTAATCTTCTATATATTAATTGAGAAACAATTGATTACTCTAGCAAGTGTAAGATTTTATTAATTAATATTTTTCAAAAATCTTACAGGAGATCGATACAACGAAGATTTATTTATAAGCTATTGAAATCACCTAACGAGACATGTAGTGCGTATCAAATTTGTTTTCCTAACCCTAGCCCCCTTTCTATTCATCACAACACCAAAATGGAATATTTGGAAGTGTCGATTGACAATCTGAAATGGTAATGTTTTTTTTAAGTTCAGTCCATTGTTTTCCTCAAATTGACATATAACAGTTTTTAGTGATTAACTAAATGGGTCGCGTGAATAGTAAAATGTGTTTTAGTTTAAAATTTGTACCCAAAATCAATATGAACCATCATGATTTTCGTTTAAAATTTTGTTACAATAAAAATATAGGGTTGGGCAAAAAATCTAAATCTAGAAAAACAAACTAAGTCTGATCCAAAAATAGTACTGAACTTTAACCAAAACTGGTTAGATATCCGAGTGGGTTCAAAATTTTGGTATCTAAAGAACCGGAGATGAACCCAATTCGAACAGAAATATTCCGGGTATTCGAATATATCTGAACCAGATTTATAAACTTAAATATATTAATTATTTTTAAATTTAATATCTAAAAGAATAAACACAAAATATAAGATGTTTTTAAGTTGTCTAAAATACTTGGAAATGTATACAAATAATTATAAGTACGTGTTTAAAATAACTAATTGATACTTAAAATACCAAAATACTTAAAATATCTTTTGATTTACTATCTAAACATTTAAGCTAAACCAATTTTTATGTTAAGTTTAAGTATTTTAGCATACATTATTCAAATTTATATGATTATTATTTTGATTATTAGACTTTGAAAAATTTAAAACATATATGAACTTTATTTTTGAAACTTTTTTAAATAGGTTATCTGAACCCAAAACAGAACCAAATCGACGAAAATCTGAACCAAACCAAAACCACAATGATCGAGACCAAACCAAATCAAATGGTGCTCAAATGTCTACATCTACTCAAATGTAAAGAATGTTATTGATAACAAAATGTATATTCTTTCTAACATTTAAATACAAATTTTTTTAAAAATATTCACTCCGCGCAGGACGCGGATTATCATCTAGTTCATACTCCCTCTGTTTTTTTATGTAAGTAGTTTTAAAGGAGATATTTACAAATTTAGAAATTTGATGCTTTATTACCGTTGAAAGCATTATACCTATTAATCAGCACTGAAAAGTACATATTGAATTCTACAGGCAATCATAACAATATGATAGATAAAAAGTAGTTCCCTATTTAAACTGATATTCTTTTAAACTCCTTTAAAAACATGGCAGATAAATATTGTATCTTCTATAAAGATGTTCAAAAATTTATTGTAATTTGATCCGTTTTTTATGTATTTTCTATCGAAATTTTTGTTTTAATTATATCAAAAATTTTAATGGAAGTTTACTTCCCCTATAAATTAAATTGAAATCTATTTCGTAAATCAAAAATATCCCTCAAACATCTAGCGGTATACTATTCTTCCTCTTTGTTTACTCATTGATATACCATGGATTTGACCCGTTTTTACCCATGGTATATATGTGTTTTTAAGATATATATATATATAAATATATATATATATTATGTTTTGGAGTCTATTAGGTTTGTTTTCAGATTCAGGAGCATTTTGGAGTAAAGTGATGACTTTGGAGCATTTTGGAGCTTAATAGAGAATTCATCCGAGCTGACCATCAAACCAGACCAGAGGTCGATATTCAGAGACAACAATCGATCGATGCACACTCTGAGTCATCGATCGACATCAGTATCCAAAGGTCGACGTATCAAGATTATAATCGATCGATGCACATCCTGTGACATTCGATCAATACGGAGTCGCGCAGAGACAGAATGGTTCCAGCCGACTTAAAGCCCAAGTCTTCACCAAATTACAAGATTTCCCCTGACGAGTTTTTTAACCTAATGAACTCAATATATATAGCTTGCCTATTTGTTTAAGGCAAAGCACGCTTTCTATTTTGTTCTAGTTTATTGTTTAAGGTTTTTAGAGATTCTTAGAGTTGGAGAGAAGATCCAAAGAAATTTGTGATTGGAACTTCATTATTTGTTTCTCTATCTATCTATCTATCTATCTATCTATATATCTATCTATCTATGTGTTTCTTTCACCTTGTTGCTATGAATTGCTTAGCCATGTCTGAGTAATTTCATTGTTAGATTTAGGGTTCAAATAGGTTGTGAGGGATTAGCCACAACTATAGATTGTTAAGTTGTGATATTCATTGTTAGGATGTTCTTAATGCTTGTGTTCTAGAGTAGCTAACTAGAATCTTGACCTAGGATTGTTTGTAAACCTGACTTCATCCTGAATCCATCCTGTTCAAGTTAAGATCACTTGAGAAAGGAGAAATCTGTTCTAGAATCTTAGTGAGCATCGATTTCAACTCGCGCATAAAGCTTACTAGAAACGCATCGATCAATATTCCTATAGAATAATCGATCGACGGAGCGAAAGGTGTATCGATCGATACTCCTATAGAGTCATCGATCGACACTTTCTAATTGATCATCCCGATAGGTGAGATCATTAGATCTAGTCATCAGACGAATCTAGAAAGCGAACGCTGATCGATTTTTGCATAAGCTGTTGAGCTCTTTAATATAATGCATGCAACTTGTTAGGCATCTATAGAATTATAATCCTGTTACATGAATAGAAACCCTAGGTCTAGCTACTTTCTTTAATTGTTAAAACCCTCAATCAAACCCACCGAGCAACTACCTTGCTCAAACCTGCACTTTAAAGTTAATTATAATCAACCTGGCTTAGTCACTATGGATTAGATATTTTGTGTTCCCTAGCTCCCTGTGAATTCGATCCCTAATTACTACAACTGAACCTCTTATTTGAGAGAGTAATTCACTCCTTATGGTAATTTGAGTGATATCACTCATTTGGGTTTTTATTATATCCGTTTGATGATACTTTCTGTTGACTGTCATATGAATCTTAACAACTTCGACGGACAAGTAAATCACAAGGCAGTGGACTATGAATTGCGTACTATTTCAGATCCAATACTGCCAGATAAGTTTGATGGGAAGAATTTCCGTGCTAGGAAACAAAAATGGAACTATATTTAATGCATTTGAAGTTGGAAAAGTACCTTACTGATGACAAACCCGTCAATGATGTTGCTAATACCGATGTCTTCAATTTAGCAAGTGAAGAAGCGTGGATCCATGGTGATTGTATTCTCAGGAAAAAATATCTAAGACGTTGTAGTTATCATTGGAGAAGAATCACAAAGCAGATGTTATGAGGCGTCAATATTTTGCCATTGCCAAATTCATACACATCCTAATGGTGAATTCTAAATCTATTGTTCAAGAAATTGAGCAATTTCACTCAATCTGCGTCGTTTTGAATTTAGAGGATGTTTCTCTTTGTAATACTTTTATTATAAATTGTTTGATCGAGAAGCTTTCTGCGAGTTGGGTGAATTTCAGGACTTATGTAAGGCGTATCCGAGGTAGGCTAATGTCATTGGATGATGTACTCAGCAGGATAAAGTTTGAAGATACAAACAAGAACTTCATGGAAAACCAATCGCGTTCTATTCGACATGGGAAGTTAAAAGCCAACACAAGCACACAGTTCAAAACGAACGGTGCTACTAATAAGTACTCTAAAGGAATTTGTTAGAAATGTGGAAAGCATTATGATGTTTAATAATATTTAAACTTCGTATATGCAGTTCCATTTTGTTGCTATCATACTTTTTATTACCAATTAACCTTTTTATATCTAATAACAATTCTCTTTTATTCTGATGTTTTATAACTGTATCATATTTTTCCTATTAGAACACCTACAGATATAAAATAAGGTACGATTTATTTGGAACTTAAAAATAAAATTAATATTTTAAAATTAACAAAACATATTTTTGTTGACCCTTTAAATGGTTTATTATAATAAGTATATGTAAAGTACGGAAAATTATCTTTCTATTTAATCACTGACTATAATTATATCTATTGACATATATTAATTTTAATGTGATATTTGTTGTTGTGGTTTGAGATTAAAATTAATTTTGTGCAACAATAACACTAAAATGATGTGCTTTTGTCACTAAAATAGTGTTGTGGTTGGAAATGGCCTTAACAAGAAATTTCAAAAGCTTATTCAGAAGGAACCCTTTTAAATGAAGACTGTTTTTATGTGATATAATACAGTTGTGACAGTACAATAGTTTATCATTCGTAGTTACTACATTTCCTTCACGGTATATACAACACACTAAATTTAATATTAGGTTATATATGAAACATTTCCATATATTAGGTCATATTTATATTTTAAATTGCTATATTTTCATACTAAATATAAATAACTGTATATTTATAATTAATAATATTTCCTAAACTTTGTACAATATTTATAATCAAATATTCAATAACGAGTTGTTAAGATATCATCTTCAATACTAAACTTGGAGATATACTTATAATCGACTCTCTATATGTTTTTAAGTAATAGTCAGTTACAATTTTGGAGCACACAATACTTGATTACATTGCAATTATGATTTATAATGCTTAATATCACTTATAATTTATACGATCTTCCTATTTAAGCATATGGTGTAGATTCAACACATTAAAGTGCATTATATAATAGTTCCTTTATTTGGTTTTTATATGATACATTTCCATATAGAGTTGTTATTTTAATTTTAAACATATTTCTTACAAACTGAATTTAAATATATGTATATTTATAATTTATTCGACTTCCTAAATTTTTTAGAATATTTGTAATCAAATATTTCAAATCGAGTAGTTAAGATATTATTTGCAAAATTTAGTTTTCATTTTCCATTTGACATATTGTATTCTGTATATAAGGTTGTCCTTCGGTTCATAGCTCACACAGTTATCCAAACAAATTTGCAAGACATTCTCTAACTATTCTATGAGAGAATGCTCTACGATTCGCCACCGTGTTCATCCAACCTAGACTAGTTATAATTTCGCGAACTTCGTGAAGATTAAACTCAGTTGGTGACATGATACCTTGAGCTAAAAGTCCTCACATGCAAAGGTCATTGTACTTGATACGAGTTTCGTCAAGAGATGCATTGAGTCAATGAGCCTTGAAGGGAATCATGCACGTCCCGGACGAGTTCTGCATCTGCTTGGACCGTAATACGTCGAGTCCACCATTGATTGAATTAGGGATTCACCAAAGAGAAGTAGAAGATTTTACTTTGGGTTTTGTTTTTAAGATTTGCTGAGAATCGCGAACGTCATATCATTAATTGTTTTGCATGCAGGAAGCTTGATAAACACACATGTCGTATTCAGAAGCCCATCTTAATTAGCCCAACACAGTTGATATCAAATGAGTATTGGCTAATTATATATCTCAACTCAAAATATCTAAACTTTACAAATTTTCATAATCATATCATATTTAGTAAATATTTGAGGGTATATGCATATTTTGATCAAATCACACATTAAACGAATTTCTTGCTAATTGTTTATGTGTTAGTATATTTTGATTTCTTACTGATATTTCTTAACCAAGATACTTTTTATTTTAATCTAAATTATAATTCATTTACTCCCTACTATTAAACCAGATAGATTCTGGATTATAACCCCTATTTGACAAGATTTAGGGTCAATTAAAACTACATAATATCTCCAATTTGTTAATACATAAAAAAATTCACAATCCTATTAATGTGAACATTAAAAATAAATTAAAGAATATAACTAAAATCCTAAACTCTAATATAAGTATAAAATATATATTTGATATTTCATATATAAAATAAATAATATTATATATTCATATATAAGATACTGATTTGCATCAAGATTTAATATATTTTAAATTCCAAATTTCAAATTCACAAATAATACGTGTACTTCAAAACAATGCCCAAACTTTACTAACCCAAGAGTCGTGTCTCTCAATCCAAAAGGACATAACCCTTGAATATATTTTAATTATAAATACACATACCGGCTAATTTTTCCCAAAAACCTAATATGCTTTCATTTGCTTTGTCGTCTCTTCAGCATTTAGATTTAGTGAGTTTTTTCTTCTCTTCTTCAAATATCACATGCAAGTATGAGTTTTTGATGTAGGTTAGAATAAATAGAGAACTATACTAGAATATATGTAAGATATTAGATGATCTACCTAATGATTTAGTTTACATTGAATGTAAATATTTCTTTAATATAAACATCAATCGTTTGTTTCTGTTATGTACTCTTTCAAGTAATCGATTTTCCTTTATTTCATATATCAGATTAATCTCTTTTAATCTTATTTTCTTTTATGACCAAGGTAAAATGGCAGAAAAGTGTGACTTGAAATTGAAACATCCATTGAAATAAGACCATGACTCAAGCTATCAAGAAGGTTGTAAGAAAGCAATGATGGAAACTCAAGACCATTACAGGGCCATGTTCATGATGATGAAAGAACAAATTGGTGCTATAGATGTATCTCATAACGCGAAGCTTGATGTGAACTCCCTGACTACGAAACTCAAGTTGCTTGACAACCTTATTAAAAAGGCCGAACTCAAGTCTGAGAAGGAGAAACTTGAATTTAAACTACGCATTGCCGAAGCAAAGGTAGACGATGTGAAGGTCCCAGTGATCGATTGCTACAAACTTCGGGAGCCAAGCATGTATGACTAAACCCTCACTGATCTAAATCAACTAAACTCGAGTTTAAATTTGTTTTTTTTACTTTAAAACTCTTATTGTTGTAATTTTGCCGGTTGTTAACAACCGAAAAGTTACTTAATATGTTATCAAAATTATTTGAACCCTAAATCATTTTAACTTTATTTGACTGTCTTTTTTAAAAAAAAATTGGAATTTAGGGTTAGTTTATAATGATATTGATTTTAGAGGGAAAATGTTAAAACTTCTAGGCTAAGTGTGAGTTTATGATTCAAACTTTTTAAAAATCATCTAAAGTAAATAATCGTTATTATATATTTAGATAAAATTATTTTATCCAATCTAGGGTTACGTTACCCTGAAAATATACGATTTCTCTTCTATCATTTTATTGAAACGTGTATGTCAATAGCCTTTATTAGTCCTTCAAACTCAATGACGATTTCTGTTTTTCAGTCGCTAGGCGTGTAATGATGATACCTTAAGAATATTTACTCACCAATTTTTTGTGACATTGTTAAGCAACAATATAAATACTATACAAAAATTTAATATAATATTATCAATTGAATATTATAGTTTCTTATAATTGTTTCTATCATTTCCCTGTATTGTTTATTCGTATTTTTAGATGATTTGCTTACGTATATTATGAATGATATCCAGGTAAATAGAAAACTTTTTGGAAGAATATATATTTTAATATTTTCGGGAAATTTTAAAAATAAATTCCAAAAATGCAAGCAGGGCTACCGAAATAAATTCCCCAGTTTTCCAAGTAAAAATTTATTGAAAAAATTCATTTATCCAATTATTTTATTTGTAATTTGTGCAGCCTTTCAAATCATGATGGATATAGTATATACCAGCCTATAAATATTTTACCGTTTCCAACCTTCTTATAAAGGATCTTCCAAATCAACTATTCATTTTAATTAATGCCTTTTACTTGTATTATAGCATTGAATATAGCCAAAAGTGAATTGTAACTTAAGGATCTCTTATGTTTAAAAAAATCAGATTGTGGTAGGTAAGATTTGATGTTCAATACAACTCTTTATATATTCCATTTTTAATTGACACAAATTATACATATAATTATCATTTAATGATTTCGAAGTTAGAGTAGAAAATATATTTTTCGAAAAGGTATATTAGAGACGTCTAAATCAAGTCTTTATATTATCTGATTCTTTCTTACCCGATTTAGAAAATTCAAGGGATATTTCATGGTCTATAAACAAACTTCATCTATAATTTAATATTAAACCACCATATATATTTTACCATTTCCAACCTTTTTAAATAGTTTTCCTAAGATATTAAACTATTTTGTTACCAAATATAATAATACAGATCGATACAAAGGAACTTTAGTTTACTTAAAATCAAAAAGGAATATACGTTAATGATATTATAGTACCAAATGAAGATCTACATTGATACGTGACATTTAGTTTTAACCTAATTATTCAATCACATCTTCTCAGGAATTTTGTATATAAACACCATAGAAATCACATATCAAGTAAAACATTCAGATTTTAGTAATATGTCTATCGACAACTTAGAAGATTTAAATTCGACATAAACAGATTGGATTATCTGTGTTAAGATTAAAAGTATATGCAAGAACATATCATTACCAGGGTGCAACACTTGATATAGTGTTGATCGACGAAAAGGTACATGTAATTCAAACTAATATATACTTCTCTTTTATTAACTAAATACAAATTATTGATATCTGTTAAGGGGCTTAAAATTTAAGCAAGAGTGAGAAACAAATTCATTCGTCGGTACGAGTCTTATCTACTGGAAGGAACTTGGGTCGAGATTGAAGATTTTTTTTCTTTTACCTAAACATGTAGATGAAGAAGTAGACGGTAACGTACTTTTTACTATTCAGTTTATCATTTCAACTACTATCAAGAGAATCCAATTCATGGAAGGTTAATTATTCACACTAAGCATTACGTTACTTTTAATTCTGTTACAAGCGCTCTCATATATATTTTTTTTGTTTTTGCAGCAACAAGAAAATATATCAGGGGGAAGAAGTTGATAAATCATTCACAAATTAAATTTTAGAATTATCCAAGTTCATGTAATTTTCTTAAATAGTGTCATTTGTTAACGTTTTAGACTAAATAATGAATTCCGTTATTTGATTTATGAAAAAAAACTCTCAATTCTATTGGATGGTAACTATGTGTCTCTGAAATGTAATATTTTTATATTACCCAAATATTTGTACTCGCTATTAAAATAAATAGTTAAAATGTGTTTTACAGAAATTTAGTAGAAGTAGAGAAAATTACATCTCAACACACAACTAATCTCCAAATGGCCACTCAAGAGCAATCAAATGTATTTCATTTCAGAAGCTCCAAGCTTCATATTGCCAGAAACAATGATCACATCTCCACTTTGATCATGATCCATCTATGGAGACTACAAACACTGGTTCTTCTATTCTGGAGCACCAGCAAGCGTATGAGACGTTATCATCTATTCTTTAGAATAGAGACAGAAACATCCCAGATTTATTGTAATCCCAATGGCCTAAGAGTTCTTGAGTAGTGATAATTTGAGAAATCTAATCAACATGTTCACGAGTAAAACCAGGATAGTTTTCAACCAATCCTTTATCATCAATGCTAAATGCTAAGTTCATCATACCATCTACATATTTGGCCAAAAGCATCCTCTCTCACCAGCAAGATGTATTTTTTCCCTTCTTTCAGGAACTAAATGGAGCATGAAGAACTCATACATCGCAAGTAGATGGCCTTTGGATTACCTAAATGGTAGCACCTAAGCCTGAATGTTCTACCAGCATTGATCTCCACTATCCATTCATTCATGAAAATGAGTTTTGCAGATCGGTAAAAGTAATCTTCTCTGCCAATTTCATTGAACACAAGAAAAGAAACTCTTGCACTACCAAAGTCACGGATACTGTTTGTTGCTACCTTTGAGAGAATCTGATGAAGGATGGAATGAGGGAGAGAAGCCAAGTTCAAGTTCTCCATGTGATCTACTAAATTGTAATGAGTGGATAAAAGAAAATGGTTGTTAGTCTGATATATATAACATTAATTTATTTGGAGAAGGTGCTAAAACTTTAATACAATGATCCTATTAACAAAATTCAAATAATAACTTCTCCATTTAAAAGTGATTTGATGGACGCCTCGACCAAACATAAATTTTCTCTACAACAGTCACACTCTTAGAGATAATCAATATTACACTTGACTCTCTCTTCTGTCACTAAATTTAAACTCCACTCCACTAAATCGTCTCCTTTCTTCCTTTACATATATGCAGTTTGCTCTCTATAACATTTCTCTAAAAAAAAGTTACAAAAAGCACCAAATCACAAAGAAATGACACATCATCTCTCAATTTTCTAAGATTATAGTACACTACAATATGCTTGCTGACGTTGTATATAACAAGAGAACTACTGCATGGCGTTTCAGAGTTAAAATACTCAGGATTCAGTCGTTCACTTCCTATGTTTCCGGTTTTGGACCCAACTGGAGTTATATCATAGGGGATGAGGATGTAAGTGTAAAATAATCATCTCATAGTTTTCTAATAACATGCACTAAGGAAAACTAAAACTTGATACTTTACTATATTTATGCAGGGAGCCAAGATGAAAATGAACATTTATGCATGAAGTGAAGATAGATATAGAGGGCTAGAGAAACTAGAGGGAAAGTGGGTGGAAATATTTTGGATATAAGTTGACCGTGCCTATCCAGGTTTAAAGGCAACAAACTCTCAATCCAAACTAAATGCTACGCCTTATACTAGAGTCTACATCATCATTCCTATGAACAATCATCATTACATGGATTTCAAGTGCATCCATGAAATCCCTCACATCCATCAGACCAGAAACTATCTCATAGGTACTAATGCTAACTACTAAAATATATTTCAGATTGTGTAGATGTAAGTAACAGAAGCGAAAACACTTATCTTGTAGATACAATGGGAGTGGTCTTCAACATGGAATTTCGTTTTGATGATCCTACAAGGCCAAAAGTGATTTTTTACATTAGGGACAACACGTAAATAAAAAGTAAATTATGATCACAGCAAAATTTTGCATTAGCATAATTGACACACAATGTTTTATTGATAATAGTGAGAGTCAGATAAAATGTGTGACAACTGTCGATTATACTTGTGCCTTCCGGGATAGGTTTGAAAATAGGAGAGGTCGTGGAGAGGTGATTGTGGTCCTTAAGATGTGGAGGATTTGGAGGCTTATAAGTAAGTGTATCATATTATGTCTTTTGTTTTAAATGTGTAAGTTGAGAAAAATGTATCTTAGACTCACTTATACATGTTATTTTTATGATGATCTATGGTTTGAGACCGAGGGTGGATTATCTGACTTCAGATTCAATCCACGTTTGCCAGATGTTGAGGAGTTCTGGCAATCTCTACTACGTAGTGACCCTTATGTTCAGAGACACGAGGCTATAAGGCCTTTGTAAATCTTGGTGTTCTCTAACTTTAATTTTGGGTTGTGTTTTATTTTAGTACTTTTTAATGCTTAAGATAATACTATGGTGAACTCTTAATCATTATCTTTGTTGTGCCGGATTCCAGATCTTATGTGATTGCCTTAGGTTATTTTTTTGTTCAACGTGTTTAATCATTTTAAACACTCATATTATAGACCAACCTATAAATACTGTATCATTTCCAACCATTTTGTATATTTCATAGCAATTATTCAGTTTACTTTCGTAAGATATTAGTATATATTTTTTAGAGAGAGAGAGAGAGAGAGAGAGAGAGAGAGAGAGAGAGAGAGAGAGAGAGAGAGAGAGAGAGAGAGAGAGAGAGAGAGAGAGAGGAAAAAGAAGAACCGTGTGGGCATATTAAAAATTTTGACGAACCAAATCCATCTATTGTTTTTTTTTTTAGTTTAGGCAGTTCTTTAAAATATTGGCGCTTCATTTTTCGAGGTAATTAATCAAATTTTTTTTATGCTTTGCGGTGTTTTTTTTTTTAAAATTGGTGCTTTCTTTTTCTGAGAAAATTTTGTGATCCCGATGGAATAAGCCTTTCGTCGGGAATATGTCGATATCTTTTTTTTTGGTCAAAAAGACCCTAAAGTTTGAGTCATCAAAAATTCATCGAAAACTTCTTATGGTCTTTTGATGGACATGTAATCGGTTGGGAATTTCCGTCGACTCAGGGTTTTTGGTAACTGAATCCAAAAAAACATGTCAACATTATCTGTAAACCTTATACAAATGATTTAATAAGGTTTATGCAGAGCCGGCCTTGAGCCATGCGTCATGAAACATTTGCAACAGGCCCCCGTTTTTTATAGGCCCCCAAAATATAAAAGTGCAACTATATTATATATATAAAAAAGTTTAGTATTCATATAATACCCACGTTAAATTTTTTGTGATGTTGTGTACTGGGCCCCATTTTCTATTTTGTTTCAGGCCCCCGAAATTTCAGGGCCGGCCCTGGGTTTATGAACATTGCACACCTTAAGAAACATTTGTAAAACAGATTCGGAAATATTATGGATAATCCTCCGAAATGTTTGTATTATTTATAGTATGTTACCGTTCAAGTTGATTCTTTCGGTTTATCGTATTTACGTTATATAATATTTGATTATTAAGTGTATTTTATACCATGTGATATTTAGATTTTATTATAGTACCATTGATCTTTAAAGAATCGGGTGTGACTTATTTTTAAACCTTAACCATAAGTCCTTGAGAATTTCCGATGAATTTATTTTTTAAAAAAATATTTAAGTCAGACAAGAGAATTGGTCGGAAATCAATAATCTTGAACACAAACTTGTGAACTTCAAATAAGAAACTCATCTTATTAATCTCTTGAAGAAACTATCTCAAAACCTCAAGCTCTAATCTCTCAATCTCTAAACCATAAGTTATGCAACATAATATGCATCTCCTTATATATAACTCATAATTTCCTAAATTCATTAGGAATCACACAAATAGATAATTTCCTATTCCATAACTTAGTAGGAAATTAATAGCTTAGTCTTCAAGCTACTTCAAGCTTACTCCAACATTCTCCCCCTTAAACTTGAACTCATCTTCACACAATTCATGTACTCCAATCAGTCGCCTCATCTCCATAAACCTCATCTCCCTGAACGTCAAGAGCTTCCCAAGTGCTTTTGATAAGATGTCAATTCTCTGTCCCACTCTCGGGTATATGCTGTACCTCAAACAAATCATACTCAACATACTCTCCAATGAGCTGATATAGGATCTGCTTCACGGCTTCAGTCTCTGCCATGTTCTTGCCATCAACAGGGTCAACTCTATGACCGCTATTATTTTCTCCAACAATTGGTATCTTAGAAGTTGCATGTATCTTTAGTGTAGTTTCACAAGATTCTTTGGATCTTTGCATATCTCGATTAAACTCTTTATGCGCATCAAACTTTGTTGCAATCTCGAAAATCTTCACAAACTCCTTACGTGCATCGCCATATATGACATATGACAAAATATTCCTTCTTCGACGGAATGACAAAGTCCCACGAGACTTCAGTGGAACTTTTAAGCACTCTCCACTTGTTACTTCTTTTGTCGACCCATACGAACACATATCATTTAAAAATGTGTCAAAAGATTTGTCACCAAAGACAAGATTTATGGTGTTGGCAACTTCTTCACCATACACGTCTTTTGTTTGTTCCACTTGCACATCTTCTACCACGTGAAGACCAAATTAGTTAACGTTTTCTTGATCCTGACCATCGTTGATTCCATATTAATTCTGATCATCGTCGTCATACATGTCGTATATTGGAGGTCCATAAATCTTGTTGTAGAGATAGTTCTCACCGTACACGGCATACCGCCTATCAAGGCAATCAATCAAACGACCGGGACAAGAAAGAATCACAATCTCACACCCTTGTGTTATCTTAAACCCATGTTCCTCAATAGACAGACCACCAACTATAGAAGTCACACTAAGGCCTAGATAATGAGCAAACTTAACAGTTTCCTCCTCAATCTGCTGAGCAAGCTCCATGGGCAAAACACAAAAGAGCAGTCTTTTCAGAACCAGTTTCTGCAACGCTGATAACATCACGCTGTTGGAGTCCAAGTGTATCGCTGCCCTCTGTATAGGAGAAAGCGTCTTGTATCCAGTTCTCTCCACGGCTAGAGAGAACTCAGAAGTTACCTTGCTCTCTTCCCAGCTCCTCATTGGACGAGTAATCCTAGATCCTTTGTAAGAGATATTGAAATCTTACGCCAATCCCTTTCGCTCATCTCCTCCAATCTCTTATCGATCCAATGTCTATCAACCCTCATGTTGGAGGAGTCGTACGCGTCCGTGGCTCCTTCTCGCACCTTCTGACCAGCTTCCTCCTCTGGCCTCTCCACGAATACTTATACCCGTGTTACTTGACCCGTACTCGACTTATTTTTTCAAGTACTCGTCATTGCCAGGTCAAGTATCAAGTCGTTGAGTTTTGCTACTTGCAAGTACAAGGCAAGTAACAAGTATCACAAAAAAATTTACGACTCGCCTTGATATTACTCTTACATGTTTTACGACTGAAAAAATGATAACTAAACCATAAAAACCCAAAGTCCTAAACTATACTTTCGTATCGAAATATAATATTTATTCTTTTTTATTTTTTATATTAAGTGCAAATATTTTATTTGAAATAACTCTCGTGTTTTTACCAAGTCGAATAAACGAAACGAAATTTCATAACCTTCTCATAATATTATCTATCAAGTAATTCTTAGAAACTTGGAAATATATCCAAAGAATTCATAAGTAGTAAGTAATCGAACAAGGCAAGTAACTTGCAAGTAACATATTTTTGGACAAGTACTCAGAAATAACAAGTACTCGTTTCTGACAAGGCAAGTACAAATCCAAAAATTCATTACTCGTTCATTCAAGATAAGGCAAATATCAAGTATACATAAAAATACAAGTACTCGCCTTGCGTCCACCCCTACATCACACCGTCCTTGTGAATCTCGTCTCACGTCTCTCTCTCATGAGTAGTAGTGTTGATTGATGTGTCTCTGACCTGAACTGGAGGACTACACTCAAGAACCAGAAGACAGACTTGGCATATGTACCAGAATAATTGGTCCTGTTTCTTCATCTGCTCTCTTGAATATAAAAATGTTACCCGTGAAGAAACAGGCTCGAATCTCACATCAGTGCAAAACTTCTTCACTCTCAATTCTGCTATTTTCTCCATTAGTTCAGTTTGGGCTCTCAACTGTTCTGCTGGCTGTGGACACTCTTCCACCTTATCCAAACCACGTTCAACTATAAATAGTTTTATCTCATCAAAAACAAGTTTCCTTTCCAGCTTATTGACAAGATTCTCATGCCTCAGTTTCTCAACCTTGTGTTTCACTTCTTCTACATGATGACCTCTCATCAGCTCTTTTATTTCGTTGTAAGTTCTAACAAAGAATATGACTCCATTGGAAGAACCTTCTTTCTTCTTTAATTCTCTCTGCAGCTTTCCCAACTCTTTCTCAACGTTACTGATTAAACATACACAGTAGCAAGAGAGGTAACAACACGTGTAGTTGATGAAGTGATGATCCCATGGAGTTCTTCCATCAACAGCTTCGAACTTGTTGAATCTCTTGAGATTTAAATTCACTCTGTCTCCCAACCCATGATCTCTTTCTTGAAGATGTCAAGTACAAAGTAGCTGTTTCGTCCGAAACGAACTATGTCGTCAAATCTTTCTTTTTCTGGTTTCGGTTTGGACTCCGATTCATCTTCTTCTATCTTTTCTCTCGCAGAAACTGTTCTAGCTTTCTCAGCACGTCTCCTATTATACCTAGAGCGTAATTTTGTCTTGAATTTGTATAAACTCTCACCAGGACTACTACTATTGCTCACCTTGAAATTGCGGTCAACTTCAGCAACTCTAACAGCAGCTTCAGTGTTATCTTGAGAGAGAACCTTCTCGCAACAAACGGCAATCATCTCTGTTTTGGTAATACCAATATCAAAAGGCTTCCTTGAGCGAAAAGAATAGGAAATAATTGGTGCGACATCGCTAATAGATACACGAAGTGGGCTCCCTATGATCCATGTAATAAGCACCCAGTCCTTGGAGTTATACGGGATCAAAAAGTCGAATGGGTACTCGTCATGTGTAAGAGTCTTTCTAACTAGTCTCTGCTCAGCTGTCTAGTTCGGGTATTTGCACGAGTAGTCGCAAACCAGGGGACGGCTGGGATTCAAAAACAAAGCCAATCGTCTTTCTTGTTGATTGATGTAATGAATTGGATCAAGGCAGGGTCTGGTCGTGAATCGGGATCAAAGAATAAATCTGCGTCGTAAAATTTTAGAAATTCATTCCATGTTTCGTGCTCCCCTGACAAACCCATACGATGCACTGCTATCTGTAAAGATTTTCTATGCAGATTATCTTCTTCTCTCTTTGATATTCTCATGATTTTTTCCTTCTCTTGTCCACAAGCCGACCAAATCCCATCTATAAGGTTTAATAAACCAGAGAGTGTAACTACATTCTTCTTCTTCTCTCTCTTGATATCTGCTTTGCTCTGATCTCCTTTATCTTCCCTCTCTCTCGTGGGGTCCAAGGGGTAGTCTATATCCTCTAGATCAATGATGGACTTACTAGTCATCGCTAGCAACATTTTTTTGAGTTCTCCGTTATTTATTATCGAAGAGTGCTCAAGATAATAGCTACTATAACTCATTAGATTCGCCATATCTGCTATCTTGCCTGTCCTTGGAGGTTCATACAACAGGTAACCCCTCTTCCAAGCTTTCCCTATCCTTTTATAATACTCTTCACCGTCTCTAAACGCTACAAGATCTCTCATAATCACATCCTTCTTCTAATTCAGCCTCTGGATCCTTTTTTTGTATCTTCTCCGTATATTTCTTCCTTTTCTTATTAGGTTTGTTCACTGTATTTCCCAAATCACAATCAACACGTTTTCTCTTTCTCGTGTCTCATAATCATCACTGTTGACGAGTGCTGTCTCATGTCTTCGACTTCCTTCATTAACTTTGGAGTTCTCAGTGTTTACTATCTCATCTCCACCAGATACCCTCTTGTTATTCTTCTTCTTTTTCTTCTTTATAGACTCGCGATGTACGAAGATTCCTTGAACCGCAACCTTACTTGTTGTCGTCTTAATCATTACAATTCGCTGTGATGTTTTCTCATGCTCGAATTTAGGTTTTGAACAAGGAAACATTATTAGAGATCCAGTATCTAACCTGTCGTTCTGATACCACATATAGAAATCAATAATCTCGAACACAAACTTATGAACTTCAAATAACAAACTCATCTTATTAATCTATTGAGAAAATTATCTCAAAATCTCAATCTCTCAATCTCTAAACCAAAAGTTATGCAACATCATATGCATCTCTTTATATACAACTAGGGCAAGCCCGGGCTTCGCGCAGGATTTTGACATAATTAAATATTTAGATCAACATTTTTTTAAGTTTCAAAAGAATAATTATCAGCTTTTTTGAAACATTATTATATATGATCTTTGTTTATATAACATGTTATGATATTGAGAACTTAATTAGTTGTTGTTGACTAAATTGCATAATTATATTGTTGAGATTCTTAGATTGATATAATATTTTATTTTTATTTAGACGATGTATTTAATTTTTGTTGTTTGATTTATTCGAGGTAATCCATTCCCATATGTTTTATTTGTAGATTTTTTCTGTATTGCGGTTCGTCAAAACTTTACAATTATTTTCTTAAATTTAAAAGTGCAAGAGACGATGTTACGATGCCATTTTTCTCTTTTTAAAGATGTGTCGATATTTAGGTGATAGTAATATGTATGCTATTTGTATTTTATTTTATTTTTTAGATAGTTTTACTTTTTTAACTATATGTTTGATTATGTATAATTGCTAATTGTGCTTTCCCATCAATTTCATATTAATTTTTCGAGTTTTGAGTTTGGTAAGCACAAAAGAAAAAATATTTGTGAGATTAGAGATCTTTTCGTTGGTCAGAGAGAAATAGTGTTTCTTTCTATTTTGTTATTAAATAATCCAAAATAGCTATATTAATAAGTTATAAAACAATTTTATTGACAGATTTATTTCAAATTTTGTTTGGATTAGTATATTTGGTATATAAGACAATAACAGATAATAAAATAAAATTTGGGTATAAAATGTAAAATATATGCTATTAAATGTTTTATTAATATATTTGGTTTAAAGATAATAAAATAAAAAATTTGGAGTAATTAATAAATTTTAAAAGCTATGAAGAGGTGAAAATTTTTAGACAATCTCTTAACTTTATTACATTTTTTTTTACTTTTCTTAAAATTTAATTTTTAATTTAGTTAAAACATATGTTTCCTTTCTATTTCTATCACACAACTTACACAAAATAATATAGCATTATACTATCTTAAAGCAGAAACTATTCGCACATCAAATAACAATCACCAACGAACTTTTTGCAGGAAGACAACTTTCCCATCTCACTAACACAAAAATATTTGTGGAATTAAATAAATCTGGCAGAAAAATTAACAGACCAAATTTTAAACCACACCAAAGTCCTAACAGAAGAAGCAAAAGTAACATGAGGTGAAGGAATCTAATCTGTGTATGTTCCTACATGGTCATATTGATAGTTAGATTCTCTCACGAACTCCGATAAATTCCTCATTTTACTTTCAGAACAAAGAATCTACACTGTTTGCTTTTATGATAAAAAATACACCAATATATGCGACCACAAAATCGTATCAAAACTGTTAATTCATCTTTGGGGCCTTCATCTTTGGAGTATAAATCCACATTTCATTGCAAGACCTCACATGAGAGCTTTCCACTAATGTTTTCAGTTCTTCTACTGTTTCACTGCTTGCATCCTCTTTTGCAACTCTACATTCTCCCAGTTATCCCCATGAAAATCATAATCTCACCGGCACATATACCAAAAACGCTTCTGTCTCCCATTTAGCTAGCATTGGAGAGATCTTGGGCTCGTAATCACTCCACCCAAGCTCAAGAGCAGTCAAATGAGTTGCTGCAATTATCTGTGTTGAAATACTGGTATATGTTGTTTTCTCCAACAGAGAAAGAGTTTGTTAACTCAAACTGATTGGTATACATCTGAGGCTTCTCCTTGGTTCGAGAAAGCGAGCGCTTCTAGCGCCATGGCGCTAAGCGACACAAAGCGAGGACCTCATCGCTTAGGGACCTCATTGCCAGGCGAGGTACATAGATCCCTCGCTTTCCCTCGCTTTTCATCGCTTTTGAGATTTTGCCAAAGCGCTAAAAACGGCGATTTGTTGTACCTGAACATAAATGTAGATTTTATTCAAATTTGTGAACTTAACAAAACCGTTTAAGAAGAATATTTAGTATATCTAAAAGTATATACTCTTTTCACGTATTAGGCGTGTAGAGGAGGGTTTCCACAATCCCACTAACCTAGGATACAATCCCACTAACCTACTTCTTCTCCTATATAATAACCCTCCTAACCTTAAGTTAAAATTATAAGCTTCTCTTCTCTTAAACACACGGCAATAGCTTACTCTTTGCAAGGTTTTTAGATCATTAGTACTAGCTTCTTTTCATTCTTGTTTATATTATAGTTTCTTCTTCTTAAATCAGTAGCTTTTTCTTTAACATATAAATATATGATCGTGTCTTGTGTAAACCAGCGTCTTCTTACTTATTAGTTCTTAAATCAATAGCTTTTCATAAATATAAGTATATGATTCTGTCTTGTTTATCATAGTGTCTTCTTGTTAAGTTAGTTTCTTTAATGCAAGTTTATGATCGTCTTGTTTATTTTCATAACCTTCTTCTCATTCTATGTTTGTTTATGTTGTAGTTGTGATCATGTCTGATGCTGGAGCTGGATCATCTCAAGGAGGAGGGTCTCAAGGAGGACAACAAGTGGATCCGGGAAGGAAGTATGGAATCATTGTTAACAACAACGTCAACCACTGGAAGTGTATCTTCTGCTCCAAGGTGTTAACTGCTGGAATCTCACGATTGAAGCAACATCTTGTTGGCGGGCACAAGAATGCAAAGAAGTGTCATCTCTGTCCAGAACATGTCAGAACTGAGCTGGGAAACTACATGGCCGCAAGAGCTTCAGAAAGAGCAGCTCAGTCAATGAAGTACCAAGCTGCAGTGAATGAAGATGATGTGGAGGACTTGGATGGTGAACTGGCAGTACGAAAGGCTTGCAAGAGGAAGAACCGTGGTCCTTTGGACAAGTTTGTGAAGTCATTGCCTCAAGACATCCTGAAAGGAAGAAAGGATATGAAAGCGGTTTTTGGAGCCTGCGACAAGGAGTTAAGAGACAAAGTGTGTGGAGGCATAGCAAGGTGGTTCTACGATGCTGGGATTGCTTTCAATGCTGCCTCACATGACAGTTTCAAGGAGATGACAGAGCTGATCGGGCAGTATGGAATGGGGTTAAAGCCTCCTTCACAGTATGAGCTCCGGTTCCCTTTGCTTCAAAACGAAGTAGCCAATCTTCAAGCTCAGCTGGTTCCTAACAGAGAGGAGTGGCAGTGAAGGGATGCTCGATCATGTCCGATGGGTGGCGCGATTCGGTGGTGCAGAAGGACATCGTGAACTTTCTGGTTAACTCACCAAAAGGCTCTGTGTTCATCAGGTCAAAAGAGGTGTCTGAAGTCGTCAAAGATGCTACACTCCTGTTCAAGCTACTTGATGATATGGTTGAGGGAGTTGGAGAGAAGAATGTGGTTCAGGTTGTTACTGATAATGCCTCCAACTACGTGAAGGCTGGGAGACTTCTTGAAGCAAAACGTCCACATCTGTTCTGGACTCCTTGTGCTGCACACTGCCTTGATTTGATGCTGGAGGATATTGGCAAGATAGAGGCAGTGAAGAGTGCGATGAAGAAGTGCATGTTCATCAATGCTTACATCTATTGTCGTGTCCCACTTGTTAACATGATGAGGAGGTTCACAGAGCAAAGGAACTTGCATAGGCCGGCTGTAACAAGATTTGCAACATCTTTCATCACCATGTCTCAGTTTCACCTTCAGCAAGCTAATTTGAAGAAGATGGTGACCTCAGAGGAATGGAACCAATCAAAATGGCCTAAGGAAGCAGGAGCAAGGAAGCTGAAGCAGTATATTCTTCAAGAGAGCTTCTGGAGGAACATTGCTTATGCGTTGAAGATAAGCTGTCTGTTGGTGAAGGTTCTCCGGATGGTTGATGGTGAGAAGAAGCCACCGATGGGGTACATCTACGCTGCTATGGATAGGGCGAAAGAAACCATTGCTAGGAGCTTCAAAGGGAAGAAGGAGAAGTATGAGAAGGTGTTTGAGATGATAGACAAGCGATGGGACTGTCAGCTCATCAACCACTTCACGCTGCAACCACTTCACGCTGCAGGTTACTTCCTCAATCCAGCTATTCATTATGCACATCCTGCTGATGTTTGTTGTGAGGAAGTGGAAACTGGACTGTACTAATGCATCACAAGGTTGGTTCGAGACAGTGTGACTCAAGACAGAATCATGGTAGAGCTTGAAGTGTTTAAGAATGCTAGTGGACTCTTCGGTCTTCCCATGGCTATTAGGCAGAGAGAGATGAAGTCGCCAGGTAATAATTCTCTGTTTTCTGCTATCCATGTTTTATTTCGAGCTTGAACCGTTTAAGAGTGGCTGTGTATTTTTTTTTTTTGTGTTACTAGCTGAGTGGTGGTCAAGTTACGGGAGTTCAGCTCCTAATCTCAGAGATTTTGCTGTTAAGGTTCTAAGTCTAACGTGCAGTGCATCAGGCTGTGAAAGAAACTGGGGAGTCTTTCAGCATGTAAGTCTTTTAGAATCTCTATATTTACATTAACTTAATGCTATATTCATATGTATGTTTGACTTAGTTTGATCATATGCAGCTTCATACCAAGAGAAGAAACAGATTAGCTCAAAGCCGATTGAATGACATGGTGTTTGTCAAGTACAATCGTGCTTTGCAGCGTAGGATGAAGAGAAACGATGCAAAGGATCCAATTGAGTTGGATGAAATAAATGATAGCAACGAATGGTTGATGGGAAAGATGGATGGGAACTCCTCCAACGATGAAGATGATGATTTCGTCCATGATGATGAAGACCTCACTTGGAGTGTGGTGAGTGAAGCAGTAGGAGCTGAAGAACCAAGCTACACTACTAGAGGAGCAAAGACTCCTACTTCAGCTAAGGACAACAAAGGGAAAGGAATAGCAAGTTCTTCAACTCAGAAGAAACGCTATGGTCCACCACCTTCTCATCTCGAGTTGATTGATGAAGAGGATGACATTGAAGGCGAGGAAGGTGTTGCCTACGACAGAGATTTGGAGTATGAGGACTCTGTATCTGAGTAGAGCTTTGTCTACTGCTGTTTTCATTTGCTTTTGAATTTGGTGTTTTAATTTGGTGTTTGCATTTGGTATTTTCAGTTGTGTTTTGCTATAGAACCTTTGAAATTTATTATATGGATTTGGTTTTTTCAGTTCTGTTGCATGATATACATATAGATGGTCTAGAGCTTACCTTTTTGTTGCAGGATACACAAAGCGCTCGCTTTGTGGCGCCATGGCGGTAAGCGCTAAGCGCCCACCTCCTCGCTTCTTCTCGCCAAGCGCCATTTCGAACCAAGGGCTTCTCTTCCATGAATTGCTGCAGTATTGACTCAGATATGTTAGACGCTGAACAAACGTTGAGCTTTTGTTTAGTTTAGCCATTGGCTTCTTAATATCAGTCTTCAGAGTATGAAATTTCTTGGAGACTGCTCATGCCCATATCGTCGCTACCCTCTTTGAGTTCATCCCCGGAGACCCGTGCTCGTTCCTGTAATGCTTAGCAGGTTTAAATACGCCGATTGAGAATTGATTTGAGTTCATTCCCGGTGACTCAGGGCACTCTATTCTGCACGTGTATACCCCATTTTGCTTAGACCAAATCACATCCATGTCAGGGAAATCATCGATGAGGAACTCAAGAACATCATGCACACCTTTGGATACCATGTTTATCCCCACAGCACCACCAGCATTTCAAGTGAACATTTGAATCTATTTTTACCTTGATGCTTTGTGGTAGCCAGAAACCGATATCTTTTTGAAGCTTGTTACCAGAGGCGTCAGTCTAAGCACAACCTTGTAAAAAATACACAGACTCAAATAAATGTACCTGAAATAATACACGGTCTTCCTCTTCCACATTTTTTCAGTTGCTTGGGGACGAAAGAATGAGTTAATCTACTATGTATCTGATAATCAAAAAATACTTCTGATTAGAATATGACGGTGACTAACCTACTGGGATTGGCTGCTTCGGTTTTGTTGATCGTCTGAGCATACGGGCTTGTCGAGATGCTCTTGCTGAAACTTCTGTATGATCACAAAAATGTAATAAGCATGTACAGGAATGTTGAGCGGATGATACAAACTCAACTATGCAACATGATGTGGTATAAATTGTTATAAATAATTTGTAAGACTTGCTGCACTCTCTGACAAACCTATTTTCTAAAATAATATAAATAGGCTACACGAACCTGAGTTACAGACTTTCATGACATCGGGAACGTTAGTTGTGTCAGCGCCGGCACCCAAACATCTTCCCTTGTTATCACCCAGATCGCCAGTATCAGATTCTGCAACACTTCTAGATGTATTATTCATCATCACTGAAAGTAATTCTGACAAAATCAAGAGATATCTATTATTGACGTTATTGACGACTCTGTTGCATCCTGCTCCTATGAACACTCTCTCCGCTTCCACTTCGGTGTTTTCCGACATCTTTTATCAGAAGGCTGACTTTTGATTTGAAGATTACGAAGTTGCTTCTCCGTTTCTGGTACTTATTCAAGTAATATCTCGCCGCGGCGGCAAATCGCGCTGGAAGTTGTACAACTGAAAATTTCAGGGGAAAGCACTGCGAAGGCCCTTTGTTTATGAGCCTTCAACTCATAGAAAAACACAGATGAAATCGCCATTACACTGATAATAAATGTCTATCGAGATTAGAAACAAACTGTTAAGATGATGATCAATGGTTAAGGCCTGACCTTTTATGGTTAACATCATCGCGCCGCCGGAGAACGAAGAGGAGATCCAAAATCCATGGCTTCGCGTCTTTGGAATTAGGGTTGGATAGCGGACACAGCATCAAAAGCAACAGCCCAACATACATTAACGATCAAAGTCCATCCACAATAAATGAAACGCTGAGTTTCATTCTTCTTGGACACGTGTCAGCGTGAGATAGTTCGAATTTGTTAGCCGTCATCTGACCTATCTTCACCTGGAAAGAGAGATTTAACTTTATAATAATAGATTCATAATTTCCTAAATTCATTAAAAATCACACAAATAGATAATTTTCTATTACATAACTCGGTAGTAAATTAATAGCTTAGTCTTCAAGATACTTCAAGCTTACTCCAACAGATCCTTACAAGAGTCTTCCAAAAACAAATATTTATTAATTTCATTGGTTGCCACTACCATTAGAAATTCCAGCAGATTCCCAATTTTGTTAAAAATAATAATTTTATTTAACATAAAAAAAAAAAATGATCGAGTGAGATTGGAAGGCAAACATTTCTAACGTTCTTCCAAATAAAGAATATTTATTTAATTCTGTCGGGAGGGCGTCGAGATTTTTTGATGGATTCCTGATAAATTTATTAAATTAAATTTTTATTTAAGGTAAACAAGAGAAAGGGTCTAGTGAGATTAAAGGTAGATCGCTATAAACGGTATTCTAATCCCCTTGTTATTAATAGAGAAACAAAATAAAAAAATAACCTCACAAAGGTAAATTATTTACATGAGTACCATTTTGCATATGTGTCACAATGAGAATCCTTCTCAGTCTTTTTTAATCTTAACCCTTTCGTAACTAGATTATTTACTAAGAATGCCATTGGACTGCCGTATTGAATAATTTAAGAATGCATATTTTGTATGGTTTTACCACATTTACTGTGGGGTCTTCACACCTGATTATAAGTCTGATTTCCATTATATGCATGCATCGTCCTCAGCCTACATAGAACCATAATGAAAATTGTTAGTTGCTCTTAGTTAATTTAGATATTATAATAGTACGTTCAAAAGTCATATTCATCGTCATCAGCCTACATAGAACATATAATTGTTTTTTTATCCATCATTGACATAGTCCCACAAAGAACAATGATGAATATATATATATATATTTAGATTATCATATGTTGAGTAAGCATTCTAAAACATCAAACCAAATTCAAAATTTCTGAGAGATGCAGCTAGAACAATTCTGGGTTGTTTTTATTTTACATGTGAAGCCAACTACTATCAAATCATTTGTATATTATATGTTCTATATTCTTTTAAAATTTCTCTATTCTTACAAACCAAGTTTTCTGTATATCAATGAAATTTAAGGTAAAAAAAACATTCAAATAAGCAAACCAAATTTAAAAGAATTAACAGTACACATTTCTGAAATTTCATTGATATTCTTTTTAAATGTTTCTATTCTTTCACACTTTTTGGATCAGCTAAGCAAAAAGTCTTTCAATGAAATTTCTCTATTCCAGCAAACCAAGTTTTTTGTATATCATTGATATCTAAGGTAAAAAATGCATTCATTCCGCCAAAGATATAAATGTATTTATTCGCAGATCATAATATTTGCCTAATATTCCAAGGCATTAAATGTATAACGATATATATGGCAATGCTTCCCATTATGTATTCGCAAATTATTATTCAAAGAATTACTATAGGAAAGTTTTGACTCAAACCGGTATTCGTATGGAAATTAGAAAAAAATGCGCTACAATTATTTATTCATTTAAAGTCGTATATACATATTCCTATACTACGATCAAATGCATTAATTGGGTAAACATTGGTTCTTCTATATAAACATTCACCAAGCAATATCGTCATACAATCCATCACAATCTTAAACTCTTACCTGCTTATACGATTTAGATTTTCTTCAGTTTAAAATTGAATGGTATGGCATTGATTTTGTTGGTGATTTGAAGTTTTCAACTCTCCTTGGAAGATATGATACGGGTGAAAATAATCAGTTTGTGGAAACAATACTCTGGTGATGTTGGTGAGACAATCGAGATGATGTTGATCGATTCCAAAGTAAGCATGTAATTTGCAGTTTGTTGTAAATATCGATTTATACATAAATATTGTATTATACGTATTCTCATAATCTTTTCTACTATGATTATATAGGGAGATAAGATCCATGCCACTGTGAAGAATATTCAGTCAGCCGGTCACCATGTATTTTAAATATTTTATTTTATATGTTTTCATAGTAAATTTAGTAACATTTGATACAATATAATTGTTAAAAATATGCTAAAATCATGTTTTAATTAGTGAATGGCCAAAAATAAATTTGCTTAAGGGTCCCTATAAACCACGAGCCAGACCTGGGTGGTGAGAGTATTGAGATGGTTATTGCTATTCTGAAGTAAGTTATAAAGTACATACGATGATTAATACGCATACATTTTTCTATATTATGTTGCTTCCTATTGAAGTTTTTTATTATTTTGTGTTATTGTGCAATAAGGAGACAAGATTCTATGGAACCGTGAAAAAGATATGTTCGGGCAAATTAGTCCAATTTTGAGGCAAGAAAAGAAACATAAATTGTTGGAATCTGACAAAATCAAAGATTACTACAAGGTCGTTTTGAGTAAAGATAAAAACAATGTAATATGGACTATTCGTGAAAACATTTTACACATGTTTCACCTTTAATTATTCACAAAAATTTGAAATTTTTGTTTCATAAAACATTATTCATAAAGATTTAATATGTTATTGTTTAATTTATATGCATTGTCTACATGTTTTCAGTGTGTTTTAAGATACTAGACTGTTTATTTTTTTCATCATTAGTAATAGCAAGGCAGGCTAAAGTCAGTCCATATAATCAGAACCCAAACATTTATATAACTACTTGGTAAGTGTGGTGCTAACCTTTTCATCGTATAGTTAATTTCAATGAAGATATCTCTCTGTTCTAATGTCATGTCCCAGTAGAATGCATTCACGGTGAGAATGGCTCGAGTAAATATATTGGTCATAACACTTTAATCCTGTTAAGAGAGACCATAGATATTTCGTAGTCTTCATCCATAATGAGTTTCAGTAAATTATTAAGTTTGGTTGCAGAATAAATAAAATTGGATATCGATTGTTACCTTTAGGGCCGGCCCTGGAATTTTGGGACGCAATGTAAAAAAAAATTTGAGGGCTTAAAAAATATTTTGGGACTTATGTCTATGTAATTTTTTTTAAAAATTTCGGGAACCTATTACAAATGTTTCAACACGCATGGCCAATGCCGGTCCTGTTTACCTTGCATGAAGGGGATACTACTCTAGGGTAACAGATATAGTTCTCGAACGCCTGGTTACTCATGCTTTTTCTCAGGCAGAAAGCAATCCCTTATATCAAATAATCCGTATCGTAATTTATCTGTCCACGACCTGGATGAAGACGGATTTTAAAGGCAATTTGTGTGTAAATATTAAAAAGGATAGCAAGTTTTGACAAAAAAAAAGGATAGCAAGTTGTTCGAGTAAGGTTACTCTTATCTGAAATACAAAAAGTCGGTCTTAGCAAAAAAAATACAAAAAGTCGGTACCTTTTCTGTTATGAAATAAGGAAGACGGATGCGATATGTGTGGATGCACGGAACTTTAATTGAGGAAGAGATAGAAAATGAAACTTTTTTAAGAAAGATCGTCTTTGTAAGAATCTCTTACAAGATTTGTGAACAAAGAACAGGTCTAATTGAGTAGCGTTAACCCTAATCCCCTTTTCGGGTAGACGAAGAGAGAAAAAGAATTTTTTTTTAAACCGACAAATTAGATTTGGTCGATTAAAATTTGTCACTTTGTTTTGCCTCTTTACAATAGTTCAGGCCTAACCAATAGCCCATCAGGAAATATCAGGCCATGTTATAAACATTTGCCATATGTTATAAACATTTGCCATATGTTATAAGGCTTTCCCATTTGAAATATATGTATCCAAAACTTTTTTGCTTACAATATCATTTCTAATCAATTTATTTTTCAATGTTACGAACGAAATTCCCATAATTATTTACAGACTTTTACATCCAATAAATTTATGAAATCTGTGAACGAAATGTAAATTATATTATAATTTTTAAGCTATCATTCTCACCCTGCGCAAGGCGCAGGTCTCTACCTAGTGAATAAATATTTAGTTAATTCTGTTAAGAATATGTCAGAAACTTTTGACAAATTAAATATAATTTTTTAATGCTGACAAGAGAAATGTTCGAATGTATTTGGAAGACATATTCTTCTAAGGCTCTTCCAGGGATCTTCCAGAGATTGGAAATATTCATTTCCTTATTTATTTTCTAAAAAGTCATTGGAAATTTTCGATAGTTCTCGACATATATACTAAAAATAAATATTCTTTTCATTCTACGAAAAATCTGTAATAAACTTGTAAAAGATTCTTTATTAATTTATTTAATATTTACATATTGATTTATTTTCTTGTTTCATAAATCTTTCAAGAAATTTCTACAATTTCCGACAAATATATTAGAAATAAATATTTATCTGGTTCTGTCTAAAATCTGTCAGAAATTTCTGATAGATTCTGATGGATTTATCAAAAATAATAATTTATTTACTTAATTTATTAAATCTGTTGGAACTTTTGATTGAACTAAATCTATTGGGAACTTTCGAGAAAAGTGAGAATTCTCTGGTCCTTTTTAGTAAACAAATTTTTTACAGTTTTTAATTTAATTTTTATTTTCGTTTAATTTGTTAATTTTGGGTTAGAGTTTATAATTCATAGTCTTTTTTTGATTGAATATCAAATTTATTGATCAATATATATATATATATATATATATTTTTTTTTCCTTATGGTGTAGTTAATTTTGATTGAGTGTTTGGTTATTGATTCAAGTTTGCCTACACATTTACAAAAAAAAAAAAAGAAGAATACATTAAATTCTGTTGGATACTATAGCTGATTCCATCGATTTAGTAAAGTCCACACTGGCCAGGAATCTGAGAAACTATTCAGAAAATAAATTAATTTAACTTTTTATTTTCCCACATCTGTAAGAAACCATATAGTTAGGGCTGTGACGGATACCGATATCCGGAAAATTTGAGGTATCCGGATTTGGATTCGCCGAATCCGTGGATTTAATAACCGGATCCGGATTCGGGGCTTGCGGATATCCGTCTATATATCATACTACCCGCTGATATCCGGATTCGTAAAAATAATTAATAAAATAAAAAATAACATTTTTTAAAAATATCAAAATTCTAAAATAATACATAAATTAAATATTTATACAAGATTTATAAATATAAATATGAATATAATATCTAAAAATTTAAAATATAGTATTATAAAACTAATTATATGAATAAATATTAATATATCAAATATAATTATTAATAAAATAAAAATATTTAATATATTAAAAAATACGGATCCGGATCCGGATATCCGGACCTAAAAATTAAGATATCCGGATCCGGATTCGGTTTTGATGGATCTTTGATTTTACTATCTGGATTCGGATCCGGGTGCCCCGAATATCCTATTTTCGGAGCAGATCTCATATCTAATCCGGATCGCGGATAATAAATACCAGGCCTACATATAGTACATTAATAGCATGTGAATATGACCGAAATGAAGTAATATATTTCAAGGAATAATCTACACTTCAATTGAATAATGTCTACTTTTAATTAAAAGATGGGAGAGAAACTAGGTAAAAGACAATCCTGGAAAAGTGAATTAAGTTAAGGGCAATAAGACACAATTAAATTATAAGAGATTTTGATTTGTTCCTTTTTTCCTTCTTTTTTGTTATATGTGAACTGATATTAATCACCAAAAGTATAAACATGTTCAATACACAATCATCTCATCCTCAATTAAGATGGATTTTATTGACTTTTCTTTAGCATTACCTTTATCTAGATAATATATATGTATAACAACTAACTTAAGTATATAAACCTGAAGAACTAGTAGCAGTTCAAAATAGAATTAAACGGTTTGTGTATTCGTAGTCATGATCAATCAAATGATAGTGACTCATGTTGTGCTCGGCATTCTAATCATACCAGCAATTGTCATTGGTGGAGATTTTTCCGATACTCATGATGCTAAAATAGATCTACTATTAAAGAAACTCAATAAACCTGCTGTTAAATCCATCAAGGTTGATTAATTTTAATCCTAGAGAGAAAATTACCCCTAATTACACCAATTTCATTTACGTTTAGTTTTATTTTTTGTAAACTAAATTCATATACGTTTAGTTCTTACAAACGTACGTCTTTTAATCTATGCAGAGTCCATACGGGGGTATAATAGATTGTGTCCATATGAAGAATCATCCAATTTATGATCATCCTTTATTAAAAAACCATAGTATTCAGGTTTGAATTTTTTTTGGTTTTTAATTAGTTTCATTTTTTCTTGTCATCATGAACATACATTATGTTCAATATTAGATTTTGATAGTTTTGTTTATAATTTTCTAATTCAACAATCATTATAAATATTTGTGATACATAAGCACCCATGTCAAACTCGGATTAGTAGAACTAAGCCATGGTTTAAATTTCCTCTGTTTAATTTGATATATTTATATATATATATATAGAATTTGATATATCAATGTTATGTTTTAGATGAAACCAAGTGCTGACCCCGATAAATGGAACAATGATACTTCAAATATAGACGAGGATATAGTGACTCAACTCTGGACAATCAATGGAAAATGTCCCAAAAATACTATTCCAATCAGAAGAACGACAAGAGGAGATATTTTACGAGCGAAATCAATAGAAAGCTATGGCAAAAAATATCCCAACAACATTCCTCGAAGAAAACCAGCCAATTCGACTAATGGAATCCATGAGGTGCATTCCTTCATATGATTCAATAACCATTTGAACACCATTGCTTTCTCTTTTGTCGTACATGTGTACAAATTTGTATTTTGTAATTCATATATATGTGTCTGAACATATATAGTATGCCACCCTCAACGTAAATGGAATCTTTCGTGGAGCCAAAGCAACTATAAATGTGTGGAAGCCTTATGTGCAAATGCCAAGAGAATTTAGTCTAGCACAAATATGGCTTGTGGCGGGTCCTCCTATTAACCTTAACAGCATTGAATTTGGTTGGCAGGTCTTAAAATCTTATATCAGTTCCATATTTATAAATATATTATAGCATTCTCTATGTAGTCTTTCATTAACCATTATTTCTAATTAGGTCTATCCAGGACGCTATGACGATGACAACCCTAGATTCTTTGTTTACTGGACTGTGAGTGGATAATATGATTTCTTTTTGACTATATTTTGTTGGAATATATAGATATGGTTATTGTTCTTTATGTATGTTTTCTAACATTGAAATAGGCAGATGGGTACCGTTCAGGCTGCTACAATCTTGATTGTCCAGGCTTTGTTCCTGTCAATCAAGCATATGTTTTAGGAGAACCTATTAGTCATGTTTCTACCTTAGGTGGTCAGCAATATGAGATTCGGACAACTATATGGAAGGTAAATATAATACTACAAAATTATTTCACAGCATAACTACAATTATACTCATAGATGTATTTCAAAGGTGAGAACAAATTTATTACTTTATCATAGGATCCCCGGACAGGGAACTGGTGGTTGAGACTTAATCACCAATTTCTCGGATACTGGCCTTCCATATTGTTCAATCATCTACGAAATGGGGCAACCGAAATTACATGGGGAGGCGAAATAACAAATTATAGAGTTAATTTACAACATACAATGACAAATATGGGAAGTGGGCGTTTTGCATCAGAAGGATATGAAAGAGCTAGTTATTTTAGACAACTTAAGATATATGATGAATGTAATACATGGAAACCAATTCATGATTATGTTCCTTCTTATTTCACTACCCAAGAGAGTTGTTACAATATAAGATATGCCTATGAGACTGATTGGGGGGATTATTTCTTTTATGGTGGTCCCGGTCGAAATCTGTATTGTGTATGATTACATATTAACATGTTGTAGATGCAACTGTGCCATTATCAGTCATCTATTTTATATTCTTGGGTTCACCTATAGGTTCACCACTTAAATAATAATCAATAAAAAAATCACCACATCATATCTTATTTATAAAAAGAAAAAATTAAAAATAATATTAATTTCCAAAAAAGAAAATTGCAAAACTCAAAATCCTAAACTTATATCTCAATTCTAAACCTAAATCCTAAACCATAGGATTAACCCTAAACCCTAAAAACTCGAGACCTTAAATACTAAACCCAAGAATTCAGGGTTAACCCTAGAGTTTAAAACATAGTTAACTCTAGGGTTTAGGGTATAAAGTTAAGGTTTAGAGTTAAGGTTTATAGGGTTTAGTGTTACACTAGAGCTTAGGTTTAGTGTTTAGAATTGAAGTTATAAGGTTTAGGGTTTAGAATTTTATTATGTCTAATTTTTAACAGTTAATATTATTTTCTATTTATTTTTTATTTTATTTTTCATAAACAAGATATGACGTGACAATTTTTATTGGTTATCCTATAAGTGGTGAATCTATAGATTCAGCTTAGGGGATGAACCCAAGAATTACTCATAACACTATATTCGTGAATTCACTTCCTAGGGTGAATCTATAGGTTCACCACTTATAGGATAACCAATAAAAAACTGCCACATCATATCTTGTTTATGAAAAATAAAATAAAAAATAAATAAAACATAATACTATATGGTTTAGTTTAGGGTTCAGAATTTAAGATATAAGGTTTCTGGTTTAGAGTTTTGCAATTTTCTTTAAATCTTTTTTCAAATATGACTCAAAACAAAAGGTCAAGTAAAAAATTACCTTTGATTTTTTTTTTTGAAACTTTCATTTGTCTTATTCACCCCAGAAATTTTAATTAATCACGAAAATGCCATTGTAATATATTTTTTATTTTTTTCGAAATTGAGTGTTTTACTCTATCATCCTCATCTTCCTCAGGTATTTTATTGTCATTGGCATCAATACACCAACCACCATGAACAATCAATTTGAAGCTCTTAATGCACCTAAAAATCGATTTTCAACCTACCTATCTCATTCTTATTTTCAAAAACTACATCACTTTCACTTTCTCTCTATATTTATCCAAAAACCCCCAAGATTTTGATTCTAAACTTTATAAGGTTCAAACTCATTAACAGATGGGTCTGTTTTGTGGTGAGTTATGTGTGTTAGAAGAAGTTAATCAAGTTATCTCACTGGATGAAAGTATAAAACTGATTTTTTTTTCAGATCTGTTCATCAGAAGACTTCCGTGTAAGTCTTCTCGACTTAAAAGACTTACATGGAAGTCTTCCGAGTTTTCTTTGTTAACAAAAAAACCTAGAAAACTTCCAGCGAATTCTTCTGGATAAACAGGTTAGTTTTGCAATTGACTGGATCATGTCAGAAATTTGGCTTTCTCTAGAAGACTTACCCGGTGAAAGTCGCCCCATGTTAGTTTAGCAATTGAAAATAGAAATTAAATATTTAATTTTATCTAGACGACTTCTATGTAAGTCTTCTGAGGGACGACTTAGACAGAAATCTTCCAAAATTTTATTCCGAGATTCTGGTCAAACCTTGGTTTTCCCAGAAGACTTTTGTGTAAGTATTCTTCCAGAAGATTTACATGTAAGTCGTCTTGTTAAAACTATATTAAGTTTTTTTTTCAATTGCAAAAGTAATCTGAGACGACTTATATGTAAGTCTTCTAGAAAAATGTCATATTTAAATTTTATTTTCTACTGGGTTGTCATATCATTGTAAATGGTAATTAAGCAAAGGAAAAACCCTGAAAAACAGAAACAGAGTAAAATTTTCGTCTACATGTTTAAGAAGAATTAGGATTTCTGATGAAAACCTAGTTTGTGGTTGGATGTTGCAAAATTTCAATCTTTTTGCACCTATTTCATGATTCTCTGCCGTGATGTTTGTCTCATTCTGCACGGTAGAAGTAACATCTTATGCACCAGCTTTGGTTGAACATAGTGAAGGATACATTTCCATTTCAGAATCGGAAATGGAGTCTTCTGCATTTTCTGAGCAGGATCCATCCAAATCAGCAGCTACTTCACCTGGTCCATAAAGAGATTTACTATTAGATTGTTCTATCTCATCAACTTCTTTCTACACAGTCCCTTCACTAGAATCGCTCTTTGGCAGATTGTCACGCACATTGATTTGCTTTTCCACAGAGACGGCTAAACAAGCTGAATAATCACGAAACAAGGGATCGCGAGGTGGTAAGGGAAGCAGATCAACCAACATCTGATAATACTCTAGAAGGTTCGCAGATTTTCTAGCAGTCTGGTTTTCACGACAGACTTGTGCAAGTTTGATCATGTGCTGACATATGTAACCCTTTTCTGCTCAGCTGCAACTGCAAACCCCAAAATGGGAACTTAGACTCCACACAACATGAACTTCGTTGCCATCTCATTTTTCTGTTACTTTTGTAGACATACCAGAGATAACAACATCAGAATCTGGTAAACTCAATACTTTGCGGAAAGAAGTCATACTGCTCACCTGTTCCTCTTTTAGTACCTGGCAAAATTACTTTTTCTAGTATACTAATCAAGCCAGAAGTACGAATGTACAATGTACTTTCGTTCCTAACTTATCGACCGACCAATCCAACATAAACTCTGCAAGCAATATGTTTTCGGATTAGAAATGCATAACATTACAGTAAGTGCTCACCTATAAATGATGACTTTTGAATTAAAAGTCTTGATGACCTCATGCATTCAACGAGAGACATGCAATGGTTTGTTTAAGGAGAGTATGAGAAGCTTTTTAACTTCTTCAGTAATTGGGCTTAAATAACATTGTGTACCTTCTCTTGGGACCGATCTGTTCCTATTTATTTTTCATTCTTTTATCTTCTACCACCTCTTCATCTTCAATTTTCAAATGTTTGATTCTTCCATTCAAACAAAACATTGATTAGACTACATTGTAAATAAAATATAATTTTCATTTATTTCGGTAAAACAAAAAAAAGGGTAAAGATCATCAAAAGACCGGAGACAAAACCTTTGATGTTCTTCTGAATACTGTCTTGCTTCGATACCCTTTGATTTATTGGGATCGTGTTAGTAGAGTATCTGGTTGAGGTGATTTTGTTCGGGTTTAAGCTTCAATCAATAGACCTTCCATCTTCATCTTTCTACGAAGATCTAGAAGATGAAATTTTTTCATCGATAAACAAAATGATTTTTCTTTTGGAAACCATGAAATGGTCATAATAAGAATAAGTTTGTATATATCTGAGACCCGTTACTGAATCCATTGAAATATCTCCAATCTCACAACATACTTTACTTCAAAATGAGATAGAAAATAAAGCTATAGACAAACAAAAAAGCATTACTCCATACAAACTCAAATGTGCCACGGTTTAACAACATTTCATTTAATAATTAAAAGCCCAATCACTTTAGCAAATAGGTTTAATCCATTATTAATGACATAAACATATTATTATAGTCAATTTGCATTTTTATTTGTAAATGGAATATTTTGTACCAAACAATGAGCATATTACAAATAGTTTCATCATGTAAAACATAATTCATTTAAACAACAAATAATATAAGTTACAAAAATTTTAAACGCAAAAAAAAAGATTTTGTATACACTTTTGAACAAGTACAAAATCAACAAAAATAAACAATGCACACATATACTATGAAAACATAATGGTGAACTTATAAATACCGTTGATACAAAAAACTATACGATGTTCTATCTAATCAAAATATATAAATTTCTCAAATTCTAATTTAAACAAAATAAATATTTATACTTTGAAAACACGGATCAAAATATAACTATTTAAATAAAAAGTAGTTTGAGTAATCAAACCAGAATAAAATAACCAATAAAAAGAAATTTACTAAGAAATGATTTACCAGATCTAAATAAAGAATATGCAGTTGCATTCCGAGTTCTAGATATGTGAAAAATCGTGAAGGATCAAAATCTTCTTTATTTTGCAGCTACTTCCTTCAGCTTTGTAAGTAAGTTTGGTCATGCATGAGGTTCTTTAACCGTTGTAATCAAATATTTAATAGCATATTCTGAATTCTCAGTAAATACTATTATATATAATACCAAATTCAAAATAATATATCTTCTGTTTATGCTTCAAGATTTTAAATTCTGATCATCTATTTAAAAAGTAATATCAATGTATAATAATTAAGAAAACTATTTATTTATTTAGATACAGTTTAAATATTATTAAAAATGAACTGTATATTAATATTTGGGAAAAGATATTGTACGATTTACTAAATTACAATTTTAGAATAAAAATATTTAATAGTTGAATAAACCAATTAAATAATTAAGTTATTCAGTGGCATATTAGAGTGCATCATTAATATAAAATTCAAATTTAATATTTTTTTAATAGTAATGATCATAACATAGCCAGATTATATTATTGTAAACCTTTTCAAATTAACAGTAAATTTTATATATCAATGAAACCCAACTAAGAGACTAATTGCAACTTATGGTTTTTAATATATTCACAATACCCAACATCTGCATTTTTATGTATTTTATGTCATAAACAACAACATACAATCATTTGACAAATCTCTTCAGAGATATATTTGCTCATATGAGTCAGAATCCTCTCTGAAGAAAGAAATGTGCAGTGTCACCATCTTCTTATGCAATGTTCTTCCTGCTCTGCGACCAGAATGGTGTTGCGGGCTTGCGCTTTATGGCCTTGATACTAAACGGACTGTTCTTGCTCTGAAAATGAAACATTCCCAGAAGATTATGAGAGTTCCAAAATAATTACCACTAATATATTGTTTCCTTGAAAAGTGGGAGAAGCAAAACTTACCATTAAACAAGTTCCCTGATCAAGGTCACAAACAGGATACTCGTGAGGGCAGCAACTATAGTTGTCATCACAACACGTGGCTGCTTCTAGTGGGCAACATCCCCAAGCAAGGCAATACTTGCCATAATCAAAGAGACAACAACAAGTGTTGCTCTCAGGACATGTGTAGTAACTGTCACATTGGGTTGGAGGCGTAACGGGAGATGGAGGTGAAGGTCCAGGGTTTGGTGGGTTTTGGCCGTTCTTGATCGGATATGAAGGCTCAACAGCGATTCCACATTTTCCTGCTGAAGACGCAATGTTACGCTCCATCCTTATGTATCCGCTCTCTCCCCAGCTTGATCCCCATGAGTTTTTCACAATCCAATAGTCTTTGCCGTTCTCAGTTCCGTATCCGACCGCCAAAACTCCGTGGTCTAGATCTGTTCCACAATATCCATCGAATATACCCTTTGGAAAGAAGAAACACATTAGCTTACCGGGATGCAAAAGCAAACACAAACAAACAGTTTAGGCAAATCATGAAACTTCTATAAACTATGAGAACATGGTTAAAATACGTACAGAATCATAGAGCTGGAATGCACGACCACCACCCTCAATGGCGACGCTTATTGGTTGGTGAGAAAGTGCTTTCTTCAAGGATTCTTCGCTGTTAGCCGGCACATCCTCATATGAATCGATGGTGACAACTTTAGCGTTTTTCTGCAGCAAGAAACCATCAAAGACGAAATAAGAATCATCCACAAGTTGTTAAGAATTATAGTTCCAGAACAAAACACTAACTCTGGTCTGATCACAACGTCCGTCAACACCCTTGTAAGGATAATCTTCCTCTGTATCAATTCCACCGTTGTTGATAATGAACTCAAAAGCATAGTCCATGAGACCTCCATTACAACCTTCATTGTATGAAGTGTCACAATCAACCAATTCTTGTTCAGACAAAGATATCAAGTCTCCTGTCACGATCTTGTTTATGCCCTCCACTGCTCCGATTGTTGAAAACGCCCAACAACTCCCTTCATTAATATAAAAAAAATAATTGATTCATAAGTTATTAACATCAGCTCATGATAAACCATTAACACCAAACATAAACACACCTACTAATATCAAAATTTCTTTAAATAAAAACAATTAACCACCAACTAACTTGATATTTTGTGACTAAGCAAGTAATGACTCGAAAATAAGACCAATAATATATTTAAGACTTACTCATCTAGTTTTAACTTTAAAATGAAATCATCTGGTCTTAACTTGTAATATTTGTTTCATAAAAACTTAGTTTTGTAGTTTCAGTGAGAATTTAACGCAATATTTTTGTGGCTAAACAAGTTAGTGATTACTTCATCTGGTCTTAACACGTAATATTTGTTTCATAAAAACTTATTTTTTTATATTTTTAGTGGAGAATTTAACAAATCATCAGGTATGAAGATTATTTACTTTCCCTAAAGTCACAAGTGGAGACGACTATAGGGAGTCATAACGTCACCCAACATTCTTGGAAGGGCATTTATGTCTTTTCCCCACAAGTTCCAATTCTCTTTGAACAAACCAGACAGATATTACTATATTTTAGAAGTAAAAAAAAAAAAAAAAAAGTTACCAAAAATATTTGATGAAAATAGAGAACTTACCGCAGCTTCCCTGATCTTTAACCTCAGCCACGGCACCTTCCTTCCTCCAGTCAACGCTCTCCGGGATAGCGTCACCTACACGCGCCTCGTAGCGAAGGCTGGTCTTCGTGGCTTTCCTCTTGAGCCTAGACCCGAGGTACATGGATCTATACTCATCGTTAGTGAGATCCGCGAACTTCGTTAGACCCAATCTGTAACTAAGATTCTTCCCGTTGTGTTCGTCTATGAAACGGAGATTGTCTTTAAAAATCTCGAACCGTCGATCTTTCTTTGTAAGAGAATTCTGAGCCTTCCCATGTTTCACTAGCCACTCCTCGTATAGTCTTGAAACTTCGGCATCGCTTCTGGAAGAGACGGTACGGTGGTTTTTGTCGTAAGAAATGATTGACATATCCATCGCTGATGATACCACGATCATCATTAGGAAGAGGATCACGGTAGCTGAGCTAAGGAGCTTCATTTTTTCTTCACTGTTTTTTTCTGTGGAGAAGAAGGCGAGATGATGAAAGATACGATGGACAAGAGGTGGTGGGGTATATATATAAAGCCAAATGAGATAAGCGGAATAATTGTTTTGTAATAAATATTTGGTTATTCTATTTTTATGTTTATTTTGCTTGCTCTTCTTAATTTCTAAAACAGAGGTGATTAGTTTAAATTTCACTAGGATATTCAATCTAGATAGGAAAACTCGTTTGTAATCTGCTCTGAAAGCGATCAAAAGTGATATGAATCCAACAAGTTGAACCCCAATCTACACCTAGCAAAATGTAAATTTTTTATTTTCTTAGCAAAATGTAATTTTTGGTAGTTAAATGATGTATTTGATACAAAGTAAATATAAACTCCAAATCAAAATGGGATAAAGATATTATATCTTATTTTGGTTATCATTTATTCTGAACTTAGTGTAAAAACTATTCCAGAATTGTAGAGATAACTTGAAAAGTTAAAGCTTTGTTCAAGTTGTGATCAATCTACCAGATGACAAAAAAAAAACTTGAAAAGTTAAAGCTCTTAAAAAAGTTCAATCAGTTTTCTACTTGACCTTAGTGTGAGCATCAATAAAATTTATTGGATTGAGATATCTATTTAACATGTATGGTTTAGTTGTGGTGTTCAATTTAGACTCCCTTTTGATTTCAGTTAATTTTTTCCCCAAATAATAACATGTTAAGTAAAAGATAAATTTTCATTCAACCATCTCAGATATATATTATTAATATCCTAATAACAAAAATAAAATTAAAAAGGAGTAGAAAGTTTGAAATGTGAGTTTTTGGAAGAAAAAAAACAAGTTTGAAATGTGAGTGTCAATTATTGGTTAGACAAAATATGAGAAGGAAGAGATAAGACGTCAAGTAGATCAGGTCTGATTGGCAAACCCAAATCGTCATGTCCACACAAATAGGAGCGCGTGATAATTTCACGCATTATAAGCGAGTGGATAACATTGTATGTACGCCGAGAGATTCTTCTGATAAATAGATACGAAAAGGGGTGTTAAAATAAGTTATAACTGGTCGCACGATTATTAATTTTTTCTTTTTATTTTTTTTGTGTTAAATGATGTTTCTATTAAAATTAATTATATTACAATAAGTATTTTTCTGTGCATATAAACAGTTTATTGTATCACAAATATTTGGTATCATATAAACAAATCCAACATATATATATAACAAAATTTATGTATACTATATATTGAAAATAAATTTTTATATTAAAGATATATTAGATCTTGAGAAGTAAGAGTTAATATGGTATACCAAAATTAATAAATTAGTTATAACATTTCTAAAAAAAAGATTATTATTCAAATTCTATATATATAAAAAATTTGGATTAAAATTTGTAAAATAATAAAATGAAAGTATATTAATTTAAATGATTACAAATTATTTATGGGTTTAATTTTGATAGAAGAAGAACGAAAGGTTTGTTGTTTGATCCGCGCAAGTGTTTGTTTTTATTTTTTATAAGCGATAATATATATATTTTTAAAAAAATTTAGCTGTCTAAATTATTTTTTAAAAAGATATTTTAAACACACTAATTTTATAGTTTATATTGGGTAATTTTATTATATCTTATAAACCATCAATTGTATCATCCTTATTTTTAAAATATGACCCGTATATTTGCACAAATATATTTTTATTTGTATGGATCAAAATTTTATGAAAATGTATAACTAAATTTTTGTATATAATATTTAAATATATGGTCCTATATATTTTCTACTTTTTAACATTTATTATACTGAATTTACATTGGATATTATTTATATGAAAATATATGTAACATAACATATTTATATATTAATCTATATATTATATAAATGTTTCTTTTTGTGACTTTTGTTTTAGTTATTACTTATAAATAATAAAAATATAATTATATGTCTTTGAAAACAATATTGTTTAATAACTATTTAAAGATAGGTAGAGAATTAATAAGAAAAATCCTAAAAGATATGTTAATTAGTATGAAATTAATTATTATGTATATATGGAATTAGTAAAATAATTACCATATAATTTATGTATTTAATTACGAAATATATATATGGAAAAGACAAAGAATATTAAAAGCTAGGCTTATTAATTATTGTTGCCATAATGTTTTAGTTAGAATTAGATTTTGGAAATGCATTAATTAAAGTGAAAAGACAAAGAATCCTATAAGGTAGGTTAATTAATAACTTCAGTGGCATGCCATTGTAAATAAGTTGAAAAACTTTGGGATATTTTATATGTGTACTTCTGAATTAATAAAGTAGATTCGAACTGGTTAAGCTCAGCTCGTTTTTTTTTGTGAATATAATCTCTATTTTTTAAGTTCATTTAATAAATGAGTGTAATGATCTAATTTAAATTAGATCATGAGTTATATGAACGATCTTTAATGAACATGACCTAACTCATGAGTTTGGTCGTTTTATATTTTATATGTATATATATATATATATATGGATGACTTCTATTTTTTTTTATGTAAAGAAAAGTAGTTTCTATATAATCATATTTATTTTATAAAATTAAATTGTAAAACCAAAAAATAATAAATACATATTAAAATGTAAAAGAATATTAATATAAATCCTTATATCATATATCTTTAGAATTAAAATATAAAACTAAATATTCATAAGATTTTCATGCGGAATATATATATATTTTTACGATTTGAATAAATAAAGAGTTTGAATATGAATCATCACAATACTCTTATATAGAATATATTTTTGGATCATTGATTTAGCTTTGATTTAATATATTATTAAGTTTTAGATTTATTCAGTATTTAAATATCAGTACTTTGGATTTTTAAATTTTAAATTATATTATAAAAATATCTTATATTTTATTTTTTAATTATTTTTATAATTTTTTATTTTTTATGTCTGATCGCGAGTTAGCTCATTTAACTCATGATTTAAATTATCTGAATTAGAGTTTGCATATTGAAACTTATATAATAAATGAGTTGAACTGAGCTAGTTCATGTAAGATTCGAGTTCACCATGACTGAGTTGAATTGAGCGAACTAGCATATTTTGACACCTTAGATACGAAGGAATTTTTTTCTGAACACCGATAGATACGATGGATAAGTCATACAAGTTACCTCATTAAAAATCTAATTGCCGTCTTAATTATTATGATTCTTTCAGTATTTAAAATACTCAAATAGTTATATTTTCTGATTGGCCAGTTCAACTCTAATTTATTTTGTTTACTCGAGTCATTTTATAAGATACTTTGAAGAGTTAGCTTGTGACGTTGGAACGCTTTCTTTTTCTTTGCCTTATATTTTTGGTTTTGAAACTATTCCTTGTCTGATATTTTCGCAAAGGTATATGGATTTGTCTAAAAGAAAATAGAAAAAATTGATCGAAGCCGTTTAAACTTTTAAGGGACAATAGGCCGTATACGTGTAACATCAACCTCCAAAGACGTGCTTGCGTGCATAGCCATCGCAAGATAGATCAAAAATATCTGATGGTTGAAAGATATTTCAGCCTAACGAGTATTATAATAATTATGGAATATTGCAGCAACTAGCCCAAGAAGACTGCCAACTGTATTATCTTAACAACTGAAGCAAAAAGTTTCAGAGAAATCATCTCCCTCAACTTGTGTATTTCCCATTCCATCTAGTCGTGACTTGTGTCGCTCCCATCCGAATTATATTTAGAGCATGCTCATCGATTAGAACCCATATTCGAAATACGCTAGGCGTAACGCATACGGTCTGGTAGAACCTAACGCGTAATCAATTAATCTGAAATTATACGAAAATTAATCAAAGAATTATTTTAGGGCTTTATATAGATATAAGAGATATATTCAAATATGTTCAACATTTGCATGATGAAAGCGTGGTCTAGTGGTCGCAACTTCCTTGATTATCAAACAAACCCGGGTTCAAGGCAATTAAAGCCCCATTTGTGAGATTTTTTAAGAAATTAGGTCTAAAGAAATAGTAAATGACTAAACTGTCCTCATCTGCTACATTCCTCCTGTGAAACCTGTAGCTGTTTTTTCTTTTCTTTTTTCGCGATTTCGGTGGTCTTTCATACTAATCTTGTAAGTTTTAGTTTAGATAACACAAATCTATAGTTTAATATATGATCTCGAGTTTCAAATCTCGGTTAATATATGTGAAACCTGTAGCTGTTTTTTCTTTTCTTTTTTTCGTGATTTCGGTGGTCTTTCATATTAATCTTGTAAGTTTTAGTTTAGATAACTTGAATTTTTTTCCGATTAACCGAGCGATTCATGTCAAATCGCAGCGGTGACCAGCCGATTCACGTTTATCCGGCGACTATTAGGGTGCGGAGGACGCGTTTTAGAACATAAGTTAGACCTAAGAGTTGCTAAAAGAAATTAATAATTATAATATTATTTTTATTTTTCTGTAAAACATAGAACCAATAACTAAATGACACATATGTAAATGGATGAGTAAACCGTATTTCTAAGGTTGTTGTTTAATAATCTTTCTGTTTTCTCTTTCTTAAATTTTCATTACATTTAATTTTTTATTTTAAGAAATTGTGTTAAGAACCTGTCCTTAAAATTGCTCTTAATCCTATATAGAACCAATAGCCTTTTTGCCTGGTGGTAATGATATAATATCCCATGTACCAGCATCTTCGGGAGCTTGAAAATGCTATTTTGATTTTTCACCAGCAGTGATATCAGCTAAATAAGCTTCCATCTCTCTTACATTATGACCTAGAAACCTCGAGTGAATAGCAAGTCATTTATATTCCTCCTGAACCGCGCGAAATGGTCGCATATTACACGGCTCACTAACTCTGCCTGGGGTGGGGGTAAGATGTGGTACTGGAAAATTCAAGCCAGATACATACGCATTTAAGAGATAGGGTGTGGTACTTTGGTTCATTTTAGAAGGCGATGATGAGGAACATGTAAGAGAGAGAATGGATTCTTCAAGACGAATGGCATTGTATGTTACGTAATCTTTGAGCTTGACTGAAGAAATGCATGATCTTTGGCCACAATATCAGTTGTTTCACTGGAAACAATATTTTTTTGGAGAAGCAGACACTTGTAAGGCATTTCATGGTTTTGTAATTTTCGGAACCACAGTCTGCTCAGTCTGCGGAGTAATAGACGATGATGACACTATTTGCAGAGTAGTATGCTCTGTTTGCTAATTTTCTGTTTGCTCGGGAGACAATGTTGTTTGATCATTGTTAGAAACCAAACTCCCCCTATCTACTAAGGGGGATACATGTGTAATTTCGCAATCCTCATCAATCATGTCTTTGATTTGGGGACTTTTGGAGAATGAGGTTTTCAATGCTGATGGATATACTGGCCGGGTTCTAGTCTGGTTTATTTTGAGGTCATTGTTTGCTTTCTAGTTTAGATCACAAGCCGTACGGGATTTAAGTAACTAAGTTTGCTTTTGGGGATACTATATAGAAGGGGGTGGTAATATCATAGTTCTCACCCTCCCAATTATGATACAAAACTAAATGTCAAACCATACGTTTGTTTTTAATAAGGAAATTAGGTATTTTGCCCGTACACAATTATTTTACAGATATTTGTTGTTACCTACATTATAAACATCAATGGAATCTGTGAAATTATAAGAACATAACAACATATCAACCATTCTACGCGATGAAGTAAAATAAAAAGGTGAATCCTTAGTTTTTTTTTAATTAGTTTTTACCTTTTTAATCAGTAATATGCATAAAACTACAAAATGTTTCGAAAACACAAAAACAAAACAATTAAAAATTATATGAAACATTAAAATTATGATAATTTAGAAAAAAATAAAAATAAAAATAAATTGAGACAATGATATTTTTTCTTGGTTTGCTTAATAAATATATACACAAACTTATCTTATTATTTCGTAAGTGTTAATTTTTATGAAAATAGGTAATAACAATTTTATTATTATAATATATTTATAGATTTATCATTAATTATACAATGATAAACCTAAGTATTCAGTAATGATTTATGGTCAGGATTTATGGCAAATTTTAGTTTATAATTAATTGATGATCGACTGTATCCGTTTCTTCCTTGCGACTTTATTGTGCGATCGTCAAAACCTCCGATTTCACGTGTTTTCCGGCCGACGTCGGCTCCGATGGGATGTGATATTTATTCTAGTTTGTTTTTTTTCTTTTCTCTTATGTTTGTTTTCCAGCAAACGATGGAAATGTCGCTTTAGGGAATGACTGTCGAGTTTGCTTGCCAACCAAGCAAGAGTCACGTAGCTGCTGCTTCTCTTCTTGAATCTCCGGCAAACCATGCACCATCTCTTGTGTCGCCATGGACCTTAGAGTTTTAAAAATAATTTTCTAAGTCTAGCATGCCATCTCCAAGGTTCCTCTTCAATTCTTGTGTGTAGACATGTAGGTTTCCTTACCTTAAGAGAGATTTTGTAAAGCCGATTGGAGGTCCTAAATAATTTATCAGTAACCTTCCATTATGATCCCTCGAAGTTAGATAACGCTCCTTCATTCGAACATTACATCCTTGTTCGGTAGCTTTCCCTAAGCTCAATATGTTGCTTCTCAATTCTGGAATGTATTATATATCGATTAGAAGCTTTTGTTCCTCTGCTTTTGCTTTGAAGAGTATCGACCTTTTACCATTAATATCAACACATGATCCATCTCTGAACTTATTTTTCCTTTAATATTTTCATTAAGTTCAGAGAAGTATGATCTCTCACCGGTCATATGGTTAGCTCCATTGTCCAAGTACTACATTCCTTCTTCTCTTTTTCTTTGTTCAAGTGTCTTCGGCATGACCTTCTCTTGATTAAGAAACACGATCTCGTGCATATATAAGGCTACATCTGCTTCTTCTGTTTCGCCTTTATTTAGCTCTTGATCGTTCTGTGTCTGTTCTGGACAAACTGATCCAAATTGACCTGGTTTATCGCATTTAAGACAGACTATCTGAGACATATCCTTTTCACTTTGTTGCGAATTAAAACGGACGCGCCCTCGACCTCTTCCTATGTATCCTCGTCCATGATTCCATCTTCGGCCTCTTCCTCTTGAGTTATCAAATCTACTATTGGAGTTTGTAAAAAGACGATTCCCTTGGGGCTCATGTGTATCTTCTTCAAGCATCCCTTCCTCATATGCTCTAAATCTCCCAACAATATCTTCTAGATTAGTCTTATTTAGATCAAGAACTTGCTCGAGTGAAGCTATGATCTGAATATACTTGCTACGTGGTAGGCTATTTAGGAATTTCTTTACAAGTTTAGGTTTTCAAATGTTTAACCTAAAAAGGCAGATTTCGAGGCTAAATCTGATATCTTCCCTGAGAAAGTATCGATCGTGTATGAGTCCTTCATCCTTAGGCGCTCAAACTCGTTTATTAAGGTTTGGAGATGAGCTTCTATCACATGTTCAGCACTGAGGTTTCTTGACTTTATGGCTTCCCATATCTCTTTTGGGGAGTCTTGTTCACCTACCTTTAGAATTAGATTCTCAGGAATTGACTGAAACAAAAGTGCTTTCTTCTCTTCATCCTTTGATACCGGCTCGATTGATTCCCAAGCTTGTGAATTCTTAGTAATACTTTCATTCTCATCGACCAAAGAATGTAGTTCGATGATGATAACATCGGACACACAACTGTGGATGGCACAGAGTATTTTGACTTCGTTGGTACCTTCGTATCACCCATTGTTCGTCAATCTTCTTAGGACTGAACCTTGCTCTGATACCAAATAAAGTTGCAGTGTATAAGCTTGTAATTTGAATAAAGAGTCTTTCCTTTAATAATATTTAGAAAACTTCTCAAAAACTAAACACAAACTATATCTTATTTATGCTCTAACACACATTCGATGATCATATATCTAAGACTTAGATTTCCTTTTCTAAACCTCTCCTATTTCCTGTAGGACTATGATTCCTATTCTGATTATAAATAGCTTTAGTGTTATCCTAGTTACTTTTAAGATAACTTCTTCTAGAAGTCTCTCGAAGCTTATTCAACAAAAATGGATGGTCAAATGAACAATAACTGGCGATAAGTCTCAAAGGCCCCAATTAAGGCTGATGAAACAAAACAAAGATGTTGCAGTGATTTTGTTTCGTTTTTCTTCTATAACACACCCATTTGGTCTTTTGCGGTGGCCGCCTCCAACGCTCTTAGTGCTTCTTCTCTGTAAGTCGGCATCGAACTGTTGGAACGCAGCCTCAAGAGTACCATAAAAATAGGTCAAGGTCAATTCGTAAAGCGGATTTTACAGTCATAAATTTTGGCTGGTTAAACCAGCTAGAAAGAGTGGTAATGGAGAATATATGTAGCAAAAATCTACTTTTAAACTAGGTACTGGAAGAAGCTAACCTTTTGCCTTGAACAAACCAGTGAAGAAACCTCATGCCTGGCATCAGATGGCACTGACTTTTTTATTTCCTGAGACAAATGCGGCTTAATATCAAGAAAACATTACGCATGGAATCATATGGTCAAAAGTAGTTTTCAAACACAATTATGAATTATGATGCATTGGTATGAAGAGAACTATTGTTCTAACAAGACTTGAAGAATTTCATTGCTTACCTCGAGGTGTGAATACATATTGAGCATTGCATCCTTCAACCTACCAACCTGAGAAATCCCAGAAAAATCTATGTATAGGAAATTCTAGAATCTTGGAGACTGTGAAACATTAAAAAAAAAGGTTACCTTGGTAGAAAGATATGTGCTTGTTATTGGGTAAGACGACCAAAAATGTCTCAGTAATTCTTCTATTAATATCCAATGCTGTAGATAACAGAAAAATACATATGCATACTATTATAAAACAATATCCATTAATCAGCGTATATATAGAGCTTTTGTTACTAATGCACTGGAACATATTACAACTCACACGTAAAGTATCATCTTTCGAGGATTTAGGTAATCTGTCCAGGACGCTCTCTGGCGGGTTGTTCCCGTTAACAGTCTTGGCATTTGAGATAGTTACGGTTAACTCACTGAAAACCTGAATAGTGTTTAGCAAACTTTTAGCTTAGGCAAGAAGCAAATAGGCCTTGAAGATTCTTTTGGTTAGCACACATGTTACTATATAGCAGTATCTTGAAGGAAACTTCAGGTCTAATCAAGGGATCACTTAATCCTTTAGTTCTCATCTACACAAAGGAATTTTTTAGAGACTGATAAGCGTCATGGACATTTCTCTTTGATGCCCCCGCTACTCTAGGTTCATTGAGAACGTTTCTTTGTTGAGATTCAAAGTAATCACGAGATTCCTTGATTCCAAAACAAGAAAAGGGGTAAGATGATTTATGCAGCAGTGGAAGACATTAATTTATTGAAACAAAAGCCAAACCTTGATAGAAAGCGCCAGGAACGAGAATTTTGTGGTGCTTGAAGATCCTCCATTTCTATTGCCCGTGACAATTTCTCCAGCCTCTCCTGATAAGCGTCTTTGGTAGCTTTGCTTACTGCCAAAGACGCTATATTGATCAGCATGAGGAAAGGAAAACAAAAGTAGACCATAGCAGAATGAAACAGCAAACCTTGTTTAGCCGGTGTCAGAGCCTCTGCGATAGTCCTCGAATCATCTGACTCAACATCTGCTTTCCAAATTTTAAAGGAAATAAGTGAGCATAATTGTATATATCGTTTACCACCAAGAACTAAAGTCAAAATGGGCCAATATACATTGTGAACCATCTACCGCTATAAAAAAAACGAAGACAACAAAAATAAGCAAAAGAGGGGTCGAGAAGGTGTTTCACCAATGCATCTGCCTTCCAATACAGCAGCAGAATGGCGATTAATATCTTGCAAAAGTGATCTTCTTCCAAACTTATCATTCTGTTGTTTATCAAGATCCCGTGTTATGGGAAATTAATCTCAACGTAAGTAATATGATAAATAACCTCTCAACCGCATCTGCCTTCCAATACAGCAGCAGAATGGCGATTAATATCTTGCAAAAGTGATCTTCTTCCAAACTTATCATTCTGTTGTTTATCAAGATCCTGTGTTATGGGAAATTAATCTCAACGTAAGTAATATGATAAATAACCTCTCAACCGCATACAAAAGAGCACAATGTCAATTTTAAGTTTCGTGTTTCAGGATATCAGTTTCTTAGCTGCTTCTCACACACGCTAACTATAAAAGTAGTGATCCTAGTAATCATAGTCGGCTTACCATAGTATGAGTGTAGTCATCTCTCTGGTCAACCACCATGTCAAGACTTGGATCAACTCGTCTAATCTACATACATTAACACATTCAGATCAGATGGATATGCCTCAAATTGGAAATCATTAAATACTGTATAAGAGAAATAATAACCTTTTGACGAGCTTCTTGAGCCAAAATCTCATCGGGCTTGAGAAAAACAGAGAGAACCTCGTCCTCAGCAGCTTCTGCTTCAGCTACTGCTGTGTTTTTTGTGCTGTAAAGATATTCTGCTCTAAAGTATTTTGTCCAGAAGTCTTTTTCTGTCATCTAGCGTAGGAAAATAGCTACCAGAGCCAGTCAAGTTATTTGATGATTATACCTTTATACAAAGATTGTCATAGTGTTTTGAATTATTTATTACCTTACTCGGAACATAGTTCACGAATGCTTGCCTAACAACCGGCCTCTCACTAAAAATCTGAAACGCGAGGAAAGGTCAAGTAGCATGAATGAAACATCATTGAAGTATGATCATTTTAATCAGTACAATTACCATGCATGAAACATAGTTTATGGTGCAACTTTTAACATATGAACTTATTCCAACACAGCATGGTTTGGATTCAGAAACTTAAAACATAAGTGAACCAAAGAGCTCACCTGAAATATTATCTCAGGGGTTAAGTTAAATGTCACCCTGTTAGTCTGAAAGAAAAAAAAAAACAAAAGAAAGAAGTAATTAGTAAACCAGATGAAATGTTATATGACATATAAGAACAAATGGGTGTTTACTTCAACCGTAGCAAATATACCATACCCTCCCATCAGTAGATGGTTTGATGCTAGAAGCCATCACATTCTTGAGCCCGACACGTTGTTTCCACTTTCCGATAGAATCTTTACCAAGTAATTCCTGAGATCAGAATAAACTCAGCAACTTCGATAGATCACATAAAAGAACAAATAATAAAGGAAACAACAAATATAGCTTACCTTTCTTCTCGACCAGAATTCATATTCACTCAGAACTTTAGTTTGCACTAATTCCTTGTGCAATATCTGCAACTCACTTCATATCAAAAGGAGTTGGTGAATTTAAGAAACTAGAAACTAACTGAAAAAAGGAAAATGTAATGTTGTGATCCACTTACTTATTTTCTCGGAGAAGCTTGATGCGTAGCTCCAAGTCAGCAATACTTGGTTGCTCCTTAGGCTCTTCACAATAAGCAAAGGCATTATCTGTTCATGGTTAAAAGATGGTTACAGTAAAAAACCACAAAAGAAACTTCTCCACTTAATAAGGGCACATGGAGCTTACTGATGACATCACGAAAAGCATGCATGTCCTGATATGTTTCAAACTCAAAGATATGAGGCTTCCCCTATAAATTATGTGACAAAAACAAGGAAACATTCAAAATTTTACATCACATAATATGTGTGAATTAGCTTTCACCACAAAGGCCAAAAAGAAAAGAAAAAGAAACCTGACTGTTGTTGTTGGTCAGAAGATTAAACAAAGGAAGGTTATGTGACCCTTCTTTGGAATATTTTTTGCCTGACAAGTTTATACCAAGAAGAAATTGGTTGTCAAGAATCAGATTAGTAGTTATGACCAGCTGGTGTAAATCTAGAATAACATATACTCTGGATGTTGTGAGACTGCACTTGAAGCTTTAGATGTGATTTCTCATCATTTGGCTCGAAGGTCAACAACATCCCTTCCAGCTACAAATTTTATTGTTTCAAAGATAATAGTTAATAACTCAACTCAAAAGTGGAAAATCATTATAATTTGCTAAACAAGGATTCAATAATCCCTGGAAAGTAAATAAGAGAAGATGTGTTCTTCCTTACTATATTGAGGGTTCCAGGAGTTCCTGTGCTCTTGTGTTTGACTTTCCAACACGTCATATCCACCGTTTGGTTTAAGTCAAGGAAAAGACTATAAAAAGACTATCAGCAGTAGACCAGCATGATACGAATGTTAATAGTACAGCCGATTCGATTACAACAGCCCATGTCGTCTGTGGATCGGAGCTTCCGAAGGCGATTTACAATCTCTGAAGCCTGCCTCCTCCGTGTTATGAGTCTTCTGTTGGTGAGAAGGGACCGGATGCTATAAACCTCCACTTGCTTCAACCAGCGTTGCTCAGGAAGCAGTGTTGTCGATCTCTGGTGTTGTTTCGGTGTCTGGAGTGGACTTCTTTGGGTCCCTTGGGGGTCACCTTCGGGACAATCCTCGGCTCCTGGGATTGTTCTCCCGCCGATTACTCTAATGATTATTGCTCTTGCTTCAGCTGTGATCTAATGGAATTGTATTTGGTGCTTGTGGTATTACGTTAGTTGAACCTTAGGGTAGATTAAACCTTCTTCTCTGTTTGCGAATGTCTTTTTTTCGCAGATCCATGCTTTTTAACTAGCAAATCTTAGATACATTATTAGGTTTCGATTATTCAACGCTACTTTGTATCTCATGTATCATTATTTCGGTAATGAAAATTCACATACTTAACAAAACAAAAAAAAAAACTACCGAGAAACCCTAACTATGGATATTTAAGGAGAGTAACTGAAGAACAACAACGATGGGCACAAAAGAAAAATTATAATGCGCTGATAGTTCTCGCTGACGTTCTCTCTCTCTCTAACTCGCTCTTGTTTATGATGGTAAGAACACAAGAGATTTGACGAGTGAGTACGTCAACGAAAGAATCCACTTACGTTATCCACTGTATCTTTTCAGTGATGTGAGTGTTCAATCTCTCAATCAGCTCTCATTCTCTCTTACATGATGAGATAGACACGAAGAAGAGAAAATTGAGCTCAGACTTTTGAATTTGGGGAAATCTCTCTCGCAATTGGTTATTCTGCTTTTTTTTTTTTTTTGAACCACAATCGATTTAACTAGAAAAGAAGTTAGTTGGGAGCCATCAAGGCACCACCAACCACTTGGTGTTCAGATACATTTAAAGCATCTTTTGCTAACTTGTCTGCAATGGAGTTCCTCTCACGAGGTATCCACACAAATGAGACAGAATCAAAAGCTGAAACAAGAGTAGAAACATCAGCAACAATACTATAGAGCTCCTTGCAAGGAGACTCAGAGTTGACCGCCTTCACCAGTTGGGTCGAATCCGACTCGAAAGACACCACTTGTAAACCAAGGTCCCGACTCATTCGAACTGCTTCTCGAAGCGCTAGGCCTTCAGCAACCAATGGAGATTCCGCAAACCTAGAAGGCTTCTGAAACGGCCGGTGTCCAGAGCCGTCGAAGATTGCCCAGCCCAGCCCTGCTTCCTTCGTGGTCGACTCCCAAGCCGCGTCTGACCGCAGCACCACCGTACCAGCAGGTGGAGGAGGCCGGGGGATATAGTATCTTTTACCCTGACATGGTTCCTTTCTATTCTCAATACTCCATTCTCGCGCAAGCACAATGGCTGACGAGAGTACATTCTCCGGTGAAACAGAGTGTCCCTCAAAAAGGAGCTTGTTGCGAGCTTTCCATATCGACCAAAACATCCAGGGGACTAACGAGCCCGTTACAATCCCTGCAGGTGGTAGGCACCTGAGGGAACATAAAGAATCCCAACACGCCATTAAATCTATTATTCCGCTCACATCCAAGCCATTCACGAGAGGGGCTAGTTGCCAAACTCGTTGAGCAAACGGACATTGAAAGAGGAGATGAGTAATAGATTCTGTGGCTCCGCATCGTTTACACTTGGGATCAACTGGGACAAATCGCTCTCTGAGTCTTTCACCTACCGGGAGAGCTCCTTTGAGTAATTTCCAGGAGAAAAGCTTGACCTTAGGGGCGCATGCTAGGTTCCAGACGCTGGATTTCCATTTGAAACCATGAGGGGCATGCAATGTCACTCTGTCATCGTCAGTTGTAACCGCTGAGAAATATCCTGACTTGGTAGTATATTCACCCGATCTAGTACCGAGCCAGATAATCTTATCTGGGGCCCCTGTTTGGCTAGGAGTAATGCAGCGTATGATGTCCTCGTAATCAGGGAGGTGACGTCTTATCTTCGGGATATCCCACTCCTTTGAATCCGGGTCGATGAAGTCCGACACCTTCAGTTCGAGTTGAGGTTCGTTTGGAGGACCCATAGGTGCCTGTTGGGAATATAAGTTCAACCAAGGATCAGACCATAAGTTGACGGAAGACCCATCTCCTATAACCCATCCGAGATTCTGCACCAACAGATCTCGCCCGAGCAGAACGCTCCGCCATCCGTGAGAGCATGTCGTCGTTACCGCCACATGTAATAAATCCTTGTCTTGACAGTACTTTCCAAAGAGGATCCTACCCAATAGACAGTCCGGGTTTTGCAATAGTCTCCAGCTAGTTTTAGCGAGAAGGGAGGTGTTGAAATTTTGGAAATCTCGTAATCCAAGCCCTCCCGACGCTTTCGGTTTAGCCATATTCTCCCAGGAAACCCAAGCCATTTTCTTAGAGTGTTCGTCATTGTCCCACCAGTAGCGAGTTACCGCCGATTGAATCCGCTTGAGGAGTGACATTGGTAACATGAAGCTCGACATAGGGTACGACGGAATAGCAGAGAGGACACTCCGCACAAGCACCAATTTTCCGGCGGCTGAAAGGTGTCTGTTGGATCTTCCACGTGCTTTTTGTTTGATCCGGTCAACAATTGATGAGAACAGATCTTTCTTCCTGCGACCAAAGTGCTCAGGAAGCCCCAAGTACTTTCCTGTACCACCTTCTTTCTCTATCTGGATCTCTTCTTTGACCATAGCTTTCAGCGATCCTGGTGCTCTCCGAGAAAAGGTTATTGAAGACTTTTCTTTGTTGATATTCTGTCCGGAGGCATGTTCGTATTGGCCTAGAATGGATTTCAGGGATGCACAATTCTCCTTATCAGCTTGGAGGAAGAACATAGTATCGTCCGCAAAGAACAGATGGGTAAGCCGGGGGCAGCCGCGAGCAACCCGAATCCCTTGCAGCACCCCTTCTTCCTGCGCTCTGTTACATAGTCCCGAGAGAACCTCGCTACACATGATGAATATGTAGGGAGAGAGAGGATCACCTTGGCGGATACCTCTACTCGGTACTACCTTCCCTCTAGGCAAGCCGTTAATGAGGAAGGAGTATGATACAGATGAGATACAATGCATAATGCATCGGACCAGGTTCTCATGGAATCCCAATCGAACCAGGACGAGTGAAATGAACTCCCATTCTAGGCGGTCATAAGCCTTACTCATATCGGTTTTAACCGCCATGGCGCATCGCTGTTCCGCTTGAGAAGTCTTGAGGTAATGGAGAACCTCATGAGTAATAAGGATATTGTCTCCTATTGCTCTGCCCGGCACAAAAGCGGATTGATTTTCCGAGATCAATTTACCCATCAGTGGCTGGAGGCGTCTAGTAATGATCTTAGAATAGATCTTGTAATAGACGTTGCAAAGCGCTATTGGTCTATAATCCGACACTTTCTGAGGCTGGGAGATTTTCGGGATGAGACGGATATGTGTTTCATTAATCCTGTCTGGAAGGGGAGACCCCCTGAAAAAACCCTGAATTTCCTCAACAATATCCGGTCCAATTTCCTCCCAGTGCGTATGAAAGAAACCAGCGGAAAAACCATCTGGACCCGGAGCTTTATCAGCATGGATAGAGAAAGCTGCATCTTTAATCTCCGTCGCAGAAGGTATTGAAGCCAGCTCCTGGTTCTCAGCTTCCGAGACAATTGGATGGAGAGCTTTTCGAACCGTTTCCTCGCGCTCTCCAGGAATGGAGGAGAAGAGTCTCTGAAAATAGTCACCAATAACAGAGACTATCTCTGCCTCTTTCTGAACCATCTGGCCGTCCTCTCTCTCAATTACAGAGAAATTGTTGGCTCGTTTTCTCGTCTTTGTTATGGCATGGAAGTAACCGGTATTACGGTCACCTAGCTTCAGCCACAACAATCGGCTACGCTGTCTCCAGTACTCTTCCTCTGCTAGGTATGCCTTGTTAAGCGCCTCTGAGATGCTCTGGATAAGTCCCGTATCATTTAAAGGGCTGGACAGAGCTTTGTCTAGCTCCCATTTTTTCTGCTCAATAATCCGCTGGCTGTTTCGTTGCTGAGCCTTATTCCATGCAGAGATGGCGCTCCTAGCCGAGCTAAGCTTATCGCTGACTGAAGCATTAGGTGTAGCCCGCCAGGTATCAGATATCACCTGCTTTGCTTCATCATTTTTACACAACCGCCTATCATACCGAAAGATGCCCCTTCTCCTGCGCTTTCCCTGATCAAAAAAGGAGAGTAGAGGCTTGTGGTCGGAACCTTCAAAACCAAGATACTCGCAGCGTGCAGTTGGAAAACATTCCGCCCAATGGGTATTAGAGACTGCTCTATCGAGTCTGCAGCGAACGAGATGGTCTCCTCGCTGTCCACGCCATGAAAGAAAATCACCCGAGTGTTGTAAATCGAAAAGGTCCCCTTCAGAAAAGAATGTTCTCAGGTCAGAGAAGGATCCCTCTGTTCTTTCCGGGCCTCCATCCTTCTCCTCACTGCCTATGAGGTCGTTAAAATCACCCGTAACAAACCAAGGCTCATCGCGACCAGAATCAGTAGCTAGTAGATTAGTCCATAAAAGATTTCTCTGATTTCGGTCCGTACTAGCATGCACAAAAGAAGAGAAAAAACTCTTTCCTTCAAAAGACACCAGTGTATCAATTACATGTGCATTAGAATTTAGAACTTGGAGAGTAACCTCCGGTTTCCAAAAGAGTCCGAGTCCTCCGGCACCATGGCCTGTAGGAGGGACCAGATGATGGCATTCATAGCGTGTTCTTAGGTGCGCCAGTTTCTTCAGAACCACCTCGTCGGGATTTTTTGATTCCATAATGAAGATGATATCCGGGTCGAACTTCTTAGATATCTCTCCTAGACGTCGAACTGTCCGGGGATTCCCCAACCCCTGACAGTTCCAGCTCGCTATCGCTAAGGAGCGGGGCTTGATGGAATCCGAAAATCCATCCTACGTCGAGTAGATCGAGGGATCAAGTTAATGATCGGAGCATTCTCCGAAGATGTGTTCTCAGGCGCTTGTTTTTTCGCCGGACGAGAAGTGTCACCCTTCTTAGATTTGCTCGTCTTAGTTGTTTTGCTTATCGCTCCTTCCTTAGGGGAAGCATTCCTCCTAAGCGGTGACTGTTTGTTCTGTGAAACAGTCTTTCTTCTACTGGGAAGTGTAGGAACCTTTCCTGATGCCTTCTCCTTTACTGATCGGCTCCCTGTAGGACGTCCCGGTTTACATTTCTCTCCAGCTTGTGTTGGTTGCTTCCCCACGGCCTCTGGTCCACCAATAGGTCCAAGCCGTTGACTTACTGGGAGTCGAGCAGGGGAACGTTCATGATCACCAGAGGTTGTTGCTTGGAGAGGGCCCAGACGAAGGGTAGCAGGAAGTCGACTTCGCGTGTCAGAGGATTGACCTGGCAGGTTAACATCAACATTAGCCTGGTGGGTACCTTGTCCCAATCTCTCCGAGATATGGCTACGCTCGAGAGGTCCCTGACCTTGCTCCTCTTGATGGATTTCAGTGCTAGATTTAGAAGTTCTGCGAGCAATGTTAACTGCAGTCTTCTCCAGGTGACCCTGGTCCTCAGCTCGTTTCGCTCTTTCAAGCCTAGCTTCTCTTTCAGAAGGGTCAGTGCACTTGGTATATTGCATTAAGGCATCGCGTGCTTCGATTCTAGCATCAGCCATGATCTCGTGAGGGATGTCAGCTACCACGATGGCCGCTTCATGCACTTGTCCTTTTTCTTTTTCTTTTTCTCGGGGATTCCCCCTCAAAGAGTGATCATGATGATGGCTTGGCGATGAAACAGAGTTGTTCGGCCCTGATGGTACCCTTGGGATTTCCCGGTAGTAGCTCTTCCTTGGTGGAGCATTGTTATAGTGGTGACTTGAGGTTCCTCGGTGGGAAAACGCGTGTCGATCATACGAACTGCGAGATCTTTCTTTAGCCTGATTGTGTCGACGTTGAGAGGTTCTGTCTTCCCACGCCTTGGTTTGCAATTTGTAGTCTCGATGAGAGTGGGAACCGACATGGCCTCTAGTAGTTCTTTTGACAGAGTCGTTCCTGTCATTATTTGCAGAGAATTGGAAGGGAGTTTTGCTTTGTCTCTCTTTCCCGTTACCATTTGGATCATTATAAGCTGAGTTAGCAGATAATCCTCTGCGAGAGTCAGCACCTTGATCCACTTGGCGTGGTAGATTATCATTTTCTTCCTCTTGAAGAGCTAGCAGTGCTTTTTTCTCAGCTCTAGCCACAAGGCACTCTTTCAGCTCGTGGTCGAGGCGTAGACATTTGGTGCAGTGCTTGTCGAGCCGCTCATAAACCAGCGTCGTGATTACTGAATCTCCATTAGGGAACTCGACCACCGAAGTTTTGATTAGAGGGAGTAACCCGTCTATATGTACCCTCATCCTTGCTGTGAGGGGAGTAATCTCAGCTTTCTCAAACAGACCTATGTCTTCTCCTATGACTTGCACTATCTCCTTAGTCCATAAGTGTACCGGTAAACCTTGGACTTTCACCCAAAAAGGAATTAAGGAGGGGAAGTTAGGTGAGACCGTCGGCTCCCATCGCTGTAATATGATCATCCAGCGAGCATAGTGATAAGGTCTCTGTTCCAGAACGGCAACGAGGTCTGATTCGAGCTCAAATTGGAATTGAAAGAGTCCATTCCCCAAGTCAGAACCTATTGGCTTGAACTCAGTCTTCCAATGGTCGATAAAGAAAGGAATCAGCGACCACACTTTTTGAGCAGTCTTATTTGTAACTCTCCCGATAAGAGTCAGGGAGTGTTTGCGTAGGAGCTCTGCATTATTCGGCAGTGGGGCTTTGACTCGAGCTAGTCGGAGGGGTTGTTGAGTGCCCAGATCTGCTCCTTTCCCCTTTTCTGCAGAAGAGATCCTTCTGTGAGCCATTCCGAGTGGAACAGAGGATTTTTGGTGACTTTGAGTAGATGTGTTCTTAGCAAATACAGCTCTCAAATACAGCTCTCAATCTCCAAGGAATCCCCCGGAGACAAGAGGGTAGTTTTCTAAATCTTCGAAACTCAGACTTCTCTACACCGTCACGATGAAGTGTTGACAGTCGTTAAGAATCGTCGGAGGAAGTGAATAACCAGGATCCCCTAGTTGATAGTGCTTGTGAACCAGAGCTGCAGAGAGACCTCTGAAAAACTTTTTAACCGTGGCTCAAGAACAGAGAAAAACTTCAATGGAGGATGGAGCTTCCATTGAGAAACCGGTGTCGGAGCGAAGTAGGCGTGAGGGGAGCCGGCGGACCTGTCGACCGGAGTCGCAGGGTGAACCCGGGATAGAACCGCCAAGAACTTCCTTCGGACCGATAGACTATTCCCAAAGGGGAAATTTTTCGAATTTGCAGGAAAGAATCAGATGTTCTGCACCAATCAGAAGCAAGGTACTCTCGTGGAACCTTCGGTTAAGGACCTTTCTAGGAGAACGTAGAGAGAGAGAGAGTAGTTAACGTTTTCTCTTTTTAGACTTGTTACTAATCTTTAATTGGTTATTCTGCTCTGTCTCGTTTTTATAACAAAAACTCAGACTTAGGCTTAGCTTTCTCCTAATGGACCAGATTCAAACAATACAAATTGCTTTCTTAGAAAGAGTTCTAATATTTGGGAGAATTAATTTTGGACCTTTTTATTCGAGCAAATATCAAATCAACATGCCTGACATTTGTGGGATTCAAAGGTCTGGTTTGGATACCCAAACGATCCGTTTGAGTTTTCTGTGAACCAGTGAGTCTCCCTTCTTGTTCTTGTGTTCTTCTTTACATGGGAAGATGACAATCTGCCCAACCCACAAGATCAGGACTAGGGCTGGCAGTTTTAATTACGCAAGTTCCACCCCAATTCGATCCGTGGGGAACAGGTTTTATTGCAAAATAATGTTGTATCCTGAAGAGAGTAATCGTGAGGTGCAATTTTGTTTGAATCTATCAACTTATACAACAAGCTTGTCTGTTTTCTATGATATTAAATTTATTAACCAAGTAGCTACCATAATACTGAATCTAATGTAAACTGGATTCTCAAATCGATGAAGAAATTCTGTCTGGAATGGAGAAAAAAAAACAGAGATATAGAGAAGACTAGCGAGAGGAACAGAGAATCTGTTGGTGAGATTAAACAAATGCAGAGTTCGACGAACTCCAACGAATACTCACCTAAGCTTAGAAAGAGAGGCTCAAACCAAATAAATAGGGTGTGCTTTATTGTAAAAAAAAAAAATGTTTTACTACAATTAAAGGTAAACTATGCAAAGCATAATGAAGAAGCAAGACGGAAAATATAATATGCAGAAAAATCCACTCCTTCTATGTAAGACAACACAAGAGCAAGAATATCTACACATTTCACGTAGCTTAGTTTTAACAGTCAATTAACAAATATCTTGCCCAAAAGAAAAGAACATAAGAACAGAACCAAAATGCAGTAGCAGCTATGTGCAGCAACTATTAGAACCTGTAGGTAAATCGTGTTTCCATTAGATGTGACTACGCTAATCAAAATAGTTACTTCATGAATTAAAAACTAAACATGCTCCTAAGTCACACACCCAAGTTCAAAATCTAAAAAACTTCAACCTTTCTGGCTCTAATATTAAGACAAACCTAATTGCAAGAAGAAAAGAAATTGAAGACACTGCACCAGCATTCACAAGGACAAGACCAAAGGATACTAGGAGCAAGTAGACTGACAATGAATGAATCGGCGCAAATGAATGTGATAAAGCAAGAATCGAGAGAAACAAACCCAAAAACTCAAGATTGACAACAGAAGATTAGTACAACTAACCAACACAGACGACGATATTAAGCAGATGAATAATGCTAATTGCATAACCGTTAGCAAGCCAAAGCAAGCAAGCAACGAATTAGGAAGACAAGCAAACACCAAATCCACACACAAGTCATTACAAAAACAGATGTGGTCATAAATTCTGAGAGTCACATATGAATCTGGCAAAATCAAAAGCAACTTCTAATAAGATAATGGAATCAGACAGATCTCAAGCCTCACTCTTTTCTGTGTCAGGAGCCGCGTCCTCCACCGCTTCGTCGTTGGTGTGAGTTCCGTTTCCGGCGGTGGCTGCAGATCGATCTTTCACCGTCTCAAGCATCCTTTTACTGATCTCTTTGGAATAAACCTCAAGGATCTTGATCCCATCGTCATCATCGGACACAGCGTTCGATGCGACGCCGTACGCTTCCTCCTCGATGGATTTCGCGACGGCGGAAGCTTCGTCGGAGTTGAGGGTTCCGTATCTCTTGGAGAGGATGGATTCGGTGGACAACGTCTCGACCAGGCGGTTCAAGACGGCGTCGCGAGTTTTCTGCGTCGGAGGCCAAATGCGGAGGGAGATGGATCCTGACTTCGTCGTCTCTGCGACTGATTCTTCTTCCTTCTTCTTCAGATCTACGGCTTTGGAGGATTCATCTGATAGATGATCTCCCGTGGCGGACAATGTGGTGGAGTCTTCTGATTCGGGCTGCGGTGGTGAGACCGTGGTGTTGATTGTTTCTGCCATTTTTTCAATGTGAAAATTTTTCGGAGATTTCTTTTGTTGGTTTGGTGATGAGAGAGAGGAAAAAGGATCAGTTGTGATATCTCGGATAAAAAGTGAAAATGTCGACATTCATTGGTTGGTTTGGTTTTGATTTAACCGGGAATACAATAAATTTACACCACAATAAATTAATATTTTAAAAACATAATTATTGCTGTTTTGATTTAATTATTCAAAATTTTACGTATATAATTTCTGACAGACTACAAAATACATGATATAGTATAATAAAGTTACTCAGTTTCAAGTTGAATTATTTTGAAAATATGATAAAATCTAATCATACATATTTAAAATAATAAATATTTCTCTTTTAATTTAGTTACGTATGCAATTTCTCATAAATTAATTGGGACAAAATAATATTATCTAACATATCAAAATGTGATGTGAACAAATAGTTTAAATTATTTATAGGAGACAATTAGAAGGGTGTTTGAGTAAATCTCTGATTGTAAGTATTTATTTGTAGAAAATAATAATAAACGTGACAAAATTTTAAACATGTGAGATGTGTTTTCAGTGACACGAACATAGCCAATCTAACCGGCAAAACAAATTGCAGACACAAATTTGATGAAAGTTTGCCGCCAACAAATTTCAGATGATTTTCATACCTCCAAAATTTTGTTTTGACTCTCAAAAAAACTCAAAATCACACACAGAGCGCGCGAGAAACTTTGATTTCACATCTAAAAATTTCTCAGGAATGGCGCTTTGCTCTCCCTTTTTCATCCCCCTTCTCACCTTCACTTCTTCCTCCCACCCAGATCCTCGATCCCGATTCCTTCTCTCGCAATCTCTTCAATCCCTAAATCATGACGAAGCAAGAGATCTGCGTGAGGGTAACGAGAGCGGCGGCGAAGAGAAAGGCTATGGCCACGGAGGAGGAACGTGTCACCAAGAAGAGAGTGGTCCTCGGTGAGCTTCCGAACCTCTCCAACGTCGTCACGAATCTCAATCAGAAGAGAGAGATCGCTAAGCCCACAGAGAGTCTTGGAGCGAAGCTGAGAAAGACAGCTCCGCTGGCTTTGGCTGCCGTAGAATTTGGATCTGACATTGATGCTCGATCTGATGATCCTAAGATGTGTGGACCTTATGTCTCCGACATCTACCAGTATCTCCGTGACATGGAGGTACTAATCATCTCTTTAATCGATCTGCTAATTGGAGTTAAACACCAATTAGCTTTAATTGAAGTTGGTCTGAAGAGTTTCAATTTAAGTTTATTGTTTAAAAAAATAAAATAAATTTAATGTGAACTCAGGTGAAGCCAAAGAACAGACCTTTACCTGATTACATCGAAAAGGTTCAGAAAGATGTAACACCAACCATGAGAGGTGTATTGGTCGATTGGTTAGTTGAAGTTGCTGAGGAGTACAAGCTCTTGTCTGAAACACTCCATCTCACTGTCTCTTACATCGATCGGTTCTTGTCCTTAAAGACTGTCAACAAGCAGAGGCTTCAACTTGTTGGAGTTTCTGCAATGCTTATTGCCTCGTAAGCATCTTCCAGATCCCTCTTGGTGTTATTAATTAATATTATCTCTTTTGCTATGTCTAGATTAACTTACGAGATGATTCTTCTTCTTCTTTTGGTTATTGGAAAATGAGTAGCAAGTATGAAGAGATAAGCCCTCCCAAAGTGGATGATTTCTGTTACATCACTGATAATACATTCTCGAAACAAGATGTGGTGAAGATGGAGGCAGATATACTTCTTGCTCTTCAATTTGAAATGGGAAGGCCTACCGTCAACTCTTTTATAAGGTTAGATTGTGTGATGAAACCTTGTCTTGTACTGATAAATACCTATTGGTTCGTTGATCTCATTTTGTGTGTGTGTTTTCCTATTTTTTTTTGTTATTTGCAGACGGTTCACAAGGGTTGCTCTAGAAGATTTCAAAGTAAGCTCTAATTAATCTACATTTATATAAAATGTGGAGTCTGAAGAGTGTCAAATGCTAAATATTCTTTTTCTGTGAATCTGTTTTAGGTGCCACACTTGCAGCTAGAGCCACTCTCTTGCTACTTATCAGAGTTGAGTATATTAGATTACAAAGCTGTGAAGTTTGTGCCATCTATGTTGGCTGCGTCTGCTGTGTTTCTTGCTCGGTTCATCATCCGTCCAAAACAACACCCTTGGGTAAGCATTTCATTCTCATTCTTTTACATGTACAATGTTTCGAATGAGACACTAATCATCGATGGTTATGATTGATGTACAACAGAATCAAATGTTAGAAGAATATACAAAGTACAAAGCAGCTGATCTACAAGAGTGTGTTGGAATCATACATGACTTGTATTTGGGCAGAAGAGGAGGTGCTTTACAAGCTGTAAGAGATAAATACAAGCACCACAAGGTAGATGATTAAAATATTTGTTAATAGTGAGATCATTTGAATTAGCATTCTTGATCCTTAATATTTCTCCCTTTCTTTGTTACAGTTCCAGTGTGTTGCGACCTTGCCTGTATCACCAGAGCTACCAGTTACCTTTTGGGAGGATGTGACCATTTGATCTGAAACTTATCTTTTGGCTGAGGTTTTGTTATCTCTAGCAAATGTTACCCGACTTGCTGGTCAAATAGTATACATATTCTATAGCCAAACCTGGTGTAGTAAGAACTCTTGAAGTGGAGGCAGGAAAAAAATAATTTATGTATGTGTGTAGTATGATTTGTCATTCAAGTATCGTTCTGTATACATGATTAGTATGTACCCCTCGAAGTTACAATAATATGATTCAAGTTGGAATAATACAGTAAATTTAAGATTTTAGTTTGTTTAAGCAATGAGCATCCTTTGAAAGAACAGAGAATATGTTGCTAAGCTTAACTGATTCATTTCCATGACTACAGCTAATTAGTGACAAGTTCCTTATATGTCGTCATGACTATCTGACAGTAGTTCTGCTCTGTTGTATATTGAGATCTGGCATCAAAGCTCGTTATAACAAAATTCAACCCCCCCCTTCCCCCATTATAGGCTAGATTAATACATCATCCCTTATGCATCGCCCATAAGCATAGCCAGAATGATGCTGATGATTAGTTTTGTTAGTTTTGCATAATTTTGAGCTGATCCCAAAGTAAAAAATTCACACATGTATTAATAGATGAACCCAGACCAAACTAATTCATGGATTTTAATGGGTTACAAATTTGGATAGTAATGGATAATTAATTTGGGTTATAATGGTTTGGACTAAAATGAGTAAATGGAAAACTCAATTCAAACAATTCACTCAAAAATACAAAGAAAAAAAAGTCAGCTTTGGATATATATTTGGAGGATCCAAAGTTGGCATGAGGAATCATCCTAAATTTGAAAGTTTTGCAATACTGGAAAGAAAACAGATATCGTTTGGCGCTCTAACCTATATGGCAATGGACGTGTTTAACTAGGCTGACTTGATAGATTTAAATGCCTTCTCCTGACTGAGATTCCGTCAGAAGGGCTCACTCTGTGGCTACTGTGGTAGATATGGATTGCCAGAAACAGTTTATTGTTTAACAAGAAGACCTCTTCACCGAAGGATGTGGTATCGAGGGCAATATCACCGGCTCGAGAATAGCTAGATGCCTAAGAACTTTCTACCACTAATGAACTATCGCAGGACAGAAGGAGAACAATCCGTGGAAAACTGCTACAAACTACAAACAGACGCAACCTGGAGCCTGGAGGAAAGATTTAGGAATGACTCCAAGAATGAAGAACGATCAGGCTTTGGTGTTCACTTTCTTAATGTCTCATCACCTCTGGTTGCTGAGATCCTAGCACTAAAAGAAGCAATTTACAAATGCAAGGATTTCGGCATTCAACGACTCAGCTGTGAAACAGATTCAACTCTACTTGTGCAGTCAATCAAATTAAGAAAACCAACACTTGAAATCTATGGAGTTGTGTCTGATATCTTCAGTTTGATGATACCTTGTTTTACGGTGATCCGATTCAAATGGATACTGAGAGGAAAGAACAAAGAGGCTGATGTCATGGTACTAATTTAATAAATTCTAACCGTTTGGGTCTTTAAAGTTTAAAATGAAAAAAAAAGTAAAGAAAGAAAGGAAAATAAAAAAGCGGGCATGACCTAAAAACGAAGCCCCAAATTTGGGATTGTAAGAGCATCAGCATTGGTGACCCCCACTTGGGGGTCATTGAATTTTTTTTTAATTTTTTGTGTGGGACCATGAACAGTGATGAACCTCTATGTATTGGGAGACTGCATTGGTGAACCTGAAACGGAGTTCTTAGATATAAAATAATATTTTTTAAAAAAAAATTTATAAAGATTTTGTAAATAAGGAAATAAAATATTAATTTATTTAAGATATTGTTAAAAAAATTATTCAATACATTAAAAACAAATTTATTCAATAGATTGAGAATTCATAAACATACAAAGATAATTGATTACATTGAGAATTCATGAACATACGAAGATTATTCATTACCAAACTTTTGCCATACATTTTCCATTAAATCAGCTTTAAGACGATCATGTTTGGCTGTATCTCGAATTTCTCTCCGAACTTGTAACATATTACCGCCATGAATACTTGTTCTTCTTTTTACCTTGGAACTTCTGCTAGACTCTCCAGAATCGAACTCAGATGTATCAATTTGAGCATATCCGTGTCGTTCGTTCTCTACTATCATATTGTGCAATATGACACAAGTTCTCATTATCTTTCCTATCTTTTCCTTGTCCCATAGTAGAGCTGGGGTTTTAACAATTGCAAACCTCGACTGCAATACTCCAAAAGCCCGTTCGACATCTTTTCTGGTGGATTCTTGACGTTCAGCAAATAGCTCTGCTTTAGGACCTTGAGGAAGTGAGATGGATTGGATAAATGTTGACCAGTTTGGATAAATTCCGTCAGTAAGATAGTAGGCCATACGATAAGTGTGGTTGTTGACCTTGAACTTAACTTCAGGTGCTCGACCTTGTAAGATGTCATCAAAAACTGGTGACCGATCAAGAACATTGATATCATTGAGAGTACCTGGTAATCCGAAAAATGCGTGCCATATCCAAAGATCTTGTGATGCCACGGCTTCTAAGACAATTGTCGGCTTTCCTGAACCACGTGTGTACTGACCCTTCCAAGCCGTTGGGCAATTTTCCACTCCCAATGCATACAATCGATGCTGCCTATCATCCCTGGAAACCCACGGGCCTCTCCAAGATCGAGTAATCGTTGAAGATCCTCAGCTGTAGGTCTTCGTAGATACTCATCTCCAAACAATTGTATTATTGCAGTAGTGAAATTTTCCAAACATAAACGTGATGTACTTTCACCAAGTCGGAGATATTCGTCATATGTATCTCCTGACTGACCATATGCGAGCATACGTATGGCTGCCGTACACTTTTGTAGTGGAGATAGACCGTACCTTCCGGAAGCATCTCTTCTGTGCTGAAAGTATGGAACTTCACTAGTTAGGCGCTCGACAATGCTTAGGAATAATGGCTTATTCATTCGAAAACGCCGCCTAAACAATTCTGGTGGGTATGTAGGATTAGCCATGAAATAGTCGTTCCATAGTTGGTGGTGGCCTCGTTCTCGATATCTTTCAATATAAGCTCGTCTCTTCGGTTTGTTGGTTTGAGCGTCAACTATTGTATCGATGAAATTATCAACAACTTCGTCGACCATTTCATCAAAAGCTTCATCTGCTTCATCAGTAGATGAGGAAGACATTGTTGATGTTATGTTCCTGGAGGTTTTCTTCCTAGAAAAGGAAAAAAGGGGGTTGCTATGGTATGGTATTAGGTTTTTTTAAAAATTTTAAACTTCTAATTATTCATCATAACAACTTTTCTAATTTTTTTTTTGATTAGGCCTTTAAATTAGACAGAAATCAATTTTTTTTTTCAATTTTAAACTTCTAATTATTCATCATAACAACTTTTCTAAATTTTTTTTTATTAGGCCTTTAATTTAGACAGAAATCAATTTTTTTTTTCAATTTTAAACTTCTAATTATTCATCATAACAACCTTTCTAATTTTTTTTTTTGATTAGGCCTTTAAATTAGACAGAAAATCAATTTTTTTTTTAATTTTAAACTTCTAATTATTCATCATAACAACCTTTCTAATTTTTTTTTTATTAGGCCTTTAAATTAGACAGAAATCAATTTTTTTTTTTAATTTTAAACTTCTAATTATCCATCATAACAACTTTTCTATTTTTTTTTGATTAGACCTTTAATTTAGACAGAAATCAATTTTTTTCAATTTTAAACTTCAAATTATCTCAACTAACCTCTGTAGAAAAGTTGATGAAAGGTTGAGGTGAATGGTGCTCCTTGTGCTCGTAGTGGTGGTGTTGTCAATGTGTGGTGCTGTTGTCAATGTCCGATGTTCCTTGTGCTCGTAGTGGTGGTGTTGCAAACAAATATCAAAGGAAGAACTAGTGGTGCTGGATGTGGTTTCTGCTTGTAGTCGTGGTGTAGTGAATGTGTGAAGTAAGAAGAGGAAGAGTAGTGTAACAAATACAAGTAAGAAGAGGAAGAGTGAAACATAATATATAGAGAAGTGGAGTCTACATTTTACACATCAATGATACAAGTTGCACGGGTACAGACACCCGTGATTACACAACAGAAGAGTAGGGTACATACACCCGTGAGTACAAAACAAACATGTGAGACTACAACACATGTAAAATCCAGTTAAACTAAACCAAGTGTAGAATGATACAAAATACTACACTTTCCCGTGATTGAAACATGACAAGAAGCAGCAACCGAGACTATCTTACAACCATCCACGCCTACACGCATCCAACTCCTCCTACCCGTGACCTGAAAAGCAAAACATATTGAAACAAATATCAATTATCTTAAAGAAAAACATATTCAAAGCAAAACATATCCTATGCACTTAATCAAATCAAAGCATTTCAACCAAGTAACCAAATCAAAGCATTTCAACCAACCAAATCAAAAATATCAAAGCCTACAATATTCAAAGCCAAAAAAAACCAACTAACCAAATCAAAGCATTTCAACAATGAGTTTATTTTTCAGGCAGATTTCTTGTTCAGAGAGTGTGCCTTCTTGTTTTGCTAGCAACCTATTAAGTATGTTCTGTTTCGAAATGGTTTTTTTAGCTGCTAATATGGTCTCTATTTGATCAAACGCAGCCTCATTCCCGTGCTTCTTGCGTTTGGCTGCTTTGCATGACTTAACACCAGCAGGCCTAACATCCTCTTCCTCTGCACCAACCTCCTCCGCACTTTCCTTCCTTTTTTCCTTTGCACCATCTCTGGTGAAAGCTTGTGATCTCCATTTTTGCTCAAACCTGAGCTCCCTCCAACAGTGTTCAAGACTGAACTTCACCTCATGATCATTAAAGAATATGTCATGAGCGGCCTTCATGACATCATTTTCATTTTGTCCACTAGCTTGGTCCTTCATAGCCGCTTCATGGCTACCCACAAACTTGCAGACCTGCTCATTAATCCTTCTCCACCTCTGCTTGCATTGACTCCACTCCCTAGAAGCGGAGCCAACGAGCAGAGGGCTAGCATTCACATACTCCTCTATTCGCTTCCAAAAGGCAAGAACCTTCTGCTCATTACTGACGATAGGATCCTTGCTGGTGTTCAACCAAGCACTGATCAGCACCAAATCTTCTTTGGTGCTCCACTTTCGCCTTTCAGCAGGTTTAGGACCCTGAGAACTACCTAAATCTATTGGTTGACTGCTCTGGGAAGCAAGGTGTTCAGAAAACCCTTGAGAGTTAAGGGAAAAGGGATCCATTTTTCTAGATTTAATTTTTAGGTGGTTTGTGTTTTCAGATGTGAAGTGCCTACGGTTTTAAACTAGTTTTGGTGTTTGAAAGGACAGAAAAATTAAACATAGTCTAACTACCAAACAGTTTTCAAGTTAATTACCCTACAACTAGTCCACAGATTGCATTCAATGAACATCAAATCAATTTTTAAACTCAAACATTCATTACAATTCAATACAAAACCAACCTAAACAACAACTACACCAATTTCAAACTGAAACATTCATTACTACTGAACTAGCTACAACTCAAGTTAAGCAATGGAGATATAGGGTTACCTTGTGTTTTCAGTCGAACCAGAGCTTCTCCAACGTTTCCACCTGCACAGAGAGGTTATAAACCTGCCCTGTGAGATTATCAACCTCCACAGTGAGAGCTTTAACCTCTGCCTGCACATGGAAACAACAATAACATTGTTGTTAGAAAATTCAGAATAATCTTAGGGAAAAAATATGAATTTCATTGAAGTCACATTACCTCCAGTCTCTGAATCTTAGTATTAACCACCGGCACCCACTTGATTACCTCCTCAAACTCCTCGACACGCTTGGTGAGCCGTTCAATTTGCTCCTGGACACCAACGACCCATGGCTGACGGTAATGAACCCCATCAGCCTTGGTTTAAAAAAAAAAATTGTATGAGAATCTCTTATATTCCAATATGAAAAAAAATATCTAAAGAATGAAATACAGAACCTCGTAGTTCTTGCATGTGAAGAAGCGTTTCCCAGGAAGAGTGTCGTACTCCTCCTTCCCACGAACCTCGTGGATGATTCTCCCACCACAGGGACACCTTGTCGGAATCCCATATTCTGAATCAGCCACGTTCCCGAGCAAATTGATGTACTCCTTTTTCCTCTTTGTGTCTCTCATCTCTGCTTCGGGATCCATCTGTATAGAAAAACAAACAAAAAATATTACTCAATCAATGGTTAATCAAAAGAAGAAAGTGGATTAGAAACCCACAAAATCGATTTCAAATCCCCGATAAAACCAACCCCCATGACGATTATAAACAAGAAATCGAAAGCCCCATATCGATTATCGAACCCTAAGACGAAACCCCCAAATCGATTTAACTAACCGACAACGCTTTCTACCCCAAATCGATTGAATCAAACCGTCAAAGTTAAAGATACTCACCTGAGATCGTCTACGAGAGAGTCCGACGACGATTTGATCGATTAAATCTCCGGCGGAAGCGACGTTCGAGAAATCGCCTCTGAGAAAACGAAACCCTAGCTTTCGAGGAGAAAAGAGAAAATGAGATATCTCACGCGAAACCCTTCTTTCCTCCGTCTACACGCGAAAACGCGTACCCTCTCACCCTTCGACGCGTGGCACGACACCGTATCATACGGGCTCACACGCAGGATCCGGTTCACAGATTAAAACCCATTTAATCATTTATTTTAAATAAAAAGGCCTATGACCCCGAGCCCACGACCCTGTCCAAACCCGTCGATGCGGGTGCTCTAAAATCACTAAAAAAATTCGAAAGCACTTGAGAAAAAGAAAAGCGCCATGACCTAAAAAAAGAAAAGAAGTCAATCAATTTCTCCCCCAAGGAAATGGCGCTTTTACACTTTCCATTTCATTTACATTTCTATATTCAATCCAATCTGTCTCGTAGCCACTGAGAAACCATGTCGGAGAATCAGAACTGCACGAGAATGACGAGGGCGGCGGCGAAACGAAAAGCCTCCACAGCGTTCGCGACGGCGGGCGAAATCCCAGTTAGCAAGAAGAGAGTTGTTCTCGGAGAGCTTACAAATGTCGTAGTACCCAATCAAGAAAGAGAGATCCACAAGCCTAAACCATTTCTCATCCCCGCGAAGAATGCTCCGATACCTCCTCCACAGACCCTAGATTTCGAATCTGGATCCGTCGATCCTCAGATGTGTGGTCCTTACGTCGCAGACATCTGTGCGTATCTCCGCGAAATGGAGGTAAACACAGTTCGCTCTTATTACATAACTGAACCACTGCTTGTTATGTAATGCTGAATGATTGTTTGATGAGATTCAGGGGAAGCTGAAACAAAGACCTCTACATGATTATATCGAGAAGGTTCAGAATGATGTAACGCCTAGCATGAGAGGGGTTTTAGTGGACTGGTTAGTTGAAGTTGCTGAGGAATATAAACTTGTCTCCGACACACTCTATCTCACTGTCTCTTATGTCGATACATTCTTGTCCTTAAAGCCTATTCACAGGCAGAGGCTTCAGCTTGTCGGAGTTTCTGCTATGCTTATTGCCTCGTAATCATCTTACTTACTCCCTCTCTCTTTTTTTTTTTCCCGCTTATTGGGGTTGGCTTAAGGAATCTTTTGCTTTGGAAAAAAGTAGGAAATACGAAGAGATTAATCCTCCTAAAGTGGAAGACTTTGTTTACATCACTGATAATACGTTTACAAGACAAGATGTGGTGTCCATGGAGGCAGATATACTTCTTGCTCTACAGTTTGAGTTAGGATGTCCAACCATTAAAACGTTCCTAAGGTTCCCATTTTGATGAATATACTTTGGTGTTTATTATACTTAATATCTTATTCTCATTTTGATTCTTGTGATCCTTTGGGTTTGTGCAGACGGTTCACAAGGGTTGCTCAAGAGGATTTCAATGTAAGCTCAAACCCATGAGCCATTTGCAACTTACACAGTGTCAATTTTTGTTAATTCTTGGTGTTTTCCACGCCTTCTTTGCAGGAGTCACTATTGCAGATAGAGTTCCTCTGTTGCTATCTCTCGGAATTGAGTCTGTTGGATTATAGCTGTGTGAAGTTCTTGCCGTCTCTTTTGGCTGCTTCCGCCATCTTTCTTGCGCGATTCATCATCCGTCCAAAACAACATCCCTGGGTAAGCAAACTAGAGGAGCCATGACTGTTTCTTTTGGAGAAAGTTAGTTGTATTCTGGTCTAAATCTCTGTCTGTGATATAAAAACAGAATCAAATGTTAGAAGAATACACAATGTACAAGGCGTCTGATCTACAACAATCTGTGAGTATCATTCATGACTTGTATCTAAGCAGAAGAGGCAACGGTCTAGAAGCTGTCAGAAATAAATACAAGCAACATCAGGTTAAAAAAAAAGCAACGCTACAATGATAACATTGACTTGTAACATTTTACAATAATTTCTAAATGATAACATTTGCTTCTCTTGGGTACTACAGTTCAAGTGTGTTGCGACCATGCCTGTTTCACCTGAGGTGCCTCTTGCTTTCTTCGAGGATATTACCCTTAGAGACAAGGTGTAAACGTAAAAGAAGCTTGAAGCTTGTGTTGGAAGTTGTTAGTACCTGAATTTGGGTTTGTATATAACTGTCGTTAGATTGTAGTTTAGTATTGAAAATCCTTTTTGCTTGGCCATTTATTTCGATGGCCATGAGTGTTTGATTGTTTTTGTGTTCTGCTTTTGTATGATGTTATCAATGCAAGAGCCTCTTTAGATCATACTGGGAGTTTCACTTTACTATAAAAAGAATCAAAACAAAAAAGTACAACAAAGAGTTGTCATGTCACATTCGCAAAAGCTATGCTTAATAGACTTCTTATCACCAGTTTGGTGTTTTGAATATGTATAGAGGCTGGAGTTTGTACCGTTGTATCTTCAAAATGTAACATATGGCCTGAGGGGCAGTTATTTTTGTGCAGCTAGCTATTGGAGACTGTCACTCTTTTGGGAAGTTCTAAGGAAGAGGAAGAAGACCAAGGAGAAGAAGGAATAAAGTTGCTGTGTGAAATGAGGTAGACTATAAAGGCAACATAAGCGGTTGTCCAGACGCAGACCGTAACTCCAAACGTAAACCCGTTAACTTCTGATACAAAGAAATCCAACAGGAGATACCCATTGATGATCATTACAAGCGCAGCCACTGTCCATGCTATTCTCTGCAACATAGATCATATAATCCAATCAACTCATAATCTCTAGCCTCCTGGCATAATGAAAACCTATTGTAACCTACTGAGACTCATACCAAGTGAAAACTCAGAGCTTTTATAGTAAAAGAGGTTGAAATTAACCTGGAGAGTAGGGCCAATCTTGAAGTCTCCCATGACTTCTTCTTTGGATACCAATGTAAGAAGAGGGAGAAGAGCAAAAGGAATCTGTACAGACTGAAGCACATTGAGCCATTCATTCAGAACATCCAAGGAAGCTTCAGAAGTGTTGAACACAATTGCTACAATCATGGTCGGCACAATAGCACAGCTTCTTGTTATCACTGCTCTCATCCATTTCTTAAGCCGGAGGTTGAGAAACCCTCCCATTATAAACTGTCCAGCATATGTACCGGTTATCGTACTGCTTTGTCCTGCTGCTAACAACCCTATTCCCCAGATATAGAGAATCGGAAGAAGCCCACCTCCAAACTTCTCTTCAAGATACTGACCAGCATTAACTAAGCCAATGTTATTAGCTTTCTCGGTTCCGTAAAACCCTTTAGCAAAGACGGTAGTCACAAACAAGTTAATCATGAAAGAGATGAAAAGTGCGACAGATGACTCGATCAGATAGTAATTTAGCGCCTCTTGAACCCGTGATTTCCTCTTTGGATCGATTTTCCTCGACTGTACAAGAGCCGAATGCAAGAACACGTTGTGAGGCATTATGACACAGCCAACAACACCTACAGCTTGCCTAATTGTCTTTGAGCTAAGTCTTGGAAGTAAAATACCTACAAAGATCTGATCTTTTTAGCAAAGAGAGTCAAAATCAGAGAGAAAGAAGTAAATGATGTTTCTTTTTTGTTACCTATCATAAGTTGTTTTCCACTTGGCTTGGTTTCACCAAACATCCAAGCAAAAGACAAACCCATAGTTGCAATCAAAACTGCAAAAACAGCTTCTAACTTCCTCACACCATAATTCTCTAGAAACAAAAATAAAAAACTGTTTGCAAACAATCCATTAGCCCCAAATTTTAAAGAAAAACAAGCCAAAGGAAAAGCATATCTTGCTAATTTCAGATTAAAGCATAGATTAACTCGGTTAGCTCTAAGAGATCAAAGAAGAGAGAAAAGAAGAGCCAAAAGGGAAAGCAAACTTCAGATTCTAAGGAAGAAGACTAACCAATCCGACGCCGTAATGACAACACCGGCCCAGAGAGGCAATACGCCACGGCTAAGAATCTGAATCGCAATTGCACTACCGATAACCTCTTGAATATCAGCTCCGATGAGAGCAAGCTCCGCCATAGACCAAAGCACATACCTCGCCCAAGTCGGATACTCGTCGCGGCAGAGCTCAGCAAGATGTCGACCGGTGGCGACACCGACTCTAGCGGAGAGCATCTGAATCAGCAATCCCATGGCGGTGGCCCACATTAGGAGCCATAGGAGAGAGTAGCCAGCGATGGCACCAGCTTGTAAATCTCCTTCTAGGTTCCCTGGATCTAAGAACGCTATGCTCATCAGGAAACCTGGACCGGTGAACAGCCACAGTTTCCGCCACGAGAAAGGAGGTGTGGCGGCGTCGTCGTCTCCGGCGGATCCGAAATCGACGATCACGATCTTGTCGCGAGATTCGAACGCGGCTTCCTCGGATTCGTACTCTTCCTCGTCGGAATTAGAGGGGAGAGATTGCGGAGGAAGAAGGCGGTCAGCTTCCTCCACTTTCTCCGCGACCTTGACGTCCTTCTCCATAACGTAACTATGCAGAAGGAGAAGGGGAATATTCCGTGAGAGTATGATCGGAGGATACTCCCAGCGGAGAGAAAGGGAAGAGCAAAGTGGAAGTGACGGATAAAACAGGTTGTGCAGTTCACCACTTGAGCATCCTTACTTTTCCTTTTTTTCTTTTCTTTTTTTTTTGAAACATCCTTTGGTTATGTTTATGTCACACTTTTAGAAATCAAAAGCATTTCTTTATTTTCTTCCTCATATTTTTATACCAAATTATATTAAGGGATAATATCCCCTATAAGTTACTCCCTCTTTTTCTAAATGTTACATATTTTAGTCTTTTTATACATATTAATAAAACATATTAAATTTGCATAATTTTTTGTGTTTATTTTTTTTCCATAATCTTAAGCCAATAAAAATATAATAAGTACAATTAACTTTTTTGAAGTTTGCAATAAATTAATAAAACATGCATTGAAAATATACAAAATAGATCTTTTTGAAACAATTTTTATTTCTAGAACATGTAACTTTATGAAACGGAGGGAGTAATAGTTAACAGAGAAACATTTTAAAAATGTAGTTTGTACTAACTAAAAAAGTGATCTGCTAAGTTGTCACATAATTAAAATGCTAATTTTGCTACGTTGCGGCTTGGGAATCAATTGAGAATTTTGTTAGTCCAAAATTAAATTGTTAGGGAATGTTATATTATATAGTATGTCCATTATAGACTATTCATTTATCAAATTGAAATTTATTCTTTATTCTTTCCTTAAATAAAACTACGAAATTACCTAATGTGATTAAAATATATATGACAATTAATGATTTTAAATAATAAAGATTTGATAACAATCTGTATACTTCTTATCATTTTTGTTTAATTCTTTATTATTAAAATAAATTATACAATTACATTAATCATATAATAAAAATTTAGATTTTTTTTGTATATGTTGTATTTTGAATTTTACAAAACGAGTATAAATTATTAAAACTGTTAAAAGTCTCACATAAACTTTTGTGATCAAGGTCTAACTTTTTTCCTATATTAAGATACAATGATTATAAAACCATATAAATAAATAATTTTATTTTAATAGGTTGTTATGTTAATATATATATATTTCATATAGTTAAATTAAACTATACATCATATGAAAATACATACTTATATTTTGATATTTGAATTGAACATATATTGAAAAGGTAATATTTTAATTTTGAAATCTTCATTGTTCTTTTTAAATGATTATAAATTATTTAAACTACTAAACATCCCACACTAAAAAAAAATCGTTGGTGTAAAATTTTGTTACACAAATATGCAAATAATCATAAAATTATATAAGTAGAAATCTCATTTAATAAATATCCATATTAAAAGTATACTATATATCTATGTTATATCATTTAAATTTATTATATATCATATACGATATATAAGATAAATTATTTTGATTTATTTATCCTAAAATGATCGCAAATAAATAAGAGTGATAGTTTGATTTATATGTACACGCCAATTTATTACATAATAGTAACTGATTTATTAGTTATTCAATATATATAATTATTATTTTATTATTTCATAATATGCAGAAAACATAAAATAAGTAATAGATATAAAATATTTATTCTGCACAAGTTGCGGATCTTAATCTAAGTATGTATCTCTTTAATAATTTTAAATCTTAAACATTTTCTAAATCTCAGACACAAACAAATGAACGTAATGGGAATAAACTCTAAAATCAATATTTATATCGAGCAATAACCAAAATGAAAAAGAGACAAAAAAAGAGAAAAATCTTGAAGATAGATACCACGGGCACATAATTTACCGGCGGATAGTCTCGCACGCAGTGCAAGGAAGCAACCGTCGTTTGTTGTCCATATGGATGCAGAGTTTCCAGTTTGGTTTACAGAGTCTATATGAGTCTGTTATGTTGCTGACAAAAAAGAGATAGGATTGGCACGTGAACTTAAACTTTTCATAACCATAATTATCTTTTAAATTGCTAAATAATGATATAAAACCGAGCTGACATAGTTTCATTGTAACCAAATAGTAGACCTAAGATTTTTCGGCCTAAACGTTAGGTTCTTATGCGGTAAGTGATTTTTTGACCTAAAATATTTTTAAAAATGGGATCAGCTCACCAGTAAACAAATTATGTAATTAACAAAAAGTTTGAAAAAATTGGACTAAAATATTAATTTGATCAAGAATATAAATTTATATTTCCATGCAATATTTCTTAAATCATTTTCATATAAATTTACTCTGCACAGAGCGCAGGTCTTATCCTAGTTTATGATTATTGCTTTAATGAACCGATTAGTTAGGTAAATATGACTGTGAAATACAATAGTGTGCAATTAGTTCACATTTTGCCAAATGTGTTACCATTTATACTAAACAATTCATAAATACTAAAACATAAATGTACCAAAGAATTATATTTTATTCAACTCACATGTTTTAATTTTATAATAAAAGTAAAAAAAAAATTATTTATAGGTTAAATTGGAGGTTTTCTTTCACCTATCACTACAAGAAAACAGACAAATGCCAATTACAAGTTGCGACTAATTCTATAATCGAAAAATGTTACAACTTAGTCCAGACTGATTTGCGACTAACTTGCGACCACGTCCAAACAGTTGGCAATCAAGCGTTACATAGCGATTGACTACATTAGTCGTAAAGCAGTTGTAAAATTCATTATTTTACGACTGATTTACGACTGGCCTACGATGGCTAAGGATGCAAACAAGCAGGCCAAGCACTGCGATCAATGTCAGAGACACGCCCCCGTCTCCAAGCTCCCACCAGAACATTTTAAATCCATAAGTGTCTGTGGCCCTTCAAGAAATGGGGCATGGACATTGTAGGGAAATTCCCTATGGCACCAAGTCAAAAGGTCTTTCTCCTAGTCGTCACCGACTATTTCTCAAAATGGATTGAAGCAGAAGCGCTCAGTAAGATCACTGATCTTCAGATCCGTAAGTTCCTGTGGACAAACGTGATCACCCGCTTCGGGGTCCCACAAGACCGACAACGGACCCCAGTTCACCAGCCACAACTTCAGAAAGTTCTGCAAAGACTGGGGCATAAAGCTGACCTTTGCCACGCCTAGACACCCACAGTCCAACGGACAAGCGGAGTCTACGAACAAAACCGTTGTCAACATGTTAAAAAAGCGACTGGAAGGTTCCCAGGGAAATTGGGCAGAAGAACTACACGGAGTCCTCTGGACTCATCGGACTGCTCCTAAAACAGTGACGTTGGAAATTCTGTTCTCGCTAGTCTACGGCGCTGAAGCCATAACCCCCACGGAATGCAAGTAAAGACAACCGCCTCAGGTCCTATCTCCCAGGAGGAGAACGACGAACTAATGTCCTTAAGCCTCGATCTGCTCGACGAAAAAAAGGAAGCCGCTAGGCTCAGAAATTGGTCCTACCAGCATGAAGTCGCCAGGAATTATAATAAGAAGGTCAGAACCAGAACCTTCCAGCAGGGAGACTGGGTTCTATGACGAGTACCTGAAAATACAACTGGAAAACTCGCCCATGGATGGGAAGGACCATACAAAGTGATCGAAGTACGAGGAGCGGGAGCCTACAGACTGCAAGATAGCAAAGGTAAAACACTACCAAACTGCTAGAAAGCTCTACACCTAAAAGCATACCAGTTCTAATAAGGTCTCCAGAATATAGTTCATATTACTATTCTATATTTATGCATAATGGTTTTTCACTCCTATGTATGCTAAACGTCCACGGACAAAGCTTATATAATAAAATAGTTCTGACTATGAAGGTGGTAGAGAAACCATCATCCTTAAAGGGGCATATAGGGCTGGATCAGGTCCCATGAAACCTCCGATCCCAGCTAAGCCTCACCGATACGTGGCACGTCCACACGCAAAACACGGGTATGAGACTTAAGGCAAGAATGGGTCTGCGCAAACCCGAGTATGCTTGTCAACACTACCTATAACCCCGGTATAGGCCTGGAGCCATAGAAATATCGGAGTCCCAAAAGCAAGAGTACTGTAACACCTCAGGGTTAATTCAGGGAATTTGCATATTGCAAAAGTACTGTTACGCACAGGGAGCAATACACAAACTCTTGCTTCTCCAGACGTGGAAAGAAGAAAAGCCTGGCCCCTGGATTTCCGAATCCATACCAGCACCCTTAAATCTGACAGTGGCTTCCTGCAGAAGCAGAATGCAGCACGGGACTCGATAGTGGCCAGCTTCCGAGCGGTAGAATGCGAGATCCCAACAGGTATCGATAGTAGTCCTTCCTAGGTGGACGGAATACGGTCCCTTCAAAACCAAAAACTCCGGATTCTTATGAACTCTAAGTTCTTATGAATTCCGGGCTCAAATGTAAAAACTCCAGGGTCATTACAAACAAATGAACTTCCGAGTTCGCAATGAACTTGCGAGTTCCAATGAACTTACGAGTTCCCAACGAACTTCCGAGTTCGCAATGAACTTCCGAGTTCCCAATGAAATTCCGAGTTCCCAACAAACTTCGGAGTTCTCAACGAACTTCCGAGTTCTCAACGAATTTCCGAGTTCTCAACGAACTTCTGAGTTCTCAACGAACTTCCGAGTTCACAATGAACTTCCGAGTTCCCGATGAACGTCCGAGTTCTATACAAACTTCCGAATTCTCAAACGGACTTCCGAGTCCCCGATGAACTTTCAAGTTCCCGATGAACTTCCAAGTTCCCGGAGAACTTTCGAACTCATAAACGCACTCCCAAACCTCTGGGATACATCCCAAGGGTCAGAAACAAAATCTAACTTCGACAAAAGGCGATTCTACTGCTTGAAACGTGCAAAGGCATTTTTGGCAAAAAGGGATGCATTATAGGAAATCGTCAAGGCTACATTGTCCAAAGAAGAAAACTCAAAAAAAACCAACAAGAAAGAAAAATATCTAGAAAGGCAGTCCCGCGGAGACTCGCAATCCTGCAGACATAGGGGTCGTAGGAGGCCCAGACTCCACCGATGGTCGGCCGAACAGGGATAAGTATCTCTGGTATTCTTAGCCAGGGTTCCAGCACCCCGTTCTCTCCTACAAACATTCCTTCATGAGCTCCCACCTAGCCGAGACTCTCACCTGTTGAACCAACCGATCTCTATGAACCATCATGTCTTGAACTTGGCCGCAAAGAGAAAGCACTTCAGCAAATAACTTCTGGTGGGCGTCCACCGGAAAGGTGCGGTTGATCCCAGCCCTGGCTTCGACTGACGGAAAAGGGGGAGGACCAGATTCCAAAGCAGCAGTCCTAGCCAATCTCGGTGAAAGAGCACGAGAAGAGCTTTTCATCCTCGTCTTCACCCCTTGGTAACTCCTGAAGATAGCAGATATAGGAAGCTCCACAACATTCCCTAGGAAAAATCAAAGGATGAGAAGACGACAACATATCAAATCAAAGACGAGAAGGAGACCTTACCCCAGAGACGACTATGGCGCAAAGCTTCCTTACTCACCAGGAAGCTCACCCATCGGAACTATAGAGGAATGTTCATCACTAGCTTCGCCACTGCCTCCCCAGCAAAGGACACGGGACGAGACACGTCTGAGAAACCAAGCGTTAAAGAACGCACGAGATCAAGTAGAACAGAGTAAGCTGAAGATCAAGGGACTTACCTACGATGCGCCAGAACGTAGGGTAACGGATGGATTCCTGGACCTTCATGAACACATATCGATTATCCCAGTCATCTCCGAAAGGATAGTTGCCTCCGTCACCCCTTGAAGGTTCCCCGACTAGAGGAGCGCCGTCGTGAGGTCTCAAGAAATAAAACCCAGGCTTACTTGCCAATGGGGCAAAACAGTATGAGTACAAGACTTCATGCACTCCGACGTGAAAACCGCGCAACTCCCCAAGAACCTATATGGCCATCAAAGTTCTCCAAGATAGTGGAGTGAGCTGAGAAGGACAGAAGCCGAAGTTTGAAGACACTTCAACAACAATAGAAGGAACGCCATTCCTCATGCCAGCTTCCAGATAAGCTTCATATATAGCCACCTCGTTGACTCCTCCATCAGGTGTGCGCTCAAACTCGGAAGGGTTCCTTATTTCAACAAGATCTTCTCCACGAACTCGGGAACGAGGACCATCGTCGAGAAGGTAGGAACGCCTTTGCTTCAAAGGAGCCATTGGAGCCGCCTCATCACCAGTCCCCGAAGCTCTCTCCCAAGAGGAAATGGGGGACGAGAAAGGATCATCCGAAAAAGGTGTGGCTTTACATGACCACCTACAGACGCAGCTGGAAACAAGGAGCATTCGGGGTTCATCTTTACGAAAGTCACGGGTCAAGAAAGCTTAAGGCTGCAAGAGACATGGAAACTTCCTTTTATATGCCCAAGCTGCCAACCTCTACCCCGAGATAAAAGGAAAAAGGGAACGGTATTTCCAGAAAGTTTCAAAAACCCTTGGCCGAAAGCTTTCGACCCAAAAAAAGGAAATTTCCTCCCAAAAATGGAAATATTGCGAAGAAAAGGGATCTGAATATCAGAATTTCCTTTTGATGAGTATTCTCTCCAAGCGACCGTTGGCCAAATCCGGAACCTTCGCAGCCGAATCCAAGTCCACAGGAACCACGTTCCAACGACTCGATCATCTACCAGAAGTTCAAACCTTGTCGTCCTCAAACGCTGCTGAAGCTCCCAGATTACTTCGAGAAAACTAAGTTCCGCTAGAACTCCGCGTAAGACTCCGACCTAAGAGAAGATTCCAAGACATGGAACTACTAAAGCGAGGTCCTGCCTAAGGGGAGCCTGCTGAGAATGAGCAACTTCGGCTGACTTGAGTGCACAGGTTATTATCCGCATTCGATGACGAAATCGAAAATAAGGGGCAAACTGTTGGGGAAAAATACTCAGGTATCATTTTCCTCCAGGTTCCAGGCGGGATTCAGACCTCCCGGTCCTGCAAAAGAGTACCCCAGGTCCTCATTGAAAGGAACTCAGGAACTCAGGGACTACCCTTTCCCCCGGAAAAATAGAAAACTTCCGACAAAGAGAACCTTCCATATTTCCGAATATGGAAGAATTCCTCTTATTCAGACCGACTAAAGCCGACCTAAGGACGACTATATAAGGCGGATCTAAACCCTAAATCGAGGGATCTACTCATCGACATCTGGGGACTAAGAGAATAAAGCTAGGCGGCTAGGCTAGGGTTCATACACCAATCTATAGTAGTTCCTGCTTTACTCTCTAATAAAACGTCTCTTCATATACAAACTCTTATTATCCTTTCAAATCTCTCTAAACAATCAAGAAATAATAGCTTAACCCCCGTTCCGTATTACTCAAAAAGGACCTACACAAAAATCGCCTAACAAAAAGGTCTCTCCGCACCAGAAGGCCACGCCAGCCATGAGAGGGACATGAAGGAGCCTGCACTTCTAGGAAAGATGTATGCAAGAAGTATTTTCCTAAAAGGATCCTAGTGAGAAGGGAGGATGGATCCTTAAGAACTCTCCAGGAAAGTTTACCTAACAGTGCATCATTGCATTGGATAATTTCTCTAAAGCCCAACCCTCTGGCGCTTTTTGGCTTTGGGAGTTTTTGCCATGAGACCCGACAAATCTTCTTAACCTCTGGAGAAGCATGCCACCAGAATCTCGTCAATGCCTATTGAATCTGTTTACTTAAAGATAGAGGCAGCTTGAAGAACGACAACGAGTATGTTGGCATTGCAGCCAGGACATACTTCAGAAGGACCAACTTTCCAGCACCCTAGAGGAATCTAGTTCTCCAGCTATGGGCTCGTTTCCTTAAGCGATCAACCAAGGAGGCAAAGATATCTCGCTTTTTCTCACCAAAGTGCTCCGGTAATCCTAAATACTTGCCCATCCCTCCTTCATTGAGGATCTGCATCTGTCCACGTACTCTCCTTTTAGTTGCATCTCTTCTAGTTCCACATAATAGCTTTGTGGAACATCTTTTCTAATTCCACATAATGCTGAATTTCCAATTTTCTCGAACCTCTTTGTTTAAACCTCCCAGAAACCTTAGACATAGTGTATTCTCTATCTTCTTTTTTTTTGAATGAATTAAATTATATTCATCAAAAGCCTTTTGGTACATCAAGTACATCATTGTTTGAAAAGACAACTGATTTTTACTGAGAGAAACTATCTACTAAGAAACCAATACTGAAGGGTGTTCTCATATTTACTCTCTCCTTTCGTCGTGAGAGTACTTAGCCTGTTTCGAACATTTTTATCGATCAGTTTGATCAGAGCAAGAATTGTATTGCGAGGTCCTCCATGCCTTCTCGAGTTTCTTTCTCTCCATAGTGCATAAACCGTTGTTTGCAGAGCATAACTGAAGCAAAACTGCTTCTTAGTTTAAATCCAACCCTGATCCAGATAAGAAGCCGGTGATAGTGTCCCATCTCGTTGAGTAGTCACAATGCATGACGCCACTTGCAGTTTGTTCCCAGACATGAGATGAATATGTGCAACTAAAGAATATGTGGTCTCTGGATTCAGAAGTACAGCTGCATAGTTGACACTTCACATCTGCACCTCTATCCTATCTCACCACTCAATCCATAGTCGCAAGTCTGTCCAAAGCCGCTAACCATGTGATGAAAGAAAACTTAGGAGTTTCATTATGAAACCACATTCCTTTTGCCCATCCACAACCAGGATAATCAAGTTTTGTCAACAGCCAAGTCTCCTTCGTAGAGAACCTCTTTTTAAACCCAGAACGCCTTTTCCATAAGACACATTCCTCCACATCAGGCCTCTGCTTCCGCCTGCAATCTTCAATCACATCTTCTACCTCAGCAAGTTTAGCGGGGCGGTGTCTTCTTCGCCGCAGTGGGTGATTCATCGCTTCCTCCACTGTGGCTTGCCTACGAATACCCAAGTCTATAACTCCTCGGTCTCCCAAGATATCATATAGTTAACCCAGTTCAGACCATCTGTCGTACCAGAAAGATGTAAGTTTTCCATTCCCTATTTCCTTTTTGTAGAACCGTTGCGCAAGGCTCTGTAATTTTAGAATCTTCTTCCACATCCAAGACCCTTGCTAACTCGTTTCTTTTATTTCCAAGAAAATTTTCTTTGAGTAAGGTAACTTGAGACCCACTGCTGCCACAATGAATTTGATGATAGCATTCTTCATAGTCGTTTTAAACCATTCACAATGTTTACCTCTTTCAGTCGCCTTATCCCAAGCCCACCTTAAGAAAGGTTTAAATATATAACCCCAACTTACTTTTGTTTGTGTGGACTTTAGAGCAGTCCCTGACCAAAGAAAAGATGCAATAAGCTTCTCAATCTCTTTTATACATTTACTTGGTAGCCTATACGCAGAGGACCAGAAGTTAACTATACTGAGAAGAATGGACATTATCATCTGTAATCTGCCTTCATAGGAAAGTAGACGACTCGTCCATGAGCATATTTGAGTTCTTACCTTTTCCACTAAGGGGAGATAGTATTGCGTAGTCATGCCTTTCGTCATAAGAGGTAGACCAAGGTACCGAACCGGAAGCTCACCCTCCTCAAATGGATAGTTTGTAAGTTCTGCTTCCTCAGGAACACCAGCCATGTACACTGTTGACTTCTCTAGACTTATTTTCAGCCCTGACCACCTCGCAAATTCATTAAAAGTTGATAACACCCCTTCAATAGACGGCATACTTCCTTCTACGAACAGCAATATATCATCAGCAAAACATAAATGGGTCAAGGATAGAGCTGAACAGCTCGGGTGATACTTAAACTTCTTATCTGCAGCGGCTTTGTTGATCTTTAGAGAGAGGACATTCATGCACAGCATGAACAAATATGGTGATAGTGAACAACCCTCCCTCTGTTGCTCTGGAAGAAACCGGCTAACTCTCCATTCACTTGGACTGAAAAGATGATATTTTAATACATACTCTAATCCAATGAATTACATCCTCTGAAAACTGCATTGTCTTGAGAATCTGCAGAACAAATGGCCACTGCACTGAGTCAAAGGCTTTGGAAATATCTATTTTCATGGCACATCTCGGAGAGACCGTGTCTTTATGATAATCCTCGACCAATTCAGAAGCTAGCAAAACTTTCTCCATGAGGAGACGGCCCTGAACAAACACTGACGGGTTCTCAGTAACTATGCGAGAGAGCATAGGCTCGAGGCTGTTTGCAATGATCTTAGAGATCACCTTGTATAGCACATTACAGCACGAAACCGGCCGGTAATCTTTCATCCCACGAGCATATGTTTTTTTGGGCACATGAGTAAGAATGGTTGAGTTAACCTCTTTAGGAAGGAAGCCCTTTTGGAATACAGATTGTATTGCCACCGTAAAATCCTGTCCCACAATCGACCAGGTTGTTTTAAAAAACTCACTTGGGAAGTCATCCGGGCCTGGTGACTTGTAGGATGACATAGAGAACAGAGCTTTCCTCACTTCTTCCATAGTAACCTCTTTACCAAGTGCACACTGATCCTCCTCAGAGCATCGAAATTTAATAAAATCCTCTATCTCTTCGTCTTGCATTCCATCGTAATCAGTAGGCACAAGATTCAGGAAATTACTGAAAAAACCCTATGCTTCAGCTTTGATTGATTCTTGTGTAGCAGCTATAGAGCCATCTGTACACTCCACTTCTCGTATATCATTATGTGTTTACCTAACTTTGACTGCATTATGGACAGTCTTATTATTCTGATCCCCCACATCTAACTAGAACAACTTTGACTTTTGTTCAAGTAATCCTTTTCTAACTCTGCTACTCTTGACCCTCTATCAAATGCCTCTGATTCACTTGCTTTTGTTATATCAGTCGGATTAGGCATTGTTTCCTGCTGTTTCTCACAGAGAATAGCATATGCTTCCCTCGTCTTTACTGTCAGGTTTCCAAGGTTCTCTCTACCGAAATTCCTAATAAGAGGCTTTAAGGCTTTGAGCTTCTTAGAAAACCGAAGCATGGTTGATGTGGAATGAAACAATTTCTCAGTAGAGTCCCAGTATTCTTGGATCATCGGTAAGAACGTAGGAAGCTTCCCTATAGCACTGACATATTTGAATGGTCTTTTAGTTTTCTCTGTATTTTGTTGTAGATGAACTCAACCTCAAAGATGATCAGAGCAACTCGCCGCCTCAAACACAGAGTATGCACTTGTAAACCTCTAAGAGCTGTATCATTCACCAGTACTCTATCCAATCTTACATATAAAACTCTCATCTCTTTTTTTGCACCATGTATATGGAGGACCATGACCACCCAGGTGCATAAAAGAACAATGCAGAACTGTCCTCTGAAAATCTCTTATCCCAGGGGGGAGAGTGGCTGTGTGACTGAATCTAGAGTGCTTTTCACCATCTAATATTTCATTAAAGTTTCCCATAACAAACCATGGCTTATTTCCTGATGACATTTCTTCTCTATTTTCTGAAATGTCAGCTTGTAACATTATGGTTTCTATTTCCTGATAATATTCTTCAACAGATCGGTTTGTGAGTCTTCTAAGCCTATGATACAAGTCTCTATGATAATGACTTGAAACAAATCTCTTTCTCGTTATGTTATGTTATTCATCTGTAGCCAAGACTCCACTGGATACTCACCATTGCGTCTTCCAGAAGTTATCCCCCAGTCGAGAGAATAATCATAAAACCTTGTTGCAACAACGTTTACTCTATTTGTCTTAGTATAAACTCAATCTTCTTTTCCAACTCCAAATAAGCATCGGGATCATATTTTCCATGGAATGGTGGAATTTTAAGCTTAAGACCTCCAAAGTTGTCTTGAGGTTGAGCTATGGGTTCTCTTGCACGTCTGCTCCGTCTCTGGCTACCATGATATGATCCATACTATTGCATAGTAATTATCAGTAGCTTCATTATGGATGATCCTTGGTGTCCTTTGCTTTTCCTTAGATCTCTCTCTTGTCTTCTGTTCTGTTCTGCACTATTAGATTCTGAACCTTGCTGCCTACGCTGTGAGAGCTTCAAGTTCATTAATTTCTCCATTTTTTTCTGTGAGCGCTTCAAGCAGTATCTTGTTGTTTCGACCGTGAATAGTTTTTTTCTTCATGATCAGACATCCTTCCCTAAATCAGAACAAAACAACTCACCAGTAACTATTTCTTCACTAACAATTAACTATTCAGAGATTACTCAATGATCGAATTCATAGAAGTTAATTTTTGAGAATTCTGTGATAGATTTAATCAATAACAAAATATGAAGAGTCAACTTAGAACAAATTTCGACCGGAATCAAAACTAACAAACCTATATTATCAATTTTTAAAACTGATCTACACTAAGAACAGAAGATGATATAGATCAGGAATATCCAACTTCTCAAGTGTACTATGATACTACTTGATACAATCCTCATAAGATCATCACTTGAAAGATGATATGGGGATAAGCCTTGCTGCAACTGATCCAGAGAACTCACTGACAAAGAATGTGGATCGAATGGTCAGCAAAAGGTTGCGAAAAAGCCTTTGATTCACCTCTTTGATTTCTACAAAATATTACACATCAAAGAAAATAAAGGATTTTACTGGATATGACACACCAACAAGAATACAAGAAGATCTACTAAGTATCATATATTGGCATAGAAGAAAGACCTTGGATAAATTGGACAGTTAAATGACGAATGGAAAGCCTATAAAAAAGGGAAATGATGAGACTAGGATTTGGCTGTGGTGGAAGAATGAAGATGTTACTTGGAAGAGTCATGTTAGTTTCTACTAAATATCTCAGGTATTCAACTATGGTAAAGTTTCTTTGGAATTTTGGGGGCGGTGTTTAGTGTGGATGGATTAATAGAGTTATCATCAAATTTAAGGTTAACATATGCATGACAAGAATAATGAAAGCTTTGTTTTTCTTTTTAGCTTGATGTGTCTTGGAATAAATATAAATATATATATCTATATATATACATATTATTTTTTTGAGAAAGGGTTTACTAATGCGTCTTGGTATTTGGATGAATATTTAGTGTTTCTAAAGATTTGTAGGAAGTCCAAAGAATAAAGACGATGAATATTAGATGTGTCACAAAAATGGCTTTGATGTGTGTCATGTCATTTGGAGAACTTGTATATTAGATAGATGATCTCAAATATGTGTAGTGTTAAAAGATGTGTTAAACGATTAGTGCAAATATTTATATATTCTTACCACGTTTAGCTTTCACCATGATATATTATGAAGGAAAACATTATTCTATGAATACTTAATATACCTTATATAATGTTCTTATGATCATACAAAGTAAAAGATATTCTGAAAGACATTTAGTTCTTCAAATTAACGGATTGCCCAAATATTTGGTTTTTTGGTGGTCTGCAGCAACAACCAGTCTTGTCTCTGAACGATCCACAAAACGATTCTTTATAACCTTTCGACTTGCAAATATGTTCACAAGCGTCAGTGCAGGGTCCAAAACAATCACCAATAACAGTGAATGCGTTCACTTGTTCTGCAAAATACCAAAGATTATATAGAAAATATATCATTTATAACGATCATTAAAAACAACATTAACGCACACTCTCTCATGCGAATTATTAGGATCATATTTGTATATATAAAAATGCTGTAAGATATTATAGTAGTTGTAATATAGATTTAAAACACTTATTAAGTATTTACAAAACAAAGTATTTACAAAACAGAATATGCAAGTTAGCCTTGCTTTTTTCTTAGTCAGAATAATATTTTGGAAAATTTGAGAATAGTAATGAAAGTGCTTGATTAACCTGTAACGACCAACAACAAAATTATTGCAAAGGTACTAACAACAACGGAAGATCTGATGTTCTTCATATCTCAGAAGCAGTTTTTTCAGAGGGGGGGGGGGGGGGGGGGGGGGGGGGGGGGGTTATGTTGTTATGTGTTGAAAATGTATTCTTATGTTTGGGTTTTGATGAGTTTTGTTGAGATCTAAGAGGTTTTATATAGTTGATTGGTGATATCAATTTGGAATAAGAAGTCAATGATATCTTTAGTATTGGATTATACATTTACTATCTAATAAAGTTAAGGGGTAGCAAAAGGAAGCTAAGATCAGGAAATAAGAGGTATAATAATTTTTTTTTTTCAAAATCTTGACTTAACTAATGTGAGATCTAATAAAAAAAGCCCTTTTAAAAGAAAATTCAGCATAATCTAATACTAGGATACTACCTGCGTTAAAACGTGGAATACATTTTGTTATTATAAGTTAAAAAAATAAATTATTTTAATTCAACACGAGTTGTGTTTTTTCCAAAAGAAAAAAATTGATTATTTAAGTTTATTATAATGGTATTGAAAATGTATTCTTATGTTTGGGGTTTGATGAGTTTTGTTGAGATCTAAGAGGTTTTATATAGTTGATTGGTGATATCAATTTGGAATAAGAAGTCAATGATATCTTTAGTATTGGATTATACATTTACTATCTAATAAAGTTAAGGGGTAGCAAAAGGAAGCTAAGATCAGGAAATAAGAAGTACTAGAGTTTGATCCGTGCTTTCAAAGCGCGGGAGAGTTTTTTTTTTATTATATTTTTATGTAATATCTTATACGTTTGTTTAATGTCTGAGATTAGTTTCAATCTTACAAGTTTTCATTTTGATGATTATAATTGTGATATTAGATATTTATAAGTTCATTGTTCGCCTCTATATATTTTTTGTTATGTGGTATTAATGTTTTAAAGCCAGATTATGATACATGATTTATATTTATTCATTCAATCGTTAATAGTTAAAATCGAGAGTTTAGATAAAACAATGAATACTGCTAAAGGTTAAATTGTTGTATGTTTTGTATGAGTTAATATTGCTAAAAATTAAATTAAACTAATGCCGATGTGTTACATCCGAACCCGATCCATACTTACAAATTTATCATAATGGAACTAGTAGGTGATAAAAATTAGAACCAAAATTCAAAATACTTAATCCGTATTCCAACAGGTACCTAAATGGTCAAGCATAAATTAAAGTATATTTTATGTTTTCTTCAATTAGTTTTATATTTGATAAATATTTTACCTATTTATTAGAGTAACCCGTAAAACTATACTCATAAAAATATCAATAATAATATAATAACATGTTCCATCATATCATTAAATATTAATAGTAACTAACTATTAATATTTATTTTATCAAATATATATATATACATATATAATTTTAATACTATATATATAAGAATTACATTATTATGTATTTCATGCATTTGTATTAAAGAACAGTTGTATATTTATGAATTAGTAGGTATATAATTTTTTTTATCACCAAATAAAAGATAATTGTTTGTTTACTTCAATTTAGTGAGTTTATAAATTTTATTCATTATTTTTAAAAATAATATATTAGTTATTTCGTTCCTTAATTTTAGGTTAGAGTATATATTTAATAATGATTAAGTGAAGTATAAGTAGATAAACGTATTAAGTTACTTTATATTTATTAACTGTTATAAGAATTTAATTATGAATATAAAATATGTATAAATAAATATTATGGAGATGTTATTTCTTATTCTATAAATATAAAATGAATTAATATTCTTTTATTATTATAGCTGATATTAATTACGAATTTTACTATTAGAAAGAGATGTATATTTAAATTTTAAATAAAAAGATATTAAAATATATTATTAAAATGCAATTTTAAAAAAGATACTTGAGAATATCTTTTTTAGATATCTTGTTTTGAAATATTAAAATAATAGGTTAGATATATAATATATTTAATTATAAATAAGTATGAGAAATAATAGGAAATTAAATAAATGTTATGGTCAAACATAGACTATTTGTAAGTAGATAAAAAGTTCTTCTGTTTTAATAGTATTGATAATAATTGTTTTTTTCAAAATCTTGACTTAACTAATGTGAGATCTAATAAAAAAAATGTCTTTTTAAAAGAAAATTCAGCATAATCTAATACTAGGATACTACCTGCGTTAAAACGTGGAATACATTTTGTTATTATAAGTTAAAAAAATAAATTATTTTAATTCGACATGAGTTATGTTTTTTACAAAAGAAAAAAATTGATTATTTAAGTTTATAATAATGGTAAACAATGTAAATACTTTTACTTTAAATTTTAACTGAATTATTAATTTCAAAGATTTTTTACCGACAGTTAAATACTCCCTCTGTCCCATTTTAAGTGAATTTTAAGCTTTTTTCACAAAGATTAAGAAAGTACAAAATTCTATATAATTTATCTTGATTGTATAAAAATGACATTAAATATAAATGTTCAACCAATTAAATAAAGATACACTATTTTGTAATTGGTCACAAATTTCAACTAACATTAAATTTTATCTATATTAGTGAGAACATCACTTATTTTGGGACAAAATAAAAACTCTTAAAAACCACATAAAATGGGACAGAGGGAGTACTATTTATATGAATAAATATTGTAAGTTGCATTTTTGGACCTATTTTTAGATGTGTGAGATCTAATATTATTTTTGAAGGATTCACTGAAAAGTTATCACGGTTTTCTTTTAAATGGGAGTAAATTTTAATATTTTAAAAACATTTAGTACTCATATAATGGTTTCCATAAAAAGATATTTATAGCTTAGAGACTACATTAAAATGTAGATTTTTATATAATTTAAATAATTTCATCTTGATCTATATTTTAATGTAGTCTCTAAACTATCAATTATACATATAACAATATGTATATCTTATAATCTAAAATGAAAACTGCAATTAATAAAATATTTTAATAGAGAAGATATAACATATGACGGAGATCTCTCCACCATCGACATATATATTTGAAATAAGTAGAATGGTAAGCCGATAACTGTTATGATATTAAGATCCAGACAAATGAAAAGACCATGAAAAATATAATTTATAAAACTATCTATAAGAAATATCTAATCTTCTAATCTATTAAATTAGAACCTTATTTTTATCTACTGATAAAAAAAGTTGTCATTTAAATTTTGACCTATACACTTTTCTATTAATAATATATTAGATATTAAATATATAAATCTGAAAATACTTTTACACTAATTCATTTTGCTTACCAATTATTCGGGAATCAATGAACATGACCGATATTTTTACCAAATGACCGATAGTTTCGACATACAAAAAAATACGACATAAAAATACAATATAGTAATACCTAAAATCATTTCATTATGTCTCTTTATATTTCCCATTGCTACGGTAGGACTAATTCGAACCTTTTATTATCAATATTTTAATGTATGTGATGGTAATTAATAACTGGTCCTATAACGAATTGGGCTTAACCTATGTTTCGAAAACCGGACAGAACATTGATTTGGTATTGTATCTGGATCAAATGCTCGGACCGATCCAACCAGTTCAACTGGTTTAAATTTTATAATTTAATATTAAAATAAGTAACTATATATAAATACTTATAAATATAAAATTATTTTATAGAACTTTATATCAGTCACGAAGGGTTAACAAGTTCAAGCTGGCTCCCTCTTTTGGGCTTTTTTCTCTCTAATTAGTTTTACTACCCCACTTAAAACTAAGAAGAGCTTCTGACTTTAAACACGTGATCATTAAAGAATCCTACCGGTTTATTGACTTTTACTGCCTTTTCTTTAGAAATCTTATCCTTTGTCTTGGGTTTTTCACTCGAACTTATTTTTACCTTATCTTTCTGGGTAAAAACTAGGGTTCTTCAAAAAGTGTTTCTACTATGTCTTCGAATATTGACCAAGCTTTGTTGGATCTGTCACTGGAGGAAGATGAGGAACCATACAACCTTCCGGATCTACCTGAATTTCGTTCTACGAAGCGGAATGAACTTAGCCTCGTCGGTCGTCTTCTCAACCCTCGGTGCCAGAAGATGTCAGATTTAATCCGTGATATGCCAAGAAAGTGGCAGCTTTATGATAGAGTCAAAGGAGTGGCCCTATCTCAAGATAGATTCCAGTTCATATTTAAATATGAACACGACCTGGAAGACATTCTTAACAGGGGGGCTCATACATGTGATTCCTGGTCGATAGCTCTGGAAAGGTGGGTTGAAAAACCTCCTCCAACGTATCTCAACTTCCTCACCTTGTGGGTTCAGATGCGCAATATTCCCGTCAACCATTACACTTTGGTTGCTCTAACGGCTCTGGGGGAGTTCGCGGGTCAAGTGATTGTGGTGGCCTTTGATGAAGATAAACCGCAAACGCATGACTACATCAGAGTTCAAGTGCTTTTTGATGTATCCAAACCCTTGCGTCGTTTCAAGAGAGTCAACATCCCCAATGGGGAATCAGTGAATATCAGATATGATTACGAGAGGGTTCAGAAGCGATGTTACCACTGTCAAAGGCTCACTCATGAAAAGGATTTTTGTCCTATCCTCCGCTTGCAAAATGCTAAGAAGGTGGAGACGTCGGGCGGTGAATCCTCCTCCATGAAGACGTGCTCTCGAAAGACCATTGAAGAAGATGACCCTCTATTCGGGGTAGTGGACGAGTCGCAGGTGGGCCTGGTTCCTGGAACTAACAGAGAAAAAATTGCTTCGGAAGTACTGGATGGGATGAGACAGTATTTGATTGTGGCTGAAGGACCTGAAAAAGTGGCTCGGAAGGAGAGAATTAAGAAATCTCTGCAGGATTTAGAGCATGATCCATTAGGTCAGAAGACTCTTCTCAGACTCGAGCCTCCTCCTAAAGTAACTGCAAACGTGGACAAACAGAAAGGTCGGGTCTTTGACTTCCAGCATCAGGAAGAGTTGGATCGATCGGTGAAAGCAAGAACTGGTGATAAACTAATGGCTGGAGCTATCAATGCTGGATTGGCAATGTCACTCTCGCCTAGAGCTATTTCAGTTTTGTCACAACCAGGTTTCCTCCAGGGTGTTGATGCTAAAGACATAGTTTTTCTTGGCGGTTCTACGGGTTATGAGTTTTGTGGTTCTGACACAAACTCTTCCGGTACCAAAGTGAGAAACACCAAGTCAAGGAAGAGACCAGGGACCTACAGGAGGAAGGCTCAAGCTAAGAATGACAAGACTGAAACTATTTCTGTGGGAATCAAAGGGAAGGATTTGGGCAAAGGTGAGGGGAAGAGAAAGGCGAATGATGATGTGGAGACATCTCAATACTCTGCTAGGTTAAAGAAACCAGTGGTGGTCCCAAGTGAGGGACCGTCCAACATCTAATGGCCATGCTGAGCTGGAATTGCCAGGGCCTGGGCCGTGCACAGGATTTGGTGATTCCAAGACTGAGGGAACTCCGAAAGGAGCATTTCCCTGATGTTCTGTTCTTGATGGAAACAAAAAATAGTAGAGATGTTCTGGAGGATTTGAGGGTCTGGCTGGGTTATGACAGAATTGTAACGGTGGCTCCAAGAGGTTATAGTGGAGGTCTAGCTCTTTTGTGGAAGAACTCAGTCAGTGTAGATATAAAGTTTATGGATAAGAACCTGATTGACTTCGCGGTCCAGTCGGGGATGTACAGTTATTTTGTGTCTTGTATTTATGGGGCTCCCGAGAGAGAAGGAAGAGCCAAGATATGGGAAAGAATCACTAGGATTGGCATTCAAAGGAAGACAGCATGGTGCATCTTGGGGGATTTTAATGAGATTCGCAACAATGGGGAAAAAGTAGGAGGGCCAAGAAGAAGTGAAGAATCATTTGTTCCCTTCAATATGATGTTGCAGCTGTGTGAACTTGTAGAGCTCCAAGGTTTTGGAAATAGCTTCACGTGGCGGGGGTGTTAGGGGCACCTTAACGATTCACAGCAAGTTGGATAGAGCTTTTGGGAACAAGAACTGGTTCCGTTTGTTTCCTGCCTCCAATCAGTCATTTCTTGATAAAAGAGGATCTGATCATAGACCAGTGCTTGTTCAACTGGTTTCCTCGCCGGAATCTTACAGAGGGAGTTTTAAATTTGACTCAAGATTTCTGAACAAACCAATGGTGAAAGAGGAAATTAAGAAAGCCTGGCTTACTAATCATGCCTTCTTCGGTGTGACAGTGGCTGACAAATTAAAGAAATGCAGGAAGGCTTTAAGTTCTTGGAAAAAACGGCATAGCTTAAATGCCAGAGACAAGATAGTGCAGATTCAACAGCAGCTGGAGAAGGAGCAATCAGCCCGATCTCTACACACTAATCGGATTGATTATCTGAAGAGAGAGTTGATGAAATCCTACAGAGAAGAGGAGAAGTATTGGAGCCAAAGAAGCAAAGAGAAATGGAATACAAAGGGTGATAGGAATACCAAGTTTTTTCATGCCTCTGTGAAAACAAGGAGATCCAGAAACCGCATCATCAAACTCAATAATAAAAATGGCGTGGCTCAATTCTCAGAGGCTGCAAAAGGAGAGGTGGCTACTCAATACTTCCAAGATCTGTTCAAATCCTCAAACCCGGATACTTTTGATGAATTTTTCCGTGGGTTCAGAGCTAGAGTGTCTCCATCGATGAATGAACAGATCACTAGAGAAGTCTCTAAGGAGGAAGTCAAAGAAGCAGTGTTTGCTATCAAACCATCTAGTGCCCCTGGACATGATGGAATGTCTGGACTCTTCTTTCAAAAGTATTGGGATGTCATCGGTGAAGAAGTTACAGTGGAGGTCCGGAATTTCTTTTCTTCAGGATCCTTTCCTTCTGACTGGAACTACACGCAGCTATGTCTTCTGCCAAAAGTAATAGAGCCCATCGAGATGAGTGACTTGAGACCTATCAGCTTGTGCTCGGTTCTTTACAAAATAATATCCAAAATTTTGGTATGGAGACTTAAACCTATGCTTGCTGATATTGTCTCAAATACTCAATCTGCTTTTGTGGAAGAGAGGTTGATCACGGACAACATTCTAATCGCGCATGAGGTGATTCACAGTTTGCGAACCAATGATAAATTCTCTGGTGAATATATGGCGATAAAGAGTGATATGTCGAAAGCATATGATAGAGTTGAATGGGCTTATTTGAGAGAGCTTCTTCTTGTTCTTGGGTTTGATGCTGGTTGGGTGGAGAAAGTAATGTATTGTGTAACGACGGTCACTTTTTCTGTGCTGATCAACAATCAACCGTTTGGGAAGATCAAACCGGAACGAGGATTGAGACAAGGGGACCCTCTGTCACCCTTTCTTTTCGTATTATGCACAGAAGGACTGATTCACAAGTTAGCTGAAGCTGAAAGAGCAAAGACAATTCAGGGGATCCAATTCTCCGACTCTGGCCCTATGATTCATCATCTTTTGTTCGCGGATGACAGTTTACTAGTTTGCAAAGCCACAGAGGAACAAGCGACAGTGTTGATGAGGATTCTGGAAGGTTATGGCATTGCAACAGGCCAAAAGGTTAACTTACTCAAATCTGCGATAACATTTGGAGATAAGGTGAATGAAGAGACAAGGGAGATGGTGAGGTCAATCACTGGTATAACGCAAGAAGGAGGATTGGGCACCTATCTGGGACTTCCTGAGTGCTTCAGTGGATCGAAAACAGAGATCTTGGCATACATTTATGACAGATTAAAGGATAGATTATCGGGTTATTTTGTGAGATGCCTTTCTCAAGGTGGTAAAGAAATCCTTCTCAAAGCAGTAGCCATGGCGATGCCAGTCTATGCAATGTCTTGTTTCAGGTTAACCAAAAAAGCGTTAGAAAACCTCACTAAAGCTATGGCTGATTTTTGGTGGAATGCACTCGAGCACAAACGGAAGATACACTGGATCAGTTGGAAAAGAATGTGTCTATCTAAGGAGCATGGTGGCCTGGCCTTTAAAGACATTCAAGGGTTCAATCAGGCCCTTTTGGCCAAACAAGCGTGGAGGCTACTTGATCAACCTTTATCTCTGTTTGCAAGAGTATTCAAAAGTAGATACTATGCAAAAACAGAGTTTCTATGTGCTTCAATTGGTCAACGCCCATCTTATGCTTGGAGGAGCATTCTTTACGGAAGAGACTTGCTCAAAAAGGGACTGAGGAAACAAGTGGGAAATGGGAAGACAATCCATGTGTGGTCTGAGAAATGGATTATCGATAATGTTCTGAGGATGCCTTTAATGAAAAATATCCTGGTGGACCTGGAGTTGAAAGTGTGTGATTTATTGGATCCTGTCTCAAGATCGTGGAGGATAGACAAACTGGAGGAATTGTTTTTTGATGAAGATATCCAACGAATCTTGAAGATGAAGCCGGTGATCGATGAAGACGATTTCTGGATATGGGTTCACAACAAGAATGGAGCATACTCTGTGAAGTCCGGGTACTGGTTGTATGATCAGGTAAACATCACTGAGGAGAAGCTGAATGCGATAGCGCAACCATCCTTAAACGTTCTAAAGGAGGCAGTGTGGAAAGTGGAGACTTCCCCTAAGATTAAAAACTTCATGTGGCGGGCTCTCAGCAATGCTATTCCGGTGGGGGAGTTGCTGCAACATAGAGGGATAAAGCTTGACCCATGCTGTCAGTTGTGTGGCTTTCAAGGGGAATCGCCAAACCATATCCTGTTTTCATGCACAGTCGCAAGACAAGTGTGGGCTCTATCAAACATTCCGGTGCCTGAAGATGGGTATAGTGAGAACTCTATCTTTTCCAACTTCTATCATCTTCTCTCTATTGCCAAAAAGAGCAGAGTGCCAAAGGAAATCTCGAGGCATTTTCCTTGGATATTGTGGTTCTTATGGAAAAACAGAAATAGTCTTATGTTTGATGGTAGAGTCTTCTTTCCTGAGGACATCTACGAGAAGGTCCGGGAGGAAGTTGAGCTATGGTTCATTGCGGATCAACAAGAAAAAGAGTTACAACAGGAAAACCAAAAGGAGATATCATCAATCGCCAACAAATGGGTCAAACCGCCAGATTCTTGGCTAAAATGCAATGTTGGAATGGCTTGGTCAAAAGAGAAGAAGTGTGGAGGGGCGTCGTGGGTTTTGCGTGACCACAGAGGAGAGATCATCCTACATGCGAGAAGAGCTTTTATGGGTATGTCTGAGATCATGGACTTTAAGCTGGAGGTAACCAGATGGGCGATCCAGTCCATGGAGCAACATCACCTTAATAAAGTGATTTTCGCGATACAAGATGAAGTGATTGTGGGTTTGGTGTTGAGACCTAAAGCATGGCCGTCTTTCAGGTTCATGAGTTCTGAGATCTTAAGAAGTTTGGCTAAGTTGGAATGGTGGAGAGTGATCAAGGAAGAGAAGGTAACAAACAGAGGGGCTTTTCTCATTGCACAAAGTGTCATCAACCTTAACATGATGCAGTCTTATGTTGCGCGTGGAGGTCCTATGTGGTTAAAAGATTGCTTTGATTGTGAGAAAATGTAACCATCTGTTCTGTTTTTGGTTTTCTTCTTTTCTCGCCTTGTCTTTGTTGTGCTGGGGTCTGGGGTTAGTCCATGTGGTTTTTTGTGAGGGCTTCCTAATGTAAGATCCATGAAGGGGTGCTTGGTTTGTATCGGTTCTGTCTTGTAGAATGTTTGTACTGAATTTTTAGTTTAATGAAATTCATAGATGACAAAAAAAAAGAACTTTATATCAGTGTTAGATTTAAAAATGATATGAAAAATAAAAATAAAAGCTTTAAAATAATAAAAATATAGTGAAAATTAATTTATTTAGATACATATATAATAAAAAAATAAGAAATTTTTATGAAATCATTTTAAAATTTTTATTTTTATTTTTTTTTAACTTTAATTTGAAAATACCGGACTTTAATATCAAATCGGGTTATCGGTTTTAATGAGTTTGACCGGCCGGTCCGGTTCGGTTTTTAAAATACTGTATATTGTAATGAATAATATTATAGTGTATCATGTATGCATATAATTAATAGATTACAATCACATCACATGTTATTTCTAATCCAACAAATAATCCCTATATTGTTACTAAAAATTATAATAGCCGCAAATTATGGTTAATATTGTGTGGTTCTCTTTCTATTAATGACTAATTAAAAATAAAACTAATCAAACAGAAATCCTAACAAAACCAATATATTGGTAGCATATAAGGTTAGATGCTGTTTTAAAATATTCAAGATTTCGAGCATGAAATGTCTAAATTATGTTTTTGACAGAGATTTACTGGATATATTAGGATGAATTTGTTCCAGTTAATCTCTGTCAAAAACATAATTTACTAACAAAACAAATAAGTAACCCAACTATAATCTACAGATTCCAGATGTAAATAAAAATTAAATTTAATGAAATTATAAAGACACTTCTAACACCATTTTATAAAAAATAATCCCGTGTTTTAACACGGGTCAGAATCTAGTTAGAAGTTTGATCAAAAAAAAATATCCATAACCATGGAAAGAGATATTATTTATAATGAGCATTTAAACATCATTAAATCGTTATTTCTCATGAAAATTACTAGGATCATATTTGTTTATCTGAAACGAAGTAAGAAATTCTTAGCAGGCTTTTTTTTTTGTGCACCAAGAAATTCTTAACAGTTGTAATATAAATTTAAGCTTTTTTAAAAGATAGATCTGCAACATATAGCTTTTTGATATTTAATTCTGTCAGTTAAGTCCCAAGTGATATAATTTTTTGAAAATATTCCTTAAAAATACATGGACTAACTTTCATTTACTAATAAAATAGATGAACTATTTTGGATCTCGGTTTAATACACGAACTAATTTTCGTTGCCTGATACATAATTTTTTTAAAACTTTACAGATTTTACACATCGCTTTAAACGACGTCAACTATGTTTAACGGAAGGGGTGACGACGTTAGTGTTTAATTAAACACCTGGTTAAACTGTAAAAGGAAAATTCATTGAAAATACACGAACTATTTTTCATTTGTTAATAAAATACACGAACTATTTCGGATTCCCGTTTAATATAAATTAATTTTTGCTTCCCATTAAATACACAAACTTTAAATTTTTCAGAATTTACATATCGATTTAGACGATGTCAACTATGTTTAATTGAAAATGATGTAGTTGTAACTAAACATGTGATTAAACTGTGAAACAAGCTCACCCTCAGCCAAAAATTCTCTTATTCTCCAAAATTTGTTCTTTTTCTTCTTTTTCGCTTTGATTTCCCTTTATATCGCTTCAAAGTGGAGACTATTTTCGTGAATAAAGAAAAAGAAAACTAGGTAATTTTAAACGAGTTTCTAATTTTGGAATTAGTTTAGTGTTATGTGTTTCTGATTCTTATTTTTCGCTTTGATTGCAGTGATAATGAGTCAATCAAGGCTAATTTATACTATGGAGGCATAATCGAGAAGAAAGCTGAAAGTATAATCTATCGGGAGGGGTTTTAAGGAAATTTTCCTTCGCAGGTCAACCACGTGTTTAATTAAACACTAACATCGTCTTCACTTCTGTTAAACATAGTTGAAGTCGTCTAAATTATGTTAAACATAGTTGATATTGTCTAAATTGGTGTGTAAAATCTGTAAATTTCAAAAGTTTTTTTATTTAATGGGAAACAGAAATTAGTTTGTGTCTTAAACGAGGATTCAAAATAGTTTGTGTATTTTATTAGCAAATGAAAATCAGTTCGTGTATTTTTCAGGAATTTTATTTTCACAATTTAACCACGTGTTTAATTAAACACTAACGTCATCGTCACTTCCATTGCATATAGTTGACGCTGTCTAAAGCGATCTGTAAAATCTGCGAATTTCAATAGTTTGTGTATTTAATAGAAAACAAAAATTAGTTCGTTTATCAACGGGGATCCAAAATAATTCGTGTATTTTATTAGCAAATGAAAATTAGTCTGTGTATTTTTACAGAATTTTTCCTTATTATTTAGAGAAGTAATATCTCTGTCCATTTATCCTTATCAGAATCATTCATTGCTTACTCAACACTTCCGGGTTTTGTACCTCTATTCTCTGACATCAAAATCATGTATGAGAAGTTGAGAACATTTCTTCATATTCTGAGAGGTCACACTCATAATCCTCCAGCCTCATAGGAGGTCTTGTTGTACGCCTATGTCTGTCTCTGGCCAGTTGATAATCTTCGAGACCTGGTTTTGAATCCTGACATAAACCCTCTTGTTCTGAATCTTTTTATGTGATTGCTCCACCTTGAAGAATATCATATGTTAGACCTGAATCCTCATGCAGATCAGTGTCCACAATCTTCGTATCAACTTTCTTATCATCATTAATGCTTTCACCTCTCCTGATATCCTTTAAAACTTTATCTTCTCTGAACATTATGTTTCTGCTAACAACATATTTATGATCCTCTAATAGCCACATTCTGTAACCCTTTTACACCTTCAGGATATCTTGCAAATATGCCCTTAGTTCTCAGATTAAGTTTACCATCACCATCGTGTACGTATGCCAAACAGCCAAACCTTCTTAATCCTTCAAGACTAGGGATGACTGATGCCCAAAGTTCTTCTGGGACTTGAAAATTTTAAAAAGAAGATGGTGCCTGTTGATGAGATAAACTACATTAGTTCTGCACAGATAATGACTTAATCCACTCTCACTTAACATTGTTCTGATCTTGTTCATAATGGATCTATTCAATCTCTCAGCAACACCGTTTTTCTAAGGAGTGTAAGTACGTACACGTCATGTGTCTAACAATCCTTTCTTCTTTGCAAAAACTATCAAACTTAGCATTACTAAACTCATGTCCATCATCTATTCTCAACTTCTTTACTTTCCTTTCTGACTGCGTTTCAACCATCTTTTTCAGTCCACAAACTTCCTGAAAGCTTCATCTTTGTGCTTGAGAAAAAAAAATCTAGACTTTCCTTGAAAAATCATCCATGAAAGAGATAAGATATTGACACTTACTGATATACCATAGTTTTTACCACTTTTATACCATGGCATAAGTCCTATTTAGAGTCTATTATACGGGTTTGGAGTTTTTTAGAGTATTTTCACATTCAGGTACGTTTTGGGATACCTTCTCACGGTGAGATCGAGCTCATATTTTGACACAAGATAGATATTTGAGTTAGCTTTCCAATGTTAACCATTTGAAGTCCATCTGACAGTAATATCTAAAGTTATGCTCGTTTTAATGAAGAGTGGTATGTCTGACTCGCGGGAGAAAGCTGTCGAAGATATGAAGGAGTGTCGATCAACACTGACCCCTTGGTGTCGCTCAATACTGATACGATTAGATGAGCCGAGTCTATTTCAAGACCGACTTAGGCCCATAAGTCACCACAAATTACAAGACTGCCCTTGGCCGACTTTATACCTAGTTTTTATAGTTTTCTAAGTCATTGTTGACGACTACGCTTTCTTTTATTCTTATTTTCAGGTATGGAGAGAAGTTTCGTTCGACACTACAAGAGAGGTATCAATCGTTGCTTGGAGGGTGTCGCTCGACACTAGCCTCTTCGACTTACAGATCGTAAGTTCTAACTCAGCTAGCTCTTGGTTTGAGAAGTCCAAGAGCTCTTTTTTCTTGTTGCTTCTGATACTCAGATGTATGTTACTGAAACACAAGAAAAGGAAAGTTTAGTAAACTAAAAAGAAAAACCTAGACGAAATTCTACTACACCTAGTCTAATGGTGAATCAGAGTCTCAACAACGGCACCAAATTTGATATGATCAAATTAACCTTCAAGCTACTTTCTCAAATAAGAGGTTCGGTCTAGTACTTGAGGATCAAATCCACATATACTCTATCTTTTACACAATAGCCTTGAGTTTCAGATCAAGCTAGGGAAACAATATAAAACAGTACACAAAGCAGTAAGTAGATAGAACAGATGTACGATATCAGAAAGAAACGCTAGATCTAGGGATATCAATCAAGAGATTCAAAACACAGGTAAACTCTATGCGAAATGAAAGGTGTCAGGTCTTGATGCATAGCGGATGATCCCATTCTCAGGTAAACTCTATGTTCTTGGCAAAAGTTAAAAGTTGGACTGGGCTTTGGAGAGCATGAAAAGCTTACGTATGAAGAATGTTACCTTTGCGTTGACGTTTCTTGACCATATTAAAGGTCTCAATAAACCTAGACAGTGGCCAGATTTCTTAGGACATTTGATAGGGCTGTTGGATCATGTCAAAGATCAAGAGGCGTGGGATATTATCTTTGAATTCCCAGAGTGCAATAAGGGAGCAAATCAAATTGCCTAAAGTGTAGTGAAGGATCTCAGGCTTCAGTCCTACGTGAGCCAGGATGCTCCATTAATGATGAAATAGCATCTACCGCAGATGTAGTATGCTTTGGCGTTTAGCCTTTGGTTTGTTTTTGTTTTTGGCGTTCGTTTTATTGCTCAAAACTCCCTGTATTTTTCTGAAACATTGTTTACTTTTGATTGAATGAAATATTCAGATAAAAAACCCGGTTAGGTATAGAAAATTATATCCTACAAATGGAAATACTATGAAAAAATCTACCAAATTCTTTGTATGCACTTAACAAATTTTCTAACAGGTTTCACAAGTTTTAACAAATCAAAAGGCAAAAAAAAAACAAACAAAAATTAATTAATTTACCATAAATTATTATCTAATAATTTTTATAGAAAGTATAATTTTGTTTATTGCAATGCACTATACAATCGTATTAGCTATACTATTAAACGTTATAATTAACGAGATCTAATGGAACACAAAATAAAATACTTTAAATTCTTTATATTTTTATCTGAATAAATAAAATAATTTTACATTTGTTGAAACTTATTTTGTATATATCTCTTTTTCTATTGTCTAGAAAAATTAACTAATATCAATTAAACTTCATGAAATATTATTGTGATATCAAATTTAAAATATAAATCTTATACTATCAAACATACATTTAAAAGATTTAAAATAAGAGTCGTGCACGTAAAAAGTGTAGAAAAAATTATAACAATCATATATATATATATATATATATATATATATATATATATATATATATATATATATATATATATAGTGAGCCTTTGCAAAATGCAAGTCAACTGAAATACTATGCATATAAATTAATTTTTTTATGTCAATCAAATAAATAAATATTAAAAGGGTATAATAAGAATAGTCTTTTTTGGCAGCTAATAAGAATTGTCAAAATAGTGTACTAGGATTTTTGGTGTATCCAACAATCTATATAAAAGTTCCTTTTTATATTTTACAAATAATACAAATACATTTATAACCATAAAATATACGCTTAAAATAAAGAAAGATATAATGAAATGGTAATTAGTTTAAATTGTATAATTTTTAAAACAAAAAAGGTTGAAAATGAAACATCATATGTACATATATATAAACAAACATAAAATCCTATGTAAATCTATTATATTTTTTAAAATTTAAAAATTGTAAAGTTATACTAAATTATTTATATCTACTGCATATTAAGAATCTAGTTTTCTATATAATATATAATTTTTGTTGCACAACCTCTCACAAAATACACTTCTGAAAATGGAAAACAATAAATGTCATTTAATTAATAAGTAGTAAAATACTACAAATGCAAAAACAAAATTAATATATCACAAAAAATCATGGATTTTATAGAGGCATGTAACTAATGGCTGACATATATCTTCTCTAACTAATTTCAAAATTTTCCAGACTTAACAAATGTATATATACTATGTATTTTTCGCACCATGTGCAGCACTAAAAATTATAAATAATATTATATTTAAATGAAATTTTTTTATTAATATTTTAGATTTTATTGTTTTTACCAATATTTTAATTTTGGTTTAATTAAACATAAAATTTAAGATAGAACAAAATATGTTTTTTAAAATCTGTTTTTTTTTTTTAATTTATATTTACGAATATATAAGTAAATATTTAAAATTATAATCTTAGATAGATTTTTACTATTTATTTTGTTTAAAAATATATTAAATCAATATAAAATTAAAAGGAAAAACTTTTAGATATAAAAATTGTATAATCATCAAAATATTAAAACAAAATAGTATTTCTAAAAATTGTAGATATCAAAAGGAAGCTAAGAATACTAGGATTAGCAATTTTTTTAAACTACATAATTATCAAAATTAGAATTAAATAAAAAATTATTTTTAAAAAATATTATTATATTTTTACTATTATATTATTTAATTTAATGATAGTACCATATCTAAAAACCTTATCAAAAATATAATCAATATTTAAATATAATTGTCCATGCACAATTAGTTTCAAGCCAAGTCATATTTTTAGTAAGCCATATCATCTTTTTCTAATGAAACTGAAGATGAGTCCATCCTTCCCTTCCTTTAATATATTATTCATTTATATTTAATAATATATATATGTATATATATTTAAACTTAAAATTTTGAAAAGATATTTTATCTATTTCTTTTAATTAAATATATTAAATTAAATTCTATGCAAATTAAGATAAACTTCTGTTAGGTATATAATTATCAAAAACTAAAACTAAATAATATTTTAAAAATTTGTTGATATATATTAAAAGGAAATTAATGTATTGGGATTAGAAAGTTACATTTAAAAAAAAAACTGCCTAAAATTTTGAAGAATGTTAATCAATATAAATTATATAATTATAAAAATATAATTAAATATTGAAAATTGAAATTATTATTATATTTCTATTTACTATTGTAATATTTATTGTTATATTAATGATGATCTATTAGTTATTATCATATTCTAAAAAACTTACCAAAATTATAAATCAGCGTTAAATGTAAATGTACATATTATAATTAACTTCAAGCAATGTCATTATTTTTAGTATGATATGACATCATTTTTCTTTCAAAATCAATATGGTGATGACACATGGCAAATCACTTCTCAAATAATGTCTAGAGGGTCTTTTTATTAAAGAAGGAGATAAATTGTATATGTGATACTATAAATGATATTATATATAATTTCAAGTACTTCCTCTCAAAAACAATACAATGGCTTCAAGAAACCAAGATTTTATTTCCATGCTAATCTCATTAATAATCATCTATGCAAAGACGTCATTTGCGTCTGCAGGATTGTTGCTCTTCTCCGCTAAACATGTTATAATTATCAACGAACTTGTTTCGCGTGCAACATTAACTGTGCACTGTAGGAACAAAGGTGAAGATAAGGGAGTATTTTCACTTGGACCAGGTGATAGTTTTGATTTTAGATTTCGTGTTAACCTCCGAAAAACAACGGTATACACTTGCAGTTTTGCTTGGCCTAACAATATAGAGACATTTGATATCTTTAGAGCTGATCGAGATGATAATCCGAGAAGCAAAGTTGGAGTTTGCAGTGAATGCATTTGGAGCATTTACGAGGCAACACCATGTAGAGATAGACGTGATGGAGGCCAACCTTACTGTTTTAAATGGTCTTCTTAATTTATTTTAAAACCTTTATTGCATCTTTAAATTTTGTATGTTCTTTGCATGACAATATAATTAGGTATTGCTCTATAAAATAATTCTAATAATTGAAGAAATATTTCATTTGAGATAATGATAACTTATTTATCATTTTCTATTTCGACGTTAATAGATGAAAATATAATACTAGGAGATAATTTCACAATTTGTGTGAATTAAATTTTATATAGTACAATATAAAATTTTTGTACGTAGATACACATATTGTTAATTTCATTTTTACTTGTTATATACAGTTAAAATAATTAAATTTGTGGTATTTTGTATAATGGCATGTAGAAATAATTGTAAAGATCTAACTAGGTGCTTAAAATGAGAATTTTGTTTTTTTTTTTGCTAACAAGCTTAGAATGAAAAATTGCAGAAGATATATGGGAGAAGAACAAGTAAAAGAGGGAACTAAAATATATATATATATATATATATATATATATATTTTTTTTTTTTTTTTGAGAAAGGGCTTATATATATATATAAGGAGCCTGTAAGGGCAGTTTTGTTGGGCCTTCGGCCATTATATGAGACATAAGCAAGGGAAAGCCCATTACAGTAAAAGAAAGGAAATCAATAAAAGAGATAGTCGATGTCGAAGTTTGTTGAGGCCGACGGAGAAAACAGAGAGATGTTTATGTGCTTAGCCAAAGCTGGATCATCTCTGAAGCTAATGATGGAGCAGAGTTGCGGATGCTCGAGATCTTGTTCTTGATTAGTGATGATGCAGACAAGATGATCGAAGCAGTTGAGCGAAATTGCTGGCGATGGAGTCTGTGATTGCGTTCAGTCCAGATGAAGTAAATAGCAGTTTGCCATGCGAGGAGCGCCAGTATTCGATGATGCTTGGGTCCAGAGAGGTGCTGCATGTAGTTGGTGACCTGGTTCCAGGCAGTGATCGGTGAGCAGTGTGCTTTTCGAGCAAGAGCTTCCCACACCGAGATAGAGAAGTTGCAGTTGGAAAAAAGGTGATCTCTTGACTCGTTTTCTGAGTTACAGAGAAGGTACATCGGATTTGTCACAAGTCCCCACCCTAAAATTCGATCCTTGGTAGGGCAACGATTCAAGATGACAAGCCAAGTTAGAAATTTTTGTTTTGGGATACCTCTAGGTGACCACACAATCGGTGACCAGGGAACCAATGCTTGATGAATCTTGATCATCTTGTAGATCTGCCCCGTGGAGTAAGAGGATAGTGCTTTATCTTCTAGGATCCAATCGTATCCGTCTTCTTCTGAGGAGAGGGAGATGGTGGTGAGGAAAACATGAATGTTCAGCTGGTTTTCTGATCTTGGAGAAGGGAGGATCCAGTGCCCCCTCAAGGTTGATGTCAGCTAGAGTTGTGTTTGGTCTGATTCCCAGAGCCGAGGAGGAGGGCAGGTTTAAGTATTCCCTGAGATTTCCGAAAGGACTCCAGTTGTCCGTCCAGAATCGAGTTGAGCTTCCATCACCATTCCTTGTCCTTATCCATTTGTAAGCATGATGCCTGACTCGAAGTAGTTTTTTTAACCGCAAAGGAGTGCGATGGTTTCTCCTTAATGGTCCAGAAATTTCTTTTGTTGTCCTGCAAGATGTTCTTTAAGAACCAAGCGACCCATATGGATTCTGATCTAAAGAACAGGAGCCATACGAGTTTTATGGTGCACGCAACATTCCAGTGGTTGAGATCCCTGATTCCAAGGCCACCTTCAGATTTAGAAAGTGTGACTGTTTCCCAAGCGACTCGAGCAGAGTAATGACCCTCCGTTGTGTCCTTCCACAGGTAAGTGTGGGAACCGAAATTCACACCGTCGATTTTAATGAATAAAAACGGAGGAAAGCCAATTTAACCCGACTTTCCCTGAAGGTCCGGATTCTCTGCGACGGCCAACGACAAGTGACCGAATAAATGCGGAAAAGGTTTTGTTAAGATTTGCGACTAGACCTTAAGAAAGGCTGTCTACGTACCCCTTTCGAGGATCAAGTCGGACGTAGTTCAGTTAGAAAGAATTGAACAAGAGATCGAACAGTCTATGCCTGGTTCGTCTAGTATGAGCGTTGGTCATAGAAACGGGCATGTCGAAGATAACGCCTAGGGTTTCTATGTGCGGAGCTCTGAAGTAAAAGAATTGTCCGATCCTTCCGAGAGGAGCGGAGATTTGCGAGCAGGAGGCGGCCAGACGTTCTAGGGCCTGCTTTGCTAGTCTAACCGCCTAAATTCTAAGTTCTATCAGCTAACAGGAGCTTTCTAGGTCTCCAATCTAGGATTTTCGGATCCCCTTCTCCTCTGCTCTTGCTCTCCTTATATACTCACTCCTAGGTCGGTTTGCCTTAGGATGATGGACCTCGCCTTTGGGCCCAAGTTTATCTCTTCAGGAAATATTCCATTTCCGTCGATCTTTGTAATTATCCTTGAGTTTTCCCCTATTTTTCGGTGACTTGATGTTTATCCGATGTTCGGGAAATTGGATAAACCGTCATAGTCTGATTGGGCCTGAATTCTTAAAATCGTAAGTAAGTCCGTGGACTTGTCTTAAGTCGTTGAACGTTTTATACGATTTCTCGGAAAGACTATCTTTCTCGTAAAATAAACCGTATAGCCTAAAGGATCGATGTTCGAGTTAATCGATCTTGTTTTACACGATATCCTCTACGAGAAATCCAACCTTTCTAATTTTTGTCGTAAAACATCGAGGATGACTCCAATCGAGTCGAATCGAGAGATATTAATTCTGTGGCCGTGATCGTATCAAAACCACGAGGATCGATCCAAGCAAGCCAAGATGGGATCAGACCGAGCATGATGGGACCGAGACCAGGACGAGGACCGAGACCAGGGCGAGGACCGTCGACCAGCGCCAGGCCGGCTTGCGTGACGCTTGCCGCCGGCGCCAGGCCGGCTTGCGTGACGCTTGCCGCAGGCGCCAGGGGGCTTGCCGCCGGCGCCAGGCCGGCTCCGTCTCGCCTGCCGCCGGCGCCAGGGGTTCTCTGCCGCCCGTGGGTTCTCCGTCGCCCGATCGTTCCCCCGTTGACCGTTCGTGCGGGAAATCTTTGAGTTTGGAAGGATCTTTAGCCGTAGATTTCGAGATAACCGTTTTTGACCCCAACAGTTAGCCCCCCAGCTCGTAAGATCGGAGACAATTTTGCGGGCGAAGGATTCGAGTTTTCTGAAAATCGAAATTTTCGGCTAAGGATTCTTTTCCGCAGGAAATCTACGTCATCATTCCCCCCCTTTTTTTTATGATGATACTTACCCCTTCTTTTGCGGACAGTTTGTGTCGCTGATTGACGGAATGCTTGGCGAGTGTGGGTCGGAAGTCATTCGTCTATTGAAGGAGCTGGAGTCGTCGCTGGAAGCACTGAAGCGTACTGAGGCTGCACTGCAGACCGTCGAGGACACCCATGCTGCCCAGACGTCCTAGCTTGAGGTTCGTATCAGCGACCTTGAGCGTGACCTTGGGAAGACCGCGAGCAAATACTCGGAATTCCGCCGCCTTCAGCAGAAGATCCAGACCCATGAGGAGATGGACGCCCATGGATCCTCGGAGGTTGCCGATGCTCGTGACGACTTCTTTGATCGTCTGACGAGGATGGCCATCTTGTTTGAGTCCTTGATAGCTGTCCGCAAGAGGGACTTGGCTTTAGCGGGGATGGAGGGGAGTCTGAGCGAGCTCGAGTTGCTTCGGGGTAACGAGGCCCCGTCTTTGGACTCGGAGGAAGCCAGACTATCGTCCTGTAAAGGAGAGTGGGCGACCTCCGAGGGAGACTTCGATTCTATCCTTGCCGGTCTGCAGGCCGAATGCACCCTTGCGCCGACCTCCGTGGACTCAGAAGATCAGGAGCGCGCGGGAGAGGATTGCGAGGCTGGCGCGGACGAGGCGGGTAGTGGCGGTGCGACCGAGGGAGGCGACGGCGAGGCTGTCCCTATCGCGGGTGAGTTTGAGGATGAAGGTGACGCTCCTGGGAGCATCTAGGTTTATCAATCCCTTCGGGGATTTTGTTTTATATGTGTTTCGGCCGTCAAGAGGCCATGATGTAATTACCGGGACTGGCCGTTGGTGGCTTCGAATCCCTGCCCCTTTTTGGGGCTTTGTTTGAACTTTTTTGGTCTCAACCTATGAAACGTTTTTCGATTTTTTTATGAACTTCAGTTTTTTCGAAGTATGAGAAAGAGGGTGTAAGTTGTCGTCTCATTCCTAGTTCCCTGATGATCACCGTACCTATTGTTTGCATAAAGCGAGATTTTCCGCGGATTACCGATTTACGCAAAAAAGTTCGTGAAACGAATAGGCTTAAGTGAAGAGACAAATTTTTGGATCTCGTATACCATACTATGTCTGTGAGATGTCAAGATCCAGCGTGGCTGGGTTTAGGGCAAGACCTAGGTTTACTCTCGGACTGAGGCTTTGCGATGACAAATCGGCTTTCGTTTTGCCTGTTTGCGATTTTAACCTGACTCGTACCGTTTAAAATCCGCGAATTGTTGTCGGCTTATATGATTTGTCTGGGCGTGAGTCGAGCTACTTCCTTTACGAAGAGCTAAACCAAAATTTGGATTTCTTGTATAGCGCGCTATGTTTATCCTTGTCGGATGTAAGAGAGCCTACCCTTTTAAAGGCGGCTATTGTCTGTTTAGGACGTTAGAGTTCGTTTGTTGTGATCAGCAACAAAGAAATGATGCCAGTTTAGAGGCATGTTACCGTTTAGAGGTGTGTTTGTATGTTTGGAGTTCTAGAGTTGAGGATTTCGTCTGGAATGTTTTGAGGAAAAGAATGTCCTTCGAGCGTTAGCGACGTCTCGCAGTGCCGAAGGTCGAGTTTTCCTTGTGCCGCATTTCGTGGTTGAAATGTTCGCGGGCTTGGAGATGTTTTGCGAATGTTCGCAGCCAGAAACTGTTGTTTCGGTTTGGACGCAGGACCAAAGGGCCGCGTAAGTTTGACCCAGGGAGAAGCGTCTACATTCACAGTGCTTCGTGAAGTGTTGGCCTTCCGGGATTTGATTGTATATATTAAGGATGACTCATATAACTCTTGGAGCCTTGTCACGAGTGTTTCTTTTCATGCCGTTTTTATGGGGCGTATAGAACTTAATCGATTGACGATAAGTTTAAATCTTCCGTTAACCATATGGTTGTTAGGACTGAGTTTCAGTATGAAGAGTTTATCGTATGATTTCCGATTCTGGGTTATACGACAAATTGCTTGCGTAATAGTCACTTGGCATTCTATGAACAAATCGTGGATTGTTGTTTTTAGCCGTTAAGTGATTGGAGCGGTGGTCGCTCAGTAGCTTTAGATTGGCATGGAGGCTAGATTCAGCCGTATCGCCAAGGAAGTCGTTGGTAAACGATCAGACCATGACCCTTATTAAGGTCATGTTAGTTTACGATTGTCCTTAATGGGGATGCCGAATTCAGGTCCGGGCTTTACGGAAATGCGTAGTTGGCCGAGGGCCAAATAGCGTTTGCCGAGATAGACATGCCAAGCATAGCGGAGTTTTCTGAGTTATGGCTGATGGCTTTTAGAAACGATCTTCCACTTTAGGTCTCAGTTATACAATGAATGGTTCGTATAAAATTTTTTTGTTGCATGAAAATCGTTTCATTTTATCCGAGGGGGAAAAAGTTTAAGGGATCGACGCAGGACACGTGCGGGTTCGCCTGCGTGATTATTTCCTGCTCGGACGTAACCGCGGGGAGTGAAAGCAGGAGCCAGAAACCTTGTGGAGCCAAAACTGTCTATGAAAGTTACCCTGGATCCATTATGTTCATTTTACGGAAGTTGCTTTCTATGAATTGACTCGACCATATAGAGGATTTTTCGTAAAAGTGATGTAAGAGGGGGTTTTCGCAAAGGTAACCGGAGAGTGTTTCTCACAAATTACTTGCGATATTCGCGACCACGGATTATGTTTTCCTCATTCACTTCTGCGTACTACGAAATCGTTTTGCATGAGACCGATCATGTTTTTTCCATAGGCTGTTTTGTTTTAAAATGTTCTTGTTATACGAAAGTAATGGATGACCGGTTTCATGGAGATAGAAAATCGCAGATTGTTAAAGTAGCGATGTTTCCGCGGATTTCACGGGAGATGTTTCCGCTATGATTTCAACCTTTGGACGAAAGCTGCTTCGAACTACTCATGGAGTTTTACAGAAGGTTATTTCGTTATTTTCGTAGTTCACCGTCGTGCTATTAGTCTGACGTTGGTACACGTTTCTAGTCGCGAGTTTGCGACGAGAGGTAACGTAGAGTTTTCAGGACTATGTTTGTAACGGTTGGACTATGCCGCTAGTGTTTTTAGATGAATCTTATTGCTGCGAGAGTTTGCTTTGTCAAAAGCGTTGTCTTGATGCTGAAGCAAAAAGTTTTAGAAGATGGGATTATACGGGTATAGTATACGTACCTACTTCCCTTTTCTTTTTACGAAAGAAAACGGGTTAGCCGTTCTTTCGAAGGCTTGTGAACGTTTTTTCTTTCATTTAGGAAGAGGGATGAGTATGCTTTAGAATGCGTGGCGATCGTTTCTCGGTTTTTCGAGAGACTAGATCGGTTTGCATGTTCTGCCTGGACAATCAAGGAACAATGGAACAAGACTGGAAATTATTCCTAAGACTTAGCTTGCTAGACTATCCACCTAGGTCCTAAGTTCCCTAAATTCTACGGCAGTTTTCAAGATGTTTTTGTTCCTGGCCTACGAAGAATTAAAACCTTTACAAAAATTTTCGAGAAAATAGTCTTCGAAGGTTTCGGAATTTCCGAAGGAATCCCATTTCCTCGTAGAGTCGAGATGATTGGTGTTTAGAATAACCGTGATCGTTTAATACGATGAATCGAAATCCATTCATCATTCAAACCTTTTATGATCTTCCGAGATTTCTCGAGTATCGGGATCGAGATGGACTTGGATTCGTAGACTTCCCGTCTTCGAGGGTTTGAGTAATGAGGCTTCGAACTTAGATTCTAGAATATGAGCTTTGTTAAACAATCGAGAAGGCTTTGCGGAAGAATCGTCGTGTTTCTCGAACAATCCGAACATGGGTTTAAGGGACCAAGATGTTGCCATTGCCCGAGATCACGAAACGATTGCACGGATGGGCGCCAGGACCCCTGCCGCCGGCGCCAGACGGAAGACGACGGGCCTGCCGCCGGCGCCAGACGGGAGAGGACGAGCCTGCCTCCGGCACCAGGCGCGGCGTGGTCGGTCTGCCGACCGCGCCAGGCGCCCTGCGGCCGGCGCCAGGCGCGGCGCGGTCGGTCTGGCGCCGGCGCCAGGCGTCCTGCCGCCGGCGCCAGGCGCGGCACGGTCGGTCTGCCGCCGGCGCCAGGCGCGGCGCAGTCGGTCTGCCGCCGGCGCCAGGCGCACTGCCGCCGACGCCAGGTGCGGCGTGGTCGGTCTGCCGCCGACGCCAGGTGCGGCGTGGTCGGTCTGCCGCCGGAGTCTGGCGTCCTACCGCCCGTGCCGTGTCCTGCGTCCGCCGATGCTGCTGTTGCTCTACTTCGTCGATCCCCGGGGCTCACGATCCGTTCGTGCCTTCCCGAGAGTTGTTCGGAAGAAGTACGACAGTGGGAATTGGTGACCCGATTTGCCGTGCTTCTATTCCGCGAGTAATCTAGGGTTTCCACAAGGTTTCGAAGAGAATAAGTTTTATTTTTCTGAGGGGTTCTCGAAAGAAACGTTTTTTGTAGAAACCTTGCTCGTTGCGATTCCTCTAACTTGGTAACAAGACGAATTTTTGGGGTTTGATAGATTTTATCGTTGCCCTTTCTGTTTAGATAGAGAAATTGCGAGATCGTTTTCGTGCTCTTCCTGTGGCGGGAAGCCGTGGCTAGGTTTTTGATTTGCTCGACCACCGTGGCGTTTGCGTAAGCATTGGCCGTAGGAACAGTCGCTGCTGGAGTTGTTTTACCATCGTTGACGCAAACTGCAAGTTTTTCTTTCATATTTCCGGACATCGGTTCGATCAAGCGCTTTGCGGCTGTATGAGTAAGAGTAATCCGTCCCCCCCTCCTTCTAGCGCCAAACTGTGGGAACCGAAATTCACACCGTCGATTTTAATGAATAAAAACGGAGGAAAGCCAAGTTAACCCGACTTTCCCTGAAGGTCCGGATTCTCTGCGACGGCCAACGACAAGTAACCGAATAAATGCGGAAAAGGTTTTGTTAAGATTTTCGACTGGACCTTAAGAAAGGCTGCCTACGTACCCCTTTCGAGGATCAAGTCGGACGTAGTTCAGTTAGAAAGAATTGAACAAGAAATCGAACAGTCTATGCCTGGTTCGTCTAGTATGAGCGTTGGTCATAGAAACGGGCATGTCGAAGATAACGCCTAGGGTTTCTATGTGCGGAGCTCTGAAGTAAAAGAATTGTCCGATCCTTCCGAGAGGAGCGGAGATTTGCGAGCAGGAGGCAGCCAGACGTTCTAGGGCCTGCTTTGCTAGTCTAACCGCCTAAATTCTAAGTTCTATCAGCTAACAGGAGATTTCTAGGTCTCCAATCTAGGATTTTCGGATCCCCTTCTCCTCTGCTCTTGCTCTCCTTATATACTCACTCCTAGGTCGGTTTGCCTTAGGATGATGGACCTCGCCTTTGGGCCCAAGTTTATCTCTTCAGGAAATATTCAATTTCCGTCGATCTTCGTAATTATCCTCGAGTTTTCCCCTATTTTTTGGTGACTTGATGTTTATCCGATGTTCGGGAAATTGGATAAACCGTCATAGTCTGATTGGGCCTGAATTCTTAAAACCGTAAGTAAGTCCGTGGACTTGTCTTAAGTCGTTGAACGTTTTATACGATTTCTCGGAAAGACTATCTTTCTCGTAAAATAAACCGTATAGCCTAAAGGATCGATGTTCAAGTTAATCGATCTTGTTTTAAACGATATCCTCTACGAGAAATCCAACCTTTCTAATTTTTGTCGTAAAACATCGAGGATGACTCCAATCGAGTCGAATCGAGAGATGTTAATTCTGTGGCCGTGATCGTATCAAACCCACGAGGATCGATCCAAGCAAGCCAAGATGGGATCAGACCGAGCATGATGGGACCGAGACCAGGACGAGGACCGAGACCAGGGCGAGGACCGTCGACCGGCGCCAGGCTGGCTTGCGTGACGCTTGCCGCCGGCGCCAGGGGGCTTGCCGCCGGCGCCAGGCCGGCTCCGTCTCGCCTGCAGCCGGCGCCAGGCCGGCTCCGTCTCGCCTGCCGCCGGCGCCAGGGGTTCTCTGCCGCCCGTGGGTTCTCCGTCGCCCGATCTTTCCCCCGTTGACCGTTCGTGCGGGAAATCTTTGAGTTTGGAAGGATCTTTAGCCGTAGATTTCGAGATAACCGTTTTTGACCCCAACAGTAAGCGCCACAAATGGAATTGATCATTTTAATGCATTTCTTGGGTATGGTAAATGTAGAGCACCAAAAGTTTGATATCCCTGAGATGACAGTGTTGATTAGTAGTAAACGCCCTGCAATTGATAGTGATCTAGCACTCCAGCAATTCACTTTTTTCTTCACTTGTTGGATTAGCGGTTCACAATTAGCCAGAGATAGTTTCTTAGTACATAGGGGAACACCTAGGTACCTCACAGGAAGAATACCATGGGTCAATCCTGTTTCTGATATAATATTGTTGATCTCTGGACCAGGTACTCCACAAGAGAAGAAGCAAGTCTTGGAGATGCTGACAGCTAGACCCGAGACCTCCGCAAACTGGTTCAGGATATCTAGAATATTTTTTACAGCGACTGCATAGATCCATCACAGAAGATCATCATCTGCAAAACATAAGTGGATAAGTTTCGAGTCCTTGCAGTAGTGGTGATAGCCAAATTTTCCTTCTGCCGCACCCTTATCCAGTAAGAGAGAAAGACAATTCATTGCTATAACGAACAGGTATGGCGAGGGAGGGTCTCCCTGCCTGAGTCCTCTGGTGCTGCGGAAGTAACCTTGCACTGTTCCATTGAATCCAAGCATGAAGCTTGGAGTTGTGATGCACGCGTGGAGCCAGAGAAGAAACAGCAAGGGGATTTCCATTCCTTGAAGAATGCTGAAGATGAAGCCCCAATTAACGGTATCAAAAGCTTTCGCGATATCTACCTTAATTGTTATTCTGGCAGAACCTTTATCCCTATGGTAACCATGTACAATTTCAGAAGCGAATATGGTGTTTTCAACCAGAAGTCTTCCCTGGACAAATGCGGTTTGGTTAGGAAGGATAAGAGTTGGCAAGCTTGGCTTGAGGCGCTTGACAAGCAGCTTGGAGATCAACTTGTAGAGAGTGTTACAACAAGAGATAGGTCTGTAATCACTCACTGATGAAGCACCGATTTTGTTGGGAACAAGTGTAATGATGGTGGAGTTAAGGGAGTATGGAAGGAAGGCTGAGTTGAAGAACTGAGTAAGAGAGGTGATAACTTCTCTGCCTAGCACATTCCAGGACGCCTTGAAGAACCCTGATGTAAGTCCATCCAGGCCTGGAGATTTTTTTGCATTTAATTTAAACATGCCTTAGTTATTTCTTCCTCTGAGGGCGGTGTTGACATTGTATGTGCAGCTTCAGCAGGGCAGCGGTACGCAGAAAGCGCCTGGAACCAAGAAGGAGATGTAGTGGCAGTTGTTTGAGTTTGAGGAGCTAGAAGTTGTTTGAACTGAGCTATCGCAATGGCTCCCATAGCGATAGGATCAGAAATGATTTCACCAGACGAAAGAATGAATGAACGGATGGAGTTCTAGGAGTTCCGGACCTTCATTAGCTGATGAAAAAAGGTGGTGTTTTGGTCTCCCTCTTGTAACCAGTTTATCCTAGACCTCTGTCTGAAGTAGCTTTCTTCTATTGTTCTTAGAAAATTTCATTTCTCATGAAGCTCTTTTTCTTTCTGGAAATTTTCTGCTGTGGGAGAAGATTGTGCCAGTACCTGCGCATTTTTAAGCAAAAGATTAGTCTCTCTCACTCTTTCCTGGATATTTGAAAAATTCTCTCTGTTAAGTTTTTTTAAGTCTTGTTTTATTTTTTCAGTTTAACACAGAGATGAGCAAGATCCCAAGCAATGCTCCCGGCCTGATCTCAGCCCTGCAGGACTGACTGGAGGAAGAGGGGGTGTTTGGTGAGGTAATTGAAGAATTTGAATGGTCTAATGCCAGAGGTGGGGAGGTCAAGCAAGGGTTAGAAGGCTAGGAGAGTTGTCAGATATTTCTGGGGGAAGGAAAAAGATTTGGCTGTGGGGGTAAGAGGATATCCAAGGGTGGTTTACAAGGACATGGTCAAGTTTTTTGGCAATTGGGAAAAAAGGGTTTTTGTTTGACCAGGTATGGAGAGGTCCAATGAATCTGAGATCAAAAAGCCCAAGCTGAGAGAGAGTGTCGCGGAACTCTATCATGGGGGGATCATAACAATCAACAGAAGGTAGAGAGTGCTCCGAAAAGTGAATGATCTGATTGAAATCACCTCCAACAACCCACGGAGTTGAGTCCATAGAGAGTTGTTGCTGAATATCTAATAATTCCACCAACAGGTCACACCTTTCAGGACTAGTGTTGGCCGCATAGCACGCCGTGAGGGTGAATTTCTGCAGTGGACCAATCAAGACTTCACACGTAATGCCTTGACTGGTTTCACGGATAATGTTGACAGCAAGAGGAGATTTCCAGATGAGGATGATTCTACCGTCAGGGTCAGATGAGTGGTTAGAATAGAAGTTCCAGCCTCTACAAATTTTCGACATCACATGATTGAGCTGAGGTCCTTTTATGTGAGATTCCAAAATAGCACCCAAAAAGAGCCTTACTAGAGGCTAACCAGTTCGAAAATGGTTTGTGCTTATCCGGGTCGTTAATGCCACAGATGTTCCAAAAAAATCCTGTATTACTCATAGAGATGGTGCTGGATTCTCTCCTTGGGGTAGGAGGGAGCCTTCAAAAATAGTTACAATGAAAGTAAAATAAGAGTTTGGGGTTGAAAGGGAGGGACCCGAGAGAGTGTCAGGAGGGTCAATGGCCGGGACATTGAAAGTGGAGGGAGGGGTTTCAGGGGGGAAAAAGTGTTTTCAAGAGGATCAGGAATGGGGGAATTTCCTGGAGGATCAGGGATGGGAGCAGGGTAGGTGGAGGTGAGGTTAGTTAGGTTTTCAAGAGGGTCAGGAAGGCCAGGGACAAGAGAAGAGAAGGAATTGTGGAGGGGAAGGATTATAGAGGGAAAGGTGGTTTTTTTCTTTCTAGAGATTTTATGTTTGAAAGGGGTGGATCGCCTTTTGAAAGAGGGGTTAGCAGCTAAGGCAACCACAAATTTAGTGTCGGAAGGGGAGGAAGAGAAAATGATGGTGTGGTGATCGGAGGAAGGGGGTGAAGAATCGGAAAAGTTTGAGTGAGAGGGGAAGGAGAGGGAGGAAGAGGGAGAGGAAGCAACAAGATCAGTCATTGGAGTATCAGCTGAAGCAGTTGGTGGAGGAGGGGAGAAGATCTTTTGAAGATACGTTTCAAAGTCAGAGGTTTCAGTGACCGGAGTGGTCTCAGGAGGTGATTGAAGAGTGCACTCTGGCTTGCCTGCACGTAGCTCTGCGTGGGAGGATCTTCAGGTGTAGTTTGTTGAGTCTCTGATTTCTCAACCTACATAGGCGTTACTGTAAGACAGTCCTTTAATATATGCCCTATTTGTTTGCAGAAAGCACAGGTCGGGGGCACCCATGGATACTCAACTTGGACCGGTATAATCTCACCACAGGTCCTTCTTAGTTCAATGAGAGAAGGTAGTGGGGAGGTGAGATCAGAATCAATCTTTACATGAGCAATGTTGATGGCAGTCAGATTTTTGGTAAACTCATCAGTCTCCTTGGGTTCACCTATCAGGCCAGCAGCGAAACTCAGACCCTCAAGGCTGCGCAAATCCAAGGGGAGCCCTTTGAGATGAGACCACAGGGGGATCGAGGCCATGCTTGGAGAGGAAACAGAAAGCTTAGAGGACCATGGAGAGACATGAAACATTGCGGTACCAACATACCAAATCCTCTTCTCCAATACCTTGTTCCTAATGTATTCGTTTGGTATTCTGACAGTGATTGATCGCTCATATTTATTAGTGCGGATGTAAATCTTGTGGCCTTTACCCCACAAGAAGTTTAGAACACTTTGAATAGCTTGATAGGAAGGCATTTTTGCGAGGAAGAACCCAACAACGAACTCCTTATGCAACTCTGCTCCTCTTATAAACCTCATCAGGAATGGTGACTTGTGGAACACCAGCTTCAGAGTAAGATATAGAGGCAAGTCTTTTTAGGGACTTATCAGAAATCTGTCTAGCTTTATGGATCCAAGGTTTTGGAATAGTGGTTGAGGGCTCAGAAGGAGGGTGATGGGGGGAGCTACGGGGGATGAGGGGGATGGTTTTCAAGGAGGATTTGGATGGAGGAGGTTTAGGTGGGTGATTCTTGGGAGAGTTAGTAGATGTTGACACAGACTGGGCAGTGTTAGTTGTTAAAGGAGAAGTTTTTTTCAAGGGAAGAATAGTGAAACCCTTAAAGCTATTGTGAACAGTGTCTGCAGTAGCAGAAAGTTGAGATCCAGATCCAGGAAGGGCTTCAAGATCAGATAGGAGTCCAGAGAGACCTCCTGAAGTAGAGGGAAGAGAGGATTGAGGCTTGCCATTTCCATTTTCTAAGGGAGCAGTCCCTTTGAGGAGGGAACTTTTAGAAAGAGGAGGAGAGGCAATAGTGTCATGGAGGAGGGGGAATTGGGCAGCGAAGGATGGGGATGCAGGTGAGAGGGGGTCAGGGGGGTCAGGCGGGTGGCGGAGGAGGTGGCTACCAGCAGTAGCAGTCGGCGGGATCAGGGCGGAGGCGAGCTCGAAGGGAGGGAACCAGGAGTTCCTTTTCTCACTCATCTTTTTAATAACAAGTCAATGTAAGGGAACTAAAATATTTAAGAGATATTTTCCTTTTCTTATTATTTCTTGTATATAATCTTTGGTTTTTCACAGCCCTTGGCAAAATTAACACGTAGTTAGTCATGGAAAAAAATAATGTGATCCTTCTATATATCAAATGAGAAGTCACTTAAGTAATTTTTATTTAGATGTCAATTATAGAGAGAGTTTAAAAGAAATTGTTATAATTTGATTATTTGAGGGATTTTTCAATTTTTAATTATTAACTATCCTCTTATATATTAAATGAAAAGTCACTTAGGTAACTTTTGCTTAGTTTCAATCATAGAGAGAGTTTAAGAAAAATTGTTATAATTTGATTGATAAGAGATTTTCAATTTTTAATTATTTTAATTAGATCTAAAATAAAATGTAAGTCTATAACTAATTAATATCACTTACCAAAACATCTAAATGATCTTACAAATAATAATTTTGGTAGATAATTGTCAAATTATAGAAAATGTAATAAATTTTGATTTTTTATTTTTATATTTATATACTACATAAGATAATTAATAGAACACAATTTATAGAAATCGATATAATGATTTCATATTCTTATATAAAACATTATATTCGTATATAAAGTATTATAATAACTATTAATGTCTTACAGTGTCCATATATTCCTTATAAGTCATTTATAAAAAAAACTTTAAAACATGTATAAAATTATCTATCATGGCTTACAAAATTATTTTATTATAATTTTAAATCATTTGTAAGAGTTTAGAAAATATTTATTAAAAATAGAAACCCAATATATTAAATGTGAGTCACTTAAATGACTTTTTCTTAAGTGTCAATTATAGAGAGAGTTTAATAAAAATTGTTAGAATTTGATTGGTTGAGGGATTTTCTATTTTTGATTATTTTAATTAGATCTAAAATAAAAGGTGAGTTTAGAACCAATTAATATCACTTATCAAATAATTTAAATAATATTACAAATAATAATTTATGGTAAATAATTGTCAAAATTATAGAAAGTGTAGTAATGTTTGACTAGTTCTTTTTATATTTATATATTACATAAAATAATTAATAGAACACACTTTATAGAATCGATATAATGATTTGATATTATTATATAAAATTTTATATTCGTATATAAAGTATTATAATAACTATAAATATCTTTATAATGTTCATATATGCTTTATAAATAATTAAGCTTTGAAGATTGGACTGATTATATTTAATTGAACATGTGAAAACTTTGATTTAATTTTTTTTTTGTTTTTAAGTCAAATATTATAGTGAATAAGGTAATGTGATGATTGAAAAGAATTCTAAGATGGATTTTTGTTTCATTGATTGTATGGTTTGAATTACTATTTAGAGAGGAAAATAAATATTTGGCAAAAGATATGTAAGAAAATTAGGGAGACATTAGTTTTCATCAAAATTAAGGAAGTTTATTCGAGACGGATTTTCTAAAGATTTTTAAAATTTTCAAAATCCATTGGTATTGGTTATCGGATTTTTAAATTCTTAGTAAATTTCTTTGTTATTGGTTAATGGATTTTTAAATTTATATATTTTGATTCTCTAATTCTATTACAATCTATGTTATTGGAAGATGGATTCTCCACATTTTTACTCATGTACCAAAATATTCAAAATATCAAAGATATATCTGAGATTCTCAGAATTCATGCTTAAAAACATGCATATACAATCAAACAAAACAAGAAATATGGATGTGGAAACAAACTATCAAAGATTAAATGAGTGATAGATAAGATAATACGATGGTTAAAAAGTGATTTAAAAATATTTTTTGGTTCACTGATCATGAGTTTATTAATCATTTAATCAAAATCATAAAAATTAATATTTCAGTGATTTAAGTTAATATTGTTACATTATCACAAAATTCCATACTACTAAGACAGTATTGAAATTTTAGATTTTCAAACTATTTGAAGTCAAACATTATATTTTTAATTTTTCTAATTATTATTCAAAATTTATGACATTTTATACATAATATATATTTCATACAATTTTTATACCCACAAATCCACAGACAACCACTTATTTTCATTTATTAATCATACTCCATATGTTTAAAAATTAGGATCATTTTTCCGAATAAGCGTTATTTAGATTTTTCTAATATAGATTTTTAAACAAAGTTTCAGTACTATTGATTAATGTGTTAACACTTAACAGGTTAGATAAAATTATAAATTAGGAAATTTATTATATTTTCATAATAATTGTGTAAAATATTAAAAACATCAAAATAAAACGAAAGGAATAATATTACTTTCTCAATATATATATCAGTTAAAATGTAAAATTGATATTTTCTTGATGAGGAAAATAATTAATATATATATATGCTGACAAAAAAATAATAATAAAAAAAAATATATATATATATACATATATATATATTTCTACTCTACTCATTTATTTTAAATATGTTGCAAAACTATACAAATATCATTTCTGCCAAAACAAAATACCTTATAATAAATATCATTTCAATTTAAAAATACTACTCTACTCCCCAACAAATATTATAACACAAGACGAAGATGAAAAATAGGACAATGACTTTCTGAAGGAATCACAATTACACTTTCATTCTAATCTCTTTTTTAATCATCACGTCATTTTCGTCTGCCGGACTTTTGGCCTTTTTAGCCAAGCATGTTTTGATTATAAGAAAACTTATAACGCGTGCTACATTAATTGGCATTGTACAAACAGATATGAAGATAAGTAAATGATTTCACTTGAACCTGGAAATAATTCAATTTTAGATTTTGTGTCAACCTTCACAGAACAACGGTATACACTTGTAGTTTTGCTTGCCTAGCAATACATACACATTTGATATTTTTAGAGATGATCGAAACGATAATATCAAAAAGAAAAATTAGAGTTCATAGCAAATATATTTGGAGCATCTACGAGCCAGCACCATGTAAGGATAGGCATGATGCAGGTCAACCTAATTGTTTTCCATGGGCTCCTTAAAATATTTAATTACGCCATCTTTTAATGTGTTTCGCTATAGTACAATACAAATTATAATGAACTAAGAAATTTGGAGCTTGAAATAGTTTTTACATATTAGATGCTTATATGACATATCACAAGCTCGCAACTATAATTGTTTACAGTACTTTCCATTCATATATTTCTAGCCGTCGGATGAATCATAATACTGATGATACCCCCAGAAATTGTAAATTATCCTTCGAAATATTTAATATTAGAGCTGGAATATGGGATATATAACCAATTAGATTTCAAGATTGGATTCAATGTTTATATATTCAATAATTACAGTGCGCGCAGTCTAACTGTTAGCAAAGCAGCGTTCAACTTTGTAAAACCCTATAGCATGAGAGTGACTTTGTCTGCTCGTAAAACATTGACAAAAGGTTTTCTAATATACCAGATTATTCATGGGTAAAGGTTTTTATCCATCTATGAGTCATCATTGTTCTTATGCCAAAATAGATTATCCATGTAAATACTTGAAATCTGGAATATCAATGGGGAAGAAGGTGTTTCTACTAAGGTCAAGTTTGAAGAGGTCATGGACACTCAAAAAGTATATTATATGGATTCATCCTCAGCTCAACATCTAGGACAATTATTATCACATCTCATATGGTGAAGTGTTAAATCAACCGCTAAGTGTCCTGATATGAACTTACCTATAGACTTATATTCTGGGGAGCGTTAACTTTCCAAGCAAAGGCTTGAAGATGTGTTGAGCTAGGCTCGAATTACATAACATCAGTTTCATTATTAAGTATATTCCTGCCACCCAATATCTCGATTTGACCGTGTACATGACATTCTTCATATAGCTCCAGCAAAAGTATCTCGACCTCTGGATTGACTTATGGGAAATGATTGAATCAAAGGGATATCTTCTTGCGCGACAATGTTTCCTAATATCACCACATTCTATCTTTTGGATCTCCAACAATAAAATCACTCACTGTCATCATGGGATGGAAAACATGTGAAATACCTCTGGCAATTCTTGCATGGATTTTGGGATCCAAGTATCTTCCCAAACTCTAATATTAAAACCTGAATGCACTTTTCGTCGTATCCTCATGGGCTTTTCTGCCATAATAATTTTCCAACAATAAGATGGATTGTCAGACGGGCTTGATCGCAATGGAAAACTCCATCTACAATATTTTTATCGTTAGATTCTAGCTAGCAGAAAATTCAAAAACTTAAACCAATCTCAATAGCATTTTTTTCCAATAACGCGAGATTGAACTCAAGGATCATACGAAAATCCAAGGGTTACAAAGTTTTCCCATTTAGTCCAATGTATTTATTTCTTGGGTGGGTTTAAAGTCCATCAAAACTATACAATGGCACTAGCCAGTTTTTCCAAAGTTTTCAGCCGAAGAAATTTTTTTGACATAATATAACTAGAAAGAGCCATGATGTGTTGTGTTTTTAACACTTTAACTAGATTTTGATCCGCGCTTAAGAAGCGCGAGTATTTTTTTGTTAATCGTTAAGCCAATACTAAATGAATTGATATCTATTTATTAGATATCTATAATATTTAAAAGATATTTTATTATTATTTTTCAGTCTGGTAAAATGTTTTCACTGAGTTTTCATATCCGATTTAGACTTGTGGTCGAACCGATAGATTCAGTTATTCATATAGAGTCAAATTAGGATATAACAAAATGAATATGGTAAAAATACATTAAAATAAAAAACCGTTATTAATGCAATGAAAAGAGTATAAATTTGATTTTTGTTATAGATTTTTTGATATATCAATATATATATTTGGCTTGCATAAGAATTATTTTTTGTATGTGAATTGTGTTTTTGGTTTCGTTTCTTTGCTGGTTTTTTTGTAGTGTGTTAGTTTGGTTTCGATAGAGTTGATGGTTAAAGGTTTCTCGCAGTGTTTTGAAACCCGACCCGGACCCGCAGTTGAACAGGTAAATCTGGTGACCCAATATAACTGCGGTTAGGGTTTTGTGAAAAACCCAAAATTTAAAAACCCACAAAACCCGTAAAAACCCACTAAAATCCGAAATCCGGTACCGGTTAAACCACTGGTTGAAACAATAGATAACTTATATATACATTCTAATGTTTAAAATGTTTTTTATTTTATTTTTTAGATTCTAAATTTCTAATTAAAAAGTTGAAGAAGAAGAACATGGCAAGCTTGATTATACATTCTTTGTTATTGGCAATTTATTACAATGATGTTGATCCGCGCTTCGGAAGCGCAGGTTTTATTAAGATTATAAACAAAATTTGATACGGATTATTATTTTGAGATCGTATATTATTGTGTTAAAAAGTCTGTATTATATCAAAACAGAGAATTTATTTAAAATCATACGATTTATGAATTAGTTTATTTGAGATTTATATTTATATTATCAGGGGTTGTTGCAAAAGTAACTCACAACTCAAAGTCAACCACAAAACTAACCTCTCCTTCATGAAGCACAATCATTAGCTCTATTCACCCTCACTTGTTCACATTATTCACGAAAATGCCATTAATTTTTGTATTTTTTTCTTTTCGAAAATGGCTCTTTTACTCTCTCAACCTCATCACCTTCACAAATTTACAAGATTGCCATTGCCATCAATACACCAACCACAACGAACTACCAATTTGGATCTCTTAATGCACCTCGTACGATTTACACTCTCTCTTTCTCAATTGTTATGAACTAAAAACAACTTCTCTCTCACTTTGCCTCAATATTCATCCAAAAAACTCAAGCTTTTGATTCAAAACTTTTTATGGTTGATAGAGATATTGAAGCATACAATTCATCGTGGGTTACTTTCGTTTGAGGTTCTGGGTGGTTGGAGAAGACTCTGTGTGCTAAGGAAGTCATCTCACTAGTTTAAGGTAGGAAATTGATATTTTTTTCCAGAACTGTTCGCGTAGAAGACTTACCCGTAAGTCTTCTGGTCCCACGGACGACTTAACTAAAGTCGTCCGGCTTTGTTCTTTAAAAAAACATCGTGAGAATACCCTAGACGACTTACCAGTAAGTCGTCCAGGATAAACGGGTTAGTTTTGCATTTGACCGAATTGTGTCAGATATTTGACTTTTTCTGGACGACTTACTGGTAAGTCGTCCCAAGGAAAAAAAAAATTTCAAATTTTATTAAATCTAGACGACTTATTTGTACGTCGTCTCAGGTTACTTTTGCAATTGAAAAATAAAACTTAAATATTCAACTTATCTCAGACGACTTACGGGGAAGTCGTCCAGGAAGACGACTTAGTTGAAAGTCTTCCAAGATAAGCAAAGTCGTCCAGATTTACTTCATATATTCTGGTCAAACCTTGCTTATCTTGGACGACTTTCTCCTAAGTCATCTTCCTGGACGACTTCCCCGTAAGTCGTCTGAGATAAGTTAAATAATTAAGTTTGTTTTTTGAATTGCAAACTAACCTTAGAAGACCTACAAATAAGTCGTCTAGCTTCAATTAAATATTATAATTTTTGTTTACCCAGAGACGAATTCCCCGTAAGTCGTCCAGGAAAAGTCAAATATCTGACACAATTAGGTCAAATGCAAAACTAACCCGTTTATCCTAGACGAGTTCCTTGGAAGTCGTCTAGAGTATTTTTTTTAACAAACAAGCCGGACGACTTAATGGTAAGTCGTCCTAATTAAAATTCAATTGCAAAAATGACATGTTTGGACGACTTACTGTTTAGTCGTCTAGACGACTTCCTAGTATGTCGTCTGCCTTAATGTTTAGTAAACTTTCATTTTCTCTATGTTTACTAATGTGTTTTATTTTGAATTTTTGCAGATGATGCGTCAGTTACATGCAGTGTATGGGGAATGGTTGTTAAAAGATTGCTGTTGGGATTTTGTGGTTGATAATGCCAAAGGAGCGAGAGTGTTTTTTTTGAGTGAAGGTTCGACGCATGCGGAACTTCTTGCAATGGCTCTAGAAGATTATAAGCTGGACATGAGCACAAAATCTGTGGAGATAACCTACTCATTACCAGCAGAAATGATGATGGCTCCAGACACCCTTCCTATTCATGTTACAAGTGATAGACAAGTTAGAAACTTGCTCGAGATAACCAAAACGCATGGTGTACGGCTTTGTGTATCAAGCCGTAGCAAGGTGCAAACGGTTTCAGATGATGAAGCTGATGAATGTTTTGAAGAGGATGATGATAATTTGGTTGAAGATGAAAATCATGATGGGGAGGAGGATGATGGAGAGGATGATGGGGAGGAGGAGGATGATGGGGAGGAGGATGCTGATATCTCTATTGTTGCTGAAGCGGCCGAGAATGGTGAGGATTACAGTGTTTATGGAAAGGTTGAAGATGAGGATGAAGAAGATGATGATATATGTTTTGAAGAATTAAAACAGATTGAAGGTGGAAGATCGAATGGTAACAATATCTATGTCAACCAGAGTTTTGGTAGCAAGGATGCACTGCTTTCAGAGCTGTGGTTGACAGCAGTGAGGCTTAAGTTCACCTTCAGAATATACAAGTCAACGAAAACTCTCCTTGTGACAACATGTCCGGTTAGTGGTTGTGAATGGAAGGTCAGAGCAAGTGTGAAACATGGGACAAAAACGTTTTGGGTAACAAAGTATGTGGAAAAACATACATGCTCAGTGGGAGACCGAAACGCTCAGCGGACACACTGTACTCCTAAGTATGTTGGTAGGCTTTTCATTGATCGTGTTGGAATCATTGATGGGTTGAATCCGCAGCATATCACTGTTGCAATGAAGAACATGTTTGGCATGAATCTGGATAACACCACTTCATACAGAGCACTTTTATATGCACAAACATTGGTGAGAGGAACTGCAGAAGACGGGTATTCGCGTCTGCCATCATATCTCGAGCAAATCTCCTTAGCAAATCCCGATTCTATCACGGCTATAGAACTTGATTCTATGAATAGATTTAAGTATCTATTTCTCTCTTTTGGAGCTTCTATCAAAGGTTTTAGATATCAGAGAAGGGTCATTGTGGTGGATGGGACTCACCTAAGTGGGAAGTATGGAGGTGTTATGCTAGTTGCAGCCGCACAAGATGGGAATTTTCAGATATTTCCATTGGCTTTTGGGATCGTAGATGCTGAAGATGCACCTTCTTGGGAATGGTTTTTCACAAAATTGGCTAGTTGTGTATCTGATGACCAGCCTCTAGTGATAGTCTCCGACCGGCACTTGGCCATTAAAAGTGCATGTGATAAGGTGTTTCCTTGGGAAACCCGAGGAATATGTTATTATCACCTTCAAGAAAACATTGTCAAAAAATTTAAAGGGAAACATCTCTTGTACTTGGTGAAAGGTGCTGCTTATGCTCATACGGTTTCAGATTTTGACCGGTACATGGCTGAGATACGGAGTGCAAATCCGGACCTTGCAACGTATTTGGAGGATGCCGACGTCAGCCTATGGTCAAGGGTTTATTGCCAGGGGGACAGGTACAACATAAAAACAAGCAACATCGCTGAATCTATTAATTCCGCACTGAATCGAGCTAGAGGATTTCCGATTCATTTCCTGTTGGAGTTCATAAGGGAGAAGCTAGGAAGTGGTTTTGGAAAAGGAGAGAAGATGCTTTGAGTCTCACTACTCAACATAGTCGGGGTGTTGAATACTTGCTTGCTGTTCGATCGGAGATAGCAGATATGATGACGGTACAACCAATTGGCGGATGGAAATTCTTTGTGAAAGGTGGCAAAATGGACTGTGTGGTTGATTTGTAACAAGGAAAGTGTGATTGTGGTGTCTATGCAGTGGAGAAAATACCTTGCTCTCATGCTATAGCTGCTGGAGATTCTGTTGGTTTGCATATCAACACACTTGTATCTCCAGTGTACTCAAAGGATTTTCTGTTTGCAGGATACTCAGAGAATATATATCCTTGTAATGGACAACAAGTTGAGGAACGCACATGCTTTCCTCCGGAAGTAAAGCGTGGTCGGGGAAGAAAGAAGAAATCAAGATGGCAATCCTGGTTGGAGCTATCCAGGATGAGAGGACGCAAACCCAGGAAGCAACACAGAGCTTATAGATGCTCTGTGTGCAAGGAACCTGGCCATACGAAACCACAATGTAAGAATGACGAGGTTTAGTCTTCAGACGACCTTCATTCTTCATTTAAGTCGTCCTGAAGGTCGTCCATTTAGTCGTCTAGAGTTTTTTATTCAAGAAGACCTTCAAGTTAGTCGTCCAGTGTTTAGTCTTCAGACGACCTTCATTTAAGTCGTCCCCAAGGTCGTCCATTTAGTCGTCAAGAGATTTTTATTCAAGAAGACCTTCAAGTTAGTCGTCCAGTGTTTAGTCTTCCAGACGACCTTCATTTAAGTCGTCCCGAAGGTCGTCCATTTAGTCGTCCAGAGTTTTTTATTCAAGAAGACCTTCAAGTTAGTCGTCCAGTGTTTAGTCTTCCAGACGATCTTCATTTAAGTCGTCCCGAAGGTCGTCCATTTAGTCGTCCAGAGTTTTTTATTCAAGAAGACCTTCATGTAATGAACTTATGTGTCAAAAAGTCTATTATTAGTGTTTTATATTAGTTGAGATGGTTGTCCAAAAAAAAAAATTAGTTGAGATGGTTGTGGATTAAACAGACGAGAAATGAAACAAATGATAACAAAAGGGAACTGCACATAAGATTACAAAAGGTTACAAATACTACTGCACAAGATATCAAGTTTATATACAAAAGGTTACAAATACAAAAGGTTACATCCTGATCTATCTGTCATCACCATACGCACCATAGTTTTCATCGCCATCCCTGTTTTCCCACAGATGCTCGTCAGGAAACTCTTCAAATATATCCACCGCCATCTTATCCCTAATAGCCTTCCCCTTGCTCTTAGCAAAGTCTTTTTTTATTAAATGGCATCCCAAGAGCATGACATTCAATGTACTTTAGAGCGTACACACCACAATCACCAGATCTGGCCTGAGGTAAATCCTTTAGTCTCTCATAAGTGAATGGCTCCAGACTGTATTCGGCACGTACCACGTCATTGGGAGCACACTCAACAAGCATATAAGGGATCATGTGGAGAAAAGGCTCCATTACCACATCGAGTGTTTCTGGGGAGATACTTGAAATGATGCTGTTAAAGACGACAATGTGCCTTTTAGGGATTTGGATCCACATAGCAATCCAATGACTGTCCTTGTGATTCACTGGCGCATAGACATCTGTGATATGAACGCCCCAAATCCTGTTTGATCTTCAAAATGATGGTACACTGCCGCTTTAATAATTAAACGCCCCACCAGGTAGTCTTCTTCCTAAACCATTCCTATCGGGCTCGGAATCCTTAAACTCCTTGTAGTTAAAACTCCAATGATGAGCAAAGAGATGATCAAGGAAGCATAACTTGTCGCTCCTGAAATGATGTGGGTTATCCGTGTACCTCTTCCTCAGCACATTTATCCAAGCATCAATATGCTGCATATAAAATATCAGACGACTTAGTTAGTAACTGTAAGTTAGTAATGAAAGTCATCTACGAACCAGACGACTTAAGGCTAAGTCGTCTGGACAGTCATCTACGAACCAGACGACTTAAGGGTAAGTCGTCTGGACAGTCATCTACGAACCAGACGACTTAAGGGTAAGTCGTCTGGACAGTCATCTACGAACCAAACGACTTATCAGACGAATTATTGGTAAGTCATCTTGTGAGTCGTCTACGTAGACGACTGTCCAGACGACTTACAAGTAATTGAACTAAGTCAAGCAGAAGACTTACACAGTCCTCCAGCCATTCTAAGTCTCTTCGGAGGGTCTGATACCACCAAGTGCGACTATTCCGTGGTTTTTGGTCGTAGGGTGTTTTATATTCACTGCAAACACAAAATGTTTAAAAGCGATTAGTTTTTGTAGACTAAAGCAAGCTATTATGGGAAAAGCAAACACTTACGGACAGGCTTGCAACCAAGTAGCGAGCTCTTTCAATTTATCCTTGTCATTTGGTGCAAAAGGATTATAGTCTGGATGCTGCTTCGTGTTTGGAATGATCGCCTTGGCCGTCGTGTTGCCCGCATAAGGAGATTGCTGTGAAGCAGCAGGTTTCCTTCTTCGACCACTCTTTGCACGGCCAATGGCCATAGCAGCGTCCCTCCTTTCTTCAGGTCTAGTTTGCCCAATTTGTATATCGTCAACAGTGGGTTGAGTTTTGTTCAATACAACAACGCTCAGTTCTTGCGAGGAACTAGCATCTCTACGCACATCAGGACCTTTCTCCTCTCGCAAGGAACTACCATCTGTAGGCACATCAGGCCCTTTATCCTCCGGCAAGGAACTAGCATCTGTACGCACATCAGACCCTTTATCCTCCGGCAAGGAACTAGCATCTGTAGGCACCTCAGGCCCTTTATCCTCCGGCAAGGAACTAGCATCTGTAGGCACCTCAGGCCCTTTATCCTCCGGCAAGGAACTAGCATCTGTAGGCACCTCAGGCCCTTTATCCTCCGGCAAGGAACTAGCATCTGTAGGCACCTCAGGCCCTTTATCCTCCGGCCAGGCACTACCATCTCCAGGCACATCTGGTGCCTTTGTCCCTCTTCCTGTTTTTTTAGATGGTGTCCCTTTCCGTTTTGTGATGAGACCAACCTTCTTCTCCAAAGCTTCCACCCTTTTCGAGAGATACTTGATCTCTCCAAGGCACGTCCCAAACCCTTCCCTCATGGAATCAACTATGTCCTTGAACATGGCTTCAATTTCCTCTCTGGTCAACCCATCAATAGTCGTAGTCACTTTTGAACGAGCCTCTGCAGGGGCCTCTTCAATCGCATCCGCAGGTCCGTTTTCACTCGTCTCTTTAGCTGCCTCTTCACTAGCCTATGTAGGTGCCTCTTCACTAGCCTCTGTAGGTGCCTCTAGTCTAGCTTTCTTCCGAGGTCTTGGACTGTCATCCTTCACGGTATCTTTCTTCCTCGCTGGCTGTCTCTTGACTTGAGTACCAGTGACTTCCCAGCAATCCTTGGTCCACTTCCACTTTTTCTTCACAAACATGATTTTAATAATGTTGTCCGCAGCGACATCCTCAGCATCAGACTCCCATTTTGGAATCATTTCTTTAACGGTGTCCTTCTGAACAAAGTTGATCACCCTAGTCTGCAGTAAATAGAAGATATGAAGTTAGATGGATTAAGAAAGATGTAAAAAAAAATAAAAAAATTCGCAGAAGACTTATAATTAAGTCGTCTAGAAAGTAATCCAGCTGGACGACTTAATAGACGACTTATAATTAAGTCGTCTGGAAAGTATTCCAGCTGGATGACTTAATAGACGACTTATAATTAAGTCGTCTGGAAAGTTTTCCAAACGAATTACTTATAAGTCGTCTATTAAGTCGTCCAGCTGGATTACTTTCTAGACGACTTAATTATAAGTTTTTTACCTGTCTGAGGATAGCCTCTTTAAACAATCTGCGTTCCTTGCCACCCTTGAAAGCCAATATCGGTGGAGACGGATTGTTTGGGAGAGGTTGACCATAAGTAGCACCCAATTCCGGCACAGCTGTGTACACCCAGACCTGGAGAGCTGCCGCAAACCCATGAATTGTGTAACAACCTGAAATATCTCTGCCCTTCACAGAGTCCATCAACACCTTAAACGCGACTCTCCCCCATGGATAATTCTCGAACCGTTCTAGGTCCATCACTAGCCTTGCCAGACTAACCCGTGTAGGGGTTGAAAACTTTCTCCCTTCAATGTATCCAATGAAGATGGCAAGGTACGTGTTGGGGTCAAAAACGGTTATCTCAAAATCTACGGCTAAAGATCCTTCCAAACTCAAAGATTTCCCGCACGAACGACTAACGGGAAAAGATCGGGCAACGGAAAACCCACAGGCGGCAAAGAACCCCTGGCACCGGCGGCACCCCGGCCTGGCGCCGGCGGCACCCCGGCCTGGCGCCGGCGGCAAGCCCCCTGACGCCGGATGACAACCCTCATCCTGGTCTTGGTCCCATCATGCTTGGTCTGATCCCATCTTGACTTGTTTGGATCGATCCTCGTGAGTTTGGTACGATCACGGCTACGGAATGAACATCTTTCGATTCGGTAGGAATCATCCTCAATGTTTTACGACAAAAACTAGAAGGATTGGATTTCTCGTAGAAGATATCGCATAAAACAAAGATCGATTAACCTGAACATTGATCCTTTAGGCTATACGGTTTATTTTACGAGAAAGATGGTCTTTTCGAGAAATCGTGCAAAACGTTCAACGACTTAAGACAAGTCCACGGACTTACTTACGATTTTAAGACTTCAGGCCCAATCAGGCTATGACGGTTTATCCGATTTCCCGAACGTCGGATAAACATCAAGTAACCGAAAAATAGCGGAAAACTCGAGGATAATTACGAAGATCGACGAAAATGGAATATTTTCTGAAGAGATAAACTTGGGCCCAAAGGCGAGGTCCATCATCCTAAGGCAAACCGACCTAGGAGTGAATATATAAGGAGGGCAAGAGCAGAGGAGAGGGGGATCCAAAAATTAGACTTAGAGCATTCTGCTAGCTTAGAAGAATTAGGGCTTAGGTGGTTAGACTAGCGGAGCAAAGCTTAGGACGTTTGGCTGCCTGCGACTCTAACTTTTTCTTTAATCGCAAATCTCTCTGTCTTTCGGAGAATCTTTGTACTCATATCTTTCATCTAATAAAACGCCTTCGGGCAAATATTTCAACTCTTATTTTTGTCTATTGAACTTTCTCGATTTCGTGTGGCAACGCAGAGAATCCAGACCTTCAAGGAAAGTCGGGTTTACTTGGCTTTCCTCCAAAATCTTATTTATCGGAAATTGACGGTGTGAATTTCGGTTCCCACAGTTTGGCGCTAGAAGGAGGAGGGGACGGATTCTCTAACTCGAAAACCACCAATCGATCGAAATTCAGTATGGCTTCTTCGTCAGCCCGCAACATCGTATCTTTCGAGGATCGAGCAACGGCCAGTATGGCCAAACCTCACAACAATCTCCTCGTAATAGAACTCACGATCCAGGATATTGACGTAGCAAGGGTATTAGTCGACACCGGATGCTCGGCTAATATTATCTATAAAAGCACCCTCGAGAGGATGGGCGTCGATCTAAGCATCCTTACAGATGACCCCAGCCCAGTATTCAGACTCTCGGGAGAAATTATGACCCTCGGTTTGACTAACCTCCTAGTCAGAGCAGGGAGCGTCGCCAAAAACACGGAATTCTTGGTGATCGATGGTCCAACATCCTACGACGCGATAGTTGGAACTCCCTGGCTAAACTCCATGAGAGCGATCCCATCAACATTCCACCTATGCCTCAAGTTCCCGACGCCTTTCGGGGTCGAAAAAATACATGGTAGTCACGGAGCAGCGCAAATCTACCTCGCTACCGAACTAAAACGGAAAAATTCCGAAATCGAGACCTCTCGGAAAAAGCAAACGATTCACGACTCGCCAGAAACCTTCTGGCAGTCCCAAAGAGCTGAGGCCCTAGAAGGGAAGCGTGAACAAACCTGCGAACCGGTAGTCTCAATTTGCCTCGACGATTCCTTATCGAAATCGGAGCTAACCTCCGCGAACCAATAAAAACAGAGCTCATCGCATGCCTCCAAAAGAACCTCAGTACGTTCGCTTGGGCTGCGGAGGATATGCCGGGAATCGACATTAGTGTAACATGTCACGAACTTAACATCGACCCGACTCACAAACCCGTAAAACAAAAGAGACGAAAGCTGGGACCTGAGCGTGCCACCGCAGTCAACGAGGAAGTCGAAAGACTCCTCAAAGTAGGATCGATAACAGAAGTTAGGTATCCAGACTGGCTTGCCAACCCTGTCGTGGTAAAAAGAAGAACGGCAAGTGGCAAGTCTGTGTCGACTTCACGGATCTGAATAAAGCCTGTCCAAAGGACTGCTTCCCGCTTCCGCACATCGACCGACTGGTCGAAGCAACAGCGGGAAACAAGCTTCTGTCATTCATGGACGCTTTTTCTGGATACAATCAGATCATGATGAATCCCGACGACCGCGAAAAAACTGCATTCATCACAGACCGCGGAACGTATTGCTACAAGGTAATGCCTTTCGGTCTTAAAAACGCGGGTGCAACGTATCAACGACTCGTCAACAGAATGTTTGCTGAGCAACTCGGAAAAACTATGGAGGTATACATCGATGATATGCTCGTAAAATCTCTTAACGAACACGATCATGTAGCCCACCTAGAGGAATGTTTTGCACGACTCAACCAGCATAACATGAAACTCAACTCGGCGAAATGTAGATTCGCGGTGGCATCGGGAGAATTCCTCGGATACCTCGTAACGTATCGCGGAATCGAGGCCAACCCTAAACAAATCGACGCACTGATAGAGATGGCCTCCCCGAGAACCAAGCGAGAAGTCCAAAGGCTAACCGGAAGAGTCGCGGCTTTGAACCGTTTCATCTCGCGCTCCACGGATAAGTGCCTACCGTTTTACGAAACATTAAAGGGAAACAAGAAGTTCGAATGGTCCGAGCAATGTGAAAAAGCTTTCCAACAGTTGAAACATTACCTGGCCACTCCACCAGTCCTCGCAAAACCGGTGGAAGGTGAACCTCTTTTCCTCTATATCGCAGTTTCCGCAACAACAGTCAGTGGTGTCCTGATACGAGAAGAACGCGGCGAACAAAAGCCAATCTTTTACGTAAGCAAGACGTTACTGGCTGCGGAAACTCGATACCCGCTAATGGAAAAATTAGCATTCGCCGTCATAACCTCGGCAAGAAAACTAAGACCATATTTCCAGTCTCATACTATAGTGGTTCTCACCATGTTCCCACTGCGGATAATCCTGCACAGTCCGAGCCAATCTGGTAGGCTCGCAAAATGGGCAATCGAACTGAGTGAATACGACGTCGAATATCGCCCAAGAACATGTGCAAAGTCCCAAGTACTTGCAGATTTCTTGGTAGAGTTACCCACTAGGGACATGACAACGAGGAACCAAACTCAACTTGGGTCCTCCACGTCGACGGATCTTCGTCCAAACAAGGATCCGGAATTGGAATACGACTCACCTCTCCTAACGGGGAAATCCTAGAACAGTCTTTCCGATTGGCTTTTCATGCTTCAAACAATGAGGCAGAATACGAAGCACTCGTCGCAGGCTTGCGGCTGGCCCATGGATTAAAAATCCGTAATATTCACGCTTACTGCAATTCTCAGTTAGTCGCCAATCAATACAGTGGAGAATATGAGGCAAGAGACGAAAGGATGGACCCATATCTAAAACTCGTCCAAGAACTGGCTCGTAGTTTCGACCACTTCGCCCTGACCAGAATTCCTCGCTCGGAAAACGTCCAGGCCGACGCCTTGGCTGCCCTCGCCTCAAGCTCAGATCCAGGGCTCCAAAGGATAATCCCGGTCGAATTCATCGAACATCCAAGCATCGGACCACCGGTGGTCGTCAATCTAATCCGGGGAGAGATTGAAGATGCGGAAGAAGTCAAGGATCGACCGGAAGCGGAGGTGGACCCAACCAAGTACGGCTGCGACAGCCCTTGGTTAGAACCAATCCGAGCCTATATCGTGAATGGAACCTTACCCGCCGAAAAATGGGCGGCTCGTAAAGTGAAAACCCAAGCGGCACGGTACGTCACGATAGAGCGAGAAATTTATAAGTGGTGTTTCTCCGGTCCTCTCATGACATGCGCATAAGGAGAAAGGGCAAGAAGAATCATGGAAGAGGTCCATTCTGGATCATGCGGAAATCATTATGGCGGAAGATCTCTCGCAGTCAAAATCAAACGCCACGGTTATTATTGGCCAACCATGGTAAAAGACTGCGAGAAATTCGCCCGGAAATGCGAGAAATGCCAAAGGCATGCTCCAACAATCCATCAACCCGCGGAAATCCTCTCCTCAATCTCGTCCCCCTATCCTTTCATGCGATGGTCCATGGACATTGTCGGACCTATGCACCCATCAAAACAAAAACGCTTCCTCCTAGTCCTCACAGATTTCTTTTCCAAATGGATAGAATCAGAATCCTACGCAAGTATCAAAGACACACAAGTCGAGAGCTTCTGGAAACATATCATAACTAGACATGGGGTCCCAAACGAAATCGTAACAGACAATGGATCTCAATTTATCTCTGCTCGATTCGAAGCATTCTGCGAAAAGTGGAAAATACGACTTACAAAGTCAACCCCCAGGTATCCGCAATGCAACGGACAGGCAGAAACCATCAACAAGACCGTCCTTGACGGACTAAAAAAGCGCCTAGACGCCAAAAAGGGGCGATGGGCAGAGAAGCTCGAAGGAGTTCTTTGGTCACATCGTACAACCCCAAGACGGGCTACAGGAGAAACTCCATTCGCTCTCGTTTATGGAACGGAATGCATGATCCCCGCGGAAGTAGAATTCCCCGGAGTGCGGAGAAGATTCCTCCCCGAACGAGAAGATCTAAACAACGCTATGATGCTGGACAATCTCGATCTCATCAATGAACGCCGCGACCAGGCCTTCATTCAAATCCAAAATTACCAGCACGCTGCCGCAAGGTACTACAACTCAAACGTACGCCATCGCAGGTTCAGAGAAGGCGATTTAGTCTTACGCAAAGTCTTCCAAAACACTGCCGAACGAAACGCAGGAAAACTGGGAGCAAACTGGGAAGGACCATACAAAGTCATAAAAGTAGTCCGACCAGGTTCATACCAAATCGCAAACATGCAAGACGTCAAAATCCCGAGAACTTGGAATGCGATGCACCTAAAAAAATACTACCACTAAACAATAAAACGTGGTACAAAAGAACTACGAGATGGCTTGATCCCTAGACAAGGGTACGTAGGCAACTCGCCAACCGGCGGATTCAGCTATCCCCCCAATTAAAAAAAAAGGTGGGGGAGTGGGTACGTATACTCGTATACTCCCACAAATTTCGAAGACTCTAAAATTTTTGAAACTTTTTCAAGACTTTTTCAAATCAGCCGAAACGGCCACAACAATGGATCTAGTATCCACTAAGCGATTATTACATCCAAAAAACAAATCCCGGAGGGCTAACACTTCACGAAGCAAAGTGAATGTAGACGCTTCTCCCTGGGTCAAATTTACGCGACCCCTTGGTCCCGCGTCCAAAACGGAAACAACAGTTTTCTGGCTGCGAACATTCGTAAAGACATCCCCAAAGCCCGCGAGCGTTTTAATCACAAAATGCGGCATAAGGAAGAATCGACCTTCAGCACTGCGAGACGTCGCTAACGCTTGAAGGACATTCTTTTTCGCAAAACATTGCAGACGAAATCTTCGTCTCTGAACATACAAACGCACCTCAAAACGGTATCATTTCGTTGTTGCTGATCACAACAAACGAACTCTAACGTCCTATACAGACAAATAGCCGCCCTTCAAGGGGTAGGCTCTCTTACATCCGACAAGGATTAACATAGCGCACTATACAAGAAATCCAAATTTTTGGTCTAGCCCTTCGTAAAGGAAGTAGCTCGACTCACGCCCAAACAAATCGTACAAGCCGACAACAATTCGCGGATTTTGAACGGTACGAGTCAGGTTAAAATCGCAAACAGGCAAAACGAAAGCCGATTTGTCGTCGCAAAGCCTCAGTCCGAGAGTAAACCTAGGTCTTGCCCTAAACCCAGCCACGCTGGATCTTGACATCTCACAAACATAGTATGGTATACGAGATCCAAAATTTGTCTCTTCACTTAAGCCTATTCGTTTCACAAACTTTTCGCGTAAATCGGTAAACCGCGGAAAATCTCGTTTTATGCAAACAATAGGTACGGTGATCATCAGGGAACTAGGAATGAGACGACAACTCACACCCTCTTTCTCATACTTCGAAAAAACTGAAGTTCATAAATAATCAAAAAACGTTTCATAGATTGAGACCGCAAAAGTTCAAACAAAACCTCAAAAAGGGGCAGGGATTCGAAGCCACCAACGGCCAGTCCCGGTAAATACATCATGGCCTCTTAACGGCCGAAACACATATAAAATCCCAGAAGGGATTGATAAACCTAGACGCTCCCAGGAGCATCACCTTCATTCTCACTCGCGATAGGGATAGCCTCGCCGTCGCCACCCTCGGTCGCATCGCCACTACCCGCCTCGTCCACACCAGCCTCGCAATCATCTCCCGTGCGCTCCTGATCTTCTGAGTCTTCGGAGGTCGGCGAAAGGGTGCATTCGGCCTGCAGGCCGGCAAGGATTGAATCGAAATCTCCCACGGTGGCCGCCCACTCTCCTTTGCAGGACAATAGTCTGGCTTTCTCCAAGTCCAAAGACGGGGCCTCGTTACCTCGAAGCAACTCGAGCTCGCTCAGACTCCCCTCGATCCCCGCTAAAGCCAAGTCCCTCTTGCGGACAGCTATCAAGGACTCAAACAGGATGGCCATCCTCGTCAGACGACCAAAGAAGTCGTCACGAGTATCGGCAACCTCCGAGGATCTACGGGCGTTCATCTCCTCATGAGTCTGGATCTTCTGCTGAAGGCGGCGGACTTCCGAGGATTTGCTCTTCTTCTCCTTCTTCACCTTGAGTAACGAACTCGTGGTCTTCCCAAGGCCACGCTCAAGATCGCTGATACGAACCTCAAGCTGGGACGTCTGGGCGGCATGGGTGTCCTCGACAGTCTGCAATGCAGCCTTGGTACGCTTCAGCGCTTCCTGCGACGACTCCAGTTCTTTCGATAGACGAATGACTTCAGTGACACAAACTGTCCGCAAAAGAAGCGGTAAGTATCATCGTAAAAAAAAAGGGCGATACAAGAATTGCAGATAGATTAAAATCGAACCTTAGAACAATGACGCGCCAACGGCTCTGAAAGTTTTCCCTCCTCGCTCTTTGCACCCCGCTTCCTTTTTGCTCCAGATGCCACACCAGCCCTTGCTCTTCCCTTGGGCAACGGTGCGGCACCAGCCGCTGGCAGTCCCAAGACGAGTTCCCTCTTCGCCGGGGGGAGAGGTGTAGATTCTATCGCATCCTCTCTTCCGGAGATCACGATCGGAGCAGTCGAAGAACCCGATGGATGGACCTGAACATCAGGAATCTGTTCAGGAACAGTAACCCCTTCCGCAGGCAGGAGGGCATCGGGTGGGACTTCGGGGCTAGGAACCGGAAGAACAGGCGAAGAGGCCGAAGGAGCAGGCAAAGAAATCGGAGGATTAGGCAAAGGAGTTGGAGCCACGGAAGGAACATCGGGCGTCTCAGTCCTCGCCCGCTTCGAGCCTTTCGCAGCACTGCGCTGAGATAGCTTAGCCTTGAAAGAGTCAAACCCATCAATGAGGGACGGAGTAGTGTCCTGAACGGCCGGAACCGCCGGAGCTTGGGTGGCTGGAACCGACGGAGCTTGGCTGGCCTCGCCCATCTCAACATCAGAATCATTCTTTTCAACTTGGGATGAAGACATTTTCTTTCTTGAGAGAGAAGAAGAGAGGATTTGAAAAGATGTGAAGAATGAGAAGGGAAGGCTGGCTATTTATAAGAAAAGGGGGGAGATGACATAGGTTTCTCGCGGAAAAGAATCCTTAGCCGAAAATTTCGATTTTCAGAAAATTCTAACTATTCGCCCGCAAAATCGTCCCCAATCTTACAAGCTGGGGGGCTAATTGTTGGGGTCAAAAACGGTTATCTCAAAATCTACGGCTAAAGATCCTTCCAAACTCAAAGATTTCCCGCACGAACGAATAACGGGAAAAGATTGGGCAACGGAAAACCCACAGGCGGCAAAGAACCCCTGGCGCCGGCGGCACGCGTCACGCGGGCCGGCCTGGCACCGGCGGCAAACCGGCCTGGCGCCAGCGGCACGCGTCACGCGAGCCGTCCTGGCGCCGGCGGCACCCCGGCCTGGCACCGGCAGCACGCGTCACGCGGGCCGGCCTGGCGCCGGCGGCACCCCGGCCTGGCGCCGGCGGCACGCGTCACGCGAGCCGGCCTGCCGGCGGCGGCACGAATCACGCAGGCCGGCCTGGCGCCGGCGGCACCCCGGACTGGCGCCAACAGCACGCGTCACGCGAGCCGGCCTGGAGCCGGCGGCATGCCGGCCTGGCGCCGGCGGCACGCGTCCCGCAAGCCGGCCTGGCGCCGGCGGCAAGCCCCCTGACGCCGGTCGACGGCCCTCGTCCTGGTCTCGGTCCCATCATGCTCGGTCTGATCCCATCTTGGCTTGTTTGGATCGATCCTCGTGAGTTTGGTACGATCACGGCTACGGAATGAACATCTTTCGATTCGGTTGGAATCGTCCTCAATGTTTTACGACAAAAACTACAAGGATTGGATTTCTCGTAGAAGATATCGCATAAAACAATGATCGACTAACCTGAACATCGATCCTTTAGGCTATACGGTTTATTTTACGAGAAAGATGGTCTTTTCGAGAAATCGTGCAAAACGTTCAACGACTTAAGACAAGTCCACGGACTTACGTACGATTTTAAGACTTCAGGCCCAATCAGGCTATGACGGTTTATCCGATTTCCCGAACGTTGGATAAACATCAAGTCACCGAAAAATAGCGGAAAACTCGAGGATAATTACGAAGATCGACGAAAATGGAATATTTCCTGAAGAGATAAACTTGGGCCCAAAGGCGAGGTCCATCATCCTAAGGCAAACCGTCCTAGGAGTGAATATATAAGGAGGGAAAGAGCGGAGGAGAGGGGGGTCCGAAAATTAGACTTAGAGCATTCTGCTAGCTTAGAAGAATTAGGGCTTAGGTGGTTAGACTAGCGGAGCAAAGCTTAGGACGTTTGGCTGCCTGCGACTCTATCTTTTTCTTTAATCGCAAATCTCTCTGTCTTTCGGAGAATCTTTGTACTCATATCTTTCATCTAATAAAACGCATTCGGGCAAATATTTCAACTCTTATTTTTATCTATTGAACTTTCTCGATTTCGTGTGGCAACGCAGAGAATCCGGACCTTCAAGGAAAGTCGGGTTTACTTGGCTTTCCTCCGAAATCTTATTTATCGGAAATTGACGGTGTGAATTTCGGTTCCCACAGTACGCGAGCCGCTTGCGATCATCCGGAGACCACCCTTCGCATCTCTGAAGTGCTTCTATTATCTGCTGAGTAGTTGGCCCAGCTTCGACATGAATTCCCAACAACCCCCAGAAAGAAGTCATCTCCTCTGTAACAACACATTGAGGTCTCTCAAGGTCCTCAATGTACTCGCAGTTTAGCCTAGTGAGGTTTTCAAATTCTAACAGTGAAAACCTCACAGGTTCTGGACCAACGAGACTCCAAAGCTCATACTTCTTCTTTATGTCCAGCTGGAAAATGAGCATGAAGTGAACTAGCCTTGAAGCCCATTCAAATTCCAGCTCTCCAAACCTGATGAAAACTCCCAACTTCGACTCCTTCAGCTCTTCATATTCGTCATTATGAAGAGCAGTATGCAGAGCAGTATGCAGCTTCTAGGTTGAATGATACAAAATGCTATTCTTTGGGAGGGGCTCTTGACCTAATGTATGTATCCTACGCGGCAGTTCTGGTAAATCCATTTTTTCTGCAAAAAAATCAAAGACAACAATGTCAAACACACCAACATCCAACACACAAACATCCAGTAAGTCGTCCGTAAAGTCGTCCAGATGGATTACTTTCCAGACGACTTAATTATATGTCTTCCCAGACCCTAAATTACAACATTTTATAGCAGACCTGAAAATTCGGAGAAGATATAGTCGCTTCGACACAGAGGCGGTTATGTATAACTTTACGGCGGCGGAGTTCAACGAGACGGCTGAGAATGCGCGGCTAGGGTTTCCTCTCAGAACTTAAATAGAGGAAGCGGCTGTGAGAACGGTGTTGAGAACGACGGTGATAACGTCGGATCAGAGAGAATCGACGGTGAGAACGATGGATTGGAGAGAATCGACGGAAATCGCCTTCGAAATCGCCTTTGAGAGAAACGACGTTTGGGTTTTTTCTAAATTCCGCCAAAAAGTGAGTAAAAAAAAAAGACATTATATACGTCCGGTTAATAATCCGGTTAGGTTAAAAGGACATTGTAAATTTCGAGCTTCGGTCCGGTTTGGACGACTTAAATTTAAGTCGTCTAGCTTAATTATTCAACAGACGACTTATAGTTAAGTCGTCTCGACCCTAAACATAACCCCTAAACTTAATTAACTAACTAGACACTTTAAAAAATCAAATTAAACTTAAAAAGTGTTAACTATACACAGAAATAAAGACATATAAGTAAAAAAAAAAATTTAAAATATCCAAGGTTTCCAAAATCTAACCCTAAGAATACATACAATACTACAACATATGTTTTCAAACCCTCAAAACCAAAGAATATCATGATTAACTACTTTCACTCATCTATGTTGAAAACTATTCATTTTTATTATATGTTAATTTACATCATTTAAAACTGTTTATAATTACATGATTTTTATTTTTCACTTGTCCAAATATTTTCTTTTTAATTTATAAATTATTTTTAAGCTCAACAAAACCAGACGACTTAGTATAAAGTCGTCTGTCCAGACGATCTTCTGTTAAGTCGTCCAGAAGTCCAGACGACCTACTGTTAAGTCGTCCAGGAGTCCAGACGACCTTCTGTTATGTGTCCCATGAACTTTATGTTATGACTTTATGTGTTATGTTATGCAAAAAAAAATGTTATGTTTGGTATGAAAAGGACAAGCATGAAAAAGGCTAGGTTATATTAGGTTACTGCACTACCAAACTAACATTTCCTACACTGTTAGTTTGGTAGGAGGATAGGTTACAAAAAATACTACCTCCTATCCTGACCCTGTTACGTTTCCTTATACAAAAGCATAATTATTTGGATAGTTGACAAAATACTACATCCTATCCTGAGTCAAGTACATCATCATCCACGAACATCAACAGTGGAAAATGTCTTCGTTCTCTGTAGAATGGAAATTAGGAAGCTCCTGAAATATCTCCACCGCCATCTTCTCCCTGATCGGCTTTGAGTTCTTATGACACAACAAATCTGGAAGAAATTGAAACCCAAGAGCATGACATTCAATGTACTTGAGAGTGAACACACCACAATCACCACCTCGGCACTGAGGTACTCCAACGGTTGGTCTCTCATATGTGTATGGCTCCAGAGACAACTTGACACATTCTTCATCTGAGGCAGCGTACTCAGCAAGCAGATAAGGGATCATGTTGGCAAAAGGCTCCACTAACACTGCGAGTTCTCGATCTTTGATATGTCCGACAATGCTGTCCCACACGACTATGTGCCTCTTTGGGATCGATATCCACATAGCAACCCAATGGTTGTTTTTGTAGTTGAGTGGCGCATAAATATCATCCACATCAGTCCCCCAAACCTTCCCAGATTTGCAAAATGATGGTAAGTTACCTCCATAATAATTCCACGCCCCACCAGGAAGTTTTCTTCCTAAACCATTGACATTGGGCTTGCCTGCCTTAAATTCCGGGTACTTGTAGGTCCAATGCTGAGCAAAGTTATGGTCAAGAAAGCACATTCTGTCACTCCTGAAATGCGATGGATTTTTTTGGTACCGTTGCCTCAGTAAATAAAAAAAGCATCCATATGCTGCATATAAAACAAGACAAGTCAGTGATAGAAGACATTACATACGACTTATAGGACGACTTATCTTTAAGTCGCCTGTTAGGTCATCTATACAGATGACTTATAGGACGACTTATCTTTAAGTCGTCTGTTAGGTCATCTGTGTAGATGACTTATAGGACGACTTATCTTTAAGTCGTCTGTTAGGTTATCTATACAGATGACTTATATGACGACTTATCTTTAAGTCGTCTTTTAGGTCATCTGTGTAGATGACTTATAGGACGACTTATCTTTAAGTCGTCTGTTAGGTCATCTATACAGATGACTTATAGGACGACTTATCTTTTAGTCGTCTTTAAGTTGTCCATTAGCTATCTAAAGTAAATAGCAGAAAACTTACTATGTCGTTCAGCCATGCTAAGGAGGTTCGGAGTTTGAAATAGAACCGACTTGGACATAGACGTGGTTTCTTATCCATAGGTGTTTTGAAATAACTGCACACACATAATGTAGATAAGCAATCATTTTATACCACAAAGCAAGCTATTATGGGACATTCTCTCACTTACGGATCAAGTTTCAACCAGGCTGTGAGCACCTCCAACATCTTCTTGTTAGCGAAGGCAAAAGGATCATAGGCTTGTCCAACCTTTTTGTTTGGAATGATATGTTTGACAGTGCTGTTTCTCTTAAAAGGAGTTTGCTGTGAAGGAGCAAGTTTCCTCTTTCGCTCAATCTTTTCATGGACATGTGCAATCATTTTATCCTTCTTTCTCTGCCTTCTGAGATCACCCTGCCGTATGTCTGAAGCAGTGGGTACTCGTTTGTCCAATACAAGAACGCTAAGTTGACTCGTTGCTGGAGAATCATGCAGCTGTGGAATCGCATACTTCTGTGGAGCTTTCGCCTTTGGAGCCTCAAGACGGGTTGACTCGTTCGCTCCATTCACACTTTCACTCTGAAATTTGGATGTACAAGACGGGTTTAAAAATCATTAACCAAATCCATACATACAAATCAAACAAAATTCATACATACATAAAAAAAGAAACAAATCAACAAAGGTTCAACCAAGCACACACAACAAACAAAGCACATCAGTTCTTATTCCTATCACTTTGCCTAGTGACTCTCTTAGTGACTCTCTGCTCTGTGATTTTGGGAGAGGTTATGGTACTAACCCCTTGTTCGTGCACAGGTGGTTTCGGCGAGCCAGAAGTTCGGTTTTTGGTGATTCCCACCTTCTTCTCTACAGCTTCCAACCTCCCCCCCCCCCCAACAACTTAATCTCCTTAAGGCACATCTCAAAACCATCCCTCATGGCTGCAGCTAAGGCGTTCAAGCTTTTTTCAATCTCATCTTTAGGTGCCTCTACAGGAGCCTCCTTGAGACCCCCTTTACGAGCTTTTTTCCGAGGCCTTCCACTATCTTCCTTCAAACCACTCAAAGTCTCCGCTGCAATCACTTCATTCATCTGATTGACTTCCCAGCAATCCATGGTCCACTTCCATTTAGGATTCGAATTAAACATAACTTTGATTATGTTATCCGCGGCCGAGTCCTCTGCATCAAACTCCCAACGTGGAAACATTTCACCAAAGTCCTTCTCAATAAAGTTGATCATGTTAGTCTGCAAAAATGCATAAACTTCAGTCCCTAAAACTTCACAGATGACTTAAAATTTAGTCGTCTGGAAAGTCGTCCAGAAAAGACTTCGCAGACGACTTAAATTTAATTCGTCTGGAAAGTCGTCCAGAAAAGACTTCACAAACTAGACGACTTAATTTTAAGTCGTCTGTGAAGCATTTCTGGACGACTTTCCAGCCGACTTAAATTTAAGTCGTCTGCGAAGTATTAGGGACTGAAGTTTATATACCTGGCTCAAGATGGCCTCTTTAAAACATCGGCGTCCTTTGCCACCCTTGTAAGCTAGCAACGGTGGAGTCGGCCTGTTTGGTTGGGGATTTCCAAAATTTGCACCCAATTCTGGCAGGAAGTTGTACACCCACACCTGAAGAACTTGAATAAAGCCATCAACAGTGTATGAATTTGCTTCCAAATTTGCTGCCTTCACAGAATCTATCAGCACCTTGAACGCCACTCTCCCCCAAGGATAATTCTCAAATTTTTCTAAATCCATCACTAGCTTTGCAAGACTAGCACGTATAGGGGTTGAGAACTTTCTCCCTTCAATGAATCCAGCTAAGATAGCAAGGTATCCGAGCCGTATGCGATCTTCCCGCGACCACTCTTGGCATCTCTTAAATGCTGCTATTATCTGATCAACATTTGGCCCAGCCTCGATATCAACACCCATCTTCTCCCAGAAAGCAGCCATCTCCTTCGTAACCTCACACCTTGGATTTTCGAGGTCCTTCATGTCCGTGCAGTTCAGACCAGTGAGGTGTTCAAACTCTATCAGTGAAAACCTCATCGGTTGTGGACCAACGAGAGACCAGAGCTCATATTTCTTATTGATCTTAAGCTGGAAACCGAGTATATAATGCACCAGCCTTGAAGCCCAACTAAAATTCAGCTCCTTGAACTTGATGAACACTCCCAACTTCGACTCCTTCAGCTCCTCGTATTCGTCAGCTGTTAGACTTTCACTTAGAGCAGCAAACAACTTCGTGTTATCAGTATGATATGAAATGCTCTTCGTTGCAGTGGGCTCTTCCCCAAACGTATATATCCTCCGCGGGAGTTCTGGTAAATCCATTTTTCCTTGCAAAACAATCTAATACAATCAAATACAAGCATCAGAACAAGCAAACTATTCTAAATACAAATACTACTTGCAAAATATAGTGAGAAGACTTCTCAGACGACTTCGAAGATGTCTTCTACGAAGTCTTAAGTCGTCACGACAATACTGGAAGTCATCCAGAAGACTTCGTAAGTCTTCTGGATGACTTCCAGTAAGTCTTCTAAGGACTCTTATTACAAGATGGATGGATGAATGACTTACGGTAGGAGAAGATAACGACACCAGCGGTTACATATCTGCAAATATCGACGAGAAAAGAAGAAGGGAAGAATTAGAGAAGATGGATTTCGCCTTCGTTGTCGCCTAAGGAGAGAAACGGCGCTAGGGTTTCCAAAATTTGTGAAAAAGGGAAAAAAATGTATTTATATGTCCGGTATATTATTCGGTTAGGCTTAAATTACTTTGTTAAATTTCGAGCTTCGGTCCGGTTTGGACGACTTAAATTTAAGTCGTCTATCTTAATTATTCAACAGACGACTTATAATTAAGTCGTCTCGACCCTTAACATAACCCCTAAACTTAATTAACTAACTAGACACTTAAAAAAATCAAATTAAACTTAAAAAGTGTTAACTATACACAGAAATAAAGACATATAAGTAATTTTTTTAAAAAAAAAAATATCCAAGGTTTTCAAAACCTAACCCTAAGAATACATACAATACTACCACTAAACCCTCAAAATCAAAGAATATCATGATTAACTACTTTCACTCATCTATGTTGAAACCTATTCATTTTTATTATATGTTAATTTACATCATTTAAAACTGTTTATAATTACATGATTTTTATTTTTCACTTGTCCAAATATTTTTTTTAAAATTTATAAATTATTTTTAAGCTCAACAAAACCAGACGACTTACGTGGGGGTAGAAGCGTAACAAAAATTCGGTTTTTTTGTTTGTTCACAAGGGGTTGGTTGTAATTTCAATAGCCTTTTAGGTTACTTTTGCATTTGATTCAAGTTTGGGTTTACTATTGTATTTGAAATCATGTTTTGAGTCACAATTGGCAATTTTCTCATATTATTATGTAACTCTTTTAGGCCTAAACATTTTATTTGGATTCAAAAAAATCTGAAATCGATTTACAAATATATGTTTGGTTCGAATTTTGGTCCTGACAAAAGTACGTATTGGATATTTTTTGGACCCGCGGATCTTGGTTTGGGTCCATATTTAACCCAAGATCCGATCGGATACTCAAAGCACCCAATATATTTTGAATATATAAGTCATATTTGGATATTTCATATATGTTTTTGGTATTACAAATATTCTTTTAAGTTACATGTTCATTTTTTCAGTTATAGATTTGAGTTTCAAGTAAAATATCAAAAGTTTAAAATATATTTCAGATATTCGAACAAATTTTGGTTATTTTTGAGTTCATCGGATCTTTCATGGTTAGAATAATTAATGGTAGAATAGAAAAATTATATATAGGTCCAATAATCTTTTACATTGAATTTTTATAATGATTCATTTTGATAGTATAAATTCTCTATGAGAACACTACAAAATTTTTTTCTCTACAAAATTGTTTAAATATATAATTTTTTTTTAAAAATTGTTTAAATATGGTATATTTTGTTTATAATGCAACATCGAAAGTTTTAGTGATTTATTATTTTAACTATATATCAGTGATTATTATTTTCATGTATGTTTGTTTCGTTTGTTAATTATTTCCTACAAATTTAAAACATATTTATTTAAATAAAGAAATGGGCAATAATATTGCTTCAATTGCCGACATTGTATTTAATGTATCATGTATTAATATGACTATTAATGATAATGTTATATGGTTATGTATTAATATGACTATTAATGATAATGTTGTATGGTTAGAAAAAATAAATGGGAAGACCAAAAAGTAAAAAAAAATAAGGTCCAAAATAACTTTTATAGGTAGATTTATTTAAACTCCTTCCCTTTTAATAAGGTAGATAAAGTAGATACTCTTTTTGGAATAAAGAATGATCAGTTGTGGAATGTATTTTGGTCTTCTTGATGCCTTTTGTTGTTCTTCAATATAATTTACAGGTTACATGTTAGCTTGTGGAAAAGAATGCATTTGGAGAAGATTTTGGAGCAAAATTTACCATAGGTCGAACTATGTTAGAACTGTGACATGGATTGCCCGCTCCTGCCATCTGACATGGAGTGCCCACTCCGTGTACCAGGGATCGCCTGATTGATATCTTGCATATTTACATATTTTTAGCTATCATATATTGTGCATTTTGATCATATAGATTAGGCATTAGGCATCTTTAGGTCTATATTGCATTCATAAGTCTATATCAAGTGTTGGAATGTACTAAAGAGTGATTGGAGGTGTTTGGGAGCTTTGTGGTCCAAAAATATGAAGAATGGAGTTTGGCCAAGGTCAGGACAAGCCAAACCATGATCAAGACCTTACCTTGGGTGGATGGTACGACTACTGGGGTGCTTGGACGAGATCAGGACAAAAAAGGACGCACCCAGCTTGATGTACCCGGCCAGAAGAACCCGCACGGCTGGACACAGCCAGGGCATACCCGGCCTGATGTACCCGGGGTAAGCCACCCGCACGGGCTGGTGGACGAGAGAAGCACGGTTGACATACCCGGCCTGAAGCACCCGCACGGCTAGACGGCCTGGACGAGAGCCTTGTACACGGGTGGACAAACGCGGCCTGGACCAGCACCACCTGACCCGGGTGGTCTCAAAGCTTCTTCCTTTTCTAGCCATCTGATTTGTTGAAGACTTAATGACCTCAAAGACGTTTTAGACATTTTATCTTTATGTTTTAGGGCTTTCTAAGCTTAAGTATAAATACTTTTGTAATCTCCTTTCAGAGATATAACTCTCTTTCTCTTAAGAACACATTTGGATCTTAAAGAAAGTTTGGATCTTGAATTCTTTTTCATCTTTATTCTCTTGTGTTTATTTGATTATCTTGCTCACTATCATGTTTAGCCTTGAATCATCCATGGTTTTAGGGCTATCCATGTCTATTAGTGAGTAGATCTATCTAGGATTCATGGGCTTGGGAGACTAAGGGTGATTAGGTGTAGATCTAAGATGTTCTAGGGTAGATCCTTCTTGATCCTTGCTTGTAGAGTGTTCTTATTGCTATTTTGGAGTTGGTCTCTTCATAATAGAGCTATAAGCATTTCATGCCCGAAAGGTGTTCGATGAAATTCCTGAACCAACTCTCCAATGCTTTTAACATTCTTTACCAAAGAGATTTGTTGTTAAAGGTGTTAGGATGGATTAGAATTGTTCTTAATGATTACTTTCATATTATTCAACCTAATAGATTAGATGCTTGAGATATGTAAGTGAATGAGCATTCATCTAGAGATAGAGTTTGTTTAGAATTGTGTCTAGGCCTAAGGTTGATAGATTGATTGAATTGCTACCATCTTAGATTGAAACTTGATCACCCAAGGTCAATTCCCTTGTCCCTTGAGTCTCCTTGACTCATATTGAAAGAAAGTTCACTCCTTTATTGCATTTTTAGTATTGTCTTAATTCATAATCAACTTCACTATCTTGATTGCACTTAGATTAATCATGGATTTGCATTCCCTTTGCATTAAAATCACTTAGGATTGGTTCGACATTTTCTATACTACAACATTTGGATTAGGGGCCTTGAAAACTCCTAACATCAAATTGGCGCCGTTGCCAAGTTCTAAGTCGATTTTGACATTGGGATTTAGTCACTTGCTTGAGACTAAGTCATTTTTCTTTTATTTTGTTACTGATCCTCCTTCCTTTTCTCCCTTTGCATTTCAGGTGTATGATAACAATAAGCAGAGGTGCATCAAACTTGATTCACACTGTTGAAGAGATTGCTGCACTTGAGAGGGAGATAGCAAGAAAGAGAAGAGAAGAAGAGCAACAAGATCACTTACAGAGATTGGGGTTTGATATGGAGAATCAGCCTCAAGATGGTAATGCCCTAGGGGGCAATGGTCCAAGAGCTGACAACCTTAGACCACAGCGCCAACCACAACATCCACAACGCCAAGCTAGAGCCATTGGAGCCTATGATCAACCTCACATTCATGGTCATAGGTTGGGAATCAGAGCACCATCTGTGGAGAACAACAACTTTGAGATCAAGTCAGGACTGCTCAACACCATAGAGAACAACAAGTATCATGGCCTCGCTGCTGAAGATCCATTTGATCACTTGGACAAGTTTGATAAGTATTGTGGCTTGTCCAAGACCAATGGTGTTTCTGAAGATTCATTCAAGATAAAGATGTTCCCTTTCTCTTTGGGAGACAAAGCACATCAATGGGAGAAGGCTCTTCCAAGTGACTCTATCACAACTTGGAATGAGTGCAAGAGGGCATTCCTAGAGAATTTCTTCTCTACCTCAAGGACAGCTAAGATCAGGAATGAAATCTCTGGGTTTCAACAGAAGAATCTTGAGAGCTTCAGTGAAGCATGGGAGAGGTTCAAGGGCTACTGGTCTCAATGCCCTCATCATGGTTTCAGCAAAGAAAGTTTGGTTAGCACCTTCTACAGAGGAGCTCTACCACAGTGCAGAAACAGACTTGATACTGCTAGCAATGGTTTCTTCTTGGGCAGAACTGAAGAGGATGCAGAGGAGCTGGTGGAGAACATGGCTAAAAGTGACTCAGTCTACAGTGAGGAACATGATAGGGTCAACAGAAGTGATGATCAGCAGACAAAGAAAGAGATCAAGTCTTTGCAAGAGAAGATGGATTTGCTTCTTTCCAACCAAGCTAAACAGGAGCAGATGAACTTTGTGGGTTGTCCTAGTCAATTGGTTCCTCCTAAGGTCAATGAAGTTGATGGTTTAGAAGGCCAAGAGGAGCTGTGCTTCATCAATGTTAATGGCACATGGTATAGGAAGGAGCCAAATTTCAGTACCAAAACAACTATCAGCAAAGGCCTTACTACAACAATCAGCAAGGAGGTTACCAAGCCAAGCAGAACTATCCTCAGGCCAATCAGTCTCCTCAGACTCAAGGAAGCTCTTCTTAAGCTCAAGCTCCAAGTTCAAATATGGAGTCCATGTTCAAGCAAATGTTAGAAGCTTAAGAGAGAAATGCTAAGAACATTGGAGATGAGTTGAAGTATATCCACACAAAGATTGATGGCAACTACACTGACCTCAACAACAAACTCCTACAACTTGCCTCTCACTTCAAGGCTTTGGAGACTCACTTTGCATCTATGACTTCAACCTCCAAGAGTCCAATGGGAACACTACCAGGAAAACCAGAGAAGAATCCCAAGGAGTCTTGCAATGTTGTCATCTCTACTACTTCTTCGGAGATTGAGCTGAGTGACCATGAGAAAGAGATTGATCAGATTAAGAGGCTAGTGCTTGGAACTCAGATTGAGCATGTTCAGAGATTGGTTGTGGCCACAGCTGAGGCTAAGATTGTGAAGCAATCTTCCAAGAAGGTTGAAGTAAGGATTCTGAAAAGGGATGAGCCTAGGGCTGAGACACCAGCTGAGAAGAGTGCTGAACACAAGCTGAAAGAGGTGAAGAAAGAAGACACTGAGGTTGAGCTATCACCCTATGATAAGCTCCCTTTTTCCCAAAGAGTTCTCACCAAAGCTCAGAAGAAGGTGATCTCAAAGTTCAGGAAAGATCTTAGTGATGTTGGAGTCAAGCTTCCAGAGATCTCGGGTATGCGTGAAGCTCATGTCCAGATGATGCTCATCAAGGACATTCTAGACCACCAAGCTGAAGTGGCTGAGCTTTTGGACATCTCGATTCCGAAGATTGATCCACCAATCCCTCCAAAGTCCCTCCCTAAGCTTGAATCTCAAGGGAAGTTCACCTTGTCTTGCTCCCTTGGCAAGATCACTATGAATGATGCTTTGGTTGATAGTGGTGCAAGTGTAAATCTGATTTCCATGGATATGGTGAAGAGTCTTGGGATTGAAAGCATGGAACCAGATTCTTCTTCTCTCACCTTTGGGGACTCTTCTTCTACAACCCCAATTGATATCTGATATCACTCAAATTACCCTAAGGAGTGAATTACTCTCTCAAATAAGAGGTTCAGTTGTAGTACTTAGGGATCGAATTCACATGGAGCTAGGGAACACAAAAGATGTAATCCTAGTGATTATGCTAGGTTGAGAATGTTTTAAATGTAAATTGCAGTTGTGAGCAATAGTAAGTTGCTCAGTTGAATTGGTTTAGGTTTTTAAGCAGTAGGAAGAAATAGTTAGATTCAAGGTTACTATTCAGATAATCAGGATTATAATGCTATGGATGCCTTAAAAGTTGCATGCATGATATTAAAGAGCTACAACTTTTAGATGAATCTATCTAGCTTTCGCTAGTCTATCTTCATCCATTGATCTGATGCCGACAATATCGATCGATGCTTAACAGCAATATCGGTGATCTAGAATGTCCTTCATGGTTATCTGCAGAAACTTTCCATTTATCCGCGGAATTTGACGTTTATCTTACCAAGCATAACCGTCATAGCATTTATGGGTTTAAGAAATCGTAAATGGGCCTCGAATCAAGTTTTCGGACTCCTTGGACCGTCTTTTGATTCCGGACGTTTATTACGGTTTCTTTGATAAAGATAATTTCCGCGGTTTTTATCGTAAAACCAGACCAAGGATTCCATTTGATTGGAAATCAAGAAATGGTTAAGCCGTGGTTTGCGGAAGGTTGTAAGGAGGATAGTCGAGACTGCATAGTTTTACGTCGTATTGTCATTTTGGAAGACTTCGGACGCTACGGAAGGACCGGGATGCATGCATGTTTGGTCGCTATAGCGACCGAGCTTCGTTTCGTGATTTGATCGCTATAGCAACCGAGCTCTTGTTTGTGACTCGGCCGCCATCGTGACCGAGTTTGCGCCGTGGACTGAAAAATTTGTTGTGAGAACTCATCGTCCAAGCGTCCGAGACTGTCGCAATGATACGATGCTTGAGATGTCGTTTACGGACGTTTGGACCAATGATAGCATTGTGTCGTTGTTTTAAGAAATCGTTGTTTGAATCTTTAAAACAAGATTTTACCGCAAGTTCTTCGTATAAGTTTCCTTTCTCGAGAACGTAAAAATCTTATGTTAATTTTTACGGACATTTGGATGTCAACTTTGTCAAATCCGATTTCGACCCCAGCAATTAGCCCCCCAGTACGCTAGAATCGTAGGTTGACGAAATTCTATCGTGCGGTTTGGCGAGTTTAGGCGAGTTTAGGCGAAGTTTGCATCCAAAAGTCCGTGGTAATTCCTGGAGCTTATAAAAGAGAAGGTAACTCCTTTCATTTTTTTACTCACTCATCTTCACAAGAATTTCTTTTGAGAGAAAATTTCTTTTGATTCCTCCTCTCTCAAAGTTTCAAAAGATGTTTAGAAGTGGGAAAAAATCTTCCAAGAAGAAAATTTCTGAAAATCCTTCCCCTGAATGTAATCAGGACGAGGAGCTTCTTGTTCCAAAGTCCGAATTTTCGTTCCATCCACCGGATGCGGCTGAGCGCGAAGCGTACTGGAAAGCGTGCAGCAACCAAGTCGACGCTCCTACCAAGGAACGTTTTTGTGGGAACCGAAATTCACACCGTCAATTTTAATGAATAAGATTGCGGAGGAAAGCCAAGTTAACCCGACTTTCCCTGAAGGTCCAGATTCTCTGCGACAGCCAACGACAAGTGACCGAATAAATGCGGAAAAGGTTTTGTTAAGATTTGGGACTGGACCTTAAGAAAGGCTGCCTATGTACCCCTTTCGAGGATCAAGTCGGACGTAGTTCAGTTTAGAAAGAATTGAACAAGAGATCGAACCGTCTGGGCGGGTTCGGCTAGTATGAGCGTTTATCATAGAAACAGACATGTCGAAGATAACGCCTAGAGTTTCTATGTGCGGAGCTCTGAAGTAAAAGAATCGTCCGATCCTTCCGAGAGGAGCGGAGATTTGCGAGCAGGAGGCGGCCAGACGTTCTAGGGCCTTCCTTGCTAGTCTAACCGCCTAAACTATAAGTTCTATCAGCTAACAGGAGCTCTCTAGGTCTCCAATCTAGGATTTTCGGATCCTCCTCTCCTCTGCTCTTTCTCTCCTTATATACTCACTCCTAGGTCGGTTTGCCTTAAGATGATGGACCTCGCCTTTGGGCCCAAGCTTATCTCTTCAGGAAGTATTCCATTTTCGTCGATCTTCGTAATTATCCTCGAGTTTTCGGTGACTTGATGTTTATCCGATGTTCGGAAAATCGGATAAACCGTCATAGCCTGATTGGGCCTGAATTCTCAAAATCGTAAGTAAGTCCGTGGACTTGTCTTAAGTCTTTGAACATTTTATACGATTTCTCGGAAAGACTATTTTTCTCGTAAAATAAACCGTATAGCCTAAAGGATCGATGTTCAAGTTAATCGACCTTGTTTTATACGATATCTTCTACGAGAAATCCAATCCTTCTAGTTTTTGTCGTAAAACATCGAGGACGATTCCAATCGAGTCGAAGGATGTTTATTCCGTAGCCGTGATCGTCCCAAGCTCACGATGATTGATCCAAACAAGCCAGGATGGGATCAGACCGAACACGATGGGACCGAGACCAGGACGAGGGCCGTCGACCGGCGCCAGGCCGGCCCGCGTGACGGGTGCCGTCGGCGCCAGGCCGGGGTGCCGCCGGCGCCAGGCCGGCCCACGTGACGGGTGCCGCCGGCGCCAGGCCGGATGCCGCCCGCGCCAGGCCGGGGTGCCGCCGGCGCCAGGCCGGCCCGCGTGACGGGTGCCGCCGGCGCCAGGCTGGGGTGCCGCCGGCGCCAGGCCGGCCCGCGTGGCGCGTGCCGCCTGCGCCCGGCTGAAGATCTCGGCCAGGGCTTCGATTTGATATCTTGATCGTTTTCTGGTTCCTCACGGTTTGAGAGAACGACCTCTTCGAAGTTTCGAGGCAGATTCTTTTGTGTTTAGGGTTTTTGTGGTGATCAAATCTTGATGTCCTTGGGCGAGCGGACCGATCTTTCCGGGGACTCTCGTCCGCCCACGCCCGTATTATTCCGATCTCACAGAGAGTGGATATTCTAATTTGAGAAAATCTCGTATAACTTCTTTTCAAATTATCCGAGACTTTTTGTTTCAAGAAATACTTTCTAGAGACTTTCAGTCATTGATTCCGTCGTGACCGATTTTGACACCAACAGTTAGCCCCCCAGCTCGTTAGAACCTTCGTGATGTTCTTGCGAGCGATAAGACATGTCAGGTAAGATTGGCGGAATTAATGGTTGAAAGGCTCCGTTGAAAGTTGTAAGATTGGGGCTGCGCCTTTCGAAGGCTGCCTACATACCCTTGTTGTAGGGATCAAGCCTTCCGTAGTTCGTTTTGGAGTTTAAGACCCTTGTGATATGTTTTCCGGCGAGACTTATATGGTCTGGTTATGTGTTATGAGAGACTTTCGAGCATGATGCCGTTGATGTATTTGTTTTTCGATTATTTATGAACTTCAGTTTTTTCGAAGTATGAGAAAGAGGGTGTGAGTTGTCGTCTCATTCCTAGTTCCCTGATGATCACCGTACCTATTGTTTGCATAAAGCGAGATTTTCCGCGGTTTACTGATTTACGCGAAAAGTTCGTGAAACGAATAGGTTTAAGTGAAGAGACAAATTTTTGGATCTCGTATACCATACTATGTCTGTGAGATGTCAAGATCCAGCGTGGCTGGGTTTAGGGCAAGACCTAGGTTTACTCTCGGACTGAGGCTTTGCGATGACAAATCGGCTTTCGTTTTGCCTGTTTGCGATTTTAACCTGACTCGTACCGTTTAAAATCCGCGAATTGTTGTCGGCTTATATGATTTGTCTGGGCGTGAGTCGAGATACTTCCTTTACGAAGAGCTAAACCAAAATTTGGATTTCTTGTATAGCGTGCTATGTTTATCCTTGTCGGATGCAAGAGAGCCTACCCCTTGAAGGGCGGCTATTTGTCTGTTTAGGACGTTAGAGTTCGTTTGTTGTGATCAGCAACAACGAAATGATGCCAGTTTAGAGGCATGTTACCGTTTAGAGGTGTGTTTGTATGTTTTGAGTTCTAGAGATGAGGATTTCGTCTGGAACGTTTTGAGGAAAAGAATGTCCTTCGAGCGTTAGCGACGTCTCGCAGTGCTGAAGGTCGAGTTTCCCTTGTGCCGCATTTCGTGGTTGAAATGTTCGCGGGCTTGGAGATGTTTTGCGAATGTTCGCAGCCAGAAACTGTTGTTTCGGTTTGGACGCAGGACCAAGGGATCGCGTAAGTTTGACCCAGGGAGAAGCGTCTACATTCACAGTGCTTCGTGAAGTGTTGGCCTTCCGGGATTTGATTGTATATATTAAGGATGACTCATATAACTCTTGGAGCCTTGTCACGAGTGTTTCTTTTCATGCCGTGTTTACGGGGCGTATAGAACTTAATCGATCGACGATAAGTTTAAATCTTCCGTTAACCATATGGTTGTTAGGACTGAGTTTTGGTATGAAGATTTTATCGTATGATTTCCGATTCTGGGTTATACGACAAATTGTTTGCGTAATAGTCACTTGGCGTCCTATGAACAAATCGTGGATTGTTGTTTTTAGCCGTTAAGTGATTGAGCGGTGGTCGCTCAGTAGCTTTGGATTGGCATGGAGGCTAGATTCAGCCGTATCGCCAATGAAGTTGTTGGTAAACGATCAGACCATGACCCTTATTAAGGTCATGTTAGTTTACGATTGTCCTTAATGGGGATGCCGAATTCAGGTCCGGGCTTTACGGAAATGCGTAGTTGGCCGAGGGGTAAATAGCGTTTGCCGAGATAGACATGCCAAGCATAGAGGAGTTTTCTGAATTATTGCTGATGGTTTTTAGAAACGATCTTCCACTTTAGGTCTCAGTTATACGACGAATGGTTCGTATAAATTTTTTTTTGTTGCATGAAAATCGTTTCATTTATCCGAGGGGGACAAAGTTTAAAGGATCGACGCAGGACACGTGCGGGTTCGTCTGCGTGATTATTTGCTGCTCGGACGTAACCGCGGGGAGTGAAAGCAGGAGCCAGAAACCTTGTGGAGCGAAAACTGTCTATGTCAGTTACCCATTGGACCCATTATGTTTATTTTACGAAAGTTGCTTTGTATGAATTGACTCGACCATACAGAGGATTTTTCGTAAAAGTGATGTAAGGGGGTTTTCGCAAAGGTAACCGGAGAGCGTTTCTCACAAATTACTTGCGATATTCGCGACCACGGATTATGTTTTCCTCATTCACTTTTGCGTACTGCGAAATTGTTTTGCATGAGACCGATCATGTTTTTTCCATAGGCTGTTTTGTTTTAAAACGTTCTTGTTATACGAAAGTAATGGATGACCGGTTTCATGGAGATAGAAAATCGCAGATTGTTAAAGTAGCGATGTTTCCGCGGATTACACGGGAGATGTTTCCGCTATGATTTCGACCTTTGGACGAAAGCTGCTTCGAACTACTCGTGGAGTTTTACTTGTAGTTCACCGTCGTGCTATTAGTCTGACGTCGGTACACGTTTTTAGTCGCGAGTTTGCGACGAGAGGTGACATAGAGTTTTCAGGACTATGTTTGTAACGGTTGGGCTATGCCGCTAGCGTTTTTAAGACGAATCTTATTGCTGCGAGAGTTTGCTTTGTCAAAAGCGTTGTCTTGATGCTGAAGCAAAAAAATTTCGAAGATGGGATTATACGGGTATAGTATACGTACCTACTTCCCTTTTCTTTTTACGAAAGAAAACGGGTTAGCCGTTCTTCCGAAGGCTTGTGTACGTTTTTTCTTTCTTTTAGGAAGCGGGGTGAGTATGCTTTTAGAACGCGTGGCGATCGTTTCTCGTTTTTCGAGAGACTAGATCGGTTTGCATGTTCTGCCTGGACAATCAAGGAACGATGGAACAAGACTGGAAATTTTGCCTAAGACTTAGCTTGCTAGACTATCCACCTAGGTCCTAAGTTCCCTAAATTCTACGGCAGTTTTTCAAGACGTTTTTGTTCCTGTCCTACAAAGAATTAAAACCTTTACAAAAAATTTCGAGAAAATAGTCTTTTGAAGGTTTTGGCATTTCCGAAGGAATCCCATTTCCTCGAGACGATTGGTGTTTAGAATAACCGTGATCGTACCAAACTTACGAAGATTGATTCGAACAAGCCAAGATGGGATCGGACCGGGCACGATAGGACCGAGACCAGGACGTGGACCGGCGCCAGGCCAGGGTGCCGCCGGCGCCAGGCCGGCCCGCGTGACGGGTGCCGCCGGCGCCAGGCTGGGGTGCCGCTGGCGCCAGGCCGGCCCGCGTGACGGGTGCCGCCGGCGCCAGGCCGGGGTGCCGCCGGCGCCAGGCCGGGGTGCCGCCGGCGCCAGGCCGGGGTGCCGCCGGTGCCAGGACGGGGTGCCGCCGGCGCCAGGCCGGCCCGCGTGACAGGTGCCGCCGGCGCCAGGCCGGGGTGCCGCCGGCGCCAGGCCGGCCCGCGTGACGCGTGCCGCCGGAGCCAGGCCGGGGTGCCGCCGGCGCCAGGCCGGCTCGCGTGACGCGTGCCGCCGGTGCCAGGCCGTCTTGCCGTCCGTGGGTCTTCCGTTGTTCGATCTTTCCCCCGTTAGTCGTTCGTGCGGGAAATCTTTGAATTTGGGAGGATCTTTAGCCGTAGATTTCGAGGTAATCGTTTCTTACCCAAGGAGACTCCTCGAGTATCGGGATTGAGATGGACTTGGATTCGTAGACTTCCCGTCTTCGAGGGTTTGAATAATGAGGCTTCGAACTTAGATTTTAAAATACGAAATTTGTTAAAAAATCGAGAAGGCTTTGCGGAAGAATCGTCGTGTTTCTCAAACAATCCGAACATGGGTTTAAGGGACCAAGATGTTGCCGTTGCCCGAGATCACGAGACGACTGCACGGATGGGCGCCAGGACCCTTGCCGCCGGCGTCAGACGGGAAATGATGGGCCTGCCGCCGGCGCCAGACGGGAGAGGACGAGCCTGCCGCCGGCGCCAGGCGCGGCGTGGTCGGTCTGCCGCCGGCTCCAGGCGCCCTGCTGTCCGTGCCGTATCCCGCGTCCGCCGATGCTGCTGTTGCTTGCCTTCGTCGATCCCCGGGGCTCACGGACTCAAAGACCGAGTTAAGAAAAACTCAGGCAAAGATGCATGGTACTGAGACAGGACCGGTCTCGTCCTATGACGGGACAGAGAGATCCTTCTCATGGGCGAGGTGGTCGAGACAGCGACATTGTTTTCTTCGTAAAATCTCAACGGAAGCTCCGATTGAGACGAAACGAAAACCATCTTGACCTAGACTCAAAGGAGAGCAAAGTGAGGTTTCCACAGGCGAGGTGGCCATGGGCGAGGTGACCTTGGCGATGGTTGTTCTCGTCCACGGGCGAGGTGGCCGGGAGAGTGATTTTGTTCCCTTCGTAAAATCTCAACGGAAACTCCGATTGAGACGAAACGAAAGCCACTTTGATCTAAACTCAAAGGATAACGAAGGTGAGTTCGCCCTGTGGCGAGGTAGCCATGTCGGAGGGTGAGGTGACCTCGGTAATGTTTGTCCTTGCCCACGGCGAGGTGGCCGGGACAGTGACTTTGTTCTCTTCGTAAAATCTCCACGGAAACTCCGATTGAGATGAAACGAAAGCCATTTTGACCTAGACACAAAGGAGAATAAAGTGGGCTCTTACTAAGGCGGACTGGGAAGACTGATCTTACCCTATGGCAAGTCGTCCTAGTAAGATTAAGCTCCGACCTCCTTTCGCTTTCCCGTTTATTCCTCGAGAGTTGTTTGTAAGAAGTATGGCAGTGGGAATCGGTGAACCGATTTGCCGTGCTTCTGTTTCGCGAGTAATATAGGGTTTCTCCAAGGTTTCGAGGAGAATAAGTTTTATTTTTCCGAGAGGTTCTCGAAAGAAATGTTTTTCGTAGAAACCTTGCTCGTTGCGATTTCTCTAACTTGGTAACAAGACGAATTTTTGGGGTTTGATAGATTTTATCGTTGCCCTTTCTTTTTAGATAGAGAAATTGCTAGCTCGTTTTCGTGCTCTTCCTGTGGCAGAAAGCCGCGGCTAGGTTTTTGATTTGCTCGAGCACCGTGGCGTTTGCGTAAGCGTTGGCCGTAGGAACAGTCGCCGCTGGAGTTGTTTTACCATCGTTGACGCAAACTGCAACTTTTTCTTTCATATTTCCGGACATCGGTTCGATCAAGCGCTTTGCGGCCGTATGAGTAAGAGTAATCCGTCCCCCCCTCCTTCTAGCGCCAAACTGTGGGAACCGAAATTCACACCGTCAATTTTAATGAATAAGATTGCGGAGGAAAGCCAAGTTAACCCGACTTTCCCTGAAGGTCCGGATTCTCTGCGACGGCCAACGACAAGTGACCGAATAAATGCGGAAAAGGTTTTGTTAAGATTTGGGACTGGACCTTAAGAAAGGCTGCCTACGTACCCCTTTCGAGGATCAAGTCGGACGTAGTTCAGTTTAGAAAGAATTGAACAAGAGATCGAACCGTCTGGGCGGGTTCGGCTAGTATGAGCGTTTGTCATAGAAACAGGCATGTCGAAGATAACGCCTAGAGTTTCTATGTACGGAGCTCTGAAGTAAAAGAATCGTCCGATCCTTCCGAGAGGAGCGGAGATTTGCAAGCAGGAGGCGGCCAGACGTTCTAGGGCCTTCCTTGCTAGTCTAACCGCCTAAACTATAAGTTCTATCAGCTAACAGGAGCTCTCTAGGTCTCCAATCTAGGATTTTCGGATCCTCCTCTCCTCTGCTCTTGCTCTCCTTATATACTCACTCCTAGGTCGGTTTGCCTTAAGATGATGGACCTCGCCTTTGGGCCCAAGCTTATCTCTTCAGGAAGTATTCCATTTTCGTCGATCTTCGTAATTATCCTCGAGTTTTCGGTGACTTGATGTTTACCCGATGTTCGGGAAATCGGATAAACCGTCATAGCCTGATTAGGCCTGAATTCTTAAAATCGTAAGTAAGTCCGTGGACTTGTCTTAAGTCGTTGAACGTTTTATACGATTTCTCGAAAAGACTATTTTTCTCGTAAAATAAACCGTATAGCCTAAAGGATCGATGTTCAAGTTAATCGACCTTGTTTTATACGATATCTTCTACGAGAAATCCAATCCTTCTAGTTTTTGTCGTAAAACATCGAGGACGATTCCAATCGAGTCGAAGGATGTTTATTCTGTAGCCGTGATCGTCCCAAGCTCACGATGATTGATCCAAACAAGCCAAGATGCGATCAGACCGAACACGATGGGACCGAGACCAGGACGAGGGCCGTCGACCGGCGCCAGGCCGGCCCGCGTGACGGGTGCCGCCGGCGCTAGGCCGGGGTGCCGCCCGCGCCAGGCCTGGGCGCCGCCGGCGCCAGGCCGGCCCGCGTGACGGGTGCCGCCGGCGCCAGGCCAGGGTGCCGCTGGCGCCAGGCTGAAGATCTCGGCGAGGGCTTCGATTTGATATTTTGATCGTTTTCTGGTTCCTCACGGTTTGAGAGAACGACCTCTTCGAAGTTTCGAGGCAGATTCTTTTCTGTTTAGGGTTTTTGTGGTGATCGAATCTTGATGTCCTTGGGCGAGCGGACCGATCTTTCCGGGGACTCTCGTCCGCCCACGCCCGTAGTCTTCCGAGCTCACAGAGAGTGGATATTCTAATTTGAGAAAATCTCGTATAACTTCTTTTCAAATTATCCGAGACTTTTTGTTTCAAGAAATACTTTCTAGAGACTTTCAGTCATTGATTCCGTCGTGACCGATTTTGACACCAACAATTTTCCTGTTATGCGCATCCACGATGTGGCGGGAGGCCTTCCGAGCAAGACTACCAGCGCCTTTCTTGAGAAAGCCCGGGAGTACGCTCGGGTTCCGGATGCGGTGGAATTTCGAATTCCCAGGCGTGGGGAGAGAGCTGATAATCCCCCGGAGGGTTATTTTACATGCTACGAGGCTGTGTTGGTGCGTTGTCGCCTCTGGTTTCTGATCCCTGAGATTATTGTCCGCGTGCTGGATCGTTTCCAGGTTTCTTTTAGCCAGTTGAACCCTACCAGCTTCGAGATTCTCATTGGTCTCGTAATTTTAAGTTACAAGCATGGTCTATCTCTCATTACTGATCATTTTGAGGCGCTCGTACGGGTGCAGTTTGTTTGGGAGTCGCGTTGCTGGCGAATAACCCCTCGTAAGATGATGTCCGTGATCAGAGGACCTGTCTCCAACTTCAACCAGTGGAAGGATTTTTTCTTTTTCGTCCATCTCGATCCTACGTCTGTCGAGGAGGAATTCATTCCGATGTTCCGAACGATCCCCAATCCTACACCCTATATCAGTTTGGAACATCCGTGGCCTGCGGATATCATGGAGGTGAGGGATACCCTCAGGAGCGGTCATCATTGGTGGACCATTTTTACTCGCAAAAGGGTTCGCAAGGCGATCAGATTGGCTCATCCTGAGTTTGGGACAGAAACGGATAGCGATTCCGAGCCCGTGGATCGTGTTCCGGCTAAGAAACGGACGATTGGTTCTCCAAGGACAAAGGCTTGACATCGGAAACCTTGACTTTTCTGTCGACAATTTTGATATTCCGGGATGGGACCCGAATCTCGCTTTTGGCGATCGAAGCGGTTCGAGTGATATGCCACTTCCTGATTTTGATAACTTTCTCGACGATCTTCCCGCAAATCCTGATCCTCCTCCGTTCGTGGAAGATCCGGAGAGGCCTGAGATAGTCGCGGAGAGTTCTCGTGCGGTCAACAGGGTTAGTTCTTTTCCTCCTTAATTCTTCCACGAGTCATTCATATGTATATTTGTTTTTTTTTAAGAATAACGAATTTTCTCGAATTTCGTAGGCGATGAACAAGCTTGGTTCAGCATTAGTGGAGAGCTTCAGAGAAACGAGGATTTGGCGTTTCAAGGCGGAAAAGCATGCGAAAGACTTTCCGCGGCTTCAGACGGAGACCCTGGAGCGAGATTTGAAGGTAGCCGCCGATTGTGCCACCGAGATCCGTCGAGTGAGAAGACAAGCCAAAAGGGAGATCGTTTCCGAGATGAATAACCGCGCGACGCAGTTTAGGGATGAATACAAAAATCTCAGGGCGGTCGATGACTTAATGGGCGATTTTCGCGAGTGCCGCGGCTCAGTTGGTACTCTCTTGAGAACGCGGGAAGGAAACTATGTTTTTGAATATGAACTGAACCTCATGAAGGAAGGCATGAAGGATTGTGCTCATGCCGAGTCGCTTGTTCCTCCGATCGAAGGGAGGATTTGGGGACTTTGGGATCCAATCCCGGTTTCTTTCGATACGGTGGAGGACGCGACCGAGGCGGATGGAGGCAAGGATGAGGTGAGCTATCCAGCGGGCGAGTTTGGAACTTCGCCGTCGGAGGATTTTTTCCTCTATTGATTTAAGTTGGTGTTTATCGGGAAAATAATTCCCTTTTATCTTTCGTGTTTCTGCGGCCAAGTGTGGCCTTTTTATTTTTATCCGGCCGAGTGAGGCCATATGACTTTTTTCTGGCCAGTATGGCCTGTTTGTAATATTGGGACTGGCCCTTGGTGGCTTTGAATCTCAGCCGCGGGGCGGTTTATATATATAACGTGTTTGTTAATAGTTCTCGTTTGTTTGGGATAAATCCGAGTTGTCGTCTCGTACTTATCTCCAATGAGACGTTCGATCTGTTGTTTCCTTTTAAGGTCCGTCGCAAGACTTGTGTTGATTGGAACGCTGAGATATGGAACGGAGAGACATGTTTTAAGATCTCGTATCATTTTTAGATATCATGTCTTTGAGATGTTAGAGACCAGTGTGCTGGGTTTAGGGCAAGACCTAGGTTTACTCTCGATTTTTAAAGGTTTATGCGGTGACAAGCCGGCTATGAGTTTTCCTGTTGTGATTTCAATCTGATTCGTATCGATTTAAAGTCCGCGATAGGTTCTCGGCTTATTTGACTTGTGTGATACGAATCGAGCATCTCTCCAGAGACAATTTTTAAGCCAACAGGAAGTGCTAGACCAAAATTTTGGGATTTTTATTGCGCGCTTTTATCCTTGTGTCGGATGTTAGAGAATCATTCTTTAAGGAACGATTGAGTTGCGTTTGTTTAAGACGGCTAATGTGCTCGTCGGGGCCAATCGATAAGCGGGGTATAAGTTTTGATGTTTTGTTATCGCGTTTGGATGGTCGTTCGTATAATCCTGAATCTAACTTTGACGACGTCTCGTCGTTATTTTCAGAGATTATACTTTCGTGTTTCGATTTTCTGGAATACTTGCGTAATTTTCTCGACTTTTATCAAACGATAAGGTGAGAATGTCATGCGATTTTTATCTCGCAGAGTAAAAAGATGCGTATTGTAAAAAAAAATTTATTATGTTTAAAATAACTCGATTACAAAGGTGCATCGGAAATTTTAAAGGTGGGAGTATACGAGTATACGTACCCACTCCCCCCCCCCTTTTTAGAGAGGGGGATAGCTGAACTCGTCCTTCGATGAGCTGCCTACGTACCTCTTTCGAGGATCAAGCCATCTCTTAGTTCTGATTGTGCCGCGAATGTGTCTTACTCGGCGGTTAGTGGCGCGTTGACCGCCTTAGTCGCAAGGTCGACGTCCTTGTCGGGATTTTTCTCTTCCCGTTGAGTTGTGACGTTGTCGTCGGAACCGAATTGGGTTCCGATTTCCGAGTTTGCTTCTGCGGAAGATGTCGTCGCGTCTTTTGTCGGAGAATCTTTGGCAGGAGGCTGAGTGCGCTTGCGTTTTACCATGGAGGCTGTCGTGATCTTTCTTAACTTATGTTCCGCAAAGAAGCAAAGTCGCGACTGTTTTTGACAACCCCAGATAGCTGCAATTCCAGTTCTCGTTGGGAATTTGACGCCCAGGTGATATGTTGAGGGAACGGCCTTCATGGCATTTAGCCACGGAGTTCCCATGATCGCGTTGTAGACAGCCGGGCTGTCTACCACTGCGAAGTCAACTATTTTCGTAACATCTTTTGCCAGGACGGGTAGCTGGACGGATCCTAGAGTCATGGACGTTTGTCCAGAGAAACCCGTCAATGGCTTAGGCACAGGGGTGATTTCTCTGAGCTCGATGTTCATTCTTCTGAGGGTGTCGCGGAAGATCACGTTGACAATGTGTGGGAACCGAAATTCACACCGTCAATTTCCGATAAATATGATTGCGGAGGAAAGCCAAGTAAACCCGACTTTTCTTGAAGGTCCGGATTCTCTGCGTTGCCACACGAAATCGATAAAATAAACTGAAGACAAAGATGGGAATCGTAATATTTGCCCGATGGCGTTTTATTAGATGAAAGATACGAGTACAAAGATTCTCCGAAAGACAAAGAGATTTGCGATTAAAGAAAAAGATAGAGTCGCAGGCAGCCAAACGTCCTAAGCCTTGCTCCGCTAGTCTAACCACCTAAACCCTAGTTCTTCTAAGCTAGCAGGATGCTCTAAGTCTAATTTTCGGATTCCCTCCTCTTCTACTCTTGCTCTCCTTATATATCCACTCCAAGGTCGGTTTGCCTTAGGATGATGGACCTCGCCTTTGGGCCCAAGCTTATCTCTTCAGGAAATATTCCATTTTCGTCGGTCTTCATAATTATCCTCGAGTTTTCCGCTATTTTTCGGTGACTTGATGTTTATCCGACGTTCGGGAAATCGGATAAACCGTCATAGCCTGATTGGTCCTGAATATCGTAAGTAAGTCCGTGGACGTGTCTTAAGTCGTTGAACGTTTTATACGATTTCTCGGAAAGACTATCTTTCTCGTAAAATAAACCGTATAGCTTAAAGTATCGATGTTCAAGTTAATCGATCTTTATTTTATACGATATCTTCTACGAGAAATCCAATCCTTCTAGTTTTTGTCGTAAAACATCGAGGACGATTCCAACCGAATCGAAAGATGTTCATTCCATAGCCGTGATCGTACCAAACTCACGAGGATCGATCAAACAAGCCAAGATGGGATCAGACCGAGCATGATGGGACCGAGACCAGGACGAGAGCCGTCGACCGGCACCAGGCCGGGGTGCCGCCGGCGCCAGGCCGGCTTGCGGAACGCGTGCCGCCGGCGCCAGGCCGGGTGTGCCGCCGGGGCCAGGCCGGCCCGCGTGACGCGTGCCGCCGGCGCCAGGCTGGGTGTGCCGCCGGCGCCAGGCCGGGGTGCCGCCGGCGCCAGGCCGGCTCGCGTGACGCGTGCCGCCGGTCGCCAGGCCGTCTTGCCGTCCGTGGGTTTTCCGTTGTTCGATCTTTCCCCCGTTAGTCGTCCGTGCGGGAAATCTTTGAGTTTGGAAGGATCTTTAGCCGTGGATTTCGAGATAACCGTTTTTGACCCCAACAGTTAGCCCCCCAGCTCGTAAGATCGGAGACGATTTTGCGGGCGAGTGATTCGAATTTTTTGAAAATTGGAATTTTCGGCTAAGGATTTTTCCGCAGGAAACCTATGTCATCACCCCCCTTTTCTTATAAATAGCCAGCCTTCCCTTCTCATTCTTCACATCTTTTCAAATTCTCTCTTCTTCTCTCTCAAGAAAAAAAATGTCTTCATCCCAAGTTGAAAAGAATGATTCTGATGTTGAGATGGGTGAGGCCGGCCAAGCTCCGTCGGTTCCGGCCAGCCAAGCTCCGGCCGTTCAGGCCTTTCGGGAGGCTACTCCGTCCCTCATTGATGGGTTTGATTCTTTCAAGGCTAAGCTATCCCGGCGTAGTGCTGCGAAAGGCTCAAAGCGGGCGAGGACTGAGACGCCCGATGTTCCTTCCGCAGCTCCAACTCCTTTGCCTGTTTCTCCGATCTCTTTGCCTGCTCCTTCGGCCCCTACGCCTGTTCCTCCGGTTCCCAGCCCCGAAGTCCCATCCGATGCCCTCCCGTCTGCGGAAGGGGCTATTGTTCCCGAACAGACTCTTGATGTTCAGGTCCATCCATCGGGTTCTTCGACTGCTCCGATCGTGATCTCCGGAAGAGAGGATGCGATAGAATCTGCACCTCTTCCCCCGGCGAAGAGGGAACTTGTCTTGGGACTGCCAGCGGCTGGTGCCGCACCGTTGCCCAAGGGAAGGGCAAGGGCTGGTGCGCCGTCCGGAGCAAAAAGGAAGCGGGGTGCGAAGAGCGAGGAGAGCGAACTCTCAGAGCCGTTGGCGCGTCATCGTTCCAAGGTTCGATTTTAATCTGTCCGCAATTCTTGTATTGCTTTCTTCTCTTTTTTTTTACGAGGATACTTACTCATTCTTTTGCGGACAGTTTGTGTCGCTGATTGACGGAATGCTTGGCGAGTGCGGGTCGGAATTCATTCGCCTATCGAAGGATTTGGAGTCGTCGCAGGAAGCGCTGAAGCGTACTAAGGCCGCATTGCAGACTGTCGAGGACACCCATGCCGCCCAGACGTCCCAGCTTGAGGTTCGTATCAGTGATCTTGAGCGTGACCTTGGGAAGACCGCGAGTTCGTTACTCAAGGTGAAGAAGGAGAAGAGGAGCAAATCCTCCGAAGTCCGCCGTCTTCAGGAGAAGATCCAGACTCATGAGGAGATGAACGCCCGTAGATCCTCGGAGGTTGCCGACGCCCGCAATGACTTTTTTGGTCGTCTGACGAGGATGTACACCTTGTTTGAGTCCTTGATAGCCATCCGCAAGAGGGACTTGGCTTTAGCGGGGATCAAGGGGAGTTTGAGCGAGCTCGAGTTGCTTCGAGGTAATGAGGCCCCGTCTTTGGACTTGGAGGAAGCCAGACAATCGTCCTGCAAAGGAGAGTGGGCGGCCACCGAGGGAGATTTCGATTCGATCCTTGCTTGCCTGCAGTATGAATGCACCCTTGCGTCGACCTCCGAAGTCTTAGAAGATCAGGAGCGCACGGGAGAAGATTGCGAGGCTGGCGTGGACGAGGTGGGTAGTGGCGATGCGACCGAGGGAGGCGACGGCGAGGCTATCCCTATCGCGAGTGAGGATGAAGGTGACGCTCCTGGGAGCGCCTAGGTTTATCAATCCCTTCTGGAATTTCGTTTTATGTGTTTCGGCCGTTAAGAGGCCATGATGTATTTACCGGGACTGGCCGTTTGTGGCTTCGAATCCTTGCCCCCTTTTTGGGGTTTTGTTTGGACTTTTGCGGTCTCAATCTATGAAACGTTTTCGATTATTTATGAACTTCGTTTTTTTGAAGTATGAGAAAGAGGGTGTGAGTTGTCGTCTCATTCCTAGTTCCCCGATGATCACCATACCTATTGTTTGCATAAAGCGAGATTTTCCGCGATTTACAGATTTACGCGAGAAGTTCGTGAAACAAACATGCTTAAGTGAAGAGACAAATTTTTGGATCTCGTATACCATACTATGTCTGTGAGATGTCAAGATCCAGCGTGGCTGGGTTTAGGGCAAGACCTAGGTTTACTCTCAGACTGAGGCTTTGCGATGACAAATCGGCTTTCATTTTGCCTGTTTGTGATTTTAACCTGACTCGTACCGTTTAAAATCCGCAAATTGTTGTCGGCTTATATGATTTGTTTGGGCGTGAGTCGAGCTACTTCCTTTACGAAGAGCTAGACCAAAATTTTGGATTTCTTGTATAGCGCGCTATGTTTATCCTTGTCGGATGTAAGAGAGCCTTCCCCTTGAAGGGCGGCTATTTGTCTGTTTAGGACGTTAGAGTTCGTTTGTTGTGATCAGCAACACCGAAATGATACCGTTTTGAGGTGCGTTTGTATGTTTAGAGACGAAGATTTCGTCTGCAATGTTTTGCGGAAAAGAATGTCCTTCAAGCGTTAGCGACGTCTCGCAGTGCTGAAGGTCGATTTTTCCTTATGCCGCATCTCGTGTTGAAACGCTTGCGGGCTTTTGGGGATGTTTTTGCGAATGTTCGCAGCCGGAAAACTGTTGTCTCCGTTTTGGACGCAGGACCAAGGGGTCGCGTAAGTTCAACCCAGGGAGAAACGTCTACATTCACTTTGCTTTATGAAGTGTTGGTCCTCCGGGATTTGTTTTTTGGATGTAATAATCGCTTAGTGGATACTAGATCCGTTGTTGTGGCCATTTCGGCTGATTTGAAAAAGTGGTGAGAAATTTTCGAAAATTTTAGAGTCTTCGAAATTTGTGGGAGTATACGAGTATACGTACCCACTCCCCCCTTTTTTTAATTGGGGGGATAGCTGAATCCGCCGGTTGGCGGGTTGCCTACGTACCCTTTCCTAGGGATCAAGCCATCTCGTAGTTCTTTTGTACCACGTTTTATCGTTTAGTGGTAGTATTTTTTTAGGTGCATCGCATTCCAAGTTCTCGGGATTTTGACGTCTTGCATGTTTGCGATTTGGTATGAACCTGGTCGGACTACTTTTATGACTTTGTACGGTCCTTCCCAGTTTGCTCCCAGTTTTCCTGTGTTTCGTTCGGCAGTGTTTTGGAAGACTTTGCGTAAGACTAAATCGCCTTCTTTGAACCTGCGATGGCGTACGTTTGAGTTGTAGTACCTTGCGGCAGCGTGCTGGTAATTCTGGATCCGAATGAGTGCCTGGTCGCGGCGTTCATTGATGAGGTCGAGATTGTCCAGCATCATAGCGTCGTTTAAATCCTCTCTTTCGGGGAGGAATCTTCTCCGTACTCCGGGGAATTCTACTTCCGCGGGGATCATGCATTCTGTTCCGTAAACGAGGGCGAATGGAGTTTCACCTGTAGCCCGTCTTGGGGTTGTACGATGCGACCAAAGAAATCCTTCGAGCTCCTCTGCCCATCGCCCCGTCTTGGCGTCTAGGCGTTTCTTGAGTCCGTCAAGGACGGTCTTGTTGATGGTTTCTGCCTGTCCGTTGCATTGCAGATATCTGGGAGTTGACTTCGTAAGTCGTATTTTCCATTTTTCGCAGAATGCTTCGAATCGAGCAGAGATAAATTGAGATCCGTTATATGTTACGATTTCGTATGGGACCCCATGTCTAGTTATGATATGTTTCCAGACGAAGTTCTCGACTTGTGTGTCTTTGATACTTGCGTAGGATTCTGCTTCTACCCATTTGGAAAAGAAATCCGTGAGGACTAGGAGGAAGCGTTTTTGTTTTGATGGGTGCATAGGTCCGACAATGTCCATGGACCATCGCATGAAAGGATAGGGGGACAAGATTGAAGAGAGGATTTCCGCGGGTTGATGGATTGTTGGAGCATGCCTTTGGCATTTCTCGCACTTCCGGGCGAATTTCTTGCAGTCTTTTACCATGGTTGGCCAATAATAACCGTGACGTTTGATTTTGACTGCGAGAGATCTTCCGCCAGAATGATTTCCGCATGATCCAGAATAGACCTCTTCCATAATTCTTCTTGCCCTTTCCCCTTCTGCGCATGCCATGAGAGGACCAGAGAAACACCACTTATAAATTTCACCCTCTATCGTGACGTACCGTGCCGCTTGGGTTTTCACTTTACGATCCGCCCATTTTTTGGCGGGTAAGGTTCCATTCACGATATAGGCTCGGATTGGTTCTAACCAAGGGCTGTCGCAGCCGTACTCGGTTGGGTCCACATCCGCTTCCGGTTGATCCTCGACTTCTTCCGCATCTTCAATCTCTTCCCGGATTAGATTGACGACCACTGGTGGTCCGATGCTTGGATGTTCGATGAATTCGACCGGGATTATCCTTTGGAGCCCTGGATCTGAGCTTGAGGCGAGGGCAGCCAAGGCGTCGGCCTGGACGTTTTCCGAGCGAGGAATTCTGGTCAGGGCGAACTGGTCGAAACTACGAGCCAGTTCTTGGACGAGTTTTAGATACACGTCCATCCTTTCGTCTCTTGCCTCATATTCTCCGCTGTATTGATTGGCGACTAACGGAGAATCGCAGTAAGCGTGAATATTACGGATTTTTAATCCATGGGCCAGCCGCAAGCCTGCGACGAGTGCTTCGTATTCTGCCTCATTGTTTGAAGCATGAAAAGCCAATCGGAAAGATTTTTCTAGGATTTCCCCGTTAGGAGAGGTGAGTCGTATTCTGATTCCGGATCCTTGTTTGGACGAAGACCCGTTGACGTGGAGGACCTAAGTTGAGTTTGGTTCCTCGTTAGTCATGCCTCTAGTGGGTAACTCTACCAAGAAATCCGCAAGTACTTGGGACTTTGAACATGTCCTTGGGCGATATTCGACGTCGTATTCACTCAGTTCGATTGCCCATTTTGCGAGCCTACCAGATTGGCTCGGACTCTGCAGGATTATCCGCAGTGGGAACGTGGTGAGAACCACTATAGTATGAGACTGGAAATATGGTCTTAGTTTTCTTGCCGAGGTTATGACGGCGAATGCTAATTTTTCCATTAGCGGGTATCGAGTTTCCGCATCCAGTAATGTCTTGCTTACGTAAAAGATTGGCTTTTGTTCGCCGCGTTCTTCTCGTATCAGGACGCCACTGACTGCTGTCGCGGAAACTGCGATATAGAGGAAGAGGGGTTCACCTTCCACCGGTTTTGCGAGGACTGGTGGAGTGGCCAGGTAATGTTTCAACTGTTGGAAAGCGTTTTTCACATTGCTCGGACCATTCGAACTTCTTGTTTCCCTTCAATGTTTCGTAAAACGGTAGGCACTTATCCGTAGAGCGCGAGATGAAACGGTTCAAAGCCGCGACTCTTCCGGTTAGCCTCTGGACTTCTCGCTTGGTTCTCGGGGAGGCCATCTCTATCAGTGCGTCGATTTGTTTAGGGTTGGCCTCGATTCCGCGATACGTTACGAGGTATCCGAGGAATTCTCCCGATGCCACCGCGAACCTACATTTTGCCGGGTTGAGTTTCATGTTATGCTGGTTGAGTCGTGCAAAACATTCCTCTAGGTGGGCTACATGATCGTGTTCGTCAAGAGATTTTACGAGCATATCATCGATGTATACCTCCATAGTTTTTTCGAGTTGCTCAGCAAACATTCTGTTGACGAGTCGCTGATACGTTGCCCCCGCGTTTTTAAGACCGAAAGGCATTACATTGTAGCAATACGTTCCGCGGTCTGTGATGAACGCATTTTTTTCGCGGTCGTCGGGATTCATCATGATCTGATTGTAACCGGAAAAGCGTCCATGAATGACAGAAGCTTGTTTCCCGCGGTTGCTTCGACCAATCGGTCGATGTGCGGGAGCGGGAAGCAGTCCTTCGGACAGGCTTTATTCAGATCCGTGAAATCGACGCAGACTCGCCACTTGCCGTTCTTCATTTTTACCACGACAGGGTTGGCAAGCCAATCTGGATACCTAGCTTCTGTTATCGACCCTACTTTGAGGAGTCTTTCGACTTCCTCGTTGACTGCGGTGGCACGCTCAGGTACCAGCTTTCGTCTCTTTTGTTTTACGGGTTTGTGAGTCGGGTCGATGTTAAGTTCATGACATGTTACGCTAATGTCGATTCCCGGCATGTCGTCCGCAGCCCAAGCGAACGTACTGAGGTTCTTTTTGAGGCATGCGATGAGCTTTTCTTTTCTTGGTTCGCGGAGGTTAGCTCCGATTTCGACGCACCATTCCGGGAAAGAATCGTCGAGGCAAATTGAGACCACCGGTTCGCAGGTTGGTTCACGCTTCCCTTCCAGGGCCTCAGCTCTTTGGTACTGCCAGAAGGTTTCTGGCGAGTCGTGAATCGTTTGCTTTTTCTGAGAGATCTCGATTTCGGAATTTTTCCATTTTAGTTCGGTAGCGAGGTAGATCTGCGCTGCTCCGTGACTACCATGTATTGTTTCGACCCCGAAAGGCGTCGGGAACTTGAGGCATAGGTGGAATGTTGATGGGATCGCTCTCATGGAGTTTAGCCGAGAGTTCCAACTATCGCGTTGTACGACGTTGGACCATCGATCACCAGAATTCCGTGTTTTTGGCAACGCTCCCGGCTCTGACTAGGAGGTTAGTCGAGCCGAGGGTCATAATTTCTCCCGAGAGTCCGAAAACTGGGCTGGGGTCGTCTGTAAGGATGCTTAGATCGACGCCCATCCTCTCGAGGGTGCTTTTATAGATAATATTAGCCGAGCATCCGGTGTCGACTAATATCCTTGCTACGTCAATATCCTGGATCGTGAGTTCTATTAGCCGAGCATCCGGTGTCGACTAATATCCTTGTTGTGAGGTTTGGCCATACTGGCCGTTGCTCGATCCTCGAAAGATACGATATTGCGGGCTGACGAAGAAGCCATACTGAATTTCGATCGATTGGTGGTTTTCGGGTTAGAGAATCCGTCCCCCCTTCCTTCTAGCGCCAAACTGTGGGAACCGAAATTCACACCGTCAATTTCCGATAAATAAGATTGCGGAGGAAAGCCAAGTAAACCCGAATTTCCTTGAAGGTCCGGATTCTCTGTGTTGCCACACGAAATCGATAAAATAAACTGAAGACAAAGATGGGAATTGTAATATTTTCCCGAGGGCGTTTTATTAGATGAAAGATACGAGTACAAGGATTCTCCGAAAGACAAAGAGATTTGCGATTAAAGAAAAATATAGAGTCGCAGGCAGCCAAACGTCCTAAGCCTTGCTCCGCTAGTCTAACCACCTAAACCCTAGTTCTTCTAAGCTAGCAAGATGCTCTAAGTCTAATTTTCGGATCCCCTCCTCTTCTACTCTTGCTCTCCTTATATATCCACTCCAAGGTCGGTTTGCCTTAGGATGATGGACCTCGCCTTTGGGCCCAAGCTTATCTCTTCAGGAAATATTCCATTTTCGTCGGTCTTCATAATTATCCTCGAGTTTTCCGCCATTTTTTGGTGACTTGATGTTTATCCGACGTTCGGGAAATCGGATAAACCGTCATAGCCTGATTGGTCCTGAATCCTTAAAATCGTAAGTAAGTCAGTGGACTTGTCTTAAGTCGTTGAACGTTTTATACGATTTCTCGGAAAGACTATCTTCCTCGTAAAATAAACCGTATAGCTTAAAGGATCGATGTTCAAGTTAATCGATCTTTATTTTATACGATATCTTCTACGAGAAATCCAATCCTTCTAGTTTTTGTCGTAAAACATCGAGGATGATTCCAACCGAATCGAAAGATGTTCATTCCATAGCCGTGATCGTACCAAACTCACGAGGATCGATCAAACAAGCCAAGATGGGATCAGACCGAGCATGATGGGACCGAGACCAGGACGAGGGCCGTCGACCGGCGCCAGGCCGGGGTGCCGCCGGCGCCAGGCCGGCTTGCGGAACACGTGCCGCCGGCGCCAGGCCGGGTGTGCCGCCGGCGCCAGGCCGGCCCGCGTAACGCGTACCGCCGGCGCCAGGCCGGGTGTGCCGCCGGCGCCAGGCCGGCCCGTGTGACGCGTGCCGCCGGCGCCAGGCCGGGTGTGCCGCCGGCGCCAGGCCGGCCTGCGTGACGCGTGCCGCCGGTGCCGCCGGCGCCAGGCCGGGTTTGCCGCCGGCGCCAGGCCGGCCCGTGAGACACGTGCCGCCGGAGCCAGGCCGGCTCGCGTGACGCGTGCCGCCGGTCGCCAGGCCATCTTGCCGTCCGTGGGTTTTCCGTTGTTCGATCTTTCCCCCGTTAGTCGTCCGTGCGGGAAATCTTTGAGTTTGGAAGGATCTTTAGCCGTGGATTTCGAGATAACTGTTTTTGACCCCAACACTGTGCTTCTGGTATCGATGAGTACTCTCGCGACCTCAAGATCCCTTATCACGAGATCTATGACGAGGGGGTCGCAGTGAGGCTGATCGATTCCGCTGGCTTCTTCTTCCGTGAATGTTACCGAATTGTCCTGACCATCTCGGGGAGGAGACCATGTGGGATACTTCGCACTTGACTCGACTTTCCGTTGGTAGGCTTTGATGGCCGAGACCGAGTCCTTGCAGTACTGCGATCCCCCGATGATCATGTTCACCCTTCTGCGGTTGTTATCGTTCCCCTTGTCGTCCGATCTCCTTCCGCGTTTATCTCCTGCCTGATTTCTAGGAGAGGAGTTTTCCGCGGGAGGGTTTTTATCGGGTCTCGGTGGACGATCGGTGTCGAGGATGAGATCCTTGATGCTGGTTACTCCAGAGAGTTCTCCAGCAAGCAGCTTCGTGGCCAGTCTCCCTCCCCAAGACTTTACAGTTGGTCGTGGAGTGGCCCCTGGTCTGATGGAACTCGCAGTAGACGTTTTCGTCGTAATTTTGGTTGTGAGTCCACGTGTTCCCCGAATTTTTGCCCTGCTCCGAATTGATCGCGTAGTTGTGTGCGCCTTGGAGCTCTTCTCCCTCGTGGTGGACGTACTTGTCGTTACGAGAGGTCTTCTTTTTCGATCTTTCGAAGAATTTCTTGTCGGCTTATGTTTCTGCGACAGGACTTTCGTTTCTTCTTCGATCATTATGTAGTCCGAGGCTTTGTGGAGAGCGTCTTGGATCGTGCGAGGTTTTTCGAGTGTTATCCACTTTCTGAACTTTGACTTTTACCAGAGCGTCTTCCTAAGCGCGTCTACGGCAACTTTGTCGCTGATTCCGCTGACCCTTGACATGATCAGTTTGAACCGACCCATGAACTCTCGGAGGGGCTCGTCCTCTCTCTGGGATAGACTCCAGAGGTTGACATCGGAAGTTTCTCTATCTATGAACATAGAGAACTATTTGAGAAATTCCGATGCGAGCTGGCGGAAACTTCCGATGGAGTTTCGCTTTAAGCGAGCGAACCACTCGAGCGCCGCTCCCTCCAGATTCTCGACGAACATACGGCAATAGCCTGCGTCTCTTTCGTCTTCTTTGAATCTAGCTCTTCCCATAGTGATATGGAATGCCTGGAGATGCGCTTTAGGATTGGTCGTACCGTTGTAAATCGGTACTTTGAGCTTCCCTGGATTAGACACCTTGGTGTCAGAGATGCGTGCGGTGAAAGGCGTCTTACGAGCTCCCTCGAGTAATCTGTCGATTTCTGGGGCAGCACTCGTGGCGTGATGGATCTGCGATTTCACAGCCCTTACTTCTGCAGCGGTTTTGGTGATGTAATCGCGGAGATCGCAAATATCCTGATTCTCCTCAGCGGCTTTCCGAGCTTGTCGGCGTTTGCTGCGAGTAATCTCGGTTTGCTTTTCAGCTAGCTCCTCCTGTTCGACCCAGTAGAGGTTTTCCTCTTCTTCCATCATGGGTTTGTCGAACGGGGAATCTTCCCGAGCCGATCGGCTCCTGGATCTTCTTGGATGGACGTCGGCGTCTTCCTCGGAGTCTTCGCTGGGCTCCAAGTCGATGTGCTCGACTTCATCCACCTCGGTGTGCTTTTCAGACGGCAGAGGATTTTTCGAGTTGCTTTTCTCGACAGGGGATGTTTCGCTAGGGTTTTGTCCGGAGGGACGTTCCTATGAAGTTCCAGGCCTATCAAGTGGGGTTGCGAACTCGAGCCTCCTTCCGCGGAGCTTCGTAGCTCCACGTGGGAGGACTGCGCGGGTCCTTGCCGTTAGGGTTTGAACCTGTTTGGTCAAGGTTCCCACGAGTTTATCCTGCTCTTCCGACCTCTTTTCGTAGGCAGAGAGCATCTTTTTGAACTCGTCGAGCGTCGCAGCGTTAGCAGGTGCGTTGGCCGCGGATACATCCGCGGCTGGAGTGTTCATAGCGTCCTTGTTTACTCCGTTGAGAGGAGTTTGCAAGTCCGTTGCGTCGTCAATTTTCATGTCTGGTTGAGCGTTTGCTGGCTATGAGTAAGATTGATCCGTACCCCCCCCCCCCTCCTTCTAGCGCCAAACTGTGGGAACCGAAATTCGCACTGTCAATATTTCGTATAAATAAGGAAAGTAGGAAAACCATAATTTCCCTGAGGTCCCGGATATCTGAGAAACCACACGCCAAGCAATCAGAACACGAGAATAACAGCGATAAAAATAAGAAATCGAAAAAGGAGAGCAAAGTAGATCTTATTCCGAATCCGCGTATGAGCGTTACAACAAGGTAATAACCTTGGCTCGAGAGCTATCGGCGAGATTCCTAGTTCTAAAACCTTGGACTAAAACTCTAATTGAGTCGCAGCTCGATTAATGAAAACGGAAAATTGCCTAAATTGCTCTAAGTGCTAAGTTTGCTAAGAAAAAGTTCTCCCATATGCATGTCGTCTTGAACTCCTTATATACTCCCTTCTAAGTCGGTTTACGCCTTCCTCTTTTTCCCTTAAGCCGTCATAGTCCAAAAATGGAGATATTCCATTTTTCCGATCTTCATGGTTATCTGCGGAAACTTTCCATATATCCGCGGAATTTAACGTTTATCTTACCAAGCATAACCGTCATAGCGTTTATGGGTTTTAAGAAATCGTAAATGGGCCTCGAATCAAGTTTTAGGACTCCTTGGACCGTTTTGATTCGGGACATTTATTACGGTTTGTTTGAAAAAGATAATTTCCGCGGTTTTTATCGTAAAACCAGACCAAGGATTCCATTTGATTGGAAATCAAGAAATGGTTATGCCGTGGTTTGCGGAAGGTTGTAATGAGGATAGTCGAGAGTGCATAGTTTTACGTCGTATCGTCATTTCGGAAGACTTCGACGCTACGGAAGGACCGGGATGCATGCATGTTTGGTCGCTATAGCGACCGAGCTCTGTCCGGAGCTCGGTTGCTATAGCGACCGAGCTTTGTTTCGTGATTCGATCGCTATAGCAACCGAGCTCTTGTTTGTGACTCGGTCGCCATCGTGACCGAGTTTGCGCCGTGGACTGAAAACTTTGTTGTGAGAACCCATCGTCCAAGCGTCCGAGACTGTCGCAATGATACGATGCTTGAGATGTCGTTTACGGACGTTTGGACCAATGATAGCATTGTGTCGTTGTTTTAAGAAATCGTTGTTTGAATTCTTTAAAACAAGATTTTACCGCAAGTTCTTCATATAAGTTTCCTTTCTCGAGAACGTAAAAATCTTATGTTAATTTTTACGAACATTTGGATGTCAACTTTGTCATATCCGATTTCGACCCCAACAATACCAAACTCATCCGGAATTAAAAAGCCAAAATCTGTATTATGTGTTTGTACCTCGGATGGTTGAATGGCTGTTTCGAGCGATGGGACGGCTAGGGTATTGGTCGATGGGTCGGGAAAACTGACAATCGTCCGATGTTGTGCCGTATCGGTCGATGAGACTGCTTCTGGTTGGGGATTGTGAGTTGGTGTTGTTGTTTCCACTGCAAAACTCTCGTGATAATCGTTTGCCCAACTGCCAATTGAATAGTCTCCATCTCTAACATCATCTTGTATTGCGTCGATCGATGCTGGTAGGGTAGTATCGGTCGATGGTCTGTAAGACTGGTCGAACGATGTCGGTAAGGCTCTGTCGATCGATGGTGAGAAGGCTCTGTCGATCGATGTCCTGATTATGAGGTTGGGGTGGATAAGTCTATCTTCATCTTCATGAAGAAATCTGTACTCTATGGCTCTCTCCTCCTCATAATCCTCATCATACTCTTCTTCTCGATGAGTAGTATCAATAGCATAGGTTGGAAGGTAGTGATCATTCTCCCAACCATTAGTTGTAAAATCACCTTCTGGTAACTCCTCTTCGATCTGCTGGAATACCGTATCGATCGATGACCAAGTGTGTCCGTCGTTCGACGTTGGACAACCTATATCGATCGATGGTTGTGTGCCTCCGTCGGTCGATTCCTCGTGCTCTGTCTCAAGATCAGCTTGTGAATCGTACTCATGGGCACAAAAGCATACTGCCACCAGCTCTCGGCTCGTCTTCTTTGGAATCTTGATGACTTGAACCGGATTGTAGTGGGTAGATGGATCAATCAGGGTGAGGGAAAGCTTGTTTGTCTTTAGGTCACAAACAGCTCCAACTGTGGCTAGGAAGGCTCTTCCAAGTAGTTGAGAAGTGTTGAAGTTGAGCTTGACGTCTGTGGGAACCGAAATTCGCACCATCAATTTCTGATAAAGATTTGTGGAGGAAAACCGAGTTAACCCGATCTTCCTTGAAGGTCCCGGATATCTGCTGGGCCGCACACGAAACAATCAAATAGATATTAAAGTCGAAAAGTAAAAATCGTAAAGTAGAGCGGAAAAAAATCTTATTTCTGAATTCGCGTTTTGAGCGTGAACAACGGGTAAGAAATAAGCTACAAGAGCTGTCGAAAGGTCCGCTAGTCCGGCCGCCTAGATCTAACCTAGTTGAGTCGCAGCTCGCTAACAAAAACAGAAAAAAAAAGCTAAAACGCTCTAAGTGCTAAGTGCTTGAAAGTTTGTGATCTGGTTTGCTTCTTGCTCAAAGCTCTCCTTATATACTCCTCCTATGACGGTCTATCTTCTCGCGGGCTGAGTCGGGCTTTTTCCATTTTCGTCCATCTTTGTGTTTATCGGGAAACTTGACATTTATCTTCGGAAATCTTGACATTTATCTTCTGGAAACTTGATATTTATCTTCTGGAAACTTGACATTTATCTCTTATGTGAGGATAAAGATAAACCGTCATAGTTATCCTTCCTTTTCGGAAAATCGTACGTGGGCCGTTTTGGCCACGTTGGGCCGTTTAGGCATTTTTACGGTTTCTCGAAAGGACAGTCTTTGAAGGTCTCGGTGTTTCCGAAGGAACCTCAATTCCTTGTTTAGTCGAGGAAGTGGCGTTCTAGAGTAACCGTGATCATACCAAACTTGCGTAGATTGATCCAAACAAGCTAAGATGGGATCGAACCGGGCACGATAGGAATGAGACCGGGACGAGGGCCGTGGACCGACGCCAGGCCGACCCGCGCGACGGGTGCCGCCGGCGCCAGGCCGGCCCGCGTGACGGGTGCCGCCGGCGCCAGGCCGGGTACTGCCGGCGCCAGGCCGACCCGCGCGACAAGTGCCGCCGGCGCGGCCGGGCCCGCGCGCGCCCCGGGCCGCGTCCCCGGCCGCCGCCAGCCGTGCCGCCGGCGCCCCAGCCGCTGCGTGCCGCCGGCGCCAGGCCGGGTGTTCGCCGCCAGTCCCTCCCGTGAGCGCCCCTTTCAGTTTGTTCCGCCTGTCTCCAGGCCAGCCCGCGTCCCCGTGCCACCCGCCAGGCCGGTCCGCCGTCTCGCCTATGGCCCCCCCGCTGTCCCGTGCCGCCTGCGCCAGGCCGGGTGCCGCCGGCGCCAGGCCGCCCCGTCCCCTCTGTGCCGCCGCGCCAGTCCAGCCCGCGTCCCACGTGCCGCCGCGCCAGGCCGGGTGCCCGGCGCCAGCCCGCGTCCGCGCGTGCCGCCTGTGAAAGGCCGTCTTGCCGTCTGTGGTTTGTTCGATCTTTCCCTCGTCAGTTGTTTGCGGGAAATCTTTCGAGTTTTGGGAGGGTCTCTAGTCGTAGATCTCGAGATAATTGTTTCCAACGAGATTCCGCGAGTATCGGGATTTTGAGATGGACTTAGATCTGCAGATTTTCCGTCGTCGAGGATGAGAGCAATGTGGCTCCGAGTTTTAGATATGTTAAAAGATGAATCTTTTAAACAATCGGGAAGGTTTTACGGAAGACTCATTGTAGATCTCGGACAATCCAGACATGGGTTTCAAGGGACCAAGATGCTGTCGTTGCCCGAGATTATGAGACGATCGCATGGACGGGCGCCAGGACCCTCGCCGTTGGCGACAGATGAGAGCGGACGAGCCTTCCGTGAGTTTTATCGAGCGACGACCCGTTTCTTGGATTTAATCGTCGCTTGGCTTTTCTTTCGAGGATTTTTGGGTGACGATTTCGTCATTGACCGATTTTGACCCCAACAGTTAGCCCCCCAGCTAGCTAGGAACGTAAAGCCCGTCGGATCCTAGCTTGCGGTATAGCCGTGTGGGAAGGTGTTGAGACGTAATCGTTTGCCGAAAATCGGGGTAAATAATGATTTTACCTCCTTTATATGGAGTAAGAAATCTCATTCTTACTTCATCACAAGGTTTTTACTCTCTCTCTCAAGAATCCTTTCTTTCTCTTTAAGAACAATGTCTTCAAGATCTTCAAAGAGAAACTCTTCTTCCCATTCTTCCTCGGATGAATCTCCTGCCCTTGTAACGGTAAAGCAGGAGGAGTCGGTCGAGGAGGAAAAGAAGAATGCGTATTACCGAGTCCTTGTAGGTTCGCCCCCAACACTGCCAGAGATCCCTGTTCCGAGGAGGCCTCTGAGGCAGCCCGGTGCTCCTTTTGCGCCGAGCTTGGTTTCTCGTCAATATCTCAAGGTTCTTCGAGATTTTTACCAGGTTCCTGAAGGAGTCAAATTCCGGATTCCCGTTGGTAACGAGAGTGCACGGAATCCTCCGCAAGGTTTCTTTACATGTTACGAAGCTTTCTTTATGTACTGCCGTATGTGGTTCCCAATTCCTGGTGCCATTGTTCGTGCGCTTCACCGCTTCGAACTTTCGATCAGCCAACTCAGCGTTCCTGCCTTGGAGAGTTGGCTTGGCGTACTGATCGCTAGCTACGAACTCGGGATTGATCTTGGTCCCGACGATTTCGAAGGTCTTTGGGGCACTCGGCCGACGGGGAGTGACGGTTACTATTCCATGCTGCCTAAGAAGAATATGGCCGTGATTCAGGGGACTACTTCGAATCCCAAATCGTGGCAGGAGCGTTTCTTCTTTGTTCAAATAGATGGCGAGTCTGTCGAGGAGAGCTGCCTCCATCTATTTCCGCGAGCATGGAACTTCAACCGAGGTAATACGATGAAAACAGTGTTGTCTATCTCACCTTTTCGGAAGTGCGAGTTTTGAAAAAATTCTCGTTTTGTAGGGAACAACCCTACCGCGCATTTGCCTGGTGACGTCTTCGTCAAGAGAGATCTTCTTCGTCAAAGGCCGTTTTTCTGGAAATCCTTTACCCTCGAACGGATCCGAGATGCGGTTAAGCTTTATCGGTCCCGAGGTCCTGTTCCGTCGTATGACGCCGAACCTGTTACCGTGGCTCCTACTCGGAGGCGCAGACAGAGGTCTCGTAAGGGGAAGGAAATCGATGATGGGGATGGCTCGGAAAATCCTTCACCGTTGGGAGAAAAACCTAGTTTTGTTCCAACGGAAAAAGGCGGAGCCAGCGGTTTTCCACCTAACAACTTCTTTGATGGCCTTCCTCCGGAGTTTACTACTGACGAGTCGCTGGAGGATGAGGAGAAACAACGGGATTTTGCCGAGGGCTCCCAACGTGTCAACGAGGTTTGGCCCTTCTTTAACCTTGCGTTCGAATCCGTATATAAGCATGCTTGCTGATCTTGAGTTTTATGCAGGGACTAAGAGTGTTTAGCGAGGCGCTTGACTCGAGTTTCCGCAAATCCAGGATTGCTAACTTCAAGACCACAGAAGTGGAGCGAGAGCTTTTCCGGTTCCGACAAGAGGTGAAGGCACAGAACGCGAAGCAAGCTGAGCTTCACGCTCGGGCTCTCGTACGGGCGGAAAGGAGAGGAAGAAGGATGGTCGCAGCGGAGGTGGCAAAACGGGCGGAATCGTTTGCTGCTGAGTTTCAATGTTTTAAAGAAGCTCAGGAGTTTGTTGGTGATTTCCGCGAGTGCCGAGGTTCGGTCGTAAACCTTTACAAGTCTCAGAACCCAGACTTCTCTTTTGATTCCATGATTGCTGAAATGAAGGATTTCATGGCCGAGTGTGCTCATGCTGAGTCCTTGGTTCCTCCGGTAGAAGAAAGAGTCCGGAGACTATGGGAACCTATCGAGGTTTCCGAGGATACGGTGGAGGTCGGAGCCGATGAGAACGCCGAGAATGGTGGGAATGCTCGAGGCGTGAATGAGGAAGTGGACCAGCCTGCTAGTTCATTTGGGATTTCCGCATCCGGATTTCTCAACGTTGACTTCCTTTTGTGAATTGAATTTTTTGGCCATGTGTGGCCGTTTTTAGTAATTTTATCCCGCGACCGTTGGAGGTTGCATTCTTATGTTTTGGGACTGGCCGTTGGTGGCTTTGAATCCTGCCGTCTTTTGCGGCTTTTATGAATATGAAAATTTGCGAGATTTCGTCTTTTGTTTTGATTTATACTTTCGTCAAGTGTAGAGGGAAGGATGCGAGTAGTCACTTCGTATCCTAACTCTTTTTTTGTCGCTTGGTCCGTATGCTACTTTTTAGCGAGCGTTTTAGGTGTAAGCGATAAGAGACATGTTTTGGGATCTCGTATACGATACTATGTCTGTGAGATGTCAAGATCCAGCAAGACTGGGTTTAGGGCAAGACCTAGGTTTACTCTCAGCTTTGAGGCTGTGCGATGACTGATCGGCTTTCGTTTTGCCTGTTAGTGATTTCTTCCTGATTCTTTTCGTTTAAAGTCTGCGACTAGTCGCCGGCTTATATGACTTGTGTTAAAAGAATCGAGCTATCTTCGGAGTTTATCCGAGATGCTAAACCAAAATTTTGGGTTTCTTGTATAGCGCGCTATGATATCCTTGTCGGATGTAAGAGGACCTTGTAGGTCTGACTACGATTTTGTATTGAGTGAAATGTTTCTTATGAGCGTCCGTCGGGGCCAATCGACGGGCGTGAGTTATTTTTAAGTCGCTGGTGGACTGTCTTTTGCGGATAATACGAGTTTTGTTATCTTTTTTAAGAAGTTGCGACGTCTCGCGTTTCTTTTGAAGATACGATTTTCGTTTTTCCGAAGCGTTGGCGCGTTTAAGTGAGCATGAAAGATAGAAAGAATTTTATAACAAAATTTCGAGAAGTTAAAGTACATATGCGGATTTTCCGCGTTTTTGTGGGAGTATAGGAGTATACGCACCCAGTCCCCCCCCCCCTTTTTGGTGAGGGGGATAGCTGAACTCGCCGGGTTTCGACGAGCTGCCTATGTACCTCTTTCGAGGATCAAGCCATCTCGTAGTTCTGATGGTTGCCGCGGACGTTTTTACTCCCCGTGCGTTGCCGTTCCGACCGTGCTGGTCGGATCAGTGGTTTGTGCGGGGGTCGAGCTGTCCGCTCTTACGGCGGTAGATTCAGAGGCTTTGTCGTCGTCTTGAATCGTTGCCTGTTCAGATGATTCTGGATCAGTGTTGTGTGATTCCTTTGCTCGTTTCGGGTTGGCCGCAGGGGCGTTCCGATCTTTTCGCAGTTTGAACTCGGCTAGGTAACAGAGTCTCGACTGTTTCTGGCTACCCCAGATGGCTGCGGTTCCGGTCGGAGTCGGGAACTTGATACCGAGGTGATATGTGGACGGTACTGCCTTCATGGAGTTGATCCAAGGGGTTCCCATGATGGCGTTGTAGATGGCCGGGTTGTCGACTACTGCAAACTCGACGATCTTTGTAACTTCCTTTGCCATGACTGGGAGTTTAATTTTTCCGAGGGTCATGTTAGTGACGCCCGAAAACCCCGTCAAAGGTTTTGGCTCAGGGACGACTTCCCCAAGTGGGATCTTCATCCTGTAGAGGGTGTCGCGGAAGATGACGTTGACCGTGCTTCCAGTATCGACGAGAATGCGGCCGACTTCGAGATCCTGGATGACCAGGTCGATTACCAAAGGGTCGCAGTGAGGTTTGTCGATTCCGACGGTCTCGTGTTCCTCGAAAGCGATTGTGTGGTTAGGAACATCACTGTCCGGGAACCAGTTGGAACTGGTCTCGGCTTTTCGCCCGTAGGCTTTTATCGATGAGACAGAGTCTTGGTAGAACTGTGATCCTCCGATGATCATGTTTACCCTCTGGCGACTGCTGTTGTTCCCTTGGTCGTCCTGTCTTCTTCCGCGCTTTTCCCCTGATTGGTTTTCGGTCGCGCGGTCTTCGGAGACAGTTTTGTTAGTCTTTGGGCGGTCGGAGTCCAGGAGCAAGTCCTTTATACTCTTGACCTTTGATAGCTCGCCGGTGAGGAGTTTTGCGGCGAGCCGGGCGCCGAGAACCTTGCAGTTCGCAGTGGAGTGACCTCTGGTCTCATGGAACTCGCAATAGGAGTTATCCTTGTACTGGTTCCTGGTCCAGGTGTTTCCGGAGGTTTTTCCTTGCTCCGAGTTGATGGCGTAGTAATGCTCGCCCTGGGCGTCTTCCCCTTCGTGATGGACGTATTTGTCGTTACGAGAGGGTTTCTTCTTGGACGCGGTTTTCTGCGGTCCGTGCTTTTGCGATAGAAGCTTCATCTCTTCTTCCATGATGATGAAGTCCGTTGCTTTGTGGAGAGTATCCTGGATTGTCCGCGGTTTTTCCAGTAGTATCCATTTTCGGAACTTCGACTTGTACCAGAGAGTTTTCCTCAAGGCGTCGATTGCGACATTGTCGCTGATGCCCGTTACTCTGGCCATCACCAGTTTGAACCTTCGCATGAAGTCGCGGAGCGACTCGTCTTCCTTCTGAGCTAGACTCCATAGATCCACGTCGGACGTTTCTCTATCCATGAACATGGAGTACTGTTTGAGAAACGCCGAGGCCAGTTGGCGGAAGCTTCCGATGGAGTTCCTTTTGAGCCGGGAGAACCACTCGAGCGCAGCACCTTTGAGGTGCTCGACGAAGAGAAGACAATGACCTGCGTCCCGTTCGCGTTCCGGGAGTTTGCACCTACCCATTGCGATCTGGAAGGACTGCAGGTGTGACTTAGGATCCGTCGTACCGTCATAGACCGGGATTTTGATCTTCCCTGGGTCTGAGATGCGTGTTTCCGTGATCCGAGTGGTGAACGGACTTTTCCGTGCTTCCTCGAGAAGTCTATCGATCTCGGGGGCGGAACTGGTCGCCTGATGGATTTGCGATTTCACCGCTTTCACTTCAGCCACGGTCTTTTTGAGAGATTCACGGAGATCATGGATCTCGCTATTGCTGCCGGCGTTCCTCCGAACCTGTCGACGCTGGTCGCGGTAGATCCGAGTTTGATCTTCCACGAGTTCTTCTTGCTCCATCCAGTAGAGTTCTTCTTCCTCTTCTGTCATGGGCCTATCGAAGGATACCGTCTGCCGAGCGGACTGGCTTCGGGTTCTCCTGGGGTGGATGTCAGCGTCTTCATCGGAAGGGTCCGATCGGTCGCTGATATCTAGATCGATGCGCTCGACGTCGCTTTCCTTGTTTCCCGCAGCCGGGAGTGGAAGGTTCTGCGCGGTCGTTTGCTGTCCTTTCGGAGCCGTCTCCTCGGGAGTGGGCTCTTTCGGGGCATCTTTTTCTCGTGCTTCGGGAGATCCGAAGTCGAGTCTCCTGCCGCGGCGTGCCTTGGTGGATCCGCGCGGCAACTTGCTCCTCGCCGTTAAGGTATCGACCTGTTTTGCGAGCGAGGTTATCAGCTTGTCCTGTTGTTCCGCCCGCGCCTGGGCGGAGGTAAACAGTTCCTTCATCTGCCTGAGCGCCTCAGTGTTTGCATCAGCAGTGACTGCGGACGCGTCTCCAGCTGGAGTCTTCTCAGCGTTGGCATCCACGGGTGTTCCGTCTAGCGCTGGCTGATCCTTGGTGGCGTCGGCTGACATGATCGAGCGTGTGCAGTTGCGAGATAGATAGATCCGTAACCCCCCCTCTCTCTAGCGCCAAACTGTGGGAACCGAAATTCGCACCGTCAATTTCTGATAAAGATTTGTGGAGGAAAACCGAGTTAACCCGATCTTCCTTGAAGGTCCCGGATATCTGCTGGGCCGCACACGAAACAATCAAATAGATATTAAAGTCGAAAAGTAAAAATCGTAAAGTAGAGCGGAAAAAGATCTTATTTCTGAATTCGTGTTTTGAGCGTGAACAACGGGTAAGAAATAAGCTACAAGAGCTGTCGAAAGGTCCGCTAGTCCGGCCGCCTAGATCTAACCTAGTTGAGTCGCAGCTCGCTAACAAAAACAGAAAAAAAAAAAGCTAAAACGCTCTAAGTGCTAAGTGCTTGAAAGTTTGTGATCTGGTTTGCTTCTTGCTCAAAGCTCTCCTTATATACTCCTCCTATGACGGTCTATCTTCTCGCGGGCTGAGTCGGGCTTTTTCCATTTTCGTCCATCTTTGTGTTTATCGGGAAACTTGACATTTATCTTCGGAAATCTTGACATTTATCTTCTGGAAACTTGATATTTATCTTCTGGAAACTTGACATTTATCTCTTATGTGAGGATAAAGATAAACCGTCATAGTTATCCTTCCTTTTCGGAAAATCGTACGTGGGCTGTTTTGGCCACGTTGGGCCGTTTAGGCGTTTTTACGGTTTCTCGAAAGTACAGTCTTTGAAGGTCTCGGTGTTTCCGAAGGAACCTCAATTCCTTGTTTAGTCGAGGAAGTGGCGTTCTAGAGTAACCGTGATCATACCAAACTTGCGTAGATTGATCCGAACAAGCTAAGATGGGATCGAACCGGGCACGATAGGAACGAGACCGGGACGAGGGCCGTGGACCGACGCCAGGCCGACCCGCGCGACGGGTGCCGCCGGCGCCAGGCCGGCCCGCGTGACGGGTGCCGCCGGCGCCAGGCCGGGTACCGCCGGCGCCAGGCCGGGTACCGCCGGCGCCAGGCCAACCCGCGCGACGGGTGCCGCCGGCGCCAGGCCGGGTGCCGCCGGCGCCAGGCCGGCCCGCGTGACGGGTGCCGCCGGCGCCAGGCCGGGTGCCGCCGGCGCCAGGCTAGCCCGCGTCCCGCGTGCCGCCGGCGCCAGGCCAGCCCGCGTCCCGCGTGCCGCCGGCGCCAGGCCGGGGTGCCGCCGGCGCCAGGCCAGCCCGCGTCCCGCGTGCCGCCGGCGCCAGGCCAGCCCGCGTCCCGCATGCCGCCGGCGCCAGGCCGGGTGCCGCCGGCGCCAGGCCAGCCCGCGTCCCGCGTGCGCCGGCGCCAGGCCGGGGTGCCGCCGGCGCCAGCCCGCGTCCCGCGTGCCGCCGGTGCCAGGCCGTCTTGCCGTCTGTGGGTTTGTTCGATTCTTCCCTCGTCAGTTGTTTGCGGGAAATCTTTTGAGTTTTGGGAGGGTCTCTAGTCGTAGATCTCGAGATAATTGTTTCCAACGAGATTCCGCGAGTATCGGGATTTTGAGATGGACTTAGATCTGCAGATTTTCCGTCGTCGAGGATGAGAGCAATGTGGCTCCGAGTTTTAGATATGTTAAAAGATGAATCTTTTAAACAATCGGGAAGGTTTTACGGAAGACTCATTGTAGATCTCGGACAATCCAGACATGGGTTTCAAGGGACCAAGATGCTGTCGTTGCCCGAGATTATGAGACGATCGCATGGACGGGCGCCAGGACCCTCGCCGTTGGCGACAGATGAGAGCGGACGAGCCTTCCGTGAGTTTTATCGAGCGACGACCCGTTTCTTGGATTTGATCGTCGCTTGGCTTTTCTTTCGAGGATTTTTGGGTGACGATTTCGTCATTGACCGATTTTGACCCCAACAGTTAGCCCCCCAGCTAGCTAGGAACGTAAAGCCTGTCGGATCCTAGCTTGCGGTGTAGCCATGTGGGAAGGTGTTGAGACGTAATCGTTTGCCGAAAATCGGGGTAAATAGTGATTTTACCTCCTTTATATGGAGTAAGAAATCTCATTCTTACTTCATCACAAGGTTTTTACTCTCTCTCTCTCAAGAATCCTTTCTTTCTCTTTAAGAACAATGTCTTCAAGATCTTCAAAGAGAAACTCTTCTTCCCATTCTTCCTCGGATGACTCTCCTGCCCTTGTAACGGTAAAGCAGGAGGAGTCGGTCGAGGAGGAAAAGAAGAATGCGTATTACCGAGCCCTTCTTCCTCTTCTGTCATGGGCCTATCGAAGGATACCGTCTGCCGAGCGGACTGGCTTCGGGTTCTCCTGGGGTGGATGTCAGCGTCTTCATCGGAAGGGTCCGATCGGTCGCTGATATCTAGATCGATGCGCTCGACGTCGCTTTCCTTGTTTCCCGCAGCCGGGAGTGGAAGGTTCTGCGCGGTCGTTTGCTGTCCTTTCGGAGCCGTCTCCTCGGGAGTGGGCTCTTTCGGGGCATCTTTTTCTCGTGCTTCGGGAGATCCGAAGTCGAGTCTCCTGCCGCGGCGTGCCTTGGTGGATCCGCGCGGCAACTTGCTCCTCGCAGTTAAGGTATCGACCTGTTTTGCGAGCGAGGTTATCAGCTTGTCCTGTTGTTCCGCCCGCGCCTGGGCGGAGGTAAACAGTTCCTTCATCTGCCTGAGCGCCTCAGTGTTTACATCAGCAGTGACTGCGGACGCATCTCCAGCTGGAGTCTTCTCAGCGTTGGCATCGACGGGTGTTCCGTCTAGCGCTGGCTGATCCTTGGTGGCGTCGGCTGACATGATCGAGCGTGTGCAGTTGCGAGATAGATAGATCCGTAACCCCCCCCTCTCTCTAGCGCCAAACTGTGGGAACCGAAATTCGCACCGTCAATTTCTGATAAAGATTTGTGGAGGAAAACCGAGTTAACCCGATCTTCCTTGAAGGTCCCGGATATCTGCTGGGCCGCACACGAAACAATCAAATAGATATTAAAGTCGAAAAGTAAAAATCGTAAAGTAGAGCGGAAAAAGATCTTATTTCTGAATTCGCGTTTTGAGCCTGAACAACGGGTAAGAAATAAGCTACAAGAGCTGTCGAAAGGTCCGCTAGTCCGGCCGCCTAGATCTAACCTAGTTGAGTCGTAGCTCGCTAACAAAAACAGAAGAAAAAAAAAGCTAAAACGCTCTAAGTGCTAAGTGCTTGAAAGTTTGTGATCTGGTTTGCTTCTTGCTCAAAGCTCTCCTTATATACTCCTCCTATGACGGTCTATCTTCTCGCGGGCTGAGTCGGGCTTTTTCCATTTTCGTCCATCTTTGTGTTTATCGGGAAACTTGACATTTATCTTCGGAAATCTTGACATTTATCTTCTGGAAACTTGATATTTATCTTCTGGAAACTTGACATTTATCTCTTATGTGAGGATAAAGATAAACCGTCATAGTTATCCTTCCTTTTCGGAAAATCGTATGTGGGCCGTTTTGGCCACGTTGGGCCGTTTAGGCGTTTTTACGGTTTCTCGAAAGGACAGTCTTTGAAGGTCTCGGTGTTTCCGAAGGAACCTCAATTCCTTGTTTAGTCGAGGAAGTGGCGTTCTAGAGTAACCGTGATCATACCAAACTTGCGTAGATTGATCCGAACAAGCTAAGATGGGATCGAACCGGGCACGATAGGAACGAGACCGGGACGAGGGCCGTGGACCGACGCCAGGCCGATCCGCGCGACGGGTGCCGCCGGCGCCAGGCCAGCCCGCGTGACGGGTGCCGCCGGCGCCAGGCCGGGTACCGCCGGCGCCAGGCCGACCCGCGCGACGTGATGCACCCTAAATTAGGATCACTCGACCGGACTGATAAGGGGATATGATCTCAGACAAATTGAATGAGAAATGATGGATTGAAGGGTCGCACAACAGTTGCGGAAGGCTGTTGATATTCCCAAACTCCGATTGTTGCTTGATATGACGCACAAGTCCAACAAAAAGGAGATATAGATGGATCGAAGGGTCGCACAGCAGATGCGGAAGGCTGCTGATATTCCCGAAGCCAATTTGTTGCCGGATGTGACGCACCGGTCCAACAAAAGGGCAGCCTCAATCTGTTGCCGGATATGACGCACCGGTCCAACGAGAAAGAGAGAGTTACTTGGAGCTAACCACACCAAGAACAAGAGATGTGTAACTTGGAGCTAACCACACCAAGAAACAAATGAGATCAATGGATATTACACACCATTGAAAAAGTGAGATTCCCTCTCAAGGTTCCAAAAATAATCTCTCAAAACTTATTTTATTTCATTGATCAAATGGCCTTTATATAATAGGCAAAACATACAAAAGGTTGGAATACAAAAGAGTAGTCAACCATAGAAATTAGCAATTTATAAAAACAAGGAAGAGTTGACCAAAGACCAAAGACCAAGACTATTGACCGAATTTGGGAATTTGTGGTCGCAAATTTCTTCGGTTGGTCGTGTCCTTTTGCATGGTCGACGGTTTCTGCATTGCCGTCAGATTGATATATTATTCGACCATGACTTCTGTTTTCTTGTTGGGCCCTTCTTTATTTGGGCTGAAACATGCTCATAAACACATTTTCAGTATACTTCAAGTCCATCTTGTATAGTCTCAAACCTATAAGCCAAGCTTTCTTGATTTGTTTATGCTGCGGATTCAGGGCGCATCACGACGGGTGCCGCCGGCGCCAAGCCGGCCCGCGTGACGGGTGCCGCCGGCGCCAGGCCGGGTGCCGCCGGCGCCAGGCCAGCCCGCATCCCGCGTGCCGCCGGCGCCAGGCCGGGTGCCGCCGGCGCCAGGCCAGCCCGCGTCCCGCGTGCCGCCGGCGCCAGGCCGGGTGCCGCCGGCGCCAGGCCAGCCCGCGTCCCGCGTGCCGCCGCGCCAGGCCGGGGTGCCGCCGGCGCCAGGCCAGCCCGCGTCCCGCGTGCCGCCGGCGCCAGGCCGGGGTGCCGCCGGCGCCAGGCCAGCCCGCATCCCGCGTGCCGCCGGCGCCAGGCCGGGGTGCCGCCGGCGCCAGGCCAGCCCGCGTCCCGCGTGCCGCCGGCGCCAGGCCGGGGTGCCGCCGGCGCCAGGCCAGCCCGCGTGCCGCCGGCGCCAGGCCGGGGTGCCGCCGGTGCCAGGCCGTCTTGCCGTCTGTGGGTTTGTTCGATTCTTCCCTCGTCAGTTGTTTGCGGGAAATCTTTTGAGTTTTGGGAGGGTCTCTAGTCGTAGATCTCGAGATAATTGTTTCCAACGAGATTCCGCGAGTATCGGGATTTTGAGATGGACTTAGATCTGCAGATTTTCCGTCGTCGAGGATGAGAGCAATGTGGCTCCGAGTTTTAGATATGTTAAAAGATGAATCTTTTAAACAATCGGGAAGGTTTTACGGAAGACTCATTGTAGATCTCGGACAATCCAGACATGGGTTTCAAGGGACCAAGATGCTGTCGTTGCCCGAGATTATGAGACGATCGCATGGACGGGCGCCAGGACCCTCGCCGTTGGCGACAGATGAGAGCGGACGAGCCTTCCGTGAGTTTTATCGAGTGACGACCCGTTTCTTGGATTTGATGGTCGCTTGGCTTTTCTTTCGAGGATTTTTGGGTGACGATTTCGTCATTGACCGATTTTGACCCCAACAACGTCCAAGATATGGAAATCTACGGGTATTAGGGCTTCTCCGATGGTGACCTCAAGGTTTCTTACAATTCCTCCAGAGTTCTGCTGAGAACAATCCACAAAGATGAACGATTCTTCAGTAGGCTCTATCTTCAGACCTAGATGGTCTGCCATAACCTTGGGTAGGATGCTGACTCCAGATCTTGTATCACAGAGAGCGCGAGGGAACTCAATACCTCCTATTGAGCAAGGTATTGTGAACTTCCCTGGATCATTCTTCTTCTCCAATTTGATCATCTTCTTCATACTGTCTCTGACTTGGTTGAATATCCTCCTGATGTCTTCTTCTGTCTCCTTGGTTTCTCTGAAAAACATCCACAATCTGTGTGAAAAGTAGGCTTCTTCAAAGTGTTTCTCTGTAGGTATTCTTAGAACTCGTTTTCTGAAACTTTCCAGCTCCTTCTCATTAACTCCTCTTTTAAGGTGTTTAGGAACCTTCTCTTTCCTTTTTCTGAGAACTCTGCCATCTTTTTCCTTTTCTATCTCCATTGGATCAATGATATCCGTGGGCTTCTTCATGATGGCGGTTGGTGGGTTTCGGGAAGGCTTAGACTGCTCCCGGAGTGCATTAAGTCGTGCTACATCTATCTTCGGTAGTTGCACTCGTCGTGAGGGAACAACATATCGATCGACGGCTACTGGGGTACGTTGGTCGATATCAGACACTCCATGTCGATCGAAGGGGGAATCGTGGTGGCGATCGATGGGTGTGGAAGTCGGGTTGACTTTGATAGGGATGGGCGGATGTGGGTGTCGTGCTGCGAACTCCTTGTGTGTCATGATCTTCACGGCATTGCACTCGTAGGTAGGCTCATCTAAGTCCATCGATCGATGCTCGGTAAAGTTTATCGATCGATTGACTCTTGGCGATATCGATCGATGACGATCGGATGATATCGTTCGATGGGAACCTGATCCGAACCGTGTTGGACTCTGAGCTTCAAAATCTTCTTCTTGCAGCTTCTCATGCTTCACCACTTGCCAGAAATCATCATCCAGGATGGCATTCACGTGGTGGTTGGTAGCAAAGTCTCCCATTCCCCTTGTTAAAGCTTCTTGCTACTTTATAGCTTCATCTGTCTGAACCACCTGAGTCTCCAACTTCTTCACATGGGTGCTCAAAGCATCAAGCTTTGTGTTCAGGTTGGTGTAGACAGAGTCAATCTTTTCATTGAAATCCCCCTGAAGTTTCTGCTGACTCTCAAGAACTCTGTCAAGCATCTCTTCTAGTTTACTTTTCTGGGTGGGTGGGGGTGGATTTGTGTAAAGTGAGTTACCATAACTCCTATTGTTGTTGAGGATGCTGCTGCTGAAGTTGGGTTTCTGTGAACTCTGGTTGAAGTTGCTTCTTTGTCCTGAGAAGTTTCTGTATCCTCCTTGGTTTCTAGATCTCTGAAATCCAGTTCCACTGTTCCAGTTCACATCTTCTTCTTCTGCAGTCTCTGCATCCTCTTCTGAGCAAATCTTCTTGTTTAGCCGCTTCTGAACATTATCCATGTTGGGGTCAAAATCGGTCAACGACGAAATCGTCACTCGAAAGTCCTCGAAAGAAAACCAAGTGACGATCGGGTGACGATCGAAACCAAGAAACGGGTCGTCACTCGATGAACTCACAAGAAGGCATGGACGGACCATAGGCCCCGGAGATCAACGAAGGCAAGCAACAGCAGGCACCGGCGGACGCAGGATGCGGCACGGGCGGCAGGGCGCCTGGCGCCGGCGGCAGGCTCGCCCTGTCTCGTCTGGCGCCGGCGGCAGGCCTGTCGTCTCCCGTCTGGCGCCGGCGGCAAGGGTCCTGGTGCCCATCTATGCAATCGTCTCATGATCTCGGGCAACGGCAGCATCTTGGTCCCTTAAACCCATGTCCGGATTGTCCGCAAACTACAACGATTCTTCCGCAAAGCCTTCTCGATTGTTTAAAAGTTCATCTTTTAAACGTCTAAAGTTCGAAGCCACATTACTCAAACCCTTGAAAACGGTTATCTCGAAATCTATGGCTAAAGATCCTCCCAAACTCAAAGATTTCCCGCACGAACGACTAACGGAGGAAAGATGAAAAAACGGAAACCCCACGGACGGCAAGACGGCCTGGCGCCGGCAGCACCCCAGCCTGGCGCCGTCGGCACGCGTCACGCGGGCTGGCCTGGCGCCAGCGGCACCCCAGCCTGGCACCGGCAGCACGCGTCACACGGGCCGGCCTGGCGCCGGCGGCACGCGTCACGCGGGCCGGCCTGGCGCCGGCGGCACCCTGGCCTGGCGCCAGCGGCACGCGTCATGCGGGACGGCCTGGCGCCGGTGGCACCCCGGCCTGGCGCCGGCGGTAATCCCCCTGACGCCGGTCGACGGCCCTCGTCCTGGTCTCGGTCCCATCATGATCGGTCTGATCCCATCTTAGCTTGTTTGGATCAATTTTCGTGAGTTTGGTACGATCACGGTTATTCTAAACACCAAACATCTCGACTAAACGAGGAATTGGGTTTCCTTCGGAAATACCGAAACCTTCAATGACTATTCTTTCGAAAAACCGTAAAAATGTCTAAACGGCCCGACGTGGCCAAAGCGGCCCACTTACGATTTTCCGAAAAGGAAGGATAACTATGACGGTTTATCCTTATCCTCACATAAGAGATAAATGTCAAGTTTCCAGAAGATAAATGTCAAGTTTTCCGAAGATAAATGTCAAGTTTCCCGATAAACACGAAGATGGACGAAAATGGAAAAAGCCCGATTCAGCCCGCGAGAAGATAGACCGTCTTAAGAAGAGTATATAAGGAGAGCTTTGGGCGAGGAGCAAATGATCACCAAACTCCCAGAGCACTTAGCACTTAGAGCGTTTTTAGCTTTCTTTTTCTGTTTTCATTAGCGAGCTGCGACTCAACTAGGTTAGATCTAGGCGGCCGGACTAGCGGACCTTTCCACAGCTCTTGTAGCTTATTTCTTACCCGTTGTTCACGCTCAAACGCGAATCAAGAAATAAGATCTCTTTTCGCTCTACTTTACGATTTTTACTTTTTGACTTAATCTCCATTGATTGTATCGTGTGTGGCCCAGCAGATATCCGGGACCTTCAAGGAAGATCGGGTTAACTCGGTTTTCCTCCACAAATCTTTATCGGAAATTGACGGTGTGAATTTCAGTTCCCACAGTTTGGCGCTAGAAGGAGGGGGGGTTACGGATCTATCTATCTCGCAACTAGACACGCTCGATCATGTCTACTGACTTCACTAAGGACCAGCCAACGCTAGACGGAACACCCGTCGACGCCAACATTGAGAAGACTCCAGCTGGAGATACGTCCACAGTCACTGCTGATGCAAACACTGAGGCGCTCAGACAAATGAAGGAACTGTTAACCTCCGCCCAGGAACGGGCGGAATAGCAGGACAAGCTGATAACCTCGCTCGCAAAACAGGTCGACACCTTAACTGCGAGGAGCAAGTTGCCGCGCGGATCCACCAAGGCACGCCGCGGCAGAAGACTCGACTTCGGATCTCCCGAAGCACGAGAAAAAGATGCCCCGAAAGAGCCCACTCCCGAGGAAACGGCTCCGAAAGGACAGAAAACGACCTCGCAGAACCTTCCACCCCCTTCAACGGGAAACAAGGAAAGCGACGTCGAGCGCATCAATCTGGATATCAGCGACCAATCGGATCCTTCCGATGAAGACGCTGACATCAACCCTAGGAGGACCCGAAGCCAGTCCGCTTGGCAGACGGTATCCTTCGAGAGGCCCATGACAGAAGAGGAGGAAGAACTCTACTGGATGGAGCAGGAAGAACTCGCGGAAGATCAAGCTCGGATCCATCGCGACCAGCGCCGACAAACTCGGAGGAACGCCGGCAGCAATAGCGAGATCCATGATCTCCGCGAATCTCTCAAAAAGACCGTGGCCGAAGTGAAAGCGGTGAAATCGCAAATCCATCAGGCGACCAGTTCCGCCCCCGAGATCGATAGACTTCTCGAGGAAGCACGGAAAACGCCATTCACCGCTCGGATCACAGAAACACGCATCTCAGACCCAGGGAAAATCAAAATCCCGGTCTATGACGGCACTATGGATCCTAAGGCGCACCTGCAGTCTTTCCAGATCGCAATGGGTAGGTGCAAACTCCCGGAGCGCGAACGAGACGCAGGTCATTGTCTTCTCTTCGTCGAGCACCTCAAAGGCACTGCGCTCGAATGGTTCTCCCGGCTCAAAAGGAACTCCATCGGAAGCTTCCGCCAACTAACCTCGGCGTTTCTCAAACAATACTCCATGTTTATGGACAGAGAAACGTCCGACGTGGACCTGTGGAGTCTAGCTCAGAAGGAAGACGAGTCGCTCCGCGACTTCATGCGAAGATTCAAACTGGTGATGGCCAGGGTAACGGGCATCAGCGACAATGTCGCAATCGCCGCCCTGAGGAAAACTCTCTGGTACAAGTCGAAGTTCCGAAAGTGGATACTACTAGAAAAGCCGCAGACAATCCAGGATACTCTTCACAAAGCAACGGACTTCATCATCATGGAGGAAGAGATGAAGCTTCTATCGCAGAAGCACGGACCGCAGAAAACCGCGTCCAAGAAGAAACCCTCTCGTAACGACAAGTACGTCCATCACGAAGGGGAAGATGCCCAAGACGAGCATAACTACGCCATCAACTCGGAGCAAGGCAAAACCTCCGGAAACACCTAGACCAGAAACCAGTACAAGGATAATTCCTACTGCGAGTTCCACGAAACCAGAGGACACTCCACGGCGAACTGCAAGGTTCTCGGCGCCCGGCTCGCCGCGAAGCTCCTCACCGGCGAACTATCAAAGGTCAAGAGTATAAAGGACTTTCTCCTGGACTCCGACCGCCCAAAGACCAACAAAACTGTCTCCGAGGACCGCGCGACCGAAAACCAATCGGGTGAAAAACGCGGAAGGAGACAGGACGACCAAGGGAACAACAACAGTCGCCAGAGGGTAAACATGATCATCGGAGGATCACAGTTCTACCAAGACTCAGTCTCGTCAATAAAAGCCTATGGGAGAAAAGCCGAGACAAGTTCCAACTGGTTTCCGGATAGCGATATTCCTAACCACACGATCACTTTCGAGGAACAGGAAACTGTCGGAATCGACAAGCCTCATTGTGATCCTTTGGTCATCGACCTGGTAATCCAGGATCTCGAGGTCGGCCGCATCCTCGTCGATACAGAAAGTACGGTCAACGTTATCTTCCGCGACACCCTCAACAGGATGAAGATCCCACTTGGGGAAGTCGTTCCTGAGCCAAAACCTTTGACTGGGTTTTCGGGCGTCACTTCTATGACCCTCGGGAGAATCAAGCTCCCGGTCATGGCGAAAGAAGTCACAAAGATCGTCGAGTTCGCAGTAGTCGACAACCCGGCCATCTACAATGCCATCATGGGAACCCCTTGGATCAACTCCATGAAGGCAGTACCATCCACATATCACCTCGGCATCAAATTTCTGACTCCCACCGGAACCGCAGTCATCTGGGATAGTCAGAAACAATCGAGACTCTGTTACCTAGCCGAGTTCAAACTACGAAAAGATCGGAACGCCCCAGCGGCCAACCCGAAACGAGCAAAGGAATCACACAACATTCCTGAAGACTCAAAAAAAGATGATCCAGAATAATCCAAACAGGCAACGATTCAAGACAGCGACAAAGCCTCTGAGTCCACCGCCATAAAAGCAGACAGCTCGACCCCCGCACAAACCGTCGATCCAACCAGCACGGTCGAAACGGCAACGCACAGGGAGTAAAAACGTCTGCGGCAACTATCAGAACTACGAGATGGCTTGATCCTCGAAAGAGGTACGTAGGCAGCTCGTCGAAACCCGGCGAGTTCAGCTATCCTCCTCACCAAAAAGAAGGGGGGGGGGGGGGGGGGTACGTATACTCCTATACTCCCACAAAAAACACAAAATATCCGCACATGTACTCAAAATTTTTTCGAAATTTTTTAAATAAAATTCTTTCTATATATTTCTTGCGATCACTTAATTTAGAAAACGCGTAAACACTTCGGAAAAACGAAAATCATATCTTCGAAAGAAACGCGAGACGTCGCAACTTCTGAAAATGATAGCAAAACTCGTATCATCCGCTGAAACAGTCCACCTGCGACTTAAAAAACAACTTATGCCCGTCTATCGGCCCCGACGGACGCACTCAGAAATGTTTCACTCAATACAAACTCGTAGTCAGACCTACAAGGTCCTCTTACATCCGACAAAGATATCATAGCGCGCTATACAAGAAACCCAAAATTTTGGTTTAGCGTCTCGGATAAACTCTGAAGATAGCTCGATTCTTTTAACACAAGTCATATAAGCCGGCGACTAGTCGCGGACTTTAAACGAAAAGAATCAGGAAGAAATCACTAACAGGCAAAACGAAAGCCAATCAGTCATCGCACAGCCTTAAAGCTGAGAGTAAGCCTAGGTCTTGCCCTAAACCCAGTCTTGCTGGATCTTGACATCTCACAGACATAGTATCGTATACGAGATCCCAAAACATGTCTCTTATCGCTTACACCTAAAATGCTCGCTAGAAAGTAGCATACGGACCAAGCGACAAAAAAGAGTTAGGATACGAAGTGACTACTCGCATTCTTTCCTCTACACTTGACGAAAGTATAAATCAAAACAAAAGACGAAATTTCGCAAATTTTCATATTTATAAAGTCTGCAAAGACAACGGGATTCTAAGCCACCAACGGCCAGTCCCAAAACATAAGAGTGCAACCTCCAACGGTCGCAAAATAAAACTCCTAAAAACAGCCATACACGGCCAAAACATCCGATTCACAAAAGAAAGTCAACGTCGAGAAATCCAGATGCGGAAATCCCGAATGAACCTCCAGGCTGGTCCACTTCCTCGTTCACACCTTGAGCATTCCCACCACCCTCGGCGTTCTCATCGGCTCCGGCCTCCACCGTATCCTCGGAAACCTCGATAGGTTCCCATAGTCTCCGGACTCTTTCCTCGACTGGAGGAACCAAGGACTCAGCATGAGCACACTCGGCCATGAAGTCCTTCATCTCAGCAATCTCGGAATCAAAGGAGAAATCCGGGTTCTGAGACTTGTAAAGTTTTACGACCGAGCCTCGGCACTCGGGAAATCGCCAACAAACTCCTGAGCCTCTTTAAAACATTGAAACTCAGCAGCAAACGATTCCGCCCGTCTCGCCACCTCGGCCGCGACCATCCTTCTTCCTCTCCTTTCCGCCCGAACAAGAGCTCGAGCATGAAGCTCGGCTTGCTTTTCGTTCTGCGCCTTAACCTCTTGTCGGAATCGGAAGAGCTCTCGCTCAGCTTCCTTGGTCTTGAAGGTGGCAATCCTAGATTTGCAGAAACTTGAGTCGAGCGCATTGCCAAACACTCTTAGTCCCTACACAAATTCAAATCAATAAACATACATGCGGATTCAAGAATACGGTTAAGAAGTTCAAAGAACAAAACCTCGTTGATCCGCTGGGAACCCTCGGCAAAAATCCATTGCCTCTTCTCTTCCTCTAGCGACTCGTCAGTAATGAATTCCGGAGGAAGTCCGTCAAAGAAGTTGTTGGGAAGTGGGAAATCGCTGGCTCCGCCTTTTTCCGTTGGAACAAAACTAGGGTTTTCCCCCAACGGTGAAGGATCTTCCGAACCTTCCCCACCATCGATTTCTTTCCCTTTACGGGATCTCTGTTTACACCTCCGAGTCGGGGCTTCGATAACTGGTTCGGCATCATATGTCGGGACAGGGTCTCGGGACCGAAAAAACCTTACTGCGTCTCGAATCCGTTCAAGAGTGAAGGACTTCCAGAAAAACGGTCTTTGACGAAGGAGGTCCCTCTTGACAAAAAGATCGCCATGCAAATGCGCAACAGCCCCGTTCTCTACAAAGCGAAACTTTTTCATTAAAAACTCGCACTTCCGGAATAACAAAATAGACAACGAGTTTTCATCATATTACCTCGGTTGAAGTTCCATGCATGCGGAAATAGATGGAGGCAGCTCTCCTCGACAGATTCACCATCTATTCGGACATAGAAGAAACGTTCCTGCCACGACTTAGGGTTCGAAGTAGTCCCCTGAATTATGGCCATATCCTTCTTAGGCAGCATGGAGTAGCAACCGTCGCTCCCCGTCGGCCGAGTGCTCCAAAGGTCTTCAAAATCACCAGGACTGAGATCGATCCCGAGCTCATAACTTGAGATCAGTACGCCAAGCCAACTCTCTAAGGCAGGCACGCTGAGCTGGCTGATCGAGAGTTCGAAGTGACGAAGCGCACGAACAATGGTGTCGGGGATCGGGAACCACATGCGGAAATATGTAAAGAAGGCCTCGTAACATGTAAAGAAACCTTCTGGAGGATTCCTCGCACTCTCGTTACCGACAGGGTGCGGAATTTGACTCCTTCAGGAACCTGGTAAAAATCTCGAAGGACCTTGAGATATCTACGAGAAACCAAGCTCGGCGTAAAAGGAGCACCAGGCTGCCTCAGAGGTCTCCTCGGAACAGGGATATCTGGCAGTGATGGGGGCGAACCCACAAGGGCTCTGTAATAAGCATTCTTCGCTTCCTCCTCAACAAACTCCTCTTGCTTCACCGTCACATGGGCAGGAGAATCACCCGAGGATGAATGGGAAGAAGAATTTCTCTTTGAGGATCTTCAAGACATTATTCTTAGAAAGAGAGAAAGGATTCTTGAGAGAGAATAATTTTTTATGATGAGGTAAGAGTGAATGAGATTTCTTACTCCCTCCTTATAAAGGAGGTAAAAACACTATTTACCCCGACTTTTGGCAAACGATTACGTCTATATACCTTCCCATACGGCTATACCGCAAGCCAGGACCCGAAAGACATTACGATTCCTAGCTAGCTGGGGGGCTAACTGTTGGGGTCAAAATCAGTCAACGACGAAATCGTCACCCGAAAGTCCTCGAAAGAAAACCAAGTGACGATCGAAACCAAGAAACGGGTCGTCACTCGATGAACTCACAAGAAGGCATGGACGGACCATAGGCCCCGGGGATCAACGAAGGCAAGCAACAGCAGGCACCGGCGGACGCAGGACGCGGCACGGGCGGCAGGGCGCCTGGCGCCGGCGGCAGGCTCGCCCTGTCCCGTCTGGCGCCGGCGGCAGGCCTGTCGTCTCCCGTCTGGCGCCGGCGGCAAGGGTCCTGGTGCCCATCTATGCAATCGTCTCATGATCTCAGGCAACGGCAGCATCTTGGTCCCTTAAACCCATGTCCGGATTGTCCGCAAACTACAATGATTCTTCCGCAAAGCCTTCTCGATTGTTTAAAAGTTCATCTTTTAAACGTCTAAAGTTCGAAGCCACATTACTCAAACCCTTGAAAACGGTTATCTCGAAATCTACGGCTAAAGATCCTTCCAAACTCAAAGATTTCCCGCACGAACGACTAACGGGGGAAAGATCAAACAACGGAAAACCCACGGACGGCAAGACGGCCTGGCGCCGGCGGCACCCTGGCCTGGCGCCGGCGGCATGCGTCACGCGGGCCGGCCTGGCGCCGGCGGCACGCGTCACACGGGTCGGCCTGGCGCCGGCGGCACGCGTTCCGCAAGCCGGCCTGGCGCCGGCGGCAAGCTCCCTGACGCCGGTCGACGGCCCTCGTCCTGGTCTCGGTCCCATCATGATCGGCTGATCCCATCTTAGCTTGTTTGGATCAATTTTTGTGAGTTTGGTACGATCACGGTTATTCTAAACACCAAACATCTCGACTAAACGAGGAATTGGGTTTCCTTCGGAAATACCGAAACCTTCAATGACTATTCTTTCGAAAAACCGTAAAAACGTCTAAACGGCCCGACGTGGCCAAAGCGGCCCACTTACGATTTTCCGAAAAGGAAGGATAACTATGACGGTTTATCCTTATCCTCACATAAGAGATAAATGTCAAGTTTCCAGAAGATAAATGTCAAGTTTTCCGAAGATAAATGTCAAGTTTCCCGATAAACACGAAGATGGACGAAAATAGAAAAAGCCCGATTCAGCCCGCGAGAAGATAGACCGTCTTAAGAAGAGTATATAAGGAGAGCTTTGGGCGAGGAGCAAATGATCACCAAACTTCCAGAGCACTTAGCACTTAGAGCGTTTTTAGCTTTCTTTTTCTGTTTTCATTAGCGAGCTGCGACTCAACTAGGTTAGATCTAGGCGGCCGGACTAGCGGACCTTTCGACAGCTCTTGTAGCTTATTTCTTACCCGTTGTTCACGCTCAAACGCGAATCCAGAAATAAGACTCTTTTGGCTCTACTTTACGATTTTTACTTTTCGACTTAATCTCCATTGATTGTATCGTGTGTGGCCCAGCAGATATCCGGGACCTTCAAGGAAGATCGGGTTAACTCGGTTTTCCTCCACAAATCTTTATCGGAAATTGACGGTGTGAATTTCGGTTCCCACAATCCAGCTGTGCTTGTACTTCATTGATTTGTTCCTTCCCAAGGAACGCTGCAGATTTTGCTTTCACCGAATTACTTGTGCTGTTGCTGGATGCCAAGTTGTCTATCAGCTTCACAGCATTTTCAGGATTCCTTGTGGTGAAGTTTCCTTCACTAGTTGTATCCAGAGCCATCTGATATCTCAAAGCGATGCCTCTGTAGAAAGTGCAAAGTAGTTGCACCTTGTTGAATCCATGGTGTGGACAATCACGCTGGTAGGACTTGAATCTGATCCAGGTGTCCTTGAATGTTTCTCCAGGTTCCTGGGTGAATGTAGCAATTTTCCTCCTCCGGTCTTCAGCACGTGCTTTATCAAAGAAGTTACGCATGAATGCGTTTTTGATGTCGCTGCAGGTTGTAAGAGAACCTGGTGGTAATTGCCTGAACCACTGCAAAGCTTCTCCAGATAGAGAGTGTTTGAAAAGCTTGCAGAGAAGATAGTCCTGGGGGACTCCTTTGGCTTTAATGGTGGATATGAGATCCTCAAACCTCTCCAGATGGTACATGGATGCTCATTGGACAGCCCACAGAAGGGTATATGTCCCACAAGTGTGTAGTACTGCGGCTTGAGCTCGAAATCTCCTCTCTGAATAGCAGAAGAGCGGATGGCTGATATGTTGGTGTAGAACTGATCTGGACGGTTGTAATCAGCCAACGTCCTAGTTTGAGCAGCCTCTTCTGCAGTCTCTTGCTAAGGGATGATCTCCCTTTAAGCATTCAGTTTCTGACCTGCTGCATTACGTAGGTGACCATCTTGATCACGCAGGTCTCCATTCTCATCGGTGGTGAGAATAATTGGTGCTACCATGACTCGCGGCTGAGTATCGATCGATGAAGGGTGAGTTGTATCGATCGATGTCGGATGAATGGTATTGGTCGACGGTAGAGTAATGTCGGTCGACGGGAAGGTGCGAGTATCGGTCGACGAAGAAGGTGTCTCGGGTCGACTGTGGTAGGCGAGAATCGGTCGACGAACGATTGTTGATGTCGATCGATGTGGAACGTAGATCTTTGAGGATTGAACGTTCCAAGCTAGCATGATCTTCTGAGTACAAAAGTTGAGGGTTCTTGTTGCTTCTTGTGCTGCTGGGCATGTACCTGAAAAAGACAAGAAAAAATTTTGTCAGAAGATGAGAAATTTAGTAAGCAAGTAACCTAGACCTAATCAGATTAAATCTAATGGCGATCAAAGCTCCCCGGCAACGGCGCCAAAATTGATATCACTCAAATTACCCTAAGGAGTGAATTACTCTCTCAAATAAGAGGTTCAGTTGTAGTACTTAGGGATCGAATTCACAGGGAGCTAGGGAACACAAAAGATGTAATCCTAGTGATTATGCTAGGTTGAGAATGTTTTAAATGTAAATTGCAGTTGTGAGCAATAGTAAGTTGCTCAGTTGAATTGGTTTAGGTTTTTAAGCAGTAGAAAGAAATAGTTAGATTCAAGGTTACTATTCAGATAATCAGGATTATAATGCTATGGATGCCCAACAAGTTGCATGCATGATATTAAAGAGCTACAACTCTTAGATGAATCTATCTAGCTTTCGCTAGTCTATCTTCATCCATTGATCTGATGCCGACAATATCGATCGATGCTTAACAGCAATATCGGTCGATATATATGTGTTGCCGTCGATCGATGACTCTATAGGAGTATCGATCGATATAGCTCAGATCGAGTGAAATCTCGCCAAGATCATAGACCGGCTCTCGTGTGTCCCTATGGATCACAGCTTATGCAAGATGAATTTCAAGATGAATTAGTTTAATCCAGGTTCATATTCTAGTTAGCTATTATAGAATAAGCATTAGGGTTCATCATGATAATGAATATCGCAACTTAACAATCCATAGTTGGGGCTAATCCCTCATAACTATTTTAACCCTAAATCTAACAATGGAATCTACTCAGACATGGCTAAGTAGTTCATAACAGCAAGGTAATAATAGAAATTCATAGAAGACTGAACACTCAAGTTCCTCAGGATAACAAATCTCTTTGTATCTTTCTTCTAGAGATAGAATTCTATAACCTTTGCAAATGATAGTAAAGAACTTTGTATTAAAATGCAATAGAGGTTTTGAGATGAAGAGAATGATACTAAGTATTAAGAAACCTTCAAAACCTCAAAGTATTTATGAAACACTTAAAACAATAAAAGCACAAAAGTATCTAGTATATCTTTGCCAAAACACATAGGCACTATAAATATGAGTTTATTAGGTTAAAAACTCGTCAGGGGCAATCTTGTAATTTGGGGATGTCTTGGGCTTCAAGTCGATTGAGTCCAACTAGTCTTCTTACGCGCTCGATATCGATCAATGGTATAAGATGTACATCGATCGATTGGATATCTCGATACGTCATCTTCTGGATGTGTCATCGATCGATAGCACAGGATGTGCATCGATCGATATGAATCTCTGGATATCGACCTCTTGTCTGATCTTGATAGTCATCTCGGGTGAACTCTCCTTTAAGCTCCAAAAGGGCACCCAAAACATCACTTTACTCCAAAATGCTCCTGAGCCTGAAAACATACCTAATAGACTCCAATATATATATATATAGTAAAAGTATCTTTATACCATGGGTAAAAGTGGGAAAATCCATGGTATATCAGTATCATCAAGGACTTCCCTTTGAAGATCGGATCATGCACCATACCTATTGACCTCACTGTTTTGAGGATGGCAACTGAGAAGAGAGTTCCTTTGATCCTTGGCACTCCTTTCCTCACAACAGTTGGAGCTTGCATTGACTTTCCCAACAAGAAAATCACCCTCATGCATGTGAACAAAGTTGTCTCCTATCCTCTCCAATATCCATTGGATGTTGGCTATTGTGGGACAATCATTTGTGGAGAAAAAGCTATTGAGAAGCCCCAAGATGAAGTGATTGCTTGTGAGAAAGAAGGCATTGCTGGAGAGTCTTCTAAAGAGTTGTGTAGTGAGCACTTGGAAAGTGCTAAAAAGGAGGGGGTGAATGGAGCCTCAAAAGTCACTCATGGCAAGAAGAAGATGGTGAAAGAACCTTATCCTCCACCTCTTGATCTGCTCCCACACACTCTCACTCTCCATCCAAAGAAACTCAAGGATGGTGTCATTGAGTACAAGATCAAGCATAAGGGACAGTCCACACCATTCTCAAGTGCTAGAGCCATCATCACTCCTCAGCTCCAAGATGACCCAATTAAGCTTCAAGAGCTTCTCTCCCAGGTCCTCACCATCACTCTTGAAGGTGGAAAGGATCCTCCTTCTCACTAGTCCAAGAGACAAGGTAGTCAAGCTAGTGACTCAAAACAAGCTCACTTGGGAGGAAGTCCCATGGTTATCCTTGTACATAGCTTTGCAATTTCAATTTTTCTTTTTTAATAAAAGAGGTTGAGGTTTTCAGGTTGAGCCTAGCACTAGAGGAGAGAAGAAAGGTGGTGAAGCACCTGAGCCTTATGATTGCCATGTAGCAGCCTCCTCTAGTTGCTATGAATCAAGCCAGCTCCTAGCCTCAGACACCAAACACCACGCCGAAATCTCCTTCTGAGGTATCACTCCAACTCTTATTGTACATACATTTGCTCTTGTCTTGTTAAGGTATCTCATTCTCTCTTACTCACACAGAGACTGTGTGATTTAAGTGTGGGGGAGGTACCAGGTATTTGATCATGTTTGCCTTGTGGATTGTGAGTCTCATGCATTGCATTGTACATTCATATATGCATAGAAAAACCAAAAAAAATTAAATTTTTGAATCATGTAGTTGCATCACTTGCATCTTTAAGATTGAGTCTAGAGCATATAGGTTGCATTCACTTGCACATGGAGCATTGCCTTGTAAAGAACACTTGTTTGCACTGAATTTGGCACCATAGTAAACATATCAAGTAGCTTAAGCATCTTTTGAAAGACTTGCATGCTTTGATCCTTGAAAACTCTTCTTGAAACTTGCTTGCTTGCTTGATATTGGCTTTGTTCTTGAAACCAGCTCCAACCTGAACTTAGACTTGAATGAACTTAATTTCTCTTGCATACGGGCATTTGCATACTTGATCATGGATCTCATACACATTTGGGTTATCTTTCCCCATTGTACCACTCTTCGTTAACCCAAATGGCACTTCCATATATACCCTTGAGACCTATCCATTCTTTGAAGCCTACATTATTTGCATGAGTGATCTTTTGATAGTTTGTCATGGGCAAAATCTTGAGAGTATTGGGAGCGACATGGATTTGTTCTCATCTCTTGCTAGCATAGGGTCATCATTTGAGATAGCTTCTAGGATGGTGAGTGGGTCTTTGTTCCTTAAAGGTTTATATCTTGGGTTTGGGAAGTGATAAAGTTGAGATTGATGAACAAAAGAGTGTCATGAGAAAGAAAAGCCCTAGTGACCTAGAAAAGAAAAATAAATAAATAAATAAGATAGCTCTTGATTGTAATGTTTGAGACCTTTCCCCTTTATAAAAAAAGGAAAGAAAAGAAAAGAAAAAAAAAAGAAAAAAAAAGAAAAAGAAAGATTCAATAAGATAGTGGGAAAGAGAAAACAAAAAGAGTTGGAGCTTAGAAAAGTGAATAAGAGGTCCTTAGTGGTTGTATAATAAGAAAAGAGAAGTTGTTCATTGGGTGAGTGATGTGAGTGTTTTTCATTTTGGGTTATGGGATGAATAAAAAGAGTGTAGAACTTGTAATCACTTAGGAATGGGTAGAATGATGAGAATGGATCCATGTATGCATGAATTGTTCCTAGTCTTAGATAAATTTTGCATAATGATCAAGCTCCTTGATTTTTGAGTGATTGCCACCTTGAAATGATGCATTGAAACCCTCCTTTTCATCCATATTATACCATTTGATCACCTAGACAAATGATTGAGATCTTGTGTCCATCTGTGAGAATTCACCTTGTGTGTGTGTGTGTGTGTGTGTGTGTGTGTGTGTGTGTGTGTGTGTGTGTGTGTGTGTGTGTGTGTGTGTGTGTGTGTGTGTGTGTGTGTGTGTGTGTGTGTGTGTGTGTGTGTGTGTGTGTGTGTGTGTGTGTGTGTGTGTGTGTGTGTGTGTGTGTGTGTGTGTGTGTGTGTGTGTGTGTGTGTGTGTGTGTGTGTGTGTGTGTATGTGTGTGGTGTGTGTGGTGTGTGTGTGTGGTGTGTGTGTGTGTGTGTGTGTGTGTGTGTGTGTGTGTGTGTGTGTGTGTGTGTGTGTGTGTGTGTGTGTGTGTGTGTGTGTGTGTGTGTGTGTGTGTGTGTGTGTGTGTGTGTGTGTGTGTGTGTGTGTGTGTGTGTGTGTGTGTGTGTGTGTGTGTGTGTGTGTGTGTGTGTGTGTGTGTGTGTGTGTGTGTGTGTGTGTGTGTGTGTGTGTGTGTGTGTGTGTGTGTGTGTGTGTGTGTGTGTGTGTGTGTGTGTGTGTGTGTGTGTGTGTGTGTGTGTGTGTGTGTGTGTGTGTGTGTGTGTGTGTGTGTGTGTGTGTGTGTGTGTGTGTGTGTGTGTGTGTGTGTGTGTGTGTGTGTGTGTGTGTGAGGGTTGGTTAAGAGAACATGTTGGTTGATAAGCATTGCATCTTGTGTAGAGGCATAAGAGTATTGATAGGCCTTGAGAAGCTAGAGCATAAAAAGAGAGTTTTGCTCATGTTATTTGCTATGTTTCTTTAGGATGTCAGATTGAGTGCTTTGAGTGTTTCTTTCGGCTTTGCTCCCATCTTTATATCTCTCCTCCTTGTGTTTTGAAAAGTTTACTTGAGGACAAGTAAAGGGCTAGTGTGTGGGAGTTGATATCTTGCATATTTACATGTTTTTAGCTATCATATCTTGTTCATTTTAATCATATAGATTAGGCATTAGGCATCTTTAGGTCCATATTGCATTCATAAGTCTATATCAGGTGTTGGAATGTGCTAAAGAGTGATTGGAGGTGTTTGGGAGCTTTGTGGTCCAAAAAGATGAAGAATGGAGTTTGGCCAAGGTCAGGACAATCCAAACCATGATCAAGACCTTACCTTGGGTGGATGGTACGGCTACCGGGGTGCTTGGACGAGATCAGGACAAAGAAGGACGCACCCAGCTTGATGTACCCGGCCAGAAGAACCCGCACGGCTGGACACAGCCAGGGCATACCCGGCCTGATGTACCCGGGGTAAGCCACCCGCACGGGCTGGTGGATGAGAGAAGCACGGTTGACATACCCGGCCTGAAGCACCCGCACGGCTAGACGGCCTGGACGAGAGCCTTGTACGCGGGTGGACGGACGCGGCCTGGACCAGCACCACCTGACCCAGGTGGTCTCAAAGCTTCTTCCTTTTCTAGCCATCTGATTGGTTGAAGACTTAATGACCTCAAGGACCTTTTAGATATTTTATCTTTATGTTTTAGGGCTTTCTAAGCCTAAGTATAAATACTTTTGTAATATCCTTTGAGAGATATAACTCTTTTTCTCTTAAGAACACATTTGGATCTTAAAGAAAGTTTGGATCTTGAATTCTTTTTCATCTTTATTCTCTTGTGTTTATTTGATTATCTTGCTCACTATCATGTTTAGCCTTGAATCATCCATGGTTTTAGGGTAATTCATGTCTATTAGTGAGTAGATCTATCTAGAATTCATGGGCTTGGGAGACTAAGGATGATTAGGTGTAGATCTAAGATGTTCTAAGGTAGATCCTTCTTGATCCTTGCTTGTAAAGTGTTCTTATTGCTATTTTGGAGTTGGCATCTTCATAATAGAGCTATAGGCATTTTATGTCCGAAAGGTGTTCGATGAAATGCATGAACCAACTCTCCAATGCTTTTAACATTCTTTACCAAAGAGATTTGTTGTTAAAGGTGTTAGGATGGCTATTAGACTTGTTCTTAATGATTGCTTTCATATTATTCAACCTAAGAGATTAGATGCTTGAGATATGTTAGTGAATGAGCATTCATCTAGAGATAGAGTTTGTTTAGGATTGTGTCTAGGCCTAAGGTTGATAGATTGATTGTATTGCTGCCATCTTAGATTGAAACTTGATCACCCAAGGTCAATTCCCTTGTCCCATGAGTCCCCTTGCCTCATATTGAAAGAAAGTTCACTCCTTTATTGCATTTTTAGTATTGTCTTAATTCATAATCAACTTCACTATCTTGATTGCTCTTAGCTTAAGCATGGATTTGCATTCCCTTTGCATTAAGATCACTTAGGATTGGTTCGACATTTTCTATACTACAACATTTGGATTAGGAGCCTTGAAAACTCCTAACATCACCGATCTTTGCCACAGCGAAGCAACTTCCTATTTTTGTAAGGTGACGCGTTTTGAAGACCTAAAAACCTAAAAATCTGTTCTATTATGTATCTTTTCACTTGTTCTTGTTCCTGGCGGCCAGAGAGAGATTGAGGGTGATATTTGAGAGATTTGTAGCATTATTGGATCATTTTGTAAACTTTTTGAAGAGGATTCTTCTTGTACTCATTTGGAGAAGATCTTCTTAACCCCCTCTTATTTTCAATACATTCATATCATGTTTTCTTCTCTGATTTCATGTTGTTGTTGTTGTTGTTGTTGTTTGATTATGAGTGAATAGTTTATTAGTTGGATTAAGGGATTCTCATTAGGGGATTTCTCGATGTATTGATTTCAAAACTGCTAGAATAGGGATTTGTGATTATGGATCTTCGTATTTTGATGTTCTTAAGGCTGAGACTTGTATGATTACCTGACCTTTGATTCTAGGATTTTCATTGCACAAAAAATGTTGTTTGAATTCCTGAAATATCAGTATATGAGTAAGGTTTCTGTAACCAATGAAAGTTGATGTTACTGCGGCTTGTTAACTGATCTAACCCGAACCTAAATCTTGTTTAAAATCTGAGATACAATGGAGCTAGTATTTAGGATTTGATCATAGGGTGTTAGCGCTACGAAAATAGGTTAGCTCTGCTATTGTGATTTGAGTTCGAGACATAGCTGTAATTTGGTTCCCTGTCTATTGTGTGTGATCCATGCTGAAAATAGATCCCTGAGAATTCTCATTGCCCAATGCTTGTTTCATCAGTTTACAAACTCCTCTTAATTGCCTCTTGTTCTCTTGTTCTTGCTTTATTGAATTAAGAAACAAAAAAACCATAAAACAATTTTTTAATTCGCTTTAACTTGTAACTTGTCTGCTACTCTATGTCTGGTCATTGGTCCTTGTGGATTCGATCTTGTATTACTATAGTGTACTTCACTGTGTACTTGCAGTTTGATAACCGGGTTAAAACCTGACCTATCATGCCAATACAACAGACTTTAGTAAAAATTTCCTTCTTCTGTTTGATAACCCATCTTGCAGCTCATCCATTTACTTGATTATGTAATATTTCTTTAAGGAAAAGAGTTTTCATTTAGAGCCACTAATATCCTCTAGAATTTCCAGGTAAGATCCCATTCCGCCTTCATTTTATATTCATGTAGAAGATTTAACCGATTCATTCACATCTGGGCACACACTTACCTAAGAGTAAAGATGATTTTACAAGCTTGATTTTTTCCATATGCCTGAATAGGTTTCGTTACTTCACACATTCACGGGCCTCCACCTTACAAAAGACAAGGATATCATCTGGGAAGAAAAAATGTGATACCGAAGGGCTAGCGCATGAAACATGCATCCATGTTATCTCCTTGATTCTCTGCATGATTGAGAAGGTTAACGAGTTCCTCCGTGCATAGAATAAAAATGAAAAGCGACAAAAGATCTCCTTGATGTAATCATGACAATATTACCTCTTGGTTGACCATTTAGAAGGATGTGATATTTCACTGAGTTATGCACTACATTATCTTTCAACCTACATATCCGAAAAACCCATCTTCCGCATGACAGCTCTGATAAAATCCCATTCTCATCATGAAAACATCTTCTGTGCAATCATTATACTATACTATAAATGTCTATATATGTCGTCCACTAAGAAAGGCTAACTGGATTTCGGATTGCTGATCTAGTTGCATCTTTTTCAATCGCTGACATAAGACTTTTAATATTATTTTACTGCTTACATTACACATAGTGATTCATTTAAATTAAGGAATTTTCATACGGTTGTCCTTCTTTAGGATGAGAATAATGTTTGTATCATTTAATCTTTGTGTGATAAAACCATTTAAAGAAATTCATTAACCAGCAAGTTAAATAGTGTTTTAAAATATCCCATAACTTCTAGTAAAAAAGAGTTGCTAAACCATCTGGTCAAGGGAATTTTTCTTGATGCATTGTAAGCAAAGAAAGTTTGACCTTCCATTCTGTTAGTGGGCATGTAAGATCCTCGTTTAGTCTAGCAGTCATTGTTGTACTAATGTTTGCCAAGGCTTCCTCCATGAGTTCCGGATTGAGGTATCAAAAATGCTTCTGAAATAGATCACAGCAATGGCTATTAGTCCTTCCTCAGTCTCAATGAGATTACTAGATGAGTTCAATAGCCTCGTAATTTCATTTCTGGTTTGTTTTTATTAGTAATTTTATGGAAGAACTTTAAGTTTCTATCACCCTCTCTAATCCAAAATACTCTACTCTTTTGTTTCCAGAACCTGTCTTCCACCTTAAGAGTGTTAGATAACTCATGTAAAGCTTCTCCTATCTCCTCTGTTGTGGCCTCACCTGATGCAGCGTCATCTTACTTAGACGGCAAGCAACAAGGGTTACGATTGGCTGTGGACTTCTTATTACTTTTCTTTATTTTTATAAAATTGTTATTTTCCTTTTATTTATGTTCTTAGGTTATAGAAACCCTAGATCACAAGTCTTATATATAGTTTTGTACTCTTTTATTTGGACGCAGCTTTTGATAATAAATAAACTAGAGAATTTCTCTTTTTCTTTGTTTTTGATTTGATTAAATTCATAAACACAACAAGCCTGTCTCAAGCTTGATTCTTCGAATCCCTTAATTGAGCGAAGCAGGTCCCAAGGATTATTAAATCCCTTGATTGAACTGATTATCCAGTCCGTATGCTGCGCCAGGTTGGTATCAGAGTCACCACTATGACTGAATCTAAGATTACTCGGAAAGTCTTAGCCGATCTCCAAGCGCAAATCTACACTTTGACCACGATTGTTCAGGCTATGACCGTGCAACCGTTTCCATCATCAAACGACTTCAACGTTGAAGTTGATGATGCAGAGTCAAAGGAGGAAGATAATCTTGAGATTTATGATGATCCGGTGTATGACGAGTATGAAGATGAAAGTGAGGAAGATCTTTACAAAGAGATCTATGGTCCTCGAATCTTTGATAACTATGATGATGATGATGATGGTGATGTTCCTTTGAAGGATGAAGATGACGTTTTTACTCTTCAGCAAAGTGTTGCTCCAATATATGACTTGCTTTATGAGCAAAGTGTTGCTCCTATATATTACTTGTACGATGATGAGATTGAACAAGTCACTGTCGATAGAGTGGAAGATGAAAGCCTAATTTTTGATTGCCCAATCTATGATACAGAAACACTAACGCTTTCTCAGAATTATTATTGTCACATGAAGATTTTCACGGCAAATTATGATGTTACTTGGAATTATTATTTTAAAGACACGTTTACGTCTTTGCGAACAATGTCGACAGGAAGTGAGTGGAGAGAATTATTTTATGGGCAGAGTAGCATATATAGCAAAAAAGAAGATCACACTGATGATATAATACTTGAGACACCGCTATCAGTATGTGTTCAATTCTTTGACGAGAGCAAGGCCGATACTCATCGACAACTCAGTAAAGAACCACCAGATCGTGATCATAATAACAGTGTGTCTATACACAGAGAAAACAGTGGTAAGCTTGTGGAAAGTTGCTGTTCTTGAAAACGTGGTTTAATACAAAACATAGTTACATAAGCTTCACTTTCTGTGATGTGATTGTTCTCAAGGCTCCACAAATTGATCTAAAGAATGCTTATAATCACTATTGAGAGGAAACAAGATCATACTATGAGACATGTGAGGGATTGTTTGCAAGGCCGGTGATGCAACAAAAGTGTGATTTTGACGACAAACAGTTTGCTGTTTTCGTTCTTCGTGTGGAACAAGTTTCTATTAGGAGCCTTGAACGTTTTTGTTGGGGTCGGCTTGGAGAAAACATGTTTCTTCTTACACCTGAAGATCCAATGATTGTATTTGCTTCCCTTCACGTGTTGGACTGCATAGGATTAAAACATCTGGTGCTATATTCTTCTAGATCAGCTTTTCACTTTGACTTGGATGACCCTATTTTAAAGCCACTGCTGTACTTGTGGTTACGTATTTTCTCAGGGATCATGACAAGAAACACATATGTTGTTAGCACACAACAAGGATGGATTACTGAGATGTTTTCTTTACAAGTGAAACCAGCTAGCCTTACTGCTCAATTTGTTCTACAAGCCACCTTGAGTTTCTGCAAGAGTGCTGTTAATGTTTGGGACGGAATGGAGGTATCAACGTCTTGCCATCATCAATTATTTGTTATCTCCAAGTGTGGAAATCGGTTTGTGAAAAGAGGAAAGTACAAACTCTACAACAGCTGGGATTTTTTCTTCAGAATTGTAGTTCTTATACATGTCCTTTGGTGAACCTTCCCGAAGTGAAGCTTGTGAAAGTTCAGAAGGCTACTCATTTTCTTTCGTTTAAGCGAGGACGAGTGTCTCCTTTTGACCTTTGTATGCCATATGTTTTAATTGGCAATGCAAAGTATGATTTTGCTTGGCCACCGTGGATTAACAAGAAGGTGCCATCTCTCCTTTGTCTAATTACAACGATGTTTTTGGTGTTCTTTCGTGGCAGTCTATTACAACTTGGGTCACAAAGTTGAGATTCTAAACGGAGACTAAGAACTATAAATCTCATGTTTATGGGATTTTCTTACAATGGCCCAGACTTTCTTATTCTCCAAAAGGATGTTTTTGGATTAGTTGTGTTGATTAGTGATGCTTTACCGTTATCCGAGATGCCATATCATGCAAGAAAAAAATTCATGGTCTACGGCAATCCAAAGTTTACTTGGTGTATAGCCCTCAAAGTCGCTTCAGAAAGCTCTCAGGCACTCTTTTCGAGGGATTTCGTTAACCGCTGGTTCTTAGGTTGATTTCGAAAGTTGACCTTCTTCTTTTGGTTCTTTTCACCAACTCCTTTCCTGCAATTTTTATTCTCTTACCTTTAACGGTAATAACCACCGGTCCTTCGCCTCTCCCTGGTCCTTACACACCGGGTTCTTCCCCCGACCGTGTCGGAGGGACCGCCTTCTCCGGCCAATCTCGCCGGCGAAGTCCACTGATTCCGTTTTCCTCATCAAGATGGAGTTTCCACGGACACCAGGACACGTTTCTTACTGACTTCGGTTCCTGGCTCCTCTGCTTCTTCCACATCGCAACTGTGATAGCTCTGTGGATTTTCATCACACCATTCTCAGTTTGCTACTGGTTGTAGTCTCTTCTGGCTTTCCTGCTTGGCTCCCTTTACTACAGTCTGTAGTTACGTGTTGGAAACCTGCGAGCTTCTTGTCAACGCAGTAGGATGTCTCGTCGCTACTCACGAGAGGAAAAAGGAAAAAGGATGGAAGAGGACCGTCCCATACGGAAACCTCTGGTTCGAGTCCCTGAAACAGATGTTTCAGAACTTATTGAACGAAACAAGTTCACGCTAATTGGAAGGGTTACGAACCCGGCGATTCAAAAGACAAGAGCCCTTGTAGATTTCTTTCTACAACAGTGGCATGTGGTGGGGAAGATAACAGGGAGGGAGCTGGGACCTTCCCTATTCCAGTTTGGTTTTGAATCAGAAAAAGATTTACAAACCATTCTTGCTAAAGCTCCCTTTCATTTTAAGAACTGGATGTTCATCTTACAAAGGTGGGAACCGATTGTTTCCGACTCCTTTCCGGCGATAATCCCTTTTTGGGTGAGAGTACATGGCATCCCACTCCATTACTGGACGGATGGCACCATTGATGCTATCGGTGCTACTCTAGGACCTATTGAAGACCGCGAAGTGGATAAAGCCCGTTTCCGAGTTCAAGTAAATGGCTTGAAGCCTCTCACTATGAAGCTGGACCTCCAGCTCCCTTCCCGAAAGGTTGTAGAAGTGGAAGAAGAGTATGAGAAGCTAGGGAAACATTGTTTCTTCTGTAAGTCTCTAACTCATGAAGATACTGAGAAGCATCCATGCCCACTCTCTAGAGCTCACTCTGGAAACAGAACAGCCTTGGGCATCACGCAACAAAACACCTTGGAGCGCTTAGAAGATGGTAGACGCCGTCAGGAGGAAAGGAGGTACTCTCGTCAACAGAATCTGCCTGTGCACAAGGAAACTTGATGGTCTAATGCAAGGAATGCTAGTCGAGACTCAAGGTTCTCCTCAAGGGACCCCACTTCACGTACTAGCTCAGGAAGGAGTTCCGGTTTTGAGGAAAACAGGAGAAGGTATGACGATCGTAACCTCTCCTACAGATATTCAACCCCACGGGAAACTCCATCTCAACGAGAATCTCAGGAGCGTTTTGCAACCTCACAAAGAACCCAAACCCCTTACAGGGAACGTTCGGTTCCCGAGCTCCCTAACTCTAAAGCAATCTATGCTTCCCCAATTAAAGGAGCTACCTCTACGGCACACCTCCAAACCGTGGCTGGACTTTCCATGGAACAGAGACGAGGATCACTAGCCTCGCGATTCTCAGACCCACGTTCAACAAACTTGTCAAGTGACGAAAGGGTCCCAGCGAGAAAGAGACTCTGTGATCCACGCTCAGCAGAAATACCAAGTGAGGAAAGGATACCAGCGAAGGAAAGACTTTCTATCCACACTCGAAGAACTAGTGGGAGCAATATTGTTGTCTCTGATGATAATCACCTGCGTGAACAAGACAAGTCCCCTGCAGTTAACTCACCACTGAATATGGCCATTGCATCAATTACTCGCCCTTCGAGTTCAAAGATCTTTGATTCTGGCAGGATTGGACCCTGTGACCGATCTCCCATTCGGACTCTGAGTGAAGACCGTGTCCATGTCTCCTTACGACTAGGCCCACTCAGAACTGATGATGGGGAAGAAGATGATAATGTATTTGACTAACAACTGCAGCACGCTCTATCGTCTAAGGCTGCCGGGAAAAGGGTTGCAAAACCCACCCAGGAGAATAAAAGGCCTGTTCGGAGCCCGACTCAAGAAGTGGCCCCCAAGCGCAAAAGAACCACAAAGGCAAAGCCTTCACCCCGAAGAAAGTTATTGTTAGATGCGATTACTGCAGGCGGGAAAACCCACCCGAAAAGGAAACAGAGGACAGCACCACCAACTTCAATCATACCGGCAAGAGTAGGCAAGGAGAAGGATTTTCATCCTCTCCAAAAGTCTCTTCCTTAGCTTGTGTGAGCTGGAACTGCCAAGGCATCGGGAACACCTTGACAGCCCAGCGGATAAGGGAATTTCGAAAGAAAATTTCCCCAGCAGTTCTCTTCCTTATGGAGACCAAGAACCAGGACGAGGCAATCTTCAAACTCTTCAAGAACTCGGACCTGACTAATCATTTCACCGTTCCCCCAGTTGGTCTAGCGGGAGGCCTCTCCCTCTCTTGGCGTGACGATCTTCAGGTTGATATTTTATACTCATCGCCTAATATTATTGATACTCGGATTGAGGCATACGGAACTTTTAGTTTCGTTTCTTTCATTTATGGAGCACCAAATCCCTCCGACCGTCCTGCCTTCTGGAATAAGTTGACGGAGTTGGGAGCAGAAAGGGAAAAAGCTTGGCTGCTTACGGGAGACTTCAATGATCTCCTAGATAACTCGGAAAAAGTGGGTGGTCCTCTCCGATGGGAAGGATCCTTCCTATCTTTTAGAAGCTTTGTTTCCCAGATGGGTCTGTGGGATCTTCAGCACTCGGGGAATCATCTCTCGTAGCGAGGTACTCGATATAACCATTTCATTCAGTCTCGACTGGATCGGGCCATGGCGAACTGTTCATGGTTTGAACAATTTCCAGCGGGACGTTGTGAATACCTCCGCTTTGAGGGTTCTGATCACCGGCCGATAGTGGTGCACTTTGATGCCTCGCAGCGAAAGAAGAAAGGTCTGTTTAGGTTCGACCGCAGACTGAAAGATAAACCAGAGGTAAGACAACTGGTTGAAGACCAATGGCGAAAGGAACCTTTGGATTCTGTCTTGATTCGAATTAGCAAGATCAGGCAAAGCATCATCAAATGGACGAGGGAGCAGAACCTCAACAGCAACTTGGCTATTCAAGCAGCACAGCAGAAACTGGAGGAGGCGCTGTCAAGCTCTGAGCCGGATGATGCTCTTATAGGATCTCTTACAGCAACTTTGGAAACAGCATACAAAGAGGAAGAAGCGTTCTGGCGGCAAAGGAGCTGTATTCTTTGGTTGCAATGTGGTGACCGAAACACCTCCTACTTCCATGCTGCCACTAGGGGAAGAAGAGCCAGAAACAAGTTTTCGGTTATAGAAAACGGAGAAGGAAAAGCAGTATTCCAGGAACCGGAGATAGTTCAATGCATTACGGATTATTATTCTCGGATCTTCTCAGCACAAATGTCTGATTCATCTCTAGTGGTTCTTGAAGCACTTACTCCTTTGGTTACTACAGAGATGAATACGACATTGATTGCTATTCCGAGTCCGCTGGAAATAAGGGAAGCGCTCTTCTCGATTCATTCGGACAAAGCCCCGGGACCTGATGGATTCTCAGCCAGCTTTTACCAATCCTTTTGGGATATTATAGGACCGGATATCGTCAAGGACATTCAAAGCTTCTTTGTTTCCAGCGAATTGGATCCAAGACAGAATGAGACACACGTTCGCTTAATACCAAAAGTCACGGGTCCGAGGAAAGTTGCGGATTATCGGCCGATCGCTCTCTGCAACACACATTATAAGATTATAGCCAAGATCCTCACTCGCAGACTCCAACCCCTGCTCCCCTCACTGATCTCAGATCACCAGTCGGCTTTCGTGAGAGGAAGGGCTATCTCCGATAATGTACTTATAACTCACGAGATCCTACACTACTTGCAACATTCAGCAGCTAAAGTCCGGTGTAGCATGGCGATAAAAACCGACATGAGCAAGGCCTATGATCGCATTGAGTGGGGTTTCCTACAGAATGTCCTGACTCGGTTTGGTTTTCATGACATGTGGATTTCATGGATAATGACGTGTGTGACTTCTGTTTCATACTCTTATCTAGTCAACGGCGCAGCTCAAGGAAAAGTGATTCCTTCTCGAGGGATTCGCCAGGGTGATCCCCTTTCCCCTTATCTCTTCATTCTTTGCACAGAGGTCCTCTCAGGACTGTGTAAGAAGGCTCAAATCCGAGGAGACGTGATTGGCGTGAAAGTAGCTCGGAATAGTCCTGCTATTAATCACCTACTTTTCGCGGATGATACGATGTTCTTCAGCAGAACGGATCAAAGAAGCTGTGCGGCTCTGATCTCTATACTTAAGAAATACGAGGAAGCTTCGGGGCAATTCATAAATCTGGATAAATCTGCAATTACGTTCTCTGCTAAGACGCCAGGGGATGCAAAGAGGCGAATCAGAGAACAAATGCGGATCCTGAATGAAGGTGGCATTGGAAAATATCTAGGATTACCGGAACACTTCGGTCGAAAGAAGCGAGATATTTTTGCGTCCTTGATAGACCGGATTCGCCAACGTTCTCACAGCTGGACTTCAAGATTTCTATCGGGAGCTGGGAAACTTGTTCTACTAAAATCGGTCCTTGCTGCAATGCCCACTTACTCTATGTCATGTTTTAAGCTCCCCTTGTCTCTGTGCAAACAGATTCAATCAATCCTCACGAGGTTTTGGTGGGATGCTTCTCCGGACGTTAAGAAGATGTGCTGGGTCTCTTGGCAACGTCTTGCAAAGCCTAAGAGCGCTGGAGGGTTGGGCTTTCGAGAGATAGTGCAATTAAATGACGCTATGTTGGCAAAGCTCTCTTGGAGAATCTTGAAGAACCCGACCTCCCTCTTGGCTAGAACCCTCACCGGTAAATATTGTGTGCAGTCGACCTTTCTGGAAGCACATGCTCCCTCGACCGCGTCGCATGGCTGGAGAGGAATTATGGTGGGTCTAGACCTCTTGAGGAAGGGATTAGGATGGGCCATTGGCTCTGGATCGGATGTGCGGGTCTGGTCGGACCCTTGGCTATCTACAAGTGAGCCCCTAATCCCAGTTGGTCCCCCGACGCTAGCAAGTATGGACTGGAGAGTCAGCCGACTCATTAAACCAGGTACAAATGACTGGGATGTGGAACTTATCAGAGCTGTTCTGCCCCAGCATGAAGAGACTATCCGCAAAATAATCCCCAGTGCCCTACAAGCACCTGACGAATTAGTGTGGTTGCCGAACCCGTCTGGCCTATACACCACGAAATCGGGATATGCGGTAGCCAAGCTCTACAATGGTACGGTGGAGGATCAAATCTTTAACTGGAAGCAAGGAATATGGGAGCTAGATACATCGCCAAAAATCAAAATGTTTCTGTGGAAATCAAACAATGGGGCTCTCCCAGTTGGTTCTGTTCTTCGTGACAGAGGCATAGCTGCGGACGTGGTCTGTAAGCGATGCGGAGCAGTGGAAACAGAGCTACATGTTCTCTTCACATGTCCTTTTGCTGCGCGGGTCTGGGAGCTTATCCCATGTTTGTTCAAACCAACGATCGAAGCTACTGAAGGTGTAGCCTCGCTTCTGAAGCATTGTCGGAAAATGCTCTCCCTCCCTCCTTTGGGACTAGGCACTACCCCGGTATTCCCCTGGATCGTTTGGACCTTTTGGAACAATAGGAACAAGTTGCTGTATGAAAACAGAGCTTTCTCGGAACAGGACACAGTCCTTAAGGCTCTACAAGACGCTCGAGCGTGGAAGGCTGCTCAATCAAATGATAAAATGCCTTCCTTACCACGGAATGTGGTCCTTACTACTTCTGAGACGCAACCTGCTAACTCGTATACTTGGGTTTCCTTTTCTGATGCAGCTTGGGACTCTACAACAGGAAATTGTGGACTTGGATGGCTTCTTAGAGGTGCTGACAACTCCATTGCAGAAAAGTCTTCCTCTCACCGGCGTTTCGTTCCTTCGGCTCTTGTGGCTGAAGCATTGGCGGTTAAGGCAGCTGTTACTACTGCTCTCTCTTCACACGTCAGGTGCATCCGCATCTGCTCTGACTCAAAAAACCTCATTTCGCTCTTGAACTCTCAAGGACAGGATGTGGTTTTGAAAGGCGTTCTCCATGACATCCGTGTTCTGGCTCGTTCTTTCTCCTCTATCCTTTTTATTTATGTGCCGCGCTCGGCGAATGTTGATGCTGATTTAATTGCTAAAGCAGCTCTATCTTCTATTGACTCTATTGAAACCTTGTAGAACTCTTTCATGGCTTTTTAATTCAATCGTTTGTTTGCCCAAAAAAAAAAAAAAAGGTCTACGGCAATCCCCTTTGTGTTTTTCAACTTCTCATTCGTGGTTGTCTTCGTATTAGTGTGGGGTTAATCTATTGGCAAGCTCTTGTTACACCTAAGTAACTTTCTTTGTTATCTCTTTTCGTGTGGTTAATGAAAGCAAAACCTGAAGTTTATCGAGAAACAAGTGATGAACAGATTTTGATGCTAGCTAAGATGGTCAAGATTTTTACTCAACGGGAAAGAGGGACAACGATTCTCGGATCAATAAGGAACTCTGTTCTGTTCTGGTTTGCACCTGACATGCAATATGGAGTTTATAAGTTGGGAATAGGGGATGTTCAAACTCCACAAATTTGTTTAATTGACAAATCCACGTCACCAACTTTGGGGAGTCATGTTACTTGCGCATCAAGCAAGTGCTTGTGGGAGTTCTATTGTTGGGTGTCCCGTATTCAGTATGAAACCCCTGTTTTGCTACTACTATCGTCGATTGTTTTTTCTACTTTAACACGGGTATTGGGGAACAAAGTATTTGCCTTTCAAGACCCATGGAATGAGGAGTTCAAGCTTTTGGCAAGGTCCGACATACGCCATGGTCAGCTTCGTCCGCATGTGCAACCATCTCATATTTTTACTTGTTCTCTTTTGAAAGTTGTGATGATATCAATACATGGTGATCTTAGTTTTGGTGCCACGCTGGTTGTTCTACAGTCTAACCACTTTCAGTTCAGTGACTTAAACCCTCGTGAAAAATTCTTTGAGGACGTAACGAGTCACGCTTGTGATGTTGATTGGGACTTGAAATATTCAGAGATGGATTCTTGTGCTTCTCTTTCTTACGACCAGCAGCTTGGTCATGTTGAAAGTTCTCCTTGTTTTGCTGTTCTTACGCCACTTCGTGTGTTTCAAATGGACAATTTCGTGACATATGTGATAGTTAGCCAAGGATGGTCTACGTTGCAGAATCGATTTGTAACGCCCCGACCCGCCCATGGCTAATGGGCCACCCACGTCCGCTCTCTCGGCCCGTGGGCCCCATCCCATCCGACGGTCGGTCGTTAAATTTTCGAAGGCTCGAAATCATCGTTTACTGACCCTGCAATCACCACATGACCTTTCCCCGTGCTTTGGCCTCACTCGCACGCTATCGCGAATCACTTCCCGATAGGTCACCCATCCTTCCACTACTCCAGCTCAAGCACGCTTAACTCTGGAGTTCTTTCAGGATGTGCTCCGGAAAAGGTAAGTCAACTTTGGTGACATAGGTAGTCAAATCAATTCTCTTAAGCCTCTTCACATATCATAACTCGGGATGTTACAATTCACCCCCTCTCAAAGAACGCAACGCCCTCGTTGCGCCCCACGACAGGTCTCAAGACGCCTCTCAGGTCAGAACTGAGACGGCTAACCAGCTCTGATACCACTTGTAACGCCCCGACCCGCCCATGGCTAATGGGCCACCCACGCCCGCTCTCTCGGCCCGTGGGCCCCATCCCATCCGACGGTCGGTCGTTAAATTTTCGAAGGCTCGAAATCATCGTTTACTGACCCTGCAATCACCACATGACCTTTCCCCGTGCTTTGGCCTCACTCGCACGCTATCGCGAATCACTTCCCGATAGGTCACCCATCCTTCCACTACTCCAGCTCAAGCACGCTTAACTCTGGAGTTCTTTCAGGATGTGCTCCGGAAAAGGTAAGTCAACTTTGGTGACATAGGTAGTCAAATCAATTCTCTTAAGCCTCTTCACATATCATAACTCGGGATGTTACACGATTGTGGGTTCGCTCAGTGATGGTGTCCTTTTCTCCATCATTTGTCACGGTGCAGTGTGTATTTATCAATTGGAGAGTTGGAATTGTTGCTCGTGAGTTTGTTTGTTAGTTATAGTGAAGCTGCTTGCGGATCAAACAAGATGTTGTTCCACATCATTCTTGTTTCGAGTAGTTTACCAAAACCTAAGTGGAAACAAATGACTTTGAATACAGTTGGCATAAAGATCGTGATGGAGTTCTTTTACAAGTTACTCTTTTTTGGTTCCTCATTAGCGGCACTGTTTACGTCTCGGTATCAGACAATGTATCTCTTTTGGTGCAAGACTCTTTTAGTGATTGAACAAGGGTGTCAACTAGCTGTTGGTTGTTATTTTCTCTCAATGGTATCACAAATTTCTGGGACAACAACCTGCTATTGGTCCATATCACATGCAATATCAAGAGAGACGAAGCAATTGTTACTCTCAATGGAGACACTAGGTGATTTTCACGTGGGAAAATGGAGTTGTGCCAAGTCCAAACCCTGGTCAAAATTACAAAATCAAGCCACATGGTCGTCAATATAAAGTTGTTCGTTGGGAGGTGCTTTCATGGATTAAATTTCTCTATTTGCTTTAGCATCAACACCATTTAGATTCGAGGTCGAATCTTTCAAACCCGGAGGGACCTGATGCAGTGTCATCTTACTTAGACGGCAAGCAACAAGTGTTCCGATGGGTTGTGGACTTCTTATTAGTTTTCTTTATTTTTATAAAGTTGTTATTTTCCTTTTATTTATGTTCTTAGATTATAGAAACCCTAGATCACAAGTCTTATATATAATTTTGTACTCTTTTATTTGGAGGCAGTTTTTAATAATTAATAAACTAGAAAGTTTCTCTTTTTCCTTGTTCTTGATTTGATTAAATTCATCAACACAAGAAGCCGGTCTCAAGCGTACTTCTTCGAATCCCTTAATTGAGGGAAGCAGGTCCCAAGGATTATTAAATCCTTTGGTTGAGCTGATTATCCAGTCCGTACGCTGCGCCATCACCCCTCACATAAAATTTGTCCACCTTTCCCTTAAGTTCCTCGATTTCTTTCGTTGAATTTATATCATTTTGCCTTCTCCATTGACCTAGAGCCTTCTGACAGCTTGAAATATGGGTCATGATACTTGTGTCAGTTGGGAGATCAGGGAAATTCCATTTGTCTGATATCATGTATCTTAATTCTTCACTATTCAGCCATCGCTTATCAAATTTGAAAATCTTCTTTGCATGAAATGGCTTAGCAATCAGGACTGGACGATGTCTAATCCTCACATCCAGAAATACTGATCGAAATTTTGAATGAGTAAATTTTTCATGCCAGTTTTCATTACTCGGAGCTGGGTCCAGGCGATAATTAACATGTGCACGTCCTCTTTTACTCACACAGGACATTAGGTTTCCTGAACAAAGGAATTAAGGACTCCAGAATCTATTATCATCTGATCAAACGGCAAAAAGGAAGTATCGGATGCTCTCATGCGTCCTTTTTTTCATGATGGCATGTTATCTCATCGAGATCTAATACCATAAACCAATGTCCATCTTTGGAGGTAGGAAAATTCGTACGATGTTTCCATACTTGATCCCTTTGTTTCAAGACCGATTCTCCACAAAAAAAAATTATGTAGACTTTTATTCCATCAGTGACTGATTTTATATCAATCAGCCTATTATTTGAAAGTAAAAATAAAAATTGGTAATCATCCATAAAACCAAAGCAAGTCCTCCGCTCTGGCCAGGTGGCCTTATTGGAGACACATTCCACATTTGTTTATTTTCTTTTTCTTCACATCATCCTATACATAAAAAAAAATGTTATACTAGATACTGGAGCTTTATAATTCTGGAAATGCTAAAAAGTCTTGTGTACCAGTATATCTGCAGCTGGCAGTTTCTTTGATGTCCTTCATGTGGGTCTTTTTCCATTGATGGTAAAATATCACAGGTCAACAATTCAGGAAGTACATAAATATCAGTTGGATTTGCAACCGGCAGTATAATCCCCTTAACTGTTTTTATCCATGTATGTTTGACATGGTATTCTAAAATCAACCTGATGTACTCCAATTGCCGGAAAATTACAACCACTATTGCGTGTCAGCATGATAGTCCAAGCTTATGGAATTCAAGACACTAATAAGTTTGTTTTTCCAGACTTCATGACATACGTATGTACATGTCTTGGTTGTAATATATAGTTCTAAATATAAAAATTTAACATATGTTAACAATTTTATTTTTTTTGTAAAAATTATTACATAATTTAAGAATTTAAATCCTTTTAAAAGGTGAATGATATTTTATTAAATGAAAATATTTTTTTCAAAATATATTAATTTACCAATTTAATATAATTTTATATGTAATTCATTTATTACTTCTATTTTAATATAATATAGACTATACTTATAAAATTTATAAAATTAGCATATAATTTTATTATTTTATAATAAAATTTTAATTAAATTAATTTATAAAAATATTAAACTACTAATTACGAAATTAATCAGTGCATTAATTAAAAATATTTATTTTTTAAAGAATTTGTTAGATTTTTTCATTAGGTTTTAAAAAAGATTTTTAACATGCCATAGTTTTTAATGGTATGTTAGATCATATAAATTAAAATACTAATTAATGTTTTTATGTACATTAAAAAAATCTATCTTTCCACAATTAAATATTTTATGTCAAATAAAATGTATTTTTATCAAATCAAATATACTTTGATGTTCTATATACAATGAAAAACTGTAGGTATAAAAGTGAGTAGTGGTTAATAAATATGTTAATAAAAGTAATTCCGCACTTTTAAATCATGGATCAAAATCTAATAAAAACTTAAAATGGTACATTCTTCTGATAAGCAACTAAAAAGAGACAGTTTTTCAAATTGACCTTTCAAAACTACCCCTAAATTCTAGTTGGATATATAATTCAAAAATGGAAGAGAGATAAATCCTATTTAGAGTAATGACTAATTTCAATTGAAAGGAGTCATTGATGGGCCGCGCGTAGTGTTCCTGTTTTTTTTTTTTTTAATTATTATTAATTAACTTTCCATCTCCTCTTTTCTCTCTTCCTCCAGTTGCAGTTATCATCATCATCATCATTGTCCCCCTCCACCTCGTCCGAATCGAAGCTAACGACGGCGACGGTTAACGACATCGGAGGAGCGTGGTGGTGGTGGTGGCTCTATCCCCACATTCGAGGATAATTTTTATTAATTTGGAAACAGTTAATTCATCGGAATTAACCCAATTTCTCATTCCCGATTCTCTCATCCACCATCGTGCTTCCCCATGGATTTGTCGCTTCTGTTGGTACATTCATCCTCTCTCTCTCTCTCTCGTTTCTTGATGCTTTCAATTTTTTTCTAAATTAATAAACCTTTCTCGGGGCTCTACACGATAATGGCGGAGAAGCCGGATCCATGCTCCTTTTCATCATTTTTCATATTCAAAATTAAAAACTTTTTATCTGAGACAGACATTTTTATCTTCATTTGAAGCTCCTTCCCTAACAAAGCTCCAAGGGGATTAAAGGTTTTGATTTTGTGTGCCAAAATCAAACCTTATTGATTTGTAGCAATGCCTTTCAAGAAGATAGTTCGTGAGCTTAGGGGTCGTAACAAAGCCATTGGTAGGCGAGGAAGGTCTCACATTGCGCCTGAAGGATCTTCTTCTGCGTCTCCGTCTCCATCGACGACTGATGAAGAATGTTTAGAACAGAGCATTTGGGTTGATTTGCCTCCCGAGTTGCTTCTTGACATCATCCATCGGATTGAGTCTGGACAGACTTTATGGCCTGGGAGGAGAGACGTCGTTGCTTGCGCCTCCGTTTGTAGGTCCTGGAGGGAGATGACTAAAGATGAAGTCGTTAAAGTTCCTGAGCTCTCTGGTCTCCTCACTTTTCCTGTTTCCTTAAAACAGGTTTTTATAACTCTTCTTTCAAACACAGTTTTGTGATGATCAAACAAACTCTTATGACATCTCGGGTTCTTGTTTCACAGCCTGGTCCTAGAGATGCCCCGATTCAATGCTTTATCAAACGGGAAAGAGCCACTGGGATATACCGTCTCTATCTCGGTTTAAGCCCTGGTATTCTTACCTCTTTTCTTTGAATCTGGAGTCTTTAGAGTGTTTATATATATATATGAGTTTTGTTTGTGTAATTGCAGCTCTTTCTGGCGACAAAAGTAAGCTCTTACTGTCGGCTAAGAAAGTCAGGAGGGCGACCGGTATGGAGTTTGTTGTATCCTTGTCGGGAAATGACTTCTCAAGAAGTAGCACTAGTTACATTGGGAAACTAAGGTATGTATATGCTAAACACATTGATTTTTTTTATATTGCCATGCCATTTTTAAGTTCTGTTGTTATGTCTATAGATCTAATTTCCTTGGAACTAAGTTCACGGTCTACGAAAACCAACCACCTCCGGTTTATTCCGAAAGATCAACCAACCGGAAACTACCACCATCGATGCGTGTGTCTCCATGGGTATCATCTTCTACTCATAGTTACAACATGGCTTCGATCTTGTATGAGCTGAATGTCCTCAGGACCAGAGGTCCAAGAAGAATGCAATGTATCATGAACAGCATCCCAGTTTCGTCGATTCAAGAAGGCGGACAAGTTCATTCTCCGACCGAGTTCACAGACCAGGGTAATAAGAAGAACAAGAAGTCGATGATGGATTTCTGCACAGGGAACATGGGTGGAGAATCCGTTGTAAAGGAACCATTAGTCCTGAAAAACAAGTCACCGAGATGGCACGAGCAGCTCCAGTGCTGGTGTCTCAACTTCAAAGGACGAGTCACGGTCGCCTCGGTGAAAAACTTCCAGCTAATTGCAGCTGCTGCAGAGGCAGGGAAGAATATGAACATACCAGAGGAGGAGCAAGAGAGGGTGATATTACAGTTTGGGAAGATAGGGAAAGACATTTTCACCATGGATTATCGTTACCCGATATCTGCGTTCCAAGCATTTGCCATTTGTTTAAGCAGCTTCGACACGAAGCCTGTCTGCGAATGAATGAGAACATATCGAATCAAATTCTCTATTTGCAGTTTGTTGTGTGTTTGATGAATGTTGTACATACTTTTCCTTCTTGGAACAAAAAAAAAAATCAGATCTCTTTTCTATTCTTTCAACATCATCTACTTGAAATTATTTAACTAATAAGGAATTAACGTTTGGTTTAGGCAAGGTATGTTCTTAGACTTTATTTGGAAGCAAAAGATTACCACAAATCTCGAAAAGCTTTCCTTTATTACAGAACTTAAACTCCTGTTTCTGTCATTGCAAAAGATTAAAGATGAAAGCTTTTGTGAGAGGACTAATAGCAAGAGCTAATCTTGAGACGCCAAAGATTCAGAGGAAATGGGCCGGTTTTGGTGGCGTTACTTCGCCTCCTCCGCCACCGGAGAAAGGGTTGGAGAATCTGACGGTGGCGGATGTCTTGTTGACAAAAGACACTGACGACGGCGGCGGTAAAGTTGACACGTTGATCTCCTGCCGTACGAACGACACCGTTTTTGACGCAGTTAAGAATGTTCGTTCACCAACTCCTTTATCCGTTACTATTGGTAGTTCCATGCATGATGCATCCATCACGTTACATACGCATTAAGTGTTAGTGCGTGTACAAGTTGGGGCGGTCTCCAACAAACAGGGCTTTCTTTCCCATTTATTTTTAATTTAAAAAAAAAAATTCTCTCTATGTTCTTTTTCTACCTAAACCAAAACTAAACTTAAATTTAAGCTATAGAAGTTGGTCACAAATCTCAAACTAAAAGCATATGGACTTATTTGAATTTCTCTTTATGTTCTTTTTCAACCTAAATCAAAACTAAATTTACATTTAAGTATAGAAGTTGGTCACAAATCTCAAACTAAAAGCATATGACTTTAACTTAGATATTGTTTTTACCAAAGGGTTTGCAAACTTAGCTTTGTTTATTAGTATTCGGTTTCGTTGCTTACTCCACGTTGTTCTGTGTGAATGCGTCCCACCAAATAAGACGTGGTTAAATTCTATATTCGGTGTAATATAAATATATAATACAAAGACGTGTGTATATTACATTTGTATATGTCGTCATGTATACACTTGTTTTTTTTGCTTAAAACATTATTTTGATATCTTTGTTTGAATTTGGATGGTACGTAAAACGAATCATTGGAATTTATTTACATTAGAACAATAGTTCCTTGAAATTCACCTCTTTAAGGTTTAGGGGTTTATGATCTAGAGTCTAGGATTTAGTTTTTTTTATAGCTATTTTGGGTTTTTTAAATTTAGTATATATTATTCATTTGTATATATGGAAATTTGATTGAATATAAGGAAAGAGTAACTGTTTTTTTATATTAAACTAAAAGCAGATGGCAAAACATAATATTGGATCGTTGGTGGTGCTAAGACCAGGAGACCAGCAATGCATCGCAGGAATTGTCACAGAGAGAGGTGAAAGCTGTCTTTAATATGTTATTTCCAACAAATTAAAAGTACCACAAAATGAGTTTTGACCACTTCATATCCTGAAATTTTGCAGTTTACAGTATTCCAAAAAAAAAAAAAAAAAAAATTAACCCCAACCCCAAAGAATATACTCATGTGATATTAACACTTCTTCTTTACCAGGATTCCTTATTTTGTGATGATAAATGTGCTTAATCGTATCATCTTAACTCACGGGACAATAGTTTTTGTATTATTATATATAAAAAGGTTATTATGATTTGTGAATACATACCACAGTCGGAATTTAAGTTTATCTGCGTCTGACGCATTTTTCCTATTTTATTTGATAATTGAAATTGACTGGTGGATTGTGAAACAGACTATATGAAAAAGATTATCGGGGCGGGAAGATCATCAAAGGTTACAAAAGTTGGAGAAGTAATGACAGACGAGGTCAAAATAAACATAACATACTAATATTTTTTTAAGTTAATATCTCGGATTTACTTTATTTATCGAGTTAAATTTACTAAAAAGTTTGGGAATTACGTTGGTCAGAGCAAGTTGGTCAGTGTTTCGTCGGGGACAAACATTATCAAAGCAATGCAGCTTATGTCAGGTGATTTATAATATATATATATATATATATGTTGAATGTATATGTAATCCAAGATGTAAATTATGTTTTGAAAATGGTGTAGAGAATCATATAAGACATGTACCGGTGATTGACGGAAAGATAGTGGGGATGATCTCTATGGTTGATGTCGTTAGAGCAATTGTGGACCATCAAAATGGCGAGCTCAAGCGCTTGAATCAGTTCATCAAAGGAGACTATTACTAGTTCAAACTCAAATGAACAAATTTATCAAGTTCGTAGATTCTACAATAGTATCGATATTTATGTAAACACTATCAATAATTTTATAAACACTCACCACCACCATGAAGCAGTCCTTAAGTATTTTTTTACTAAGACAAAAACATAGTAAAACCTGCTTATCTGATTGAAGAGCCAGCCACCGTCATCTAAGGAGGACAAGTCGCTCACCACCGGAGCTTCACCATTTGTTCTAAATAGAACACTTATCCGATCCAGTTTAACCAATATATCACCAACTATTAAAACTATTGATTAACATAACGGCGTACATCAACTAACATGTGTTATTTAGTTAATATCATAAACATATGTTTAAACTATTCAAAAAATATAATTTTTGCATTTTAATGCATTTTTTACTAAGTAGTAATAATTGTAAATTGTAAACTTCAGAGAAATTAATTGTGATTATTATATTGTGATTAGCCAAAAGTATGAAAAATAGTTAAACACAAAATACATTTATAAACAAAATTTAAAATGTTTTCGTAATATGTGAAATTTATAAAACATAGAACATAGAACATTTTGAAACGGAGGAAATATATAAAATCATTCATTTTCATTTTTAATATGACTGTCACTCTTATAACCCATCACAAAAAGATCACAATGATGTGGGAATATTCAGTGGGATCTATACCTAGCTGAGGAACCATCCATTGACTTGTATTCATAATCAATTATCAGGGAGTGAAGTCATTCGATCTAATATATATATATATATATAACAATAAAAATGCATTTTCTTCCTTCTCTTGCCTCCACGTCACCACGGAGGATGGATCGTTTTACGTCACGTGGCAGCTACTCATTCTTCTCTTTTCGTCGTTAACAAAACGATATGGGCCATCGTGTTTTGTTCACGTTTAATAACAGAAAATATCATCTGTTTGGGCCTTCTTACCGTCATATTATTTAGGCCCAATGTATAAGTTTTCATCATTTTAGTAATATCGGCAAACACAACTCAGCCGTTGTTTTCCTTCTCTTCATGTAATGCTTCCTCCGAAGAACTCTCTATTACGGCTCTGGTTTTAATTTATGTGCTACTTAAATCCGTGCAATAACATGATTTAATCCCACTAGTCCTTCTCTCTAGCATTGAATCGACCTCTTTATCCTCCAAGGTAACCGGCAAGCTCTTCTATAAATTTGCAAGATCCCAGCGATGAGCAGCACCATCTCTACAAATCGAGAAGAATCATGGCTGAGTTATTATGTTTCTTTTATTTGTCTTCCCCAATGAATATTTGCTAAATTGTTTTTTTTTTTTTTGTTTCATTTCTTCTCAAGATTGTTAGGCATTGTATGCAATATGATTTAGTCGACGATGATAGGGATTTAGGGCAGATTGTGCTTGATCGTCGGGCCGTCGACCGACGCTGTGCTCTATGATCGAGAACGCCATTTTGGTAATGGCAAGCTTCCTCATATTCTTCACGATAAAGGTTATTAAATCCCAACTTATGAACCCTAACCTCCTCTAATTTTCAACTAACTGCAACTGGCACACTGGTTATGGACCAAATAAGAAATCCTAATTGAGATTTCTGTTTACAAATTGGGATGTAATTTTGAATACGGTCTTTTTTCTATGGCTTCAGACGGCTGGAACTGTTGATCTTAAAGAAGGCTCGGGCCGTGGTTCCACAAAAGGGAAATGGTGGTGAATCCAGGTTCCCCAGGAACATCTCAACATGATGTCTCGATTACCGATCAAGCAGATGACTATGAAGATGAGGTAATATGAATATATGATTGCCTTTCACTTCAGAGGGGTTAGGTTTCGTTCTATTAGTAGTGCTAATCATGTTATAAATTTAGGATGACTATAAAAATGAAGCAGAGTTTGGGATGTATTGTATCCAACGACGTCTGGGTTGCGAGAGACAATGTACATTGATTCTTCTGCTAGCTTCCATTCTCCTATAATATCTTCTTCTTCTTTTTTATTCGCAGGGATTAGTAAATGGGAGAAGCTGATACATAAGCAGAAACAGGAGTAGGTCCACAAATAGAATAACGAGAGACAAGTGCGTTGATTCTTCTGTGTACACTAGACGTTTCTGGGATTACTTTTCAAGTCCTTTTCATATTCCTCTATTCTTCCATTTCAAATGTCAGATGGTTTTTAGTGGGTTCATTACAGAATTGCATGTTGAATTGGAGTTTCCGTGACGAATATGCTATTACTCATCGATTATGTCATATGAGATGCGTAGCGTTGAGAACCAAGGTAATAAAATCAGCTATAAGGAGTATTTGGCCACTCTGAATTTGGAATACCAATTTCATGACTATTTATCCTCTCTTTATGTGTAGCCATGTGAAAGAGTTAACTCACATATTGGAACCATGAGATTTAGAAACAAATGAAAATAATATATAGTTGAATTGTTTTGTTCCGGTCGTACTGATATCTTATTTTTACAAAGTTTTCCAAGTTGAGATATTCTTTGTGAATGTCTCAGAGTTGCAGGGGATAACGTTTTAGTAAGTTAAACAGACAAAGTCAACACTCAACAGAAGGTGCAGACTTGGCAGATGAGTTGGTAGCTTGAAGAAGACATTTGTTCTCTCGGAATATTTGCAGTTAAGAAGTTGTTTAACATAATTAGGAGTGCCGAAGTTCTCTGGGAATTACGATTGAGGATTGTAATCATAAGCAAAGAGAAGCTTAGGTCTTGGAGCGTTCTTAGATCGCGTGTGAGAGTTCAACGTATCTTCCAAGTGTTATGGATTTGTAGGCTCTTTATTCATATTGGGTTATTTAGTGTATGTGGGTTCCATATGTAAGTCATCTTTTTACTTGAATAAGAAGTCACAGAGATTTGAAGGTGAGATTGAGAGTTGTTGTTTAAAGTTTGGAGCTTATATCTCATCAAACGGTTCTGCTACAAATATACCAGTAAAAATTTTGCACATCTCGGTGGAATGTGCAGCAGAATGTAAAGCCCGATCAGTAAGAGACAATACTATGAACGTCACTTTAGGAAATTTGTCCACTATTAGTAGACAAAATGTTAGTCTACTGGTTTGGAAAATCCACAGAAAAATTGCTCATATGATGTCGGATGTGGAGGTACACAGAAAATAGAGTATCGACGTGTATCTTCTGCAATGGCTCTGGCTCCATGGGTCCGAGAATACCTCCAGAAGCTAAGCAGCCCTGGGACGGGAACGGGTATAGGAAACGGGGACGGGAACAGGGACGAGAAACGGCAAACTTAAAAATTTAAGATACGGATACGGCTTAGAAACAGCAACTAAAACATAAGAAAATATAAAAATATATGTAAGTTAAAATACTAAAATCTAAAACATAAGTTTTAAGATTGAAAATACACTTGATAAAAATACTAGACAGCAACAGGATAAACTAATCATCTAACAGTTCAATTTCAAAATCATATTTATCTACTGAAAGGTCGGCAAACTCCAAAAATCCTAAGAGACTAATGTGGAAGTGAAAGAGACTAAGAGACTATTATTAATAAACAACTTTCTTTAATACTTTTTTAATATTTTCAGAATTATAGAATAAAAAAATTAAAAAAATATGGAATGGTTTAGTTTTGACACATCATAACACCCAAAATCAAACGAAAAACGTCTCTTTTCTCTTGAAACGTCCCCGAGACGTCTCCTGTTTCTGACCAAACCCGTCCCCGGTGTGTCATGACGTCCCGGGTTCACGGCACATGTGTTGGGGACGTTTCCCAGCCGTACCCGAGACGTACCCGTCCCCCAGGCGAATCCGGTACGTGAGACGGCACCCAAGTGGCGTACCAGTGCAACCTAGTCCAGAAGCAAAGCCGGCTGGCGGACAAACGAAGTGATACGGAAACATCACCAGATTACCTAATGTATTGAGCGGAAACACTGCAGGAGAAGCTCTGTTTCCTGCGCCAAAGTGTTCCATCAAGAAGGCACACAAGACTTTTGAGAATCATGTTCCGTAACAAACATGAGCTTGTTCAAGTTGTCCGCCAGAGGGTTCCATCGGTTAGTATAGCCGTAACAAACATGATGACCAAACAATATATATATATATAGAGATTATCTCTATATATGTATATACATATATATACAAATCACCAAAGTTAACTTATACAATATAGAAATTACAATCAAACGAATATGAAATAACATTATACATATTGACTAAAAATGCAAAGATATGTCGGGAAAATTATATTGTATATTTGTGATAAAAATTCCAGTCACATAAATGGTTACAAAACTAGATAAAAACTAAATTAATAAATATAAAATGACGTGTATCAAATAGTTATATAATTTATAGAACATTTAATTTGAAATTCTATTAAACTACCAAATTTTTTCACTGTTTTTCTATTCAACAAAAAAACGCAAAAAGCTATGCTAATACATAAATATATCCCGAACCAAAACCTTTTAATTTACAACGAAAATGGTAATTCCAAAAAATAAAATATTAGGACAGTAAGAAAATAATTAATCAAATAAATATAAATCGAAAGCAAAACTAAGTAAAATAAAGCAGAACAATATTTAGATTTTTAATTACTATTACAAATATAAATCAACAACTAAATTTTTTTAAAAAGAAAACAACTAAAAAATTAGGCATCAGCCGTTACAATGCCTATAACAATAACCATTATCATATTAGTAAACCAAAATATGAATAAATATAATTGTAAAACATGACACATAATGTGATAGTTAATATCACGAAATCACTAATCGTAATCATGTTGTAAAACAAATTCACTAATCGTAAAATAAGTATATAAAAACATACCAGAGCAAATTAATTGAGGAACACACAAATAAACAAACTAAATGAACCCGTGCGCATGTTCAAAACCTTCCATTCCACAAGTTTTTCATGTTTTTCTATTGGACCTTTGGTTTTGATTAACGTTACTAATTTAACATTTATACCAACTGATCGAGCTGACAAACCATTGCTTTACTCCTAATGCCTCCATCGGTTTAACATTATCATTGCCCTATGGCTAAATCTAGACTATACCACTTTTCTAAATCCGACTTTGTTAGCCTTAGATCATCATTCAATTGACGTAATTCAGATTGCCATTAAGGTTACTTTTTTGCCATTAAGGTTCCTTAAACCAATCATCCCACTATGAAAAAGAGAAAAATACACTAAGTGATTATAAATGATTAAATAAAGTACACATTACTCCTATTCAACTTTCATGTAGGATAAATGTCACCCACATTAAAATATGAGAATTGTTTGTATAAAACAAAAAAAAAACTCATCACTGTGAGATTGAAATAGCTAAAATAGACACTGTGAGGCCAAATGTTTAACAATAAATTTGTTACGAATCACTTGATATAAGAATAATCTCAACCATAAAAAATAAATATCCCATGCAAAACGATGAGAAACTCCTAAGCTCAAAAAACCAGTTATTCAACGGACTAGGGATTCCAAACTTAAACGACCAACAACACAAAGATCTTTGAAAGCCCACAGAGTTTTTGAAATATACAAGCCGAACACTTCTTTTCCAATCCAAATTGTTCATACAAATCAAACTTACCAGTATTGTATACTGTAAATCAGTTTCAGAAGCATACAAACTCACTCACATCACATTTAATTTCTCCTCCAAATGACCTCATGCAAGCACTTCCTGGCGCACAACATTTTTAACAAGCTAACATCATTATCACACTTATCAATTCCAAATGCAAACCTAATGTACTACCAACTTACAACTTTTAAAAAACTCAAATAACAAATAAGGTAATGATCTTATAAAACAAATTATAACAATTGTTCAAACGTTAAATGTTAACAAACAAAATTTACAATATGATCTTGAAAACAAATTATATTTATTGTATTCATTTTAAAGTATATTTAAATGTTTTATAAAATTAAAATGCATTTCAATATAAAGAATTTTATTGCAAACCCCTACGATATATATCATTGTTTCCATAGTGCCACCTCATCAAATAGGTGAGGAGGGGTTGACACCTATCCCACCCATCAAATCGCTGCGTTTCATGTTATAGGCGTTTTTTTTTTTTTTTGCATTTGATTTTTTTTTTAGACATGCTATTTGGTTATTTAGCTGTTCATTAATGGGGACTTCCATATCTAGGGTTCATTGTCGGAAAAAAATTCTCTAACTCTCTGTTTACTAACGCGAAAGATCAGTATCGCCACGCACAAACTCAAGTCTTGAGATCAGCATGGAGCAATCAGATTCTTCAAAACCTATGTGATGCCGAAACCAAACGATTTTCTCTACAGCACCTTCCATGTCCTCGTAGATAAATCGTTTCCAAATTTCACTACAACTCTCTTACCGTCTCAGAAAACGTAGGTTACATCTCCCAGATCTTCATTGAACACTTCTTATGAAGCTTTTTGTTTGTTTGGTGTTGTTTCAGAGTGAGTGCTTCGAGGTACCAGAAGATTCCATTATAGATAAATCTTAATCGGTCTCCTCTGCTGACTAACCTTCCCGACAAAGAAGAAAGAGTACCTCAACCGAAGAGTCTTCTCCTTCGTTCTCTCAACTCGAATCTTTGCGTATGATTTCTAAAGTATGATTCTTTTTTTTTATTGGTATTGGGCCATATTGGGTCATTATATTCTTGTATATGTAAATGGGTGTGTATATGGGCTTAGGGCATACATGTATATAGGCAATTTGCCTCTCTTACGGAATGGATGAGAAGGATCGTTTTTTACTTCTGAAACCTTCTTGACATGGTATCAGAGCTTCAAATCTAAAACTTACAAGATTTGGCTTATCGATTCTGGAACTGCTAGACTTCTTACGAGTTGTTTGTGTTTAACGAATCTGTTGCAAAATAATGGAATCACAGTCGGCGCTTGCTACTACAACGATGCCGGCAAGACGCAGGATCTCGCCATACGACCTTACTGCAGGTGATAATCCAGGAACTCTCATCTCCAAGCCATCGCTGAAAGGACCTAACTATGATGAGTGGTCCACAAATCTGCGATTGGCGTTGAAGGCGAGAAAGAAGTTTGGTTTTGCGGATGGAACCATACCGCAACCTGTTGAAGAATCAGAAGACTATGAGGATTGGATAGCTAACAATGCTCTTGTAGTCTCTTGGATGAAGTTGACGATAGATGAGAATGTTGCAGCATCTATGACTCACATTGATGATTCTCATGAGCTCTGGACACACATTCAGAAGCGGTTTGGAGTCAAGAATGGACAGAGAGTTCAGCGACTCAAAACAGAGCTAGCTAACTGTCGCCAGAAAGGAGTCGCGATCGAAGCGTACTATGGGAAACTATCTCAACTGTGGAGGAGCTTGGCCGATTATCAGAAAGCTAAGACCATGGAAGAGATGAGAAAGGAACGTGAGGAAGATAAACTACATCAATTCCTCATGGGACTTGACGAAAATTTGTATGGAGGAGTGAAGTCCGCCTTGTTGTCTCGTGTGCCATTGCCTACACTTGAAGAAGCGTACAACACGTTGATTCAAGATGAAGAATCCAAGCAGCTGGGTAGACTGAATGAGGAGCGAACAGACGCGGTGAGCTTCGCAGTTCAAACAAACTCTCGACCTGCTCGCTCTCTTCCTGAAACCAGAGGATCATACGAAAACAGAGCATGCTCAAACTGCAGTAAAAAGGGGCATACATCAGAGAATTGCTTCAGGCTGATTGGTTATCCCGAATGGTATGAAGAGAGACAAAATAACAGAATGGGTACTTCGCGTGGGAGTCAGGGTACTGGTCGTGGTTCAATTTCTCAAGCTGGTGCACAAAACGGAAGAGGAAGTGGAGCTGGTCGTGGGTCTGTTCAAGCTAATCACGTTGTAGCAGCCAGTGCTTCATCCTCGGCTCTTACTTCATCTGATCGAGTTGGGATCACTGGACTGAATGACGATCAGTGGAAGACATTGGTGCAGATGCTTAACGACAGAAAGGCACCACCTGCAGAGGATCGATTAGGTAAAAATTTTCTCGAATCTTGGATTATTGATTCAGGTGCGACTAACCATATGACTGGAACGTCTGATTTTTTGGCTGATATTGTTGAGATGGCTCCGGTTCTTATAAAACTTCCGGATGGACGGTTTACTACGTCAACTAAGCAAGGCCGAGTGAGATTGGGTCCTTCGCTGAGTCTGGAACAAGTCTTCTTTGTTGATGGACTGCAGTGCCATTTGATTTCTGTGTCTCAGTTGACTCGAAACAGAGGTTGTGTTGCTCAGGTTACTGATAGACTTTGTATTCTTCAGGATCGCATTTCGCGGACACTTATTGGTGTGGGTGAGCAGGAGAATGGACTGTATTTTTTCAGAGGAGTGGAGCTGGCGGGAGCAATGCAGAATTTGGGTTCAATCTCAGCTGATGTGTGGCACACTCGACTTGGCCATCCCTCTTCTAAAGCTTTGAAGTTGTTTCAGTTTTCTGATTTTAGTACCTTCGATTCCAAGAAGTGTGAGATTTGTATTCGTGCAAAACAAACAAGAGATTCTTTTCCTTTGAGTATCAATAAGACGAGTTTTTCTTTTGAACTGATACATTGCGATCTTTGGGGTCCATATCGAACTACTTCTATCTGCGGATCTCGATATTTTCTTACCATACTCGATGACTACTCACGAGCAGTGTGGATATATCTCTTACCATCAAAAACTGAAGCACCAAAACATCTCAAAAACTTCATTTCTCTAGTTGAGAGGCAGTTCTCTAGTAAAGTGAAAACAATCAGGTCTGATAATGGATCAGAGTTTATATGCCTCTCGGAAATTTTTGCTGAAAATGGTATCCTACATGAGACAAGTTGCGTGGGAACTCCTCAGCAAAATGGTCGAGTTGAACGGAAACATAGACACATCTTGAATACTGCGCGTGCTCTTCGTTTCCAGGCCAATCTACCGACTGAATTTTGGGGTTACTGTGCACTCACTGCTGGGTACCTTATCAACCGCACACCAACACCATTGCTCCAAGGGAAAACGCCTTATGAAGTAATATATAATCAACCGCCACCTCTGGCTCATCTTTGGGTGTTTGGATGCGTTTGTTATGTGCATAACGAAAAACATGGTGGAGATAAATTTGAAAATCGTGGGAACAAGTCCATTTTTTGATCGGATATTTTTATTCGCCAAGAAGGGATGGCGAGTCTATAATCTCGAAACAGGGTCTGTTACAGTGTCACGAGATGTTGTGTTCCTTGAAGCAGAATTTGGGTTTTCGACTTTACCTGTCTCTCTTCCTCCTACAGAACATATTGAGCAAGGGCCTATGGCTGACCTGTTTGAAACAGAATATATGAGTACTGAAGCTGCAACACCTGTACCCTGCAACTGATGATGCCACGCCTTATGGTATCACTGAATCTGTATTGACTGACCAACACGACGAACCTGATCAGTTAGTGTCGCTGCCTATTGTTACTACAGAAACAACAGAGGCTTCGACAGACACGGCAAATGACACAGTTTCGTCTCCAGCTGAGGTCATCCCTGAGCCTGAACCAGAAATACTTGGCCGTGGTATGAGGCAGAAGAAACAGCCTACATGACTAGCAGATTATGTTGCGACTTTGCTTCACAATCCGCCAACATCGGTTACTCCATACCCTTTGGATAACTATCTATCTAGTGAGCAATTTTCAACAAATTATCAAGCTTTTCTGGGTATTATTATGTCTGCGGTTGAACCTAGGAGCTATGCAGAAGCAATACTGGATGAAAAATGGAGGTTTGCAGTCACACACGAGATTGACTCTCTCGAGGATCAGGGTACTTGGACTGTTGAAGCGCTCCCTCCAGGGAAGAAAGCCCTTGGCTGCAAGTGGGTTTTTAAAATAAAATTTCGAGCTGATGGTACGATTGAGCGATACAAAGCTCGGTTGGTGGTTCTTGGAAATCATCAAATAGAAGGTATTGATTATAATGAGACTTTCGCTCCAGTTGCGAAAATGGTTACAGTTAGAACTTTTCTTCAGCAGGCAGCATCTTTGAACTGGGAAGTCCATCAAATGGATGTTCATAATGCTTTCCTGCATGGAGATCTTGAAGAGGAGGTTTATATGCAGTTCCCTCCGGGGTTTCGTACGAACGACAAAACAAAGGTTTGTCGCCTACGCAAGTCGTTGTACGGTTTAAAACAAGCTCCACGGTGCTGGTTTGCTAAACTTGGAACTGAGTTGAAAGATTATGGATTTGAGCAAAATCGGTCTGATTATTCTCTCTTCGTCTTCACGGCTGTTGGAGTTCGGTTACATGTCCTGGTGTACGTCGACGACCTTATTGTGGCAGGAAACAATGTTGTTGTTGTGACGCAGTTTAAACAATATTTGAGCAAGCAATTTCAGATGAAAGACCTTGGGCGTTTAAGGTATTTTCTGGGAATTGAGGTTGCTCGCAGTCCTATTGGTATCTACCTGTGCCAACGGAAATATGCGGTTGACATTATTGCAGAAACTGGATTTCTTGGAGTAAAACCAGTCGCATTCCCACTGGAGCAAAATCATAAACTTGCTCATGCGAAGGATAATGCAATCTCGGACCCATCTCAGTACCGTAGACTAATAGGCATGCTTATATACCTCGGGGTAACAAGACCAGAACTCTCCTATGTCATACACATTTTATCTCAATTCATGAACAATCCGCAGGAAGAACATTGGGATGCGGCACTGCGAACTGTGCGTTACCTCAAAAACAGTCCTGGTCAAGGTATTCTCTTGCGAGCGGACGCAAATTTGAAGTTGACAGGTTGGTGCGATTCTGACTGGGCTGCGTGTCCACTCACTCATAGGTCGCTGACGGGGTGGTTCATTCAATTTGGAGGTTCTCCGGTGTCTTGGAAGACACGGAAACAGGATGTGGTTTCAAGATCATCGGCTGAAGCCGAATATAGAGCAATGGCTGATACGGTAAGTGAGCTTCTTTGGTTTCGAGGGCTACTACCAGCGATGGGAATTCCATGTACGGAATCCATTGTATTGCACTCAGATATCCTATCAGCTATTCACTTGGCTGCTAATCCAGTATATCATGCTCGTACGAAACATGTCGGCAATGATGTTCATTTTATACGAGACGAGATCATACGAGGCACTATTGCGACAAAACATGTCTCCACAAAGTCTCAGCTAGCTCACATCATGACGAAAGCACTGGGACGTCGTGAATTTGAAGCATTTTTACTCAAACTGGGTGTTTGCAATCTCCACACTCCACCTTGAGGGGGGGGGGATATTGGGCCATATTGGGTCATTATATTCTTTTATATGTAAATGGGTGTGTATATGGGCTTAGGGCATACATGTATATAGGCACTTTGCCTCTCTTATGGAATGGATGAGAATGATCGTTCTTTACTTCTGAAACCTTCTTGACAATTGGTTAGATTTTGATTAGAATAGTTTATTGTTATTCTTCATGTTTTCATTGACAGAATAAGACGAATGTTGGACATCTTTCCATCTCGATAACAGAAGGTGAACAATCTGGAGATCATCCAGGTGGAGATTTACCAAACATGTTGAAGTCATCGATCAGATCATCAAGCTTGACAAAAAAAAACTCCGGCGCAAGTAAGTTGGCCATTTTTATCTGCTTAATTTGGACTGGAATAGTTTACGAAAGGATTATGAACAAACAATAGCTCCGGCGCAGAAGTATTTCTACAATAATGGTGTTTAATGTAATAGTGATATTTCTGTTGTTGGGGAATAATTTTTTTTTTGTGTGACAGGAAGTGATAAATATTGATCCGAATGTAATGGGAAGTTTTTGTTGTTTCTTTCAAATGGTCTGGTGCTAATGCGACTGAGTTGACTCAGCAAACAGAGAAGAACAAAAAAGACACTACTGAGAAAGAGGGGTAGGTTCCTGAAGCTTACATCATTAATCCAAGGTTTATCCACAAATCAGTTCCGATTAATAACAATGGATCTGTTCCACTTCTCTATGTTTGTCCGCATTATGGTGACATATGTATGTTGTTTTCATTTGTATGAGTAAACACTTGGTGAAAGCTTGGAGCTTCTCCAAGTATCATTTGTATTTGTTTTGTTCAATCCTTTTTAACAAGCTATGATGATTTTAGCAACAAAACAAAAAAGCTTCACTAATGAATCTTTTATGTGTGGAGAAATTGGTGTGGATACACCTAATTTGAACACTAATTCACTATCTACCCATCACATTTGAAACTAATTTTCATTTCCATTATACCCCTGGCGTACTATAATAAACTACAGACTAGCTTCTGCATGTGTCAGGAAAGAGATTCTTTTATCCTTCGGGTTAAGCAATGTTACTTGATAGGTCTGAATATAGGTTTGTAGTGACTGTTGTGTATGGTGGTTTTAATTCCAAGAAATGAAAAGTCCAATTAATTTGACATCTAATGACTAACTTCTTTCTTTTCATAAAATTTCTTCCTTTTTAACCAAGTTTATACTTAGTTATATTATACCATTTTATGTTCAGTTTTATCAATGGAAAACATTTTTCGTTAGTTATTATAGTAAAGCATCGCTAATTAATAGCTAATTGGTAAAATGTTACAATTTTTTTTCATTAATTGATACATGTTTGTTAACTAATAAATTATTTGATAAATTGTTTGTCAGTTTATATATTGTATTGATACATGATTTATTAGCTGATAAATGGGTGGATATGTGGTATGTGAGTTATTGTTAATATATTTTCTGATAAATGATTTGTTAACTGATATATGTAATACTAGATGATGAGCTCCAAATGAATGAATCGTTGTTTCGGATGAGTTCGTGAAACACGGCGAAGGCATTTCAAATCCTCCACCGTTGTGGTTAAGGTTAGAAAATCACTGATCAGGATATATGTCTCGTTAGATGATACAAAATTGTTATTAGATGATAAAACTTTTGTTAACTGCAACAAATATTACAAATTTTTTAAAATAAGTGTTGTTAACCGATACATAGTTTGTTAACGGATATATGGTTTGTTAACTGCTGAAAACTTGGTTACAAATGAGTGGTGGTTAGATGATTCACCATGTATTTTCGATCTGACAAAAAACATGAGTTGAAGGTGTAGAGACCGACGTAAATAATTGTCTTTAGCTGATATCTGATTTGATATTTGATACAGTATTGTGTACATTTGTCACATGCTACATGGTTTATTAACTTATATATGATTTAATACTAAAGACTCAATGTTGTTTGGTGTACGGCCAACAAATGTATCATGTATATTATTGCTTTAAAACATACTACATATTTTGTTCAAGTAATTAATATGTTTAGATTATTAAAAAACCAATACTATACAAAATAATCAATGTTATTGTTTGGTATCAAATCATGTGACCGATAACAAAAAATGTATTCGTTAACAAGTATAGTACCGACTAAAAAACAATATATATGCTATTGCTAATTATTTTGGATGTTGTGTTATGAATTAAGTTATGCATGATACATATTTAAATTCAGTCAACTTCATTTTTGTTGATAGTTCCTTTGTTAATGTATATTGGTTTGTACTTATATTTTTTGAGATACGAGGTACATTTAAGTATGTATAAATGTATTGGTTAACTGATAAATGTTTTTTATCGAAGAGATATTAATGTGGGGCTGCTAACAATTATTTATTTCTTAGATATAGACATCGATATCATGTCTAAATAATATGATTCCATGTTCGAAGCTACGCTAGGTGTGAAATCAAAGATCATGATATATGTCTGGCTATGGTTAGGAAATCAATGATCATGATATTTGTTTGGTTAGCTGCTACAAATTTTATTATTATATGATATAAGTTTTGTTAACTACAGAAAAATATTACAAAAAAGTTACAAATTAAGTGTTGTTAGCCGATAAATAGTTTATTAACCGATATATGGTTTGTTAGCTGCTACAAACTTAATTATAAAGTAGTGGACTTTAGATGATCTACCATAAATTCTTGATTTGACAACAAACATGAGCTAAAGGTGTAGAGCATAACGTAAATAGTTGTTCTTAACTGATACCCGATTTGTTATTTGATAAAGTTTCTTGTAAAAATATGTTCTACAAAAAGGTTCTTTTTTCCTTCTCTCCTTTAATTATTTTCTAAAAATATGTATGTTTTCATGTTTAAATGTTGTTGCCAATTTTTAGTGTACTCATTAATTAAAATTATAATTATATAAAATATGGGAAGAGAAAAGTATGATTTACGTTAAAAAATGTCAAAAAGAAAAAATGAAAAAGAAAAGGCAAAAAAAAAAAAGAAGAAGAGAAACTAGAAGAGAAACTGCTAAAAAAGCCGTCCACGTACAAAAAGATTATGCAGAGTCGCAGAGCACCCTACCAAACTGCTGTGTCAGTATTGTGGTCAGAAACAAAAGGGGTATTTTCGGCAATTCATCACCAAAAATGTATTGTGCTGTTCAGTTATTTCACGTCATGGGCAGGCAGCTAATTTTGGCTTTTATTTGGGGTATTTACCTCATTGTCCCTTTATGTGTGTGGGTCTTTTCACCTATTGGGTCGAAATGGCTTAAATAGAAAACACTCTGTATTTGGAATATTAGTCGAGAAAATATGTTAAGATCAAAAGTTATGTTAAGATCCACGTTCAATCATTAACGTTCACATGTATTAATCAGTAACTAGAGCTCGTGCACCCGCACGGATAGTTATTTTCATTTTTATATAAATGAATATTATTTAAATGTTTATTAACCACGCGGTGGTGGGCTAGTGGTCTCCAATTGAGTTAAGCGCAGTCGTTTGACTGAAGCGTCTCTGGGTTTGATTCGCCCCTAAACCCTGTGTGGCCATGGAGTGCTTTACAGCACTTAAAGGTATCAGCAAAGGCTGACTCCGAGTCAGGGGTGACTACGGACCTACGGGTTGCGGAACTCCCTTATTAAAAAAAAATTAAAATGTTTATTGGTTTATAATTTAATTATTCATCATATTTTAATTTTTTTATAAACACAACAATAAAATAGTTTACGTACTGTAGAAAATAGTGACCCGTGCCCGCTACTAAACTTTTGACAAAATATTGACCTATTGATATGTTTGAGCAATATTTCTTTTAACATGAAATTATTTTCAAATGTAATAAGAATTTAAATATTTTGATCAAATATAGACCATATGGTGAGATTTAGATACGTTAAGAAAAGAATATTTGGTTATAAACATTAAACATTGTTTTACAATTAATTCAAAGATATTTAAATTTTCTCGTTGAAAATAATAAATAGTAACCGGAATGGTGAAACGTATAGTTTTGAAAATTTGAAATATATATAATCTTAGGTGAGATTATATTATATTAAAAATAATATTCACTTAAAAATATTTCATATTGTTCTATAAGTTGTTTAAAGATATTTAAATCTTAGCAAATATAAATTTTATTGTTCAATATAATTAAGAGTAAGTTAAATATATATTTTAGGAATATTCATAATATTGTTTAATATCGAATTTAAACTTGAATTTTGTTCAAAATAATTAATGGTAATATTTTCCAAGTTTCATATTGTTAAAATTGATTTTAAATTTGAATATTCCTAAAATTAGCTAATTTGTTTAAGGAAATATATTAAATAAGCAAATTAAGCTAAATTTGATTTAGAAAATGGTTTAACAAATAGGAAAAGACAATGATTCCTAAAAGATAAGTTTATTTAATTATTTCAATGGCATGCTATTGTAAATAAGTTGGAAAACTTAGGGGTATTTTATATTGGTACTTCTCTTTTAATAATATAGATAAATGAAAATGTTAAGACATGATTAACGTTCAAAAGGTATGTTAAGATCACATGTATTAATCAATAATGTCACATACTTAAATGAAAATGTCAAATGTTTCTAACGGATAGGGGTGGGACGGATCCGGATATTCGGAAAATTTGGGGTATCCGGATCCGGATCCGGATCCGGATTCGCTGGATCCGGATCCATAGATTTAGTATCCAGATCCGGATTCGGGACTTCCGGATATCCGGAATCCTGATATCTGTCTACTTAATCAGTGGATATCCGGATCCGGATTCGTAAAAATCTTTAATAAAATACAAAATAATATTTTTAAAAATATTAAAATTTTAAAATAATACATAACTTAAATATTTATACAAGATTTATAAATATAAATATGAATATAATATTTTAAAATTAAAATATAGTATTATAAAACTAATTTTATGAATAAATATTAATATATCAAATATAATTATTAATAAAATTAAAAAATTAAAATATTTTAAAAGAACGGATCTGGATCTAGATATCCGGACCTAAAAATTAAGATATCCGGATCCGGATTCGGTTTTGACGGATCCTTGATTTTACTATCCGGCGAACCAATTCGTTCATTAATCCTTGATTTAATTAAAGAAATAATTAAAGAAATAATTATTTTATTTCAAAATTCATAGTTTTTTGTACCTTATAAATACAAATTTGTTGCATTTGATTTCGATATATATTTTACACAATTATTTAATTTTTTCAATTTTTTATATATTTTAAAATATTCTTTCCATAAAAGAATTCCAAAATATGAATATTAATTATTTTTGTGTTCTAAAAAATAATAATTAATATTCATATTTTGGAATTTCTCTTATGGAAAGAATATTTTAAAATATATAAAAAAATTTGTTGAAAAATTAAATAATTGTATAAATAATTATTTTGTTTAATTTTTAATTATTATTTTTATTTTTATATATTTTTAATTATAAATATGTAATCATAATTAACACATAAAAATATAAAATAAAATAGGAGGATAGAATGCTGATTTTTTAAACAAATTATTGTATGATATAGAAATTAAATATGCGTTAAATGATTAGGTGGAAAAAAAATATGATGTGGATGAAAGAGAATATGATGTAGTATATTAAAAGGTAAAAAGTAGGGTGTTGAAAAAAGTAACCATTATTGGTAGTCTTATATATGTTTTTGTGTTATTAAAGTTTTCCTTTAAATATTTATTTCTCAAATATGAAATTCACTTTTAATCCAGTTTTGTCTCTAAGATCTTCTTTTTTCTTTGTTGTAGACTAACTGCGATGAAGACTCATTATCGATGTGCTTTTTATATACCATGGTATCTTTTTTGAATGGGTAAAATGGATCTTCTGCACTTTGAAGATTGCAATTGAGAGGCAGTGTTTGATTCATGCAACATATAATTTTTTAATAGGCATAAAAGCAAAAACAAAATCCGCGCAGACTCGCGGATCAAACTCTAATTCTAAATTAATTTCAATACAAAAATTATTTATATCATTTAACTTGTGTTAACTGACGTCTTCAATTGTTTACTAAATCCGCCCCTGTGTCAAAATCTTATATTCTACCACAATCTATATATTCCAAGAAACACAATGTCAAATACCGTATCATTTTCGATATGATACGTTCATATCTAAAAATATAAACATTATTGAAAATCAATTTATATCCATAACATGAATAAAATTGTTTACAGAGATGAAAAAGCTGATAGAAAAGTTCCCTCAAGCCACTAGGCCTGGAATTATTATCCGAAATCCGGATTCGATCCGAGATCCGATCCAGATCCGTTCTGAAAATCCGAATATCCAGAGGGACCGAATCCGGATCCGGATAGTAAAATGTTGGATCCGTCAAAACCGAATCCGGATCCGGATATCTAATTTTTTTAGTCCAGATATCCGGATCCATTATTGTTATTAATAATTATTTTAAAAATAGTAATATCTATATATAAAAACTAATTTTATTTATTATATTTTCATTTTTATAATAGTATATATAACTTTTATATAAAATTTGTTATAGCATATATAAAAATAATTAAAAACATTGTATACATTTTTATTTTTAAATTATTGTTAATATTTTATATATTTTAATATTATTATTTTATTTATTTTAAGGTTCTAAATCTGGATCCGGATATCTGTCGGATATTATAATTTTTAGAAAGATATCCGACACCCGGATATTTGAGAACCCCGAATTCAGATAAAGATAGTAAAATCATGGATCCGTCGGATAAGGATCCGGATCCGGATACCCGATCCGTCCCACCCCTACAAGCCACGAGCCAATACCATCAACATTGTTTACCGGAAAACATGCATATAAACAAAATTTCTAATCAACATAAAGATCTGATTTAATATGAATAACTAGAGTTTGATGTCCACGTCCGTGCAAATTTTTTCATTTTATAAAACTATCTTTGACACTAAAGTAAATGCTTTAAATATATGATTACATTTTAATGTTTTTTTTGACAACAAAAGGTCATTCAATATTATTTTAATGTTATTTTAATATTATATATTGTGTAACTCTATAAGTTTATTGTTTAAATTTCTTATTATACATTATAATTATATTATGATTAGTGTTATACATAATTTACTTTGTTTAAAATTGTTATTACATATTAATATATTTTTGAGTATGATATAATAAATTCAGAATTTGAAATAATTAAATTTGATATATCTTTCTAAATATAATTTTTCAATTTTTACAGTTTACATACAATACTTTTTAAATTTATTTAGTTATACAATATAAAACTATGATTTTAGGTTATACAATACAGTTTACATACAATACTTTTAAAATTTATTTAGTCATGTTATCTATGATTTTAGGTTATTTTGTTTATTTTTCATATTTTAAAATAATTTTAGTTTTGATTACGTGTCATGTTATCTTTGATTTTAGGTTATTTTGTTTATTTGTCATATATTTTATTATTTTTAGAAGCTTCTTTGTTATATTATATGATTTAGATTGAACCATTAGTTTTAATAAATAACTTTTGAATTATTATTTTTAAACATTTTTAATGATAACTTAATAAATATTTTCATTATATTTAGGGATAATTATTACTAACAGGTATTATCAAGGGATAATTTGCAAAATACCCTATATTGGATTTGAAATTTGAAAAATATACTGCCTTTAATTTTTTTTGAAAAATACACTTATTCATATGTAATATGACTTTTTCCCATATTTTAATAAATAAATAAAATTGAAATCACAAATAACTTTATTGATTTATTAGAAACACACCAAAAAATAGTTTGATTCTTCACGCAAACAAGACAGAAGATTACGCTCGGATCCATGTCCCTGGAAAAATGTTATCATTCCAAAGCAAAAAAGTCCCATTATGATACAATTGTGTTACCCATTAGTTTAATTTGATTTAATCCAAGAGCCTCTACAAAATAACTTATTTTGTAAAAAGTTTGCAGATCATAACACCTTAAGAGACAAACATCAATAAGTTGATGACGATTTGAAAAAGCTTTTATTATCGCACTTATAGAAGAAAAATTCAAGATCTTATCTGCTTCAAAATTTTCACAGCAGTTAATAGAAATACAGTAGAACCTCTATAAATTAATACTCGATAAATTAATATACACTAAAAATCTCTATAAATTAATATAATTTTATAATTTCAAATTGAGTTTTTGGTTCAATTAGTATCTCGATAAATTAATATCTCTATAAATTAATAAAAATATAATTTTGGTGTAGTCCCAACATCTATATTATTAAAATAGAAGTACACTTAGAAATTAACCTTTAGTTTTCCAACTTATTTACACTACCTTGCCACTGACAATTAATGAATCTATTTTTTAGTTTCCTTTGTCTTTTACAGATTAATAAATGCATGTCTTAAAGATCTATTTTAAACTAACAAAAAATAAAAAATCATTAGAATATTAAATATTTATATATACGAGTTACCTTAAATAAATATAGTTATAATAAAAGATAGATTCTTAGTGAACATGAATCATATATTTTCTGCACTTTTTTCTACACATGTCCAAAAATATTGAACATGAATTATATCATATTGTGTGATTATTTTTCATATGTCAGTAATTTCAAATTTCAAAATTTTATTATATTAAAATATGATAAAGTAATATATTTGGATAAACCTAAATATACTAATAATTATAGTCAAATATCTCACATTTCTCAATCAATATCTAAAAAAAAACAAGATATTTTCAAATTCAATGCCAAATTTTGACTACAATTTTAAAATATTATTTCCAAAGACATCCTCCTACATTTATGGCATTTGAATTTTATATTATATTCCTTATAATTTTAAAATGGATGCATTTGTATAAGGGAGTTATTTATTTTTGAATTCGACTGAATTTATTTCTTTGTTTTTTTCCGCTTGAAAATATTATTGATTATCAATAGCAATAAAATTATTAACTATCCAATAAATAACATTACATGAACATATTTGTCTATTCGCACTACACGATTTTAAAACACTAAAATAAATTTAACACATCTTACTCTTATTATTTTTCTTTCCATAAATGTTTACATGAATCGTAGTTTAATATTTTTCATTAATATTTAATATTCTTTAGTTATCTGATAGATTTTTTTATAGTTGATATTTTATGTTATAGTTTTAACGGGATAATTTTATCAAACACGTAAAATGTTAATAATTTTTATAGAGTTTTACCGAGTTAACCGGTGTCGATGCTTTTTGGGGTTTTACAGATTTTATCATGTTTTAGAATTTTTTTGTTAAATCCTAACCGGATTACTTACGGATCACCGGATTTACTAGCCATGGTTTTGGGTCGAGAACTAAAACATTTAAACTGCCACTAAATTTGTTATTTTCATCTATTAAACTAAGTTGACATTGTTTCATCTATTCCCTCCATAGCTAATGAATAACTAAAAAAGGAAATTTAATACCCGTGCGGTCGCACGGGTCAAGGTCTAGTTATTAATTTATAGAGGTTTCAGTGTACATGGCACTGAATTACAACAAAATCTCACGTGCATCATAGTGGATTCATCGAATTCCATTAAAATACTTGTTTACTCAAATTCCAATTCCAATATTCTATAACATCCCCTAAACATAGCAGCAATGGAAATTTGAATTACTAACAAGATGGATAAATAGGACCACTGTAAATCAATTGGAGTAGATTTTTTTTTTCTATCTACATTCAATTGGAGATAGATGCAAAGGAAAAGGAAACCTAAACTTCTTTTGATTGGGATAAAACAGAAATTTGTACTGAATCTAACACGCTGAGATATTTGATTTTAAATATAAATTTCAATTTGAGACTAAAATTATTATAAATACCTAATGTTATTTTAGTCATTTTACTTATCAATAAGTGTAGTTTTCAAAAATAATAACAAATAGTGTATTTATCAAAAGATAATCTCATTTGAATGTATTTTTCCAAAATTTCCCTATTATCAAATTTTAACAATAATTTATATATTTGTTCATCTTATGTTTACTTTAGTACAATTAAATCATTTAATGTTTTTTTTAATTATTATTTATAAAAATAAATAATAATTGTTCATCTTCTCTTTTATGTTACCAAATCATCTTTGCAATAAATAAAATACGAGCCCAAAAAATACAATTTCTTACTATTATAATTTAAAAAATCCAGCTTGTTAGATATATATAATTTATTATTTTTAGTTTAGAAAATTTTAATTAAATAGAAATATGTTTTTAATTATTATAGATTTTGTTAATATGTGTCACTATAAAATCTGATGAATTGGAAAATTCAAATAAAATGCAATTAAGACTTTGATGAAAAAAGTTTAATTTCATAGGTTTTCCTGATAATTGGTAATTATGGTTTAATTTGTAAATTTATATATATTTTATTTTAAAATATTAATACAGTTTTATTAGGTTATTATGACGATGATATTTTTTACATGTGTGGTTTGATGATAGAATAAATAAAGGTTTTGCCAAAAAATTATCCATGTTGCCTTATAAAAAGGTATATTCTGATTCATTAATATTTGAAACTTATTAAATAATTTAAATTGAGATTAAAAAAATTATATCAAAATTTGAATTAGTTGAATATATATTATTCCGCACAAGGTGAGGACCATCATCTAGTTTTAATATTATATATTGTGTAACTCTATAAGTTTATTGTTTAAATTTCTTTTTATACATTATAATTATATTATGATTAGTGTTATACATAATTTACTTTGTTTAAAATTGTTATTACATATTAATATATTTTTGAGTATGATATAATAAATTCAGAATTTGAAATAATTAAATAGAATATATCTTTCTAAATATAAATTTTCAATTTTTACAGTTTACATACAATACTTTTAAAATTTATTTAGTTATACAATATAAAAGATATTTATTTAGGATAATTTATATTTCTATGTTGTGTTTTATACATACTTTAGCATCTAGCATTTCAGTATACTGCATGACTCAGGGCTGAAATCATCAAAAATCATCTACATATCCTCGATCTCAATCTCAGTCTCAATCCCTAGAAAATATCTCGAAGTAAATCCTTTTAATAAAATCAATATTCTTTATCAAAAAAAAATAATCAATATTCAGTTGGAAAATAAAACAAATATTTGTTTTTTTTTTTGAATATTCTGGCAAAAATGTAGTGGAGAGAGAGTAAACAACCTCCGATCTACAATTTTGTTCTTTGTTTTCTCCGAACCTTCTCTCTCTCTATAGTCGATCGCCGCTGCTGTAGTCGTTGACTTCTACCTGCGCCGCCGCCTCCGCCGTCAATTTCGGCCTCACCGTAAACTGTAAGTTGTTCAATTTGAGTTCGACTCCTGGAGCTCTATCTGACTGTTGATTGTTATATATAGCTTTGATTTGGCTCGGCTCAGTGAAATTTTTGGATACATAATGAGCAAATTGCCAGCTAACATTTCCTTTTGGCTTGAATAGTGCGGCGGAGAAGACAATTCAATGGTGATGGAAGTTACGGGGACGGAGCGCTGGTGCGTCGTTACCGGCGGCAGAGGATTCGCCGCAAGGCATCTCGTGGAGATGCTCGTACGCCTCGAGATGTTCCACGTCCGCATCGCAGATTTAGCTCCGGCGATACAGCTGGAGGCTCACGAGGAGACGGGACTCCTCGGCGAAGCGATGAGATCCGGTCGAGTTCGCTACGTCTCCGCTGATCTCCGTGATAAAGCTCAAGTTATCAAATGTAAGCTGTGAATCTTGAGGTTATAATATGTATCTTCTTGTTCGTTTGTCTGGGTTGTATCTGATGTTGTAGAGTTGAGCAGCTTTTGAAGGAGCGGAAGTGGTGTTTCACATGGCAGCTCCAGATTCATCAATCAACAATTATAAGCTTCACTATTCAGTCAATGTTCAAGGTTTCAAGAAACTACAATTTTTTTTTTTATATGGGAAGAAGAAACTTTATTAATGGATATTTGAAATGTAGGGACGACAAATGTAATTGATGCTTGTGTTGAGGTTGGAGTTAAGAGGCTCATCTACACAAGCTCTCCCAGTGTCGTCTTTGATGGCGTCAACAGTATTTTGAATGCCAATGAAACAATGCCATACCCACCCAAGGTATTGCTCTTCTGCTTCACAACTTGACATTCATTTTACAGTATTATGAGAATCTTTATTGTTTCAGCACAATGACTCCTATTCAGCAACTAAAGCTGAAGGGGAAGCTTTGATCATGAAAGCGAATGGAAGAAATGGACTACTCACTTGTTGCATACGTCCTAGCAGTATATTTGGTCCTGGTGATAGATTATTGGTTCCATCGCTTGTTGCTGCTGCCAGGGCTGGGAAATCCAAGGTTTGGATCTATTTTCTCTCTTTATCTATCATCCTTGTTACTTGTTACCGTTTCTGCTTTTATGTAATAATCATTCTTGCTGTGCTACATATTGAAAGAAACGGCGTGCATTTATCTATCTAACGAGTTGGCGTTTTTCTGGTATTATTTTATCAAAAATATTAAGGGCCTAAAATAATGAAATGCTAAAGATGAATTGTTTGTATGGTTTTCTGCTTTTCCTTACACATTCAATTATCTACTTCACATTTACGATTCTTTTTTTTAATGTTCAGTTCATTATAGGTGATGGGAGTAACTTCTATGATTTCACTTATGTTGAAAACGTTGTGCATGCCCATGTCTGTGCTGAGCGAGCTCTAGCATCAGGAGGAGAAGTATGTGCAAAAGCTGCTGGCCAGGTATTTTGGTTTCAGTTGATTCCATGTTCAATATGAGAGTGGCACTATCTTTTGACGCTGCTCTTATCTTTTTGTATATATATACATCTCTATGTTTTGGTCTGATCTGTCATAATGTTCTATAGTCTAAAATGAATGAAACCATTGCGCTACCTTATGTCTGCTTCCTATACGGCTTTGGCTCCAGTGTATTAGTATTTTGGATAGTGAATTTGTCTTTTACTTTTTTTAGGTTTGGTTATAAGGTGATATTACATCGATTAGACTTAGTTTTTTTCACGGGTTATGACAAGGTGACCATAATACATGGAAACTGACTACACTTTTCTAGAACTATGGTTTTTTTTTTTCTGATAGATGTTAATCTCCTCGTACTCTACTTAGGGAATATATGATGTAGCTTAATCTGAGATGAAATGGCTGTGCAGGCATACTTCATCACCAACATGGAGCCAATTAAATTTTGGGAGTTTATGTCACTGCTTCTTGAAGGACTTGGCTATAATAGGTATATTATCTTTAACACAGGCTACGAAAAGGTTCTTCCCCTTTTGGTGGTCCTCTTATGTATAGTGTGTTAGTCGTAGTTAGATATTTTGTTTGCTTTCTTAACTTTTTCCTACCCAGTGCCAGTAAAGAAAATGCACAAATTATATTTAATTTGTGCTTTCATGACAGATTAACGCTACTTGATTGTATTCTTTTCAGGCCAAGTATAAAGATACCTGCAATTATCATGATGCCAATAGCACATCTAGTGGAACTGGTATATAAATTACTGGGACCATATGGGATGAAAGTACCACAGCTAACACCTTCTAGAGTTAGGCTGCTCTCTTGCAGCAGAACTTTCGATTCCTCAAAAGCAAAGGATCTTTTAGGCTATGCTCCTGTTGTCCCGCTTCAGGTTTACACACTCTTTTCTTTCATACATATAGATCGATACATACACTTTCTGCTTTGGTATCTCGCTTACCCTTTTCACTAATGTGTAACTGTAGGAAGGTATAAAGAGGACAATAGAGTCATTCTCACACTTGACGGCTCAAAACCAACCCAAAAAGGAGGGTACGTATGGTTAACATCTCTGAATTATATATATATGCTTTGAGTGTAATCATTGGTAGTCTAAGTTGCATATAGATTTTGACGGTATGATTGATTGATATATGCAGTTAATGATAGGGTTCAATGGAAAAAGCAGACACTGATTGCAATAGTCATTCTGATTACTCTCTATCTTAACTTTGTTGCAATGACTGGATACTCTGCCATACTAATTCCAATTTTGGTAGCATCAATGATTTTCTTCTTCCGTGTCATTTTTCCAGAGAAAGTAAAATTGTTGGGGAGCAAGAAGGATGACTAAAGAAGCACTCCAATGTTTCAGTAATCTCAACGTTGCGTGTTTGGGAGCTTTTATTTTTTACGGTTTAAACCTGATTACTGTCTATATGGATGTTGATTGGTTTGAATTGCTTGTATTTTCTTTTTTTCCTTTTGTAAGTTTGAACTCTGTGACTGTCCATTTCAGTTTTTTTTTTTTTTAAAAAAAACTCTAGTACCAAAATTTTTAAATCTTGTTTGGATCAGTTTTTACTGTTGTCAGCTTAATTAACAATTTTGCTGTTTTGGATAATAAATCATGTCATTTTTTAATTACAGAGTGTTTATTCATTCTGATAAACAGAAATCAAGGAAACAGTATCTTGTAACTATTATAGATGTTACACTTTTACAATCATTAAGAGTACATACTTATGAATGGTTTTACTGGAGAAGGTTAAAAGTCGCTTGGCAGTTGATGCAAGAAAAGAAAGATTCCGGGGTAAAATGAGTTTCTTATAGCATTACACAGAGTTCATATTTATAAACCTTCTTTTCTCTAGTGTATCGAAGATCATGCCATTATACATATCCTAAACAGGTCTCAGAAAGTTCACGGCCACATTAAGGAAACTGTTTAAGGACAGTTGTAAGAAGCCCAAAAGCTATGGTTGAGGTATCAGAGAGAAGGAAAGGTAAGACTCCTCATGACTTTTCACTTACTATAGACAAACATGAAAAACACATGTTAGCTTATTGTTTCTTAGGAGCGACAACAGTGATGAGGAGCAGCAAAGGGAAAACGACTCTCACATCTGCTCCAGCTAAGAAGCGACATACATGCTGTTCCTTCTGCATTTTGGATTATCGAGAACTCTCCTATACCTGATTTCCCTCAAAGGTAAGAGATTCTTCAGGTTAACGTAAAGCCTCTATTTAGCATTAGAGATCTAACTGAAGAGATCCTTGACGACACCAATGAGTATGTGAACATCCACAACAGGATAAGAGTAAACCGTACACTGGCTGTTATGTATTCTTTAACGCCACAGAAGATGTTACTGATTTAGAAACTGAAGAGAGATGGGATTTTAAACAAAAACATGGTTTATTTAAAATAGTTAAAAGTAAGGTATAATAACCAAAGATTTAAACGCATACATAAAAGCACAAAATGACATGCCCATTGCTCTCAGCTAACTCCAGTGATCGTCTTTATCTTCTTCCTCTTTATCCTGATCTTCTTTTTCAAGTTCATGTTCATCTTCTTTCTCTTCTTCCTTTTACCAGAAAAACAACGAGTACCATACTTATCATAATAGTCTTTGTCTTCTTCCTCTGATTCTTCTCTATACACATATGGAACAGAGATGCTTGACTTGAGTAGCATTGAATCATGAACATTAAGATCATCTACATGGTCTGCAAAGACATAGACACTACTAGGCTCATCAGAGGATTCATGGCATTCTCCAAAACCTTGGATTTCAACACGTTGGAGAGTGTTCGTTTCGGGATTGAAGTAGAAAACATAAAACGGTTGTTTAGATGTATACTTGGCCATCGACAAAACAATTTCACCCGTAGAATTCACTCCGACGACGAAAATGTCACGTAGTAAGAATCTATCATCCCTCAAAGTGTAGGCATACTTAGACCATTCCAGTTTCTCCACATCCTCTAGAACCCACACACGTAACTCAATGGCATTATCAGATTGATCATCATAATAAACCAAACCTAATTTACCCTTATAGTTTATCAATTTGCAAGATCTTTCTTGATAAATGAACTTGAATTTTTCAGACCTAACGTCAAAGCACACGATCACAAAACGATCTATCTGCTCAGAATTGTTCACACAGTCAGAAGAGTCACCTAAGTAATACAAAACCCCGTTAATGCAAATCCCTGCACTCACACACTCATGTCGTAAGGAACATTTGATCTTTCTCCACCTCGTTCCCACAGTTCCTAAGGTCATTATTCTATGGTCATCAGGACCAAATGGATAAGCCATGAACAATACCTTGAACTGCTTGTTAATCGGATCAAACCCAAAAAAGCTATACGTCTTTCTGTACCTTAAGATAAAAGGTAATGCCTCATACCGTCCCGTTTTAGGGTTACATATCATAGGCCTTCTACCGTATTGTGACCATATCTCCTTGTCAACATAGAAATAGACCAAACCAGAGGCATATGCCCCTGGACATCCGTGAGCATAACTATATATCTCCATATCCTCTGGAGGAAACTTCATATGAAATTCAGGGGTTACTACAACAGATGATGAAAGCTTGTCATATTGACTCTGATGCTGCGGCAACGAGAAGATGCTCCACTTACCATCATTTTCTTCGATGCCGAATAAGAGACGCGGCTGAGCCGAGGACTTGGCCAGGAACAAATCTTTGAAGTCTTGACCACCAAGTATTGATGCCCAGAGTTTGGACACGCAACGAAACCTCCCGATTGACTTTGCTGGTAATCTCGATAATATATCGAGGTTGAGTTCAATAAGCACAGAATCTGATATCATGATCGTTCTAGTTGCGGATCCGAGAGAGAAAGAGAGAGATGTTGATATTTATATTAAGAAGGCCTAGGGAAAACCTAGCTATATGAAGAGACCTAACACACACAATATATGGAAAGCGGGGGAGAAAATAAAAGTAAACTAAAAATTGCTAACTTGTACATAAAGGATTTTATTTTTACCAAAAAGCTTATACAAGTTTACATTTTTTTTTTAGTACATTATACTTTTATATAAGTATTTGAATTTTCTAGGGGTGGGCATATCGGTTTAGTTTCGGGTTCGGATTGGGTTCGGTTTGGTTTGATTAATTTGGGTTTTATAAAACTCAACCCAATTAAAACCAAAGTAGCTTTGGTTTGGGTTTGGGTTTGGTTCGGGTTTAGTTCGGTTTGGTTTAGTTCGGTTTGGTTTTGATTTAGTTCGGTTTGGTTTTGATTTAGTTTGGTTTACTTTATTATGGTTTAGTTTGGTGCGGTGTAGTTCGGGTTGATTATAAAATATGATGGCATCAGTTTTATTAAAAAATAATCAACTTATAAAAGATAGAATGAGAATATAAAGTTATAAATTTTGATAGCTAAAAAATCCATATAATAATTTTGTTACATAATTTTACCTTTAAACAACGGAAATTTGTAAAGATAAACGAGACGAGACGGCTACGATTTAGATGCTTATAGTTTTTAGGTTTTATTTTTAGTACAATCTTTAGGTATTAGGATTAGAGAATATAGATAATAATATTATTTAAAATTTACAATATATTAATATATATATATATATAAATATATTGGGTTATCGGTTTGGTTCAGTTTGGTTCGGTTTAAATCCAAACCAAACCAAACCATTCGGGTTGAGTAAAACATGAACCAATTGGGTTATGTAAAGAACACGATTTGGTTTGGGTCGGTTTAACTTCGGTCGGGTCGGGTCGGTTCGGTTCGATTCGGTTTGGGTTTTTTGCCCACCCCTAGAATTTTCATTATTTAAATAGGAAACATTGTAGACATACAAAAAAAGAGAAGCTAAAAAAGGTTTTAAAGGAGAAGATTACGAGGAAAACCCTAATTTTTCAATTGCGGTGGCGAGAGTTGGAAGGATGATGAGCGATCTTGGGGAGAAGATACTGAGACGAGGGTTCCGGCAACATCACTGAAAACTTGCAAAAAATGGGACGCGGGTAAAGCAGCAGCAGCAGCGGCTCCGCAACAGTTTCTGACGATGAATGCGAAGGTCTACTGTCTGAGGTTCCAAGAAGTTTTGTTGATGTATCGGTAAAGCAGGTAGATTTGCTTAATGAATTGGAGGTATCTAAAGGTATATCACTGCGATGGGTTGGTGTTATGCGTGGCTAAGGACAAGGACGACCCGAAACTGGTGTTGTGGAACCCTTATCTGTGTCAAACAAGGTGGATTAGAAAATTTCAACATAAAAGACAGGTACGCAATCGGATACGACGACTCATACTCGCGCAACCACAAAATCCTGAGGTTTGTGGATGATTACACCAGAGCGCAAACACGTGGTGGGATACGAAATCTATGAAATTAGGTCTAATTCATGGAGGGTCCTCGAGGTGGTGAAGAATCCCGAGTGGTCGATAGATATGAATCAGCGAGGCGTGTCTCTCAAGGGAAACATCTACTTGTTTGCTCATCATTGTGTAAAAACACCCCAAGCTCTTGCTGGATGCATTCTTACAGAGTTTCATGTTTTCTTACTCTGTTTTGATTTTGCCAAAGAGAGGTTTGGACCACGCCTCCCTCTTCTTTCGATGGTTTCAATGGTGACCCTCTCAAGCTTCCATGATGATGAGCAGCTTGCAAGTCAACCAACCTCTTGTGCACAAAAGGAAACGCATGTCTCGACTTCCCAAAAGGAAACGCATGTCTCCAAGTCTTAAATTGAGGATGTTAAGCTTATTGCAAGTCAAGCAACCTCTTCTGCGCAAGAGGAAACGCATGTCTCCACCTGCTCAGTGATCAAGTGTTAAATTGAGGATGTTAATCTCCATCTTGGTTGTGGCGCAGTCTGTCCATGTAATCTCTTTTATCTTTTTGTGTCAAGACTGTTTTATCTAGCTCTTCGTTAGTCAGACTTGTTTATAAGATTATTATTTTATACTTATTTTCAAGCTCTTGTGTTTTTGACATTATTACCTCCTATTGTTTCATTGTCTATCTTGTGTTAAACACTTCCCAAGCCTTTTATGAGTATTGTATGTCTATGGGGGTGACAGTTGAAGACTCTGTGGCACATGTCCATACACAGAATGGTCTAGCCGAGTCTTTTATTAATAGAATCCAGATGATAGATAGACCCTTACTCATGAAAAGTAACCTTCCAACCACGGTTTGGGGACACGCAGTACTGCATGCTGCGGAGTTAATACGGATCAGACCATCTAGTGAGCATAGATATTCACCATCCCAACTCCAAATGGGTCGAGAGCCATACATCTCCCATCTTAAGACATTTGGATGTGCTGTTTATTATCCAATTGCTCCACCACAAAGGACAAAGATGGGAGCTCAGAGAAGGATGGGAATATATGTTGGATATGATTCTCCTTCAATCATAAAATACCTTGAGCCAGCCACGGGTGATTTATTTAAGGCCAGGTATGCGAATTGCCACTTTGTGGAATCCGAGTATCCAACATTGGGAGGAGATAATAGCAAGCTGGTAAAAGAAATTACATGGAATCATACATCCCAACCATGGCAAGATCCTCGAACTCAAGCATGTGATCTTGGGGTTCAAAAGATTATACATCTACAAGAGCTAGCTAATAGATTGCCAGATTCCTTTGCTGACCCGAATAGAATGACCAAGTCATACATACCAGCTGCTAATGCACCAATAAGAATAGATGTCCAGAACGGACAAAACCAAGTGGCTACAGAGTCTAAGACACGTATGAAACGTGGAAGGCCTATTGGTTCCAAAGATAAGAACCCTCGCATAAGTAAGAAAGGTGCAAGACCAACCGTGGTCCAGGGGGAGAAGGATCTGGTCGATGTGGTCGATCCGTCCGTCCCAAGGCTCCGGGACGCGGACGGACCAACGTCCGGACATGGTCCAGACGTACCAGCATCCACAGACATGAGCATTGATACGGACGCTAAGGGGCCTAATGAGACTTGGGACGCCAAAACTCAGGGTCCTGAACCTCCGGACAATGAAGAGATCTCTATAAACTATATCATGTCTGGAAAACAATGGAACAGAAAGCATGTCAACATGGATGATATATTTGGATACCATGTAGCACTTAGACAATAGAAGATGATGAGGATCTAGAACCCACGTCTATAAATGAATGCATGCAAAGAAAAGATTGGCTTAAGTGGAAAGAAGCCATAAACGTGGAGTTAAACTCTTTTAAGAAGAGAAGTGTGTTCGGTCCTATCCTCCGAACACCATATGATGTAAAGCCAGTGGGGTACAAATGGGTCTTTGTGAGAAAGAGAAATGAGAATGGTGAAGTCGTTAGGTACAAGGCCCGACTTGTTGCACAAGGATTCTCACAGAGACCAGGAATCGATTATGAGGAGACTTACTCTCCTGTGGTGGATGCAACAACATTCAGATTCCTTATAAGTCTGGCCATAAGAGAAAATTTGGATTTACGGTTAATGGATGTAGTAACCGCATATCTTTATGGACCACTGGACAATGATATATACATGAAAGTACCTGAAGGTATTGAAATACCTAAGAATGCTAAAGGTTCTCGAGAACAACATTGCATCAAGCTAAACAAAACATTGTATGGATTGAAACAATCAGGTCGAATGTGGTACAATAGATTGAGTGAGTACTTACTGAAAGAAGGCTATAAGAATGATCAAATAAGCCCATGTATATTCATTAAGAAATCCGGCCAAGGCTATGTGATCATAGCCGTGTATGTTGATGACCTAAACATACTTGGAACGGCCAAAGAGATTTCCCAAACAATTGAGTATCTCAGTTGGTTAGAGCGTCGTGCTGATAACGTGCTTTAATTGTGGTGTTCTTGCTGAGGTTTGATCGAACTCAAGAGGAACAAGATGAGAGAGAGAGATCGGCCGAATGGCTTATGTTATGAGGTTTGTGTGTTTGTAAAACTTCTTCAAATATTAAACAAAGGGAGACTCCTTATAAATGGAGTAATAATCTGGATCATTCATATTATTATTGATAATGAAAGTAGAACAAAGTTTATTCAAAGATAAATCTTAAACATAAAATGAAAAACACTTAAAAAAAAATTAAAACCTAAAACACCAAAGCATTCAAACACAAATCATTTGATGCATCACTTATTCAACTTGGTCATCATTCAGCATATCACTTGTCTCATAATCCATGAGGTCATCCTTCTCATGGTCAAAGTCGGCCTCACCGTCCTTGTACACCATGTGAGCTTCTGGATTCTTGCCCTTGAGACTCTCTTGATAGAGGTCGACGAGATGCTTAGCTGCTCGGCAGTTCTTTGCCCAATGATTTGTCATTCCGCATCTATGGCATGGTGAGTTTCCAGGATTCTGTGGTTTTGAAGATGTCCCATTGCTTTTATCTTTACCTCAACCTCTATCAAGAGAGTCTCAAGGGCAAGAATCCAAAAGCTCACATGGTGTACAAGGACGGTGAGGCCGACTTTTACCATGAGAAGGATGACCTCATGGATTATGAGACAAGTGATATGCTGAATGATGACCAAGTTGAATAAGTGATGCATCAAACGATTTGTGTTTGAATGCTTTGGTGTTTTAGGTTTTAAATTTTTTAAAGTGTTTTTCATTTTATGTTTAAGATTTATCTTTGAATAAACTTTGTTCTACTTTCATTATCAATAATAATATGAATGATCCAATTTATATTTTTATTGTTTAGAATGAAAGGAAGTATGGACACACTTGTGGTTGATAGTGGATCGAGTCACACGATCCTAAAGGATAAGAAATTCTTTGTTGATCTAACATTGAAAGATGCCAACGTGAACACAATATCCGGTGTATCATCACTGATAAGAGGCTACGGCCAAGCTTATGTTCTATTACCAAATGGAACACATCTAGAAATAGATGAAGCTTTATATTCTCCAGACTCTAAGAGAAGCCTTTTGAGCTTTAAAGACATTCGCAAGAATGGTCTTCCCATTGAGACTGTTGGAGAAGGAGTCAAAGAGTTCTTGAACATTTATGAACTCGGCCAAGACCATAAGAAGGTCTTGGAAACAATACCGGCTATCTCCACTGGTCTTTAATATGCTAAGATCAGTGTAGTTGAAGCCAATGCTATAATAAGCAAGGAATTCAAAGAGAATTTCAACTTGTGGCATGACCGGTTAGGACATCCCGGGACATCTATGATGCGTAAACTTATCCTAAATTCTAATGGTCATAACCTAAAAGGTAGACGAGTTGTCCCTAAGAATCATACATGTGTACCTTGTGCACAAGGGAAACTCCAAATCCGACCATCACCAGTCAAAATAACAAAGGAAACCATAGGTTTTCTGGAAAGAATACAAGGTGACATCTGTGGACCAATACACCCTCCATGTGGGTCGTTTAGGTACTTCATGGTACTCATTGATGTGTCCACAAGATGGTCCCATGTGTGTTTATTGTCCACACGAAATCTAGCCTTAGCTAGACTACTTGCTTAAATCATCAGATTGAAAGCACACTTTCCAGACTTCCCTCTGAAGACTATACGTCTTGACAATGCTGGTGAATTCACTTTCCAAGCCTTTTATGAGTATTGTATGTCCATGGGGGTGACAGTTGAACACTCCGTGGCACATGTCCATACACAGAATGGTCTAGCCGAGTCTTTTATTAATAGAATCCAGATGATAGCTAGAACCTTACTCATGAAAAGTAACCTTCCAACCACGGTTTGGGGACACACAGTACTGCATGCTGCAGAGTTAATACGCATCAGACCATCTAGTGAGCATAGATATTCACCATCCCAACTCCTAATGGGTCGAGAGCCAGACATCTCCCATCTTAAGACATTTGGATGTTCTGTTTATTATCCAATTGCTCCACCACAAAGGACAAAGATGGGAGCTCAGAGAAGGATGGGAATATATGTTGGATATGATTCTCCTTCAATCATAAAATACCTTGAGCCAACCACGGGTGATTTATTTAAGGCCAGGTATGCGGATTCCACAAATAATAGCAAGCTGGTAAATTAATTACATGGAATCATACATCCCAACCATGGCAAGATCCTCAAACTCAAGCATGTGATCTTGAGGTTCAAAAGATTATACATCTACAAGAGCTAGCTAATAGATTGCCAGATTCCTTTGCTGACCTGAATAGAATGACCAAGTCATATATACCAGCTGCTAATGCACCAATAAGAATAGATGTCCAGAACGGACAAAACCAAGTGGCTACAGATTCTAAGGCACGTATGAAACGTGGAAGACCTATTGGTTCCAAAGATAAGAACCCTCGCATAAGTAAGAAAGGTGCAAGACCAACCGTGGTCCAGGGGGAGAAGGATCTGGTCGATCCGTCCGTCCAAAGGCTCCGGGACGCGGACCAGCATCCACAGACATGAGCATTGATACGGAAGCTAAGGGGCCTAATGAGACTTGGGACGCCAAAACTCAGGGTCCTGAACCTCCGGACAATGAAGAGATCTCTATAAACTATATCATGTCTTGAAAACAATGGAACAGAAAGCATGTCGACATGGATGATATGTAGCACTTGAGATCATAGAAGATGATGAGGATCTAGAACCCACGTCTATAAATGAATGCATGCAAAGAAAAGATTGGCTTAAGTGGAAAGAAGCCATAAACGTGGAGTTAAACTCTTTTAAGAAGAGAAGTGTGTTCGGTCCTATCCTCCGAACACCATATGATGTAAAGCCAGTGGGGTACAAATGGGTCTTTGTGAGAAAGAGAAATGAGAATGGTGAAGTCGTTAGGTACAAGGCCAGACTTGTTGCACAAGGATTTTCACAGAGACCAGGAATCGATTATGAGGAGACTTACTCTCCTGTGGTGGATGCAACAACATTCAGATTCCTTATAAGTCTGGCCATAAGAGAAAATTTGGATTTACGATTAATGGATGTAGTAACCGCATATCTTTATGGACCACTGGAAAATAATATATACATGAAAGTACCAGAAGGTAAGAGATAATTGGATAAAAGGGACACTTAGAACTTGAGTTTGTCCCACTAGGATTTTGTCTAAATTTTTTGTCTCATTAGAATTTTAATTATTGTTAATACAATTATACCCCTAGATTAATCAAAATTTAACTTAATTAAAATATATAATATTTGTTAATTATTTTGTTAATACAATTTTATAATTAAAAGGAAAGGTAAAATACAAAAAAACTTACGGTTAACCTAATATTATTCTCTTCTCTTGTCTTCTCCCCAAAAGCTTCCTATTATCTTCAATGGCGATTTCTTCTTCTTCTTGTTCACACTGTTAAATTTTGTTGTCTATGTTTTCTGTTTATTCTTCTCTATTCTATGTTTCTTCTTCCTCGTATTAGTCCTTCGTCGTTTTGTTGCTCTTCCATGGCAATTCACCTTCGTTTTCTTCGGCTAAATAGTACTGCAAATCTTAAATTGCATTAGATTCATCGACCTCTCAAGCAATATATGATTTTTTCTCATTTACTTAGAGCCCTAGATTGACATTGGTTTGATTTTCATCTCTTTTAATTGACTATTTACATTGTCTATGAGGTTATGAATACTGATATCCACCGGAAAGAAAGCCAATGTGTTACCCAGAGAGAGAGAGAGAGAGAGAGAGGGAGAGAGAGAGAGAGAGAGGAGAGAGGAGAGAGAGAGAGAGAGAGAGAGAGGAGAAGAGAGCTATCAGAGAGAGCTATAGAGACTCTCTCTCTGCTCTCTAGCGCTCTCTTCTCATCTCTCTATGCTCTATCTATCTCTCTCGCTCTCTCAGACGACTATAGCTAGAGAGAGAGAGAGAGAGGCTTCTGCAGCTTCCAAGTTCTTCTTTTTGGAGTTATCTACCGACTTTAGTTTTCTAGACTTCTAAGTAAGATGAGTATTCAAATTATAGATTGATGAGAAACCTTGGACCTTTGTACTGAAAAAACAAGTAAAGAATCTGACGTCGAAATCAATGGAAAAACAGATAGATAGATAGACTGTGTTTAGACGAATCAATGAAAAAAAACAAAGAGAGAAAGGACTTTGTGATTGATTGAAGTTTTGCAACCACTAAACCAAATAGAAACGAATGAATTCTTAATGATGACGCTGGGTTCTACATGTGCCTGACCAAGACAGCTGGAGTGTTTGCTAGAAGAGGATACAATATTGAGTCTCTCGCTGTGGGATTGAACGAAGACAAAACTGTGTTTACTGTTATTTTCTTAGGACAGACAGTCCTGCAACAAGTAGTAGAACAACTTAACAAACTCGTCAATTTTATAGTTATATTTAACATTCGGGTCAGATATAGCAAAGGTCTTTGTGTCCTGATGGTTGAATACCTTGGGAAACTGTCATGGATGCTGGGTCTCGAGCGAGAGATCTGCATAATTCTATATTTTTCGAATTTTAATTAATTAGACACAGAACATATTATGCAATAATTCGGGATAGATTTACAGTATATTTTTAGGAAAGATATTAGGCAATATACAGAAGATTCCATATTTTCTTAATTTTTAAAATAGGAAAACTGAAAAACCAGAATATATAACCTACATAGTATAGAACACTGAATAATGAGCAGAAAAGCTATTCTTCCAGACCAGGGTATTGTGTAATAGTTAGAACTTGTTATGACAAAAAAAAAGGTACAGCATAGAGTTGAGGTTATATGTCGTTATCTATCTCTTGGTAAACTGAAGACATTTAGCTAGATTGTAACGTAACAAATTCTAAGTTAGATATATAGTACAAGAAAGTTTAGTTTATGTTATATACCCCGGTTATATCTATGTATAAAACTTATTATCCGATTTCTAGATTATGTAGACTGCCAGAATATGTATTCTAACCTAGGTTAGAAAACAAAACAAAATATGATTCCACATTTAAAAAAAACATTTAAACATATAAATTGTCATACTTATAGTTCCAATAATTTTCATATTTTTTACATTTTTAAAGTTAAGTTTACTATTTTTCCCATGAACTAAGGGTAAAACAATGTCCAGAATTGCCAAATATATGAGAAGTCCTAAAGGGATAAATAAAAGTTTAAAGTGTCCTTTTTTTCCAATTCTCCCAAAAAAAAGCTTTAAAAATTAAAAAAGGGAAGGCCTCCTTAGAGCACCCCCGTTGGTGAACTCTCCATTCTCGTTTCCTAATGTAATTTTTATATTTTTTTTATTTTTTTTTCGTTTGATTTTTATTTTTATTTTATTTTTAAAATTAATGAACGGACCAGTCGCGGGCCGCCACTTGTCGTGGAGTCCGCGGAACAATGGTTGAACCGTCCCTTACCAGTGACCCTTTCCGACCCAGGTTCACCTCCATCTCATTATTCTATTATTTTTTCTTTTTGAAAATCGTGTGAATCCCCCCTAAAAACCTTTAATGCAGGTGCTCTTAGTCAACCCTGACCAAACTTAGCATCAAATTTCTGAACTTTTTCCGGTATCTCTTAGCCCAAATAGCATGGAGGATAAGAATAAAGCATGGCAATCACCTAAAACGCCAGAGTTGGTTGGTGTTGTTGAGACGGCGTTGTGAATTTCTGAATATAAAAATATAGGTTAAGATTCACTCCTTAGACAGAATGAATATTATATATACAAATATTTTACATATTATTGTATTATTTTGCATATTATGAAATAATAAAATAATAATTTATTGAATAATTAGTATATAACTATTACGTATATAATTAAATCGATACATGTATATAAATCAGAACAATCATCGTTACTTATTTATAAATAAATTCAAAAATCATTTTATCTATTATATATGATATATAATTAATTTAAATGATGTTAACATAAATTTATAGCATATTTTTAATATGACTATTTATTACATGAAACTTACTATGCATATGGTGTTATGATCATTTGTTTTCTTTATAAAAAAAAATTATATCATTGATAGTATAATTTTCATTATGAGACTTTTAATAGTTTCTAGTAATTTGTATCATTTAAAAAAAATTGAACACAATTTTTAATATTTGAATATTTATGTATTTTTATATGAGATATAATTTACTTTAAACGAAATTAAAATAGTCATATATTAATCGGAACCCCTTATTAATTGAGATGTACTACTCATATGGTTTTATGATCATTAATATTTTTTTATAAAAAAATTTAACCATTGATCACAAAATTTTAAACGTGTAATGTTTAACAGTTTTATTAATTTATAGGCATTTTTAAAAATTGTCAAAATATATAATTTATGAATTTTTTAATGTTTACTATATGTTTAATATAATTTTTAATTTATTTTAATAATTTAAATTAAAATGATAAAGGATTAAAATTGTTATCAAATCTTTATTATTCAGAATCATTAATTGTAATATATATTTTAGTCACATAAGGTAATTCCATAGCTTTTTTATACATTAATAGTTAATTCTATGATTAGTTTAATGAAAAATATAATATATGCTTAGATGTACCAACTTACTTTCTTAAGGATTTTAAGAATTATTCTGGTGGTGATGATACATGGTATAGCTCAAAATTGTAATGTTTTAAAATAATCTAATACCTTGATTATCAAACATGAAAAAATTGAAAACTATATAAGAAACGTGCATTTCATATAAAGTTGAGAATTAAGAAAACATTCCTTTACTATTTTTTGCAAGAGTTATGAAAAATATATTACAGGAGTCAATGCAAAATTTCTATTTATAAATGAAATATATTTGAAATCTTAGTCAGAGATCTGCATTGCATAGTAAAGTAGAAAGCATATCCATTAAAAACTCTATAAATTAATAATGTTGGGACTTAAAATATATTAATTTAATGAGAATTTTTTTTTAATTTTTTTTTTTTTTTAAAATATTTTTTATGTAGAAAACTGAGAAGAATATTTAAATTATCCCATAAACATTATCTGAGAAATGATAAACATTATCTGAGTCAATGCAAAATTTCTTTTTATAAATGGAATATATTTGAAATCACTATATTGATTTTGGATGGTATTCTAACAATGATGACATGGTTTGAAATTAATTGCGACATAGATATATACATTTAATATTGATTTATATTTTTGGGAAGTTTGATATAATAATATAATAACTCATGGACCATCATTAATATAACAATAAATAATACAATAATCCTTTACAATTTTTGAAATATTATTGAGTTATATTTTTGATAATTATATAATTTTTATTATAAAAAAACATTCTTCAAAATTTTATGCAGTTTCTTTTTAAAATTATAATTTTCTAGTCCCAATACTATTAGTTTCTTTTTAATATCAATAAATTTTAGAAATATTATTTTTAGTTTTATGTTTTGATAATTATATATCTAACAAAATTTTCTCTTGAGTTTATAGAATTTGATTTCATTTTTTTTAACCAGAACAAATAGAGAAAAAATCAATCCAAAATTATAATTATATATATATATTAATCATAAATTTATATAAAAATATTTAATTTATCTTATTTTTACATATAATTAAATTAAAATTTAAAATTAAATATTGTAAGTGAATAATAAAATCTAAAAATTATAAGCGAAACAATAAAGTTTTTAGCAATCGGGATATTGATTCTAGGTATACTCTCAGAATATCTCATGTGGGCTGGGACTCAAAATACACTTACTCAAAGGATTGTCCAATCTAGGGAATCAAGAAGATGATGTTATACCCATGAGTTATGGGAAGATTAGGAAACTTTTTTGGGTCAAGGCTGGTATCGTACGCTTGAAAGCTTTGATGGACTAATGGGAGCACGGAATACTAGGGCCAGTCTCTCACCCCTTCATTCAGAAATAGAGGCACTCATCTAGGCAATGGAATATATTAGGAATCTACCTCAGTATCATGTCACTTTTGCTACACATTATTCTCAACTGGTGAAGATGGTTTCAGATCCAGAAAATGGCCAGCTTTTGCAATTTATGTAGAAGATATCAAGTTTCTCATGAGCAATTTCCACTATTCAGAGCTCATTCATATACCGAGAACGAACAATACCAGGACAGACGGTCTAGCACGAATGCAAAGAAACAACTGTCATTTGTCGTTCATTTGGATGCAGAGTTACCATTTGGTTTGCAGAGTCTTCATGAGTTTGTATACGTCGATGACCAAAAAAAAAGTAAAATAAATTTTAAAATAAACACAATTTTATTTTAAAATATAATTTATATTTTAAAAATTTAATTCCACTCATAGTGCAGGAAAAAAACGTAGTGATGTTATATATTGGTTAAAATTGATTTCAATAAATTTTAACTATTTTTTTTAGATTACATGTGAATTTTATGTATGATGCTTACATATTACAGAATAAAAATTCACTTTTATATGTAGTTTAATAAAGTTATAAAAAATTAGAGATGAAATTTATTTTGAAGAAAGATAAACAACAAAAAGTTTTGTGTATGTTTATATAAATTTTACGTATATGTAATAATTAATTTATGATTTTAATGAGATCATATATTTACCTAAAAGTTCTCAAAATATTATTATCTTATTGTCTTATCGAATTATGTCATAATTACATTGCCCCAACCTGAGACCGAAAAGATTTATTAATTTATCGTGTTTATTAATATATCGAGTATTGATTTATAGAATTTTTATTGTAATTGTTTGATTGACTATATAGGGTCGAGATAAGTTGGAATATTATGGTAACTTAATAATGTGTAGTGGTTTTGTGTTTTGGTGTGGAAAATTAAACATCAATATTCATTCTTTGGAACATCTGCTATTAAGAAAATATTGGTAACAATACATTTATAAAAAAATATTTTCCAATTACTAAGGGCTATACCAATCATAACCAATATCGTCTTCCCTAATTTTGAACTAGATTTTGACCCGCGCTTGGAAAGCGCGGGTTTATTTTTCAAATTAAATAAACTCTTTTTTATTAAATATGATTTTTATATAAAATAGTATATAGGCATAGACACAATTATGTGGAACCGTGAACCGAACCATATCAAATTGAAAACACGAAACCAAATTTGAAATGAATTTCAAAAATAATCAAGCATATCTTATATCTCTGAAGCCAAAAAACTAAAACTGAACCAAAAACGAAATTGTTACCTGAATTTAAAACTATTAATTATATACCTACAAATAATAATTATATTTATTTTCTATATAACCATATATCCTAAAACAATTATTTATAAACCAAATTACTCAAAAAGTTGAATTACTTGAATATTTTTATTCAAAATATCTAAAGTTATCCAAAATATCCAATATTTTTATTCGAACAAAACGAATTACTCGATATTTAAACTGGAAATTCCAAATTATCCGATATTTTTATCTATAAATCTGAAACTAGCCAAAAAATCGGAATCGAACCAGAACATAATTGAACCCGATTTTTTGGGATGTTAGCCAGTTCCCAACATTGCTATCGAATCGAACCAAAATCTAGATAACCTAAGTGAAACAAAACCAAACTTTGTAAATATGAATGGTTCCTAGATTTCTAGAACCAAAACACTAAAAACCAAAATACACGAACCAAATTATGTGTATCTATATTTAAATGGTGCGAAGAAAGCATTCTATTTTAATATATTATTAAGTCCTTTTATTGGAGGTACATATGTGGTTTACAGACAAATTAAGATATAAACAGTGTTTTCATATCCAATCTAAACCCATGGTTAAACTAGTAAGCCATGGACGTATATAATCTGGACTGACTTATGTTTCTACTAACTGATATGTTCCATAAAATTTAGATTTAATGAAAACCTATTAAATAAGAATCGGCTAAAATACAAAAACCTGAACCCGTGAATCAACATCGATTGCTTTGGTAAAAACCCAGAAAAAAACTGATAAATATTTTTAAAAATTGATTAAACTTCTCATGTATTTTATAATAATACATAAAACCAAATAAACTATTTGATTTGTATATGAATTACATGTATATAAAATCAGATTATAGTTTAGAAATATATGAAATAGGGTTTAGTATACATGGTTTAGAAGTTTATGGAAATATGGTTTGGGTACTGGGTTTGATCTATACTAAAAATATGATGAAAATCTCTTGAAAATATGTATTTGAACAAATACATATATTCAAGAAAATACATGAAAAATGGTGAGAGTCAAATAAATATATAATATATGTGTATGGTATAGAGATTTGGTTTGTATTTAAAATATGCATAATACCTTGAACATATGTTGTAAGTTCATACATAATTTTTTTTTAAAAGTACATGAATAACATACCACTAATTTGATCACGACCGGTAGTATCTAGATTCTTTACGTTTGGTCATTTATATAAGGTCTAATATATGTTACATTGCATAGTTTTTTTTTTTTTACTTTTCCTTAATTAATGAAGTGAATAATAATGCACTCAAAATATTGAGATGCGTAAAAGGACACGTAGAGTCAAAAATATCGGGTGATATAATGATAGATAGTTGGATTGTTCTCTTTTAATAATATTGATAATTTTTGATTAATTAAGATAAGCATAAAATAAGACATATTAAGTCTCTAAGTAATAGATCCAAACAACCTTTTATAAGTAGATTCGTTAGGACTCCTTCTCTTTTAATAGTATAGATACAAACAGAATTAAATTTATTTTCAACAAATTATTGCATTAATTATTATTCCATTTTTCATTCAATATAACAGTTTCATTAATTATATTACCTTAACAATACATCAGATCATTTATTATTATACATAATAATAGTGCAGATTTTTATTTTATAGTTAATGAACGTTAATTTCGTACCAATTATGAATATCAAAATATAAATAACCGGGTTTTGCATATTGTTAAAAGTTCAGTTTGGTATGTTTTACTAGAAAGAATTTATCTTAGTTTCAATCGGTGAAAAACTACTTAGTCAGACTCATAATTCAAAGACATAGTTTATGTGAACAAAATAATAACTTAAATCGAAAATAATAAAAATTAATTTTTCACTCCATATAATTATTTTACTAAATAGAAAACTCTTTTTTATTCCATTTAATTAAGCCAAATAAATAGAAAGCGTTTTTTTTTAATTTGTTTACTGAATCAGGTAGACATAAACATTTATGTATCTATTTAAGTACGGGTTGTTTCTTTTGGGTATCAAGTTTTTTTGGGTTTTGAAATTAGGTATCGTTTGGATATTATAAATAAATGTGTGGATTTTGAATTGGCACTTCTCAGATCTAGATGAGTTCTGTTCTGATGTAAAATAACCTAAAAATATCTAAATAACCAATGGATCTGAAACAGCTTCACATATTTGTACCAAAAATAACTATATTACCTGATTCAATCCGGTTCTTATGAATACAATTAGTTATGTGACGACACATCTAAAATAAATAACGGTAATCATAAAAAAAACAAATATCAATGTATAAAAACTAAGAACCAATAGCAGTGCGGACGTTCAGATCTGTGATAAGGATTCTCCCTAATCCTGATCAAGTCTTCAACGAACAAAGAAAGCATACACATGAAGTGTTGACCCGGTGTTCACCGCACCACTCCGTTAACTAGAAGTGGCCGCTATATTTCACTGGAGCTGGGATTGAACCAGCAATAGACTATACCTCAACGGATGAACTCACAGCTCGAGCCACCGTCTTTACAACTTGATCTTTCTCTCGATCTCTCTCGTCACGTCTAACTGCCAATGACTGATCTAACAAACCTATATCAGCTCAGCTCATCGATCCTAACCACAGTTAGTTAACCCTTATAACCTGAGTTAACTAACCGATACACGCGTACAAACCACACGTGAGTTAACTAGCTAGAGACAGATCCGGTTCAAATCAATTACAAGCTTAACCAAAACTAACCAAGTTCTAATCTAAGCGTAAAGAAAGAACCTAAACCAATCCTGAGACTTGAATATAACCAACAAGATCAAATCAAGTTCTAGTTTTTTTTTTTTTGTCACAAACCACATTCATTCATTGTCAACTAAATAGGTGGGGGAATGAACTCTCCCACAACCACCTCTTGTTCATACAAAGATAAAGCACTCTTTGCAAGCAAATCTGCTTCCACATTCTTCTCTCGTGGAATCCACACAAACATAACACAATCAAAGTCAAAAGACAACAGCAGGATGTCCTGCACAATTCCGTAAATCTCCAAAGGCGGTTCCTTGCCGTTGATAGCTGAGATCAACTGCACTGAGTCCGATTCAAAAACTACCTTCTTGAATCCTTGCTTGCGACATTCCTCCACCGCTTCCTTAAGGGCTAGTCCTTCGGCGATTAACACTGAGGCGATAAAGCTGATTCCTCTCTGACCCTTTGTGCTCTGTTCTTGTCGCTTCACGACCCAGCCCAATCCTGCTCTTCTGGTTCTCTCTGACCACGCCGCATCCGCCATAGCCACCACCTCAAGATGCGGTTGTGGCGAACGAAGAAAGACCCGAGGCCTCTTCTCAACATTTTCCTGGGCAGTCGCCCATTCTCTAGCCGCGACTATAGCCTGTGTCAAAACATCAACAGGCTTCCCAGCAAAATTCTCAAAAGAAAATTTGTTTCGGGCTTTCCATAACGACCACAATAGCCAAGGGACTAACGGAGTATCAATGATTCCAGCAGGTGGGAGACACTTTTGAGAATGCAATTCTGTCCAGCCTGCTCGTAAATCTGTTAATCCGCTAACTCCAACACTTCCGCTGAGAGGAGCTAGGCTCCAAACTTCTCGAGCAAAAGGACAGTGGAACATAAGATGATTAATAGATTCTGAGCCTCCGCATCGCTTACATCTTGGGTCCTCGATCAGATGACGGTGAAGTAGCCTTTCTCCCACGGGTAAGATTCCTTTGAGGCTCTTCCAAAGAAACATCCTTACTTTTGGAGCTATCTTAAGGTCCCATACAGTCTTCTTCCAGTCAAATTCTCCAGTGGGTTCTCCCTCAAGTAATTCTTCCGTCAACTCCTCTATAGCTATATTGTACCCTGATTTAACAGAGTACTTTCCATGTTTAGTTCCCAACCATCACAAGACATCAGGGGCTCCTTTGGTGCTCGGTTGCAGACACAAAATATGTTCCTCAAAAAATGGTAAGACTTCTTGAATTCGCTGTCTGTCCCATTCCCCGGATTCCGGGATCATTAGGTCCTTAACCGTTAGGTTGGTCGTTGTTTTTGTAGCTGGTCCCATAGGCCTGAGTGGGGATTCAAGGCTAAGCCACTGATCTTCCCAGATATTGACCAAAGCCCCGTCACCTACTACCCAGCCAAGGTTCCTGGTCAATAAGTCTCTCCCCGCAAGGATGCTGTGCCAACCATGAGAGGCTACGCTCGGCGCAATGCATTTCAAAAAGTTCCCTTCCGGACAATACTTGCTTAATAGCGTTCTGCCTAGAAGCCCATCGGGATTTTCCAATAATCGGCAGCTGATCTTGGCGAGAAATGCTTCATTAAACGCCTGAATATCCCTTACACCGAGGCCTCCTTTGCTCTTAGGAAGTGTCAATTTCTCCCACGAAATCCAAGCCATCTTACGTTTCCCGGATCGGTCATCCCACCAGAACCGTTTGAGCGCAGATTCTATCCCCTGGCATAAGGACACAGGTAATTTAAAACAAGACATCGTGTGTGACGGGATTGGTGAGAGAACACTCTTGATCATCACAAGCTTGCCCGCAGGAGAAAGGTGTCTATTTGACCATCCACTCGCTTTTTGCTTAATCCTTTCGATTATGGACGCAAAGAGATCCCTCTTTCGCCGCCCAAAATGCTCGGGTACACCAAGGTATTTTCCTACTCCACCCTCTTTGTGAATCTGCAGCTCAGTATGGACTCTCTGTTTTAATTCTTTTGGAGCCCTACGGGAAAAGGTGATGGAGGACTTCTCTTTGTTGATTAGCTGTCCCGACGCCTGCTCATATCTAAACATGATCTCCTTAAGTGCTGCTGTGCTGTCTCTATCTGCACTCAGGAAAAACATGGTGTCATCCGCAAAGAGGAGGTGATTTAACCGGGGACTCCCCCTAGCCACTTTGAATCCTCGCATCTTTCCTTCTGCTTGTGCTTTGTTACAAAGACCCGAGAGTACTTCGCTACATAATATAAATATGTAGGGTGAGAGGGGATCGCCTTGGCGGATCCCTCGGCTCGGTATAATCTTTCCTCTAGGCGAGCCGTTGATGAGGAAGGAATATGTAACTGTAGAGATGCACTGCATGATCAAACCAATCCAGTGATGGTGAAATCCGAGCCTCTCAAGCACTGCAGCGATGAAGTCCCACTCAAGGCGATCATAAGCTTTGCTCATATCTGTCTTAACTGCCATCGCCACTCGTTTCTCCGCTTTCGACGTTTTCAGCGTATGCAACACTTCATGGGTAATGAGGATGTTGTCTCCAATAGCTCTTCCAGGAATGAAAGCCGATTGATTCTCGGATATGAGTTTCTCGAGCAACGGCTGTAACCTTTTCTGCAAGATCTTTGAGTAGATCTTGTAATAAACATTACACAGCGCTATCGGGCGATAGTCAGAAACTCTCTGCGGACTTTTAATCTTCGGGATTAGACAGACATGAGTAGCATTGATGCCGTTTGGGAGGGTGCCAGACCGAAAAGCCTCCTGAACCTCGCCCACGATATCCGGTCCTATCTCTGTCCAATGTGTTTGGTAGAAACTTGCCGAGAAACCGTCTGGTCCCGGCGCTTTCTCCCCATTTACTGCAAGAATAGCGTCCCTTATTTCCTCCGCTGTGGGTACCACAATGAGAGCATCGTTATCCTCCTGTGACACTATCGGTTGGAGCGCATCTTGGACCACCTCAGTTCTATTGCCCTGCTCCGAGGTAAACAACCTCTTGAAGTAATCTACCACCGTCAACGCAATCTCTTCTTCCTTGTAGACCATTCTACCCTCTGCGTCTTCTAACACCGTGAAAGCATTAGCCCTTCTCCTGTTTTTTGTAGTGGCGTGAAAGAAACCTTAATTTCTATCTCCCAATTGGAGCCAGAGGAGGCGACTTCTTTGCTTCCAAAATGCTTCCTCTGCCACATATGCATTATTCAGGGCCGCGTTGATCTCATTAATTAAAACGGTATCGTTGAGTGGGCTGGTAAGGGCTTTCTCTAGCTCTTGTTTCTTTTGCTCAATAAGCACCTTACTATTACGCTGTTGGAGCTTATTCCAAGCTGAGATCGCACTTCTAGTTGCAGCTAGTTTGTCCATGATTTTACTCTCAAGAGAACTCGCCCAGGATTCCCTGATTACTTGCTTTGCTTCTTAATTCGAATTGAGCCGCCGATCATATCTAAACAGGCCCCTCCTTCTCATAATTGTAGGATCAAGGAAGGACAGTAGCGGTTTGTGATCAGAGCCCTCAAACTCCAGGTATTGGCATCTTGCCGTCGGGTACATCTCCGCCCAAGTGCTGTTTGCAACAGCCCTATCTAATCTGCAGCGGACAAGGTGAGTCCCCCTTTGTCCACGCCACGACAAAGGATCTCCGGAATGGTGCAAATCGTAAAGATCCCCTTCAGCAAAGAAAGTCCTAAGATCGGAAAACGAGCCCTCCGCTCTGTCCGGTCCTCCAACTTTTTCGTCGCCCTTGAGTAAGTCATTTAGATCTCCTGTCAGGAACCAGGGGGCATCCCTAGCTTCTGCAGACACAAGAAGTTGCGTCCACAGGAGGTTACGTTGCGTTCTGTCCGTACTGCCATAGACAAAGCTAGCATAGAAAATTTTTCCTTGAAATTCAATTCTCGTGTCTACAACGTTCGCGCTTGAGTACAAAACCGAAAGTGCTACATGTTGAGACCAGAATAAAGCTAAACCCCCGGCACCATGACCTGTCGGGGGAACAAGATGATGTTCCTCGTACCCAGCTGATTACACTTTTGGAGTACCACATCACTGGGATTTTTTGTCTCAATCAGAAAGAAAATATCAGGCCGGTGCTTCTTTGATATCTCCTTGAGACGTCGAACTGTCCGGGGATTCCCCAACCCTTGACAGTTCCAGCTCGCTATTGCTAAGGAACTGGATCGGACGGGATGCGAAAACCCGTCTTTTTCCTGTTCATCTTTGGAATCATCCTGCTAATAGGGAGATTTTCAGAAGAGTGGGTGCCTCCTGATGTTGCAGGTCTAGATGAGACCTCTAGCTGTTTCTTAGTACTTTTCCGAGAATCCTCAGTTTGTAGTTTTCGCTTACAGCTAGAAGGTTTTGAGGATATAACTTTCCTTCTTTTGGCGCCTCCTCCCTTTGACAGAGACGGGCTTGCTTGTATTTGTTTTTTCCCAGGGGGGCGTCCCGGTTTCCTTTGCACTTTTGCTGCTTCCTCTGCATTGTTAGCTGGTTCACCTGATTGCATTTTTCCCAGGCGCTGGGCTGCTGGTTTTCTTGTAGCGTTGGTGGGCGATTTTGAACTCTCTCCTAATCTGAGTGCAGCTGAGATTCTTGGATTGCTAGGTGGAGAGCTTGAATTCTCGCCAAGCCTGAGCTTAGCAGGGATTCTTTCACGAGAGCTTGAGCTTGGTTCTGCAATGGGTCCCAGGCGTTGAATAGCTGAGAGCCGCTCCGGAGTCGTGTTTCGCTCTGCTCTCCTCTGAGGCTCCTCCATCCTGACATCACTTCCCCTTAGTGCAGTGTTTTTAGTATTTTGCAACATTTCATTCCGCTCTTCATCTCTATCATTAGCTACAGAGCGAGTATTCTGCTGAGGGCTTTCCAATACAGTAAGACGCGAGGGAGTCCCCTCCTCTATCTTATCTCGATGGGATTTGGAGGCACTCGACCCCATATATTTAGGCTCGTTCCCTGGTCTGTGAACCTCTCTATAATAACTTCTGCTAGGGGGAGCCGGGAGGTTTCTTTGGCTAACTTCCCCTCTAGGGGGGCGAGAAGATCTTTCTTGATCATACCGTGATCTTTCCTGCAGATGAGAACGCCAGTAAGTCCCTCTATCCTGCCAAGATCTTGACATAGTTTTGTAGGATCTCTGTTGCGGGTTTCCCCTGGTTTCCTTATAGGATCTATCATCACGAACACGTTCGTTGTTTGTCGCCGAGAATTGGAAACCTGCTTGGTCGCTGTGTCCAGTGTCTCTAACGCCTTGTTTGGACTGAACTGGAGCTATGGAGAATCCTCTCATAGTCTCTGAGTCCTGATTTGCCTCCTGCTGTCTAGCTTTGGCCTCTTTAGCCTCAGCTCTCGCTACCAAACACTCTTTAAGTTCATGATCGAGGCGTAGGCACTTGGTACAATGTTTATCCAACCTTTCGTATACTAAGGTGGTAACAACTTCATCTCCATTGGGAAATTCTACCACCGAGCTTGTGATTAACGGAAGTAGACCATTAACGTGTACCCTCATTCTTACCGACAGAGAGGTAATCTCAGCTTTCTCATAAAGACCAATGTCCTCCCCTATATATTTGATAGTTGCTTCCGTCCATAGGTGCACCGGGAGGCCTTGTACTTTGATCCAAAAAGGTATCAAGGACGGAAAGTTGGGGGAAACTGTTGGTTCCCAACGTTGAAGGATAATCAACCAGCGCGCATAATGATAAGGCCGCTGCTCCAACACTGTCAGTAAATCAGACTCACTCTCAAATTGGAATTGAAACATTCCATTCCCCAAGTCTGAGCCCACTGGCTTGAACTCTGTCTTCTAGTGTTCAGTAAAGAATGGTATCAGTGACCAGACTTTCTGCGTGGTTTTGTTTGTCACACGCCCAATAAGTGTCAGTGAATGCTTACGGAGTAGCTCAGAGTTATCCGGCAGAGGCACCTTCACTCTCGCCAGACGTGTCGGCTGTTGAGACACTAGGTCCAAACCTTTTCCTTTTTCAGCAGATGAAATTCTTCTGTGAGCCATGGAAACGAACTAAAGATGATGATGAGGACCGTTGAAAGACGTTGAGAGATGTAAGGTTTTGCCGGGTGCCACTGCTTGAGGGAGTCCCCTGCTTCCAGCACCTTTTACCTTGGTGGAGAGAGACTGTAGCTTATTGAGATTGCTTCCGGGGGTGTGCACTGCTGAGCTTTTGACTTATACTGCCCACCTCGCAAAGATTCTGCTTAGAGAACAGTTGTTACCGGGATTCCCCAGTAAACGACTACAAAGCAGAGAAGATTAGATGGTCTTGCAGTGAAGTCTGGCTAGAAGCCAGAGATCTCTATCGAACAGATGGAGAAGCATTCGTTAAAGTTCCTCTTCTTCATGTTGGATGTTGCTCCGGGAAGAAAGCGGGGCGGCCGCGGTCCCTCCGACCACCGTCGGGGGAGAGAACCCGGTGTAAACTTCTGCACGGACCGAAGGATACAACCCAAAGAGGAAAACAATTCGAATATACTGCTAAAAAGCTTTCGGTTAAAGACAGAGACTTGGAAAGTTCTTCTTTAGACTGGTGGGTAATAGATCTTCTCGAAAGGAGGGCCTGAGAGAAAAGGTCACTCCCTCTTTTCTCTACTTTATGATCAAGTTCTAGTTATTATTTGAAAATTCAAGCTAATGTTCAAAGTTGTGTAATTTTCCTAATTCCATTTAATAACAAGAAATATTTGGACAGCACCTCTAGGTCTAAGAGAGTCCCACGTACATATTGCAGAGAATTCAGGAAGACCAACACCATCAACAAACCATGAGTAATGATAAAAGGAGGGAGAGCGTGTTGGAACAGTGAATAATTTGAAATACCTCAGCCTCTCGTGATCTTGCAGGTCGGATAAGCCATCCGGAGTCAGAACAAGCATCAGCAAATCCCTGGCTGACAACGGATGACCGAGCTGTGCTGGTCCATCACCTTGAAACAAACATATTTGTAAGTGGACCCAAGACGGACCAAGTACGTATCATAAGCTTAGATTTATTACCCTTGGAAAGATGATAGCGGATGAATCGCCTCGTAAGAGGCCTCGACAAAATTCATCTCTTCATCCAAGTCCACGACAAAATTCATCTCTTCATCCCTTAAGTTCCTAGATGAAACCTGTTACTTTGAAAAGGAAACAGACCAACTTCAGACAGAATGAACCTGAAGCAATCCTCAACAATATATAGTAACTCGTTTACTTATCTCACATCATACCATTTTTTGACAAAGATCTCATCATGTATTTTTATAGGACATTATCAATATACAATTTTTAATTAAATTTTATTTAATGTATAAAACTCTACAATGGTCGTTTTGTAAATTAGGTTATTGAATTAGAAACTGAAGAGAGATGGAATTTATTTTAAAAAAATTTAATTTATTAAAAAATCATACAATAAATAAAAGGGGAATACCAGCATCAATCAGTTAGGCCATCCACGTCAGCTCCGAAAATCGTCCAATAAGAGTTCACTATTTTGCCATGTCACATCCAGCTATTATCTGAATCCTTATAAACGCAAACATCAAGCAAACCACAAAACCACATAGAAAATGGCAAGCATATCCATGAAATCTACCGGAAAGGCTGCAATGACGGCTCAATTTTTCAACGATGTCTCCCCTGGCTTCTCAGAATCGGAGTTGCTTATCAGTTTAATCCATCTATGGGAAGCAAAAAACACAGAGCAAGGGGCACTGCTATTGGGTTAAAACTGCTCCTCATCAGTGAGCAGGTATGCAATCTAATTTCAAATAAAAGTATTTGTTTCCCTGAGATTTAAATTCAACATTCCATATGACTGTCTAATATATTTTACGAACGTTATAACAGGGTTCATCTCATCTAACCGTGATGCTGGATACCACACAAAACTAAAGCATGAGACCACCTACAACCTACTGTATTTCTTTCAACCAAAAGTAAGGACATTTACTGAGTTGTTGATCGCCATCTAACAATTTGTTTTACACACAACGTTGTCTTCTCCGAGGTTGAGAACAAGCGTTTGATTACTGACACAAACAAGTTCAGGTTCCACTTATTTGAAGACTTTGATGCCAACTGTAGTGTCAGAGGTGACCTCTATGGTACGCTTCATATTCTCCTACCTTGGATCACTTACTTTCGTAACTGTTTTAAATTTCATTAAAGGTTTAACACCTCTCCACGTGGCCAATTTTGCCACAGAATGCTGTAGATGTTGTTGGCCGCTGAAGCTAATCAATTGGCAATCTCTCTCATTAACGGACCTGTACTTGATGAAGTTGATAGCTTCCACTCAGAGAGTATTGGTTCATCTACAGCCAGGAGAGTAAGCTGTTTGAATTGGCTGTACTACCGACCTTCCCATGTATTTACATCAAAATTTAACGCACTCTCAATGAGCTTTTGCAGGGGGCTTCTAATTATGAATGTATACCTGTGGGGCCAGGCTACCAACGAGTTGTACATGAAAGCGCTGAAATACTATTAAACAAATTCTGGATTATGAGGAATAGTGTGATTAACAAAGGTTAAATAGCAAGACCTGTCCTACATAATCATCATGGCCTTCACCAAGGTCATAGTCTCTTAAAACTTTCTGATTTGCTTTTGTAGGAAGTGTTATAAAGTGTTATACAAGGCATTTTAGTATAAAGTTAAAAGCTTTTCTTGTGTTAAAAAAAAAATTTAAAAGCTTTTTCTATTTTTTTAGGATTTATTTTACTGTTACATATGTTTTATGCAGGATTCCTCTTTTCCAAGAGTTAAGTGTTTGTCCATGGAATAATGTTTTGGTAATTCGTTTCCTTGACTCCGAAGTGGCATGATCATCTACAATGGCTGATGCGTTTATTGATGGAACCTCATAAACCATTTTCCAAACACTTCTTTTTCTTGGACCTTCAAAATCAGAGTAAGTACTACAGTCACTCTCCGAACAAGCAAACCATAAGATGTGAAAAGTTGTAGAATATCTAGACTAAGTTCTCAAATCTTTGCAGATGGGATTTCCGATTTTACCAAGGCAGTGTGGTCAAACATCTTGATGGTCACTCATATAATTCACTTAACATTATTGGTTATCTTGGTCATTCTCAACTTTTCCTGCCAGACTTTTGTGTCTTTGTTTTTCTTATCAATGGCATGCTGTAGAAACATGAGATGTTAATAAGAAATTTTTCCTTCTGGCCTTACTGGTAAAGGGAATGTGATAGAACATATGGTTTGTAAACACCCAAATAGGAACGATTGTCCATTTAATTGTGCCAGATGTTCCGTATAACTAAATGTTTATTGTCTTCTCTTTTTTTGCAGTTAATCATTACCATTCTCTATTTCACAAGAAGTGTCCACTTCATCAAATGTATATCTATGCGTCCTTAAAAGTATTTTATCAAAATGAAGTTAGTTTCTGCATTTCTTTACATGCTAATTTCTTTTCTGTAAATGAAACATGAAAGAAGTCGTTAGTTTCATGGATGAAAATGGTAGTGGCAAAGAAGAATATAGCTGACAGGGGGTTGTGCAAAGCCACGTTGCAGCTCCAATTTTCAGGAAAACATTACCCGGAAAAAAACTGTTGGAATAAAGAAGAGATAGAAAAAGTCTTTATCCAGCAAGGTCTGACAAAGTTAAAGCTAGAAGAATTTGCCAAAAAAAATCAAGCAAGATCTACCAGAATGAACAGTATCCGCAGAGCTACAGTAAAAACAGACAAATATTTTAGTGTAGCTTTCTTAGTAAGCCAAATGTGTTTGGCTTCTAGAGTAAGCCAAATGTGTTTGGCTTCTAGAGTAAGCTTGTTTTATTCTACTTCTTCCTCCTTATAATCTATTGTAATTATATTTTTCAGATCTAAGAATTTAGGAGTTCTCTTTCTTCATTATACTCCGTTACATCTTTCTCTCTAACTCCCTTTTACTCTCAAGAACACTTCCATTATCTTTTACTCTCACTGGTTCTCTTCATACTCCCTCTCTTGGATTCAACCATTCTCTGTTTCTACTTCTCTCTCACATCATATTCTCTCATTTCTTACATGGTATCAGAGCTCTAAGTTCCTGAGAACCCATAAAAGCTTCCGCAAACCTGTTTCTTTCAAATCTCTCTTTAGAAACTCTGTTTCTGTTCATCCTTATATCCTCTGGTCCAAAGCTTTTCCAGGAGGGAAGAAACTCACCAGAACTCAAGATAAAGAAGAACTTTAGTCCCTGAGAAGAAAAAAAAACAAGATGGAGAAAACAAGAAGCATTGTGATTTCTGTGGGCTCAAGGGGTCAAACTACCTTCTCTGGTCCAGGCTGATGAAGACAGCACTTGGAGGGCAAGGATTGTGGGAGAATTGTTCACAAGCAGCTCCAAAGCAATCCGGCACTATACTGGACAGTGGAGACAAATGGCAGCAAGAAGACCTACTGGTCTTGTCTATTCTCCAAAGCTCACTTGCAGTTCCTATTATGGAGGCTTACTCACATTGTGAGAGTGCTAAGGAGCTTTGGGAAACTCTCTACAAGGTTTATGGCAACTCATCCAACTTGAGCCGAGTGTATGAGCTAAAGAAGGCCATAAACGACCTATCTCAGGAGGAGATGGAGTTTCATGATCACTTTGGAAAGTTCAATTCTCTGTGGGGAGAGCTTGATTCATTGAGACCATCTACAACAGACCCAATCATCCTCCATGAAAGAAGAGAGCAAGACAAGGTGTTTGGGCTTCTTCTCACCCTCTCCAATATATACTGACCTTATTAAGCACATTTTGAGAGAAAAGCTTCCCACGTTTGAAGAGGTGTGCTCCCAAGTTCAAAAGGAAGATGGGTCTCACTACTTGTTTGAAGGAAAGGAGTCTCTTTCTATTGCAAATCAAGCAGCCGCCTCTTCTCAGTCACAAAGGGCACATCACAAGAAGGAAGGGGGAGAGGACTCAGGTGTGAGCACTGCAAGCGTGATGTACATACCAAGGAGAAGTGTTGGGATCTTCACCCACACCTCAAACATGCCAAGTTCAGATGAACCATGTCCATGGAGGTTCAAGGAACTAGCTCAGGTTCCTTGGGTTGTAAGCTAACCTCCTAAACTTTAATATGAGTTTGTTTAATTGTTTTTAATTTGTTTCTGTCTTGTTGCATTTCTAAAAGTCTAGGAGAGTTTCTTGGTCTTGTGTTGCATCCATGTGTTGTTTCAGATGATTAGATGAGTTGTCTAGTCTCTGGTTTTGTCAAATAATCATTAAAAAAAATAGCCTAATTGTCTTGTATTGATGAGTTATCATACCTGAGCATTTAGTGAATTGATTGCATGGATTTGAACTTAATGAGTTGTTTAGATTATGTCCATTGCATTTTCTTAAAAACATTGGGATCAGACTTGGTGAGTTATCAAGGATTGATCCTAATGTGTGTGGTCTGATTCTTGCTGGAGTTTGAGTGATGTTTCAGGTACACGAGTGTTGTTCTCTGTCCATCATCAAACTGAGACAAAGAAGAAGGCTTTTCCCATGCCGTTCAGAGCCTGCACATGTGTATATTCCTGTAGATCCAGAGCCTGCACAGTGTGTATATGACTGACCATGGAGAGAAAATCTTGTGTGCTTGAACCGGTTGAATTAAGCGCAGGCCGGTTGGTTGTTGAGCTCGTGGTTCAAGAAACACAAGTTGGATCATCACCTAAGTCATGAGGAGACCGGTGGTCCATAAAGGGGCAGTGGAGAAGAGATCAAGGGAGGAACCGGTTGACTTAAGCGCAGTTGTAGGGGTGATGCACTCCTGGTTTCAAAAGCCATTGTTGCTCACTTGCTAGCTTGGTCCTTTACTCATTTTCTCCAGATCAAGCTAGAGGAGAGGTAATGGTGAGCCATCCTGAAGGTCCAGGTCGTCCACTGCTCTGCCTCAGTTCAAAAGGAGGATTCAAGGGTCCAAGAGACACCCCTCATCACTGTTTTTCTACCATATGCAAGGGGAGTAACCAGTTCAATCTTTGAGTTGAAGTTTGATTGGTTTATGCCTTGATAATTGATGCAAGTGTTTATGCATTGTGTTGTAGGTACTTGGAGCTCTCTATATAAAGAAGCTGGTCGTCCATAAACCCTTTGAAGATGGCGAGTAGTCAGAGGAAAGGGGGAGACATCAAACCAGCCAAGAGAAGAGATCCGAGATATTGGTGTGTGCAAGTTGTGGAGTTCACCCTTGCAGCACAAGTTAGACCATGATCCAGAGTCTAAGGACTCCACCATGAGTTATCTGAAGTTCCTTAGACTCACTGGCTAATCCCTAGGCCTTGTTGAACTCTATTCTTTTTCCCTTAGCGAGTTTTGTCCCAAAGGGTTTTCTTGCTAAGGTTTTTTTTAATGAGAGAGCTTCTTCAAGGTTCCAAGCTTGTCCAAGGAGCTTCTTCAAGGTTCCAAGCTTGTCCAAAGATCTCCAATGGTCAAGCTTGTCCAAGGATCTCCTATGGTCAAGCTTGAGGGGGAGTGTTGGAATAAAGAAGAGATAGAAGAAGTCTTTATCCAACAAGGTCTGCCAAAGTTAAAACTAGAAGAGCTTGCCAAATAAAATCAAGCAAGGCCTACCAGAATGAACAGTACCCGCGGAGCTACAGTAAAAACAGACAGATATTTTAGTGTAGCTTTCTTAGTAAGCCAAATGTGTTTGGCTTCTAGAGTAAGCTTGTTTTATTCTGCTTCTTCCTCCTTATAATCTATTGTAATGATATTTTTCAGATCTAAGAATTGAGGAATTCTCTTTCTTCATTATACTCAGTTACGTATTTTTCTCTAACTCCCTTTTACTCTCAAGAACACTTCCATTATCTCTTACTCTCACTGGTTCTCTTCATACTCCCTCTCTTGGATTCAACCATTCTCTGTTTCTACTTCTCTCTCGCATCATATTCTCTCATTTATTACAACAACAACTCGCTGATTCAAGTGGTAGCATGATATCTTTATCATCCAAATGCTTTATCTTCCCTTCACATTTTCCAAGCAAAGGAAACGAAAAACATTGTCAATAGGAGCAAAAGTGGGAACATAATGTTATATGCACGAATGTCTAAAAATAATTCATTGGGTTGTTTCGATTTGTATTTCATGTCCAGTGGCTTATTGAAGGCTTTTGGCCATTTACGAAATTAGTAAGTTTTACTATCTAACAACTTTGAGTTTGTTTTATAAACGTCTTATATATGTATTGACATAATATACATTAAACACTTAATAAATTAATAATGTCAGGACTTTGATAATTTATTAAATTATAGATTTACTAATTTACAAAAAAAATATTAGTGTTTTTTTCTATTTTGAGATATATTTTTCCTAAAGTAAGAAAAATATTTGATTTTAGTATAAATAATTAATTAGCATTTTAAAATTCTACATTTTTATTAGTTCTATCTATAATTTGATGTATATAAAATATGTTTCATAGAACTTAAATGTCTTTTTAAATATAACTATACTAAATTTCATTAAAATATATTAAATATTAAGAAATATAAAAATTCCATTGTGAATATAAAACTAATAATATAATGGTTGGTTTGTGCGTATATAAATTGTATATACATATATTAATTTATAATTTTAATGGGACCATTATTTACATGAGATTTTCTAAAAATTCATTATCTTATATCGATTTGTGTCAAATTTTGAACCGATCCAGTTTAAGAATGGAAAAAATTATTAATTTATGATGTTTATTGAATTATCGTGTATTAATTTATTGAGTTTCTACTGTATATACTCAACATGAAATATGCATAACTTTAAATTAATAAAGGAAATTATGGTATTATCCAAATACAATTTAAGAAACTTTTAACTTGATTTGACACAAATAAATTTATGAATATAAATTACTAAAAAAAAAATACTTATCATAAATCTTATAAATTAATTGATCATATTTATCTATATATATAGGTATGTGTATCAATCATAATAAAATCAACTGTATACCAGATATTTTATATGATTATTTCAAAATATTAAATTAACCATTGATCTTATAAAAAAGAGTCAGTTTATTGTCCATCATAATAATATCATACTCTCATACAATATTGTAAATAATTCATAAATAATATACCCGGGCTACCCTCTAGTTGTTGTAAAGAGAGAGCATAAACACATAGATAAAATCACAAATAACATGTCCGTTGCTTTAACATAACTCCAATGAACGTCTCTATGTTTTCTTCTTCATCATCTTTATCCTCATCTTCTTTTTCAAGTTGTTCATCTTCATTTTTTTTCTTTCTTTTTACCAAAAAAAACAACGAGAACCATACTCATCATAGTGTTCTTCATCTTCTTCTTCTGATTCTTCTCTATACACATATGGAACAGAGATGCTTATGTTGAGTAGCTTTGAATCGTGAACATTAAGATCATCTACATGGTCTGCAAAGACATAAACACTACTAGAATGGTCGGATGATTCATGGATCATGGTATTCTCCAAAACCGCGGATTTCAACACGTTGGAGAGTGTTCCTTTCGGGATTGAAATAGAAAACATAAAAAGGTTGTTTAGATGTACATTTGGCCATCGACAAAACGATTTCACCCCTAGAAGTCACCCCTACGATGAATACTTCACGCAGGAAGAATCTATCTGTTGGGTATGTTTCTATAAATTGGGCTTTAATAATTATGAAATTGGGCTCTGTCTTTTAAAACTTTGGTTTCATCAGTGAAATTAATTTTTTTGATTAAAAAATGTTTTACTAGAAAGGAAGAAGTCAAAGATGGTGGCTGAAATTAATTTCCGAGACGTCGATGAACAGAACGTGATTGTTAGAGAGATGATAGGAAGATCTTTCCTAAGCAGTTACGCTTGGTCGATTATAAAAGCAGAGTTTTGGAGCTTGAAAGTATCAAGCACAATTTCATCTTTTCTTCTTCTTTCTCTAAGTTTCTGGTTTTCAATTTGAGAGTTTCATCTCTCCTGGATTGAGTGCACAGTTCAGGTGAGAGCAGAGTAAACCCTGAAGTGACCCGCCTTGGTTATCTTGCACCTAGGATTAGGCGGTTTTTCGGTCAAGGGCACTAGATCATTCTAGTGCTCTGCAACTTGTTTTTTCTTTGGTGTTCTGGTTTCTGAATTTTTAACGATCCACATTTAACAATCTTGAGCGAAATTTTTGTTTTTGGAATTACGATTCAGAATGCCGAAGAACTCTGCAGTACCAGATCTGTCAAAGCTTCAACCTCTGACTGGTTCTAATTACCATCGGTGGTCAGAGGAACTCATGTTCTTCTTCCAAGAGATTGGTCTTGACTATGTTCTAAATTAGGACAAGTCCTTTGCGACTTCAGCGACTCCGTCTTCCGACAACTCTCAAGCTGAGACAGGCTCGCAATCGAGTAAGACAAAACCAGAGGGCACTCTTGAAGATCACAACCGAACGTGCCGTGGTCATATCATCCGACACCTTTCGGAGAAGCTCTTTGACATCTATGTCAACTATGACTCAGCAAAAGAAATCTGGAACAACTTGAAGAAAAGGTACGGAGCTGAAGATGAAGGGAAAAAGCAGTATGTCACCTCCAAATGGACATCGTTTCAGATGAAGGATGACGTACCAGAACGAACGGTTGTTTAGATGTACATTTGGCCATCGACAAAACGATTTCACCCCTAGAAGTCACCCTACGATGAAATACTTCACGCAGGAAGAATCTATCGTCCCTTAGAGTGTAGGCATACTTAGACCATTCCAGTTTCCCCACATCCTCTAAAACCCACACACGCAACTCAATAGCATCATCAACGTGATCATCATAATAAACCAAACCTAATTTACCCTTTATAGTTTATCTACTTGCAAGAGCTTTCTTGATAAATGAACTTGAATTCTTCAGACCTAACATCAAAGCACACGATCACAAAACGGTCTATCTCCTCAGACTTGTTAATTCACCGAGACAAGTCACCTAAGTAATACAAAACCCCGTTAATGCATATCCCTGCACTCACACACTCATGTCGTAAGGAGCATTCGATCTTTCTCCACCTCATTCCTATAGTTCCTAATGTATGACCGCGAAAATCCTGATTGAAAATTACGAAACTAAAAACAAATAAAACGATAATATAAAGACTTAAAATGTTTAAGAAATCATAAGAAAATAGACGAATTTACGGAGTCGAGATTTGATCTCTTTCCTTAACTCAAAAAATCGCCTGTAATGTGTGATGGTTTTTATGCGATTTTTTTGAATCCCAGGATACAACCGTGATAAGACCGATTTGCAACATCCGAAACAGAATCTACGAACTTACTACTACTACGATATACTCTCGAGACCCTTAAAATTAAAAAAGAAGATCTAAGAGTTTTATTTTTCTTAGTGAGAGAAAGATTCTTTTTCTAGTGAGAGAGATGATTGTAAGATGTGAGATTATGGAGAGATCATGGTGGTATTTATAGAGAATTAATCTTGGTGACCAAAGTTAACTAAACCTGGAAACCAAGTTGGCTAAACTTGGCCACCAAGTTGGCTCCAATTTTTTTTTTAAAAAAAATATGAAACCTAAAACCATCAATTTGCCCAGCTCATTGGCTTGCAAAGTGAACCCAATAACCTCCATAATTGATCACATTAAATAAAAAAAATTTATCTAGCCCATTAGACTTATAAAATTCTATTCACACCTCCAATTAATCACACAGTCCATTGAGCTTATGAATAATTGGTCCAGCACCTAATGTTATAATTCTATGATCACCAGGACCAAATGGATAACGCATGAACAATACCTTGAATTGCTTGTAAATCGGATCATACCCAAAAAAGCTATACGTCTTTCTGTACCTATAATGCCTCATAACGTCCTGTTTTAGGGTTACATATCACTGGCACTCCATCGCAGCAGAATGCGTCTCGGGTTTTCATACCATAGAAATAGATCAAACCAGAGGCATATCCACATGCAAACGCCTGACCAGAATGATGGATCCGAATACCGTATGGAGGGAACTTCATATGAAATTCAGGGGTTACTACTGCAAGAGACGATGAATGTTTCTCATATGGATTCAGAGTTTGAGGCAACGAGAAGATACTCCACAGACCCTTTTCTTCGATGCCAAATAGGAGACGTGGCTGAGACAAGGACTTGGCCAGGAACAAATCTTTGAAGTGTGGACTATCAAGTATTGATGCCCATTGCTTGAACACGCAACGAAACCTCCCGATTGACTTTGAGGGTAGTCTCGACAATATCTCGAGGTTGAGTTCAACAGGGAGTGAATCTGATATCATGATCGCTTTAGTTGCTGATCGAAGAGGAGAGAGATGTGAAATTTATATTAGGACCTAGCGAAACCTAGCTACAATATATGGAAAGCAGAGGAGAACATAAAACTAAGTTATATCATACTTTAATTCTCCTCAACTGCAATTATATTATGTACTAGTACACTAAAAGTTTTCCACACGACTTTCAGTATTAGCGGCGAGTCCTCTCTGCCGAGACATCTAAAACTCAATCAGGACCGGTCTTGAGATTTTGGGGGCTTATAGCAATGTCTATGTAATTTTTTTTTTTTTTTACAAATTTGAGGGCCTAAAAAATTTTGGGAGTTTATGTCCATGTAATATTTTTCGAAAATTTCGGGGACCTATTGCAAATGTTTCACTACGCATTGTTCAGGACCGGCCCTGAACTCAATTATAGTATCATACTATTACTAGCTAGTAGAATTTTAACCTATACTCACGGAAAACTTGTGGCCGAGACCAAACTTTCGTGACAATATGATCCCATAACTTCCTTACCATTGAAGAGGTTGTAATCTTCTTGTAGGAGTTATCACAATGGATGATGTTCTCGAACGGAGAACATAGAGAACTAAAGAATCAAGCACCTGCTTTAGTTGTTTATAACTCCTACAACTCTTCAATGGTCACACTCATCATACTCTATAGTATACTATAACATCTCAATAATGGTATCATGGGAGAGTTTCACTAGAAGCATTGAAGAGCATCTTGTTTTGTGGTCTGGAAACGATGTAAAGTGAACTTGTTTTGCAGCTGGACCCTAATTCAATATTGCAGGTTTCATGGAGTATCAAATTTAATTTATTTACTGTAAATGCATGTACTAACATCTCCATACCTGAAAGGCTTATTTTTTTTTAAGATCTTGATGTTACTATAAACAAATGTTGTAACATCCATATCAACTGTTTCATAACCATACGAACTTGTAAATAAGATGAAGACTTAAGTATGCACTACCAGTTTATTACATTCTAAAGGAAAGCAGCAGCAGATTCACATGCAAGTTTATTGTGAACTCATGGATTTAAGTAGACAGTAATTGATTTACTACCTTGGCCACTTAACCCTACTCCTGGAGTTTGAAATGTAAACTTTATGGGTTCATAAAACAAGTTCACATGTTTGGATACATGACTCAGAATTATCAGACGACATAAGAAGAATGTATATCAATGAACACGAAAAGCAATCTATGAGTGTAGAAACATCGGTATAATCAAAAAATTGATGCTTCCATCAAGAATTTGGTCAATGGTTTTATACATGAAATAGTTGCACACAGACTTACATATCTTCTTTACCTCCGTCTCTCAGCTGTTAGTACTCACTTTTAAACATAAAAGCATCACGAGTGAAAGAAAAAAAAGAGTGAAGTGAGGGAGCCATATCAAAGAAAATAAATAAATGAACTGCTTTAGAGTTTGCCGAAGAATGGTGGTTGATTGATCAAGGAACTCTATCTCTGGGTTAATATTCCAACCAGATGATCCTCGAACCGCTTTATATATACTCACAATACTGTTTTTGTTAGTTGCTTGACCAAATAAATTGCATGTATTGCTGTTGGCTAGTCGCTCTCACTACTATGTCTATCTGCAAGATAATAGGTTAGTCCTATAAGCTTTCCCCCAACAAATCTACACACAAAATACAAGAGGAGATGTAAAGTAAGGTACTAAGGTACCTCCTGATGATCGTTTCCCTTCCATAGCGTCTTTCTTCTCTTGGCAACTTGCGCAAAGGAATGGACCATCCCAAGGACGAAGCTTTGGGCAATTAGCCGTTCCAGCATGGATCGAAACACCTTCTCCAGGTTTCACTTCTACTTGACACACAGCACACATGAACAACTTAAACATATTGCAAAGCGGGTACTTTGTGTCTAATCTGCAATAAACAGAAACAATTATGAGTAAATTAATTTTTCAAGATGAAGACTTCTCAAATATAACACTATATTCAGAGAACAAAACCTCTCTGAAAGCATAGCAGAGCCTTCTTCAAACAGTTCTTCAACTTCATCAGGTTCTAGATACTCTTTCTCAATATTGGAAGATGAGCCCGAAGATTTTCTTTTGAACATGGACTTTATTATTCCTTTTCCTTGCTTTTTGGGAGGCGGCACAGAAGCAGCTGGTTTTTCTGATGGCAATATATCAACGACAATACATGTTGTATCATCCCGAATACCTTTTTTCCCTACAGCTGCCTGTGTGAAGTCATACAAAAACAATCAAGGCACTAGCAAAGAAAAGAATGAATCCAAAAATATACGCAACTCAGACACTATACTTTAACAATATGCTCGGCCGAAGCTTCAGGTGGCAAGCCCCGGCAACAATCAAGAGCCTCTTCTGCACTAATTGCATCCCACACACCATCACTTGAGATGATGAGTCGACCACCAGCTGAAGACAACTACATAACCAAATCAAGTAGATACATCTTTCAGAATAAATTCAAAAATTCAGAGCCATAACCACAGAAGCAGAAAGTTGAAGAGTTTTTAACCTTGACTTGCTTCACATAAGGAACTGGAACAATGTATTCGCCAACATCCAGATCTCCAATGGATCTTGAGAGGCAGAGACCACCCGGCCAACATCTCAGAGGACCAATCTAAAACAAGATAGATTTAGTTATTAGAATCCTTGATTGTGACAGCACAAAGAAGTTTCATGTGTTACATTCAACAAAGCTAGCATATTTTGACATCCTATGATCACAAGAGACAGGAGAAAGTGCCAAGCGTTATCTAAGGAAGTACCTCAGTACCACCACCAGTATTTAACCGACCAACTTCACCACCACTTGCAGTGACGCGATCTCGCCTATTCAAAAAGCAAAAGATATTTTATGACAAAGCCATTTAAAAGAAAAAAGATTATAACTAGCTGGGTCAGCAGAAGGAATAACGATGACATACTCTTCTTCGTTTATCTCGAGCCGATGATCAGCAGATAAATGATAGACACCACCTTCAGCAGGCTCAAGTATGCAACGAGAGTCACCCACAGATGCAACACTCACCACCCATCCTTCTACAATGACGAACGTTACAGTCGTTCCAGAGGTTCTTGCTGACAAAAGAGGAAACAAAAAAAAAACGTCAAACACTTCCTTCACCAAAATCATATATGTTTTGGGTGGTTACTCAATAAGAAAAAGAGTCAATACCTCTTTCCTGGAAATCTTTATCAGTTTTGACAAATCCTGCAACCAAAGCCCTAGGAAGTGCCGCAACCCACTCATCTCTGTTGAGATCAGAGGGTATTGCAGCTAATACATTGTTTAAAAGGTTCTCCTTAGTGTAGATAGCTGCAGCAGAACCATTGTGTCCATCAAAAAGCTGCAACAATTAACCAGAGATATCAATATACACACAATATGCAGTTAGATCCAAAGCAACGAGAAGAAAGGAAGAAGAGCAAACAAATACAAACCCCGAAAACAGAGAAGGTAGTAACGCCGTCTCCCGTGACCCTTTGGCACTCAGTTTTAACAAAAGTAAAGTCCTCTCCTTTCTTGCTCTGGTTAAACTGGCCGTGTACAAGCTCAGGATTGTCTATCTTTTCATTAGCTGATTCACGCTTGAGCAAAACCGAGAGTGGAACTGTATGATGTTCTCCTTTAGTTGACATTGTTTCCCTTCCTCTAGTTCTCTACCATCATATATTAAACAAAAAAAAACCTGATACAAAATGGAAAAAAATATTAAATCAATCCAACCTCTTAATTTCTAGTTACAGATTGATGAACGATCTAATAATACTTGGTTTCCAAGTTAGTCAAAATCCACAGTAACATCCCGATCCAGCATTGCTAGATCAAACTCACGAGGAAGAAACAAAACGATATAGCCGATGAAAGCATCAAACTAGATCTTCAAAGGATTTTTTTTTTTTTTGAATCGTAATGCGTTCTGAAACGAGATGAATCCAGTAAATAAAACGAAAACGAATGTGAAAAGATCAGAGGCAGATTGTCGAACGAACGAACGAATCGAAACGATCACATCACACAATGGAGGGGAAGAGAAATTGAGAGAGAAAGAGAGCGTTACGATCTGGATTGAACGGAGATGCAATAATCGACGACGGAGATTTTGTTTATGTTTTCTGAAGATTATGCGATGAGAGAAAGCGATGATGCTTCTTCTTCCTGGAATCGAAAATCACGGATCACGGCGGTCTGTAGACATTCCATGGACGCAGCGATAAAAGAGAGAGAGAGATTACAGAAAACGCGAACGAAGGTCTCTTTAATTTTAATTGTTTTCTATTTATTATATTTTTACAAAAACTGTTAATTTCATTTGTTTTCAATATTATATTTTTAAAAATTAATTGAAAATCTTCCTCCGCCGTTGTCTTTTATTCGGTGGAAATCACGACGCTGTCGTTTTCGCTTCCCACGTGGTCGACCTGGCTTAACCCTCATTTCTCGGATTTGGAACGCAAAAATTCAACACCTATTACGTAGACATTTTGTACATTAATAAACATCAATCACGCCTGGTTCTTCACTTATATGAGAAAATATTATAGTTAGAAAAGTTGTAAATGTAGACAATTTATAAAATAAGTCGCGAGAGCGACATTTTGGGTTTCAACTTTCATTGTATTCTTAATGCCATTATCAACTTGATAATATGTATTTAAGACCATCAAATAATCTAATTTTTAATTTTCGGTCATTAAACTCCAGCAAAGAACACCTGTATTATCCATAACTTATAGGAAAACTAGACCACATAACCAAAAAAAAAAAATCACTAAAGAACCAAAACCTCACTCTTTCTCCTCTTTTCTCCTCCTATTTCTCTCTACCATCTTACCAAAATTTTATTTTCCCCATTTTTTTTAACTATTTCAAAAATAGACTCAAACTTATACCTCTTTTTTTCAACTTATACCTCTTGGACAATATAAATTACATTTGGGTCACATAAATTGTTTTCAACTATTCTTAACCATATCTTAAATTTTCTGATGTCACTTTATTTTATTATATCCTTTTAAAAAGTGGTAGATTTTTCAAAAATAATCTAAAACTTGATTTTTAATTAAAGTATACTTCAGATTAAATCAAAAGCAAAGTAACTCAAAAAAGTAGTGAAATTACAATCATATTTTATGACCAAACAAAAAATCGGTAATCAATTGTACGATTATAATTTGTGAAGTCTTCTCATGGATTTAATCTTTAAAATAATTTATAAATTCATAAAAATATTTTGATGGAAAATAAATTAAATCATGTAATTATAAATAATTCTAAATGATGTAAATTTAGATTTATTAAAATTAAATTGTTTTCAACATAGATCAGTGAATGTAAGTTATAAGCCATGACTGTCTTTGGTTTAGGTTTTGGTAACATATGTTGTAGCATTTTTCGTATTTAGAATCTTTAAAAAAATTGACATATATGTGCTTATTTTGTATATATTAAACAATTTATAAGTTGATCTTATTTTTAATGAAGTGTTCATTGCTATTTAGTAGTTAGTTATTTGATTTAGGGTTTAGAAGATTTTTTGGGTAGTCTTCTAACATATAATGCATTAAAAGACTTCTTGGGAAGAAGAATTGTAAATTTAGGGTTTAGTGCATTTTATGTTAAATGACTTCTTAAGAAGTCTTCTGGCCCAAAAATATTTAATATAATCTAATTGAAATTTTTGTCTTCTTATATAATTTTTTTTACGTATACTCCATTCTCCTTTCAAATGGCAGCAACAAAACTGTAATGTTTCTAAATAAAAATCTCCAACCTATCTCTAATATCTTCAAACTTGAAAACACCAAACTTTATATCAATTTCTCATCTTTTTATCTCATGTCTTTCTCCCTATTTTATCTTGTTTTTCCAAGTTTTTCATTTCATGTTTTCATCTTCCCATCCTTTAAAAGTATATCTATAAATTTTGAATATGTATTTTTGCGTGTTTTATATGTTAGATTCGAAAAAGCTATATATTCAACCTAATGTGATTGTTTTATTTATTATTAAACATTAAAAAGTTCTATTTTTGAAGGTTTTTTTTGTTTTGAAACCATTTTAACGTTTTGGATATGCATGTTTTTCATATCTGAGGATAATATCGGACTTTAAACTTCATCAGTAAACTTCTTCAGAAGACTTTTAGAGAAGTCTCATATGTAAACTTGTAAAATTGCTAAGATTTTATTTCTCACCAATTATTTTTTGTGGTTTTGCGTGCTAAATCTAAATGAAGTTATAGATTCAAGTTAATGTGATTATTTTCTTATTATTTTAGCTTAAAATTGTATTTTGTTGCTTATCTTTCTTTCTAAAAAGTAAGATATCTTCCTTTATTGTAAATGTTTTCTTTTTATTTAAGCTTAAAAATTTTACTTTTGAAATTTTTCTTTGATTGAAATCATTTAAACATTTTTAGATATGCAATTTTTCAGATCTGAAGCCTATATATTAGAATTCATAGTAGGCTTCTCAGAAAACTTCACAACAGATTTCTCGAGATATTTTTTGGCAGACTTCTCAAGAAGACTTCTTGAAAGATATCTCGTAAGATTTCACGCAAATTTAGCAGGAAATTAAAATTTAAGCGGAAAATTTAAATCTTAAGTGAATTAGACCGCGGAGTGTTATAATATTGAAAGTTTTCTACTTTACGGTTAAATTTCATTGAAAGCTTTAGTTCTCTCTCATGGTTAGGAGACTCATGTCTCCGCTTTATCTATTAAAAATATTTTTTTAATGTGTAATTCATTCAGTCAAGTTCTTGTAATCATAAATTATTGTCTTCATTATAAATCTTTTGTTAATATTGTGGCTGTGTAAATTAAAGTGGAGGCTTATAATTGACACAATTTCAACATAAAAATATAACAATAAATTCATAAGAACGACAAATAAATCATAAGATTATTTGTGGTAGCCTATTACGTAACAGCTAACCAAACATGTATCCCAAGTGAAAATTCCCGATCATAAAAACATTATATGGTGTTGTTTTCTAACGTGTGCTAAAGTGTGTCCATCATCTTAATCTTAAGTGAGTTAAGATTTGAGAGACCCGTATTAAAGAACGAGGCTCTGAAGCAGTAAATATCCAAGAAAGGAAATGTAGACAATTTTCAGATGGTGAAAAAAGCTATTTCAGTAAACACAAGACAACGTAGTATTTTAATGCCATAAAACACAAAGAAATGCCTATTACAGAACGAGGCTCTGAAGCAGTAAAAATCCAAATACGGGAGTGCAAACAATTTTCAGATAGTGAAAAAAAAACTATTTCAGTAAACACAACGTAGTATTTTAATGTCCATAAAACACAAAGAAATGCTTTTTACACCATTATGTTGCCACTACAAATATATTCTCATCAGATACCAAGACTAACCCTTTTTCTTGCTTTCCTGGTTTCTTTTTCTCTTTTATTTGTTCAAAACTTGCTTTCTACTTTAAAAGAATATTACATATATTAAAAACAAATAAGAAATTCAAACCATTATGTGTCACGGACGTGTCAATATAAATCCCATGTGTCCAAAATTATAACTGCGATTCCTAATCTATATTGTGCCACTCCACAATGCTTACCAGCATGTCACACTCCTTGCTGAAGTCAGTGGAAGACGGAAACGAGTCCAGACTTTCAATCAACTTTTGGTTTCACCTATAAAGAGCCCAACCGTTTCCCGTTCTTTCATCAAATTCACATCAATCCTTTTGCCCTTCGACGCATAATTTTGCATTTTCTTTGTCCTTTATCTAAAGAAAGAACTATGTTTTCTGTCTCTGAATTTCGTTTTTGCACATATGACAACGTCTATGGAGGCGACATTGCTAACAATGATAAAGTAGTTCAGTATGCTCAAGCTGTGTTTTCAGAAAACGGTGACGACGACGATGACATCATCTATGACTATGCTCCAGCAGCATGAGTTGGTCATTTCTTTTGTTAGGTCAAAGTGTAGATTGTCGGGTTCTATACTTGAACCAAGATTTTGTACCCCTTCTATGAATAATTTTGTGTCCTAGAGCTTATTTATGATGGTCGCTTTCTCAATAAATACATATCTTATTTGATTCTCTCAACTTCTTTTTATCTCAGGAAGATAATCGAACAAAATGTTTCGATGCAGTTTTAAAAAAAGGAGAAGATCATATGTAATTTTACGTGCATATGAGACCACTAATGATCTTATTCACCCTGGAATCAGTATAACCCATGAACACCGTGGTTTCCAACATTGAACTTCTATATACTCACTCGATCCGTATTTTACTCACGATAAGTTCTAGGATTACGATAACAAACAATCGGAAACAAAATAGGAAGTTGTGTACACGTGTATACTTTTAGTGATTGGAATAACGTGGTTGTCCAACTATTATAATCACAATAATATAAATACAAATTAAACAAATATATGAAGAATATTTAGTTGATATTATGGTTTTTTATATACCTTTGAACCAACAATCAGACCAGATTCTTGGATAAGGTAGCATTTTGTACATTTTGTATTAGGGTCAAAAAAAATTTGCCCGTCAGATGTGGAGCCAGATTTGGATACCTTTGAACCAACAATCAGACCAAATGTAGAGCCAGAAACATTTTGTATTGGGATAAAAAAAATTAGTGGGATAATTTTTTATTTTTAGTAGGATCAGTACAATTTTTCTTAGGCAAAAACAAATAATTTAGAATTTTTTTAAGTAAATTTATTTTTTTAAAGAAAAATGATGGGGTCAGCTGACCCCACTTGTTACACATTGCCTCCATCCCTGCATACCATCAAGCAAGGAAGTTATTTGGAGTCTACTTATGCATCCTAAATTTGGACGTCTATGCATATTGTAGACCACCGGCAAATTGCATTGCACATCAATTCACAGTAACATTGGTCTCTAAGGATTTGATTTCTTAAACATTACTGTGAATCGATGTGCTTCAATTTGTTCAAGGAGTTTTCTAAATATGTGATTTAACAGAATTCAGAGAGCCTTTAGTAAAAAAGTTTTGAGTATTTTTTTTTTTGTAAAAAGCAAACATTAAAGGATTACAAAATTCGCTGGGAGATTATTGGATTGAGTATATAATGTGCTGAATTTAATAAAAAAGTAAAGCAAACATTAAAGGATTACAATTTTGTAAGATTAAATAAATAAATAATGTGCTGAATTTATTAAAAAATTGTTTTGACTGAGACTTTTTAAAAGCATTATATAGTAATGCATTCTAAGTACAAAATCTTTATGTTTGTTCTACACTAGTTGCATAGCCCCCGCGCAGGCGCGGAGCCGGTGACATTGTTGATGTATCGGATAATTTTGTGTATGTGATTTTATCCATTGATTATGCCCTTGAATATTTACCGAATGTTGTTTGATGATTAAACCAAGAATAGTAAAGAATGAGACAATGAATTTTGAGTTTGAAACATGAAATTATTATTTATTATTACCTTTTTGGTTCATAAATTACTTTCCCGACACATTGGACAACTTATATTTGTACGTAGCCAATGATTAATGCAAAGACAATGAAATTTATGGCCGCAGGCGAGTGTCGAAATATTGGTTACATTGGTGTAATTCTCAAAGCAGATGGTGCATATATGGTTTTCCTCTTCGGTTGTCGGGTTACTTCTAGGTCCATGATGATTAAATCAACGTCAAGTCTTGCGGTTGCATTTAGATTGTAGTCTCTAATGGCGAGAGTAACTTGAAGATGTTAGGATATAATATTATGGTTTTCCCTCATTAAATTCATCACATATTGGTTAGTCTCCTCAATAAGGAATGTAGAGTCGGGATGATGAATGTCATGATATGATAACATGAAATCTAATGATTCAGCGACTGAGTCATTGTAAGAACCTTGATTGTCAAAAATTGATGGTACCTGGAAATCGATGACCGATTGTTGTGTGTTTGATCATTGTATATAGACCTGGAGTAATTGTCTAGGATTTGCTCATGTTGATGTTGTTTGGTGTGAGAGTCAATGGATAAGAAGTGAATTGATATTCATGTTTGTGTTTGGTTGTGAAAGCTTATCACATTGTAGATATGTTTATAGATTGTTAGGAATTGATGTTATTTTTGCCTATTTATTTTTACGTTTGTTTATATAGTGTATTTATTATGATGTTGAGTATTGAAATTAATGTTTTAGTATTTAATTACAGTGATTTATTGAATTCTTCTTGTTATGAAGACTAATTTTCTCTTTGTTTGTTATGATATTTAAAATGGTCAAATAAGAAGAATTGTAAATTCTTCTCATAACATCAATCTTCCATAAAAAATATTAATATTTTTTATTTGCATAAAATGTTGACCTTCACAATTGCTTAATGTATAGCTTTACTTTCAAATTTATCGAAGAAATATCTTGAATACAAAATGAGGATTCTATTCATATTGTTATATAAATATTTATTTTAGTGGTTTATTTGAGCTGTGGAGTTTTTTTTTGTTGTCTTTCTAATTATTTGAATTGTTGATCATAAAATTGAAACTGTTTCCCTAATGTTTTATTGTAAAGTTTAGTAATTGTGGGTTTAAAACGTTGGGCTCAAATTACAATGGACCTTTTCTGAACTATTGTATTGGAAAAAATAAAAGTATGATCTTTATTGTTTATTCCGTCTTCGGGAGAGCTTCACATATGCGATTATTTTCCTAATATGCATAAGTGTGTGAGTTTGGAGGACACAAGCGCGGGGTTATGAACAGAGTTTCATCTCAATATTTGCTAGAGTTATTGTAGTGTGAGTTTTGCATTTTCGGTCGATCATTGTTTTTCAAGTTTTTTTATTGTTATAGGGTTAGAGTTATGATGATGAACTGTATAGGCATTGTTCTCCCTTTATGAAGGACTACACTGTGTTAGTAATGTGATATATATAGTTATAGTGTTGCTTACTGTGTCACTGAGAATTATTGTTTGTTTGTCTTTTTTATTTGTTTCTTATACTGTTGAGAGTACATAAATTAAATTAAAGTTGTTGAGAGTACATAAATTAAATTAAAGTTGTTGAGAGTACCTTTGTTTCTGGATTTTTTTTCTCCAGATTAATTGTTTACATTTTATGTATTATGTAATAATTTTTATTATCTTTATTATGTTTGTTATATTTTTTATTTTATTTATAAACTTGTTGCTCTTACAGAACCTTTAAAACAAATACATGAAGACTTGTAGAAATAACTATAAAATGAGTGATAATTCTGAGTGTTTGGACCTTAATGGATTTTCAACAAATTTATGTATTTCTCATAAGAAGACAATAGCATTGGTATTTTGACATTGAACATGTAAGCTATTTTCACAAGACAAGAGGAGTGAGCAGGTGGAGATGTTGTTGTCGCATTTGTGTCTGTCTGGATTTTCTCTTGTATCTCTTGGTGTGCATGTGTTTGTTTCTCTTTAATTTGATGGGTAATATGTAAACAAAAATCGTTGTTTGTTATATTTATCAGAGTTCATAATTTACTCCGTTTTTTTCGTTTAGGTGATTTCACTGATCTTGGTTGTCTTCTTTATCTTCTTCATAAGCATCTGCGAAAGTATGTCTATAATTTGTTAAATAACTGGTTGTGTAGTTTTTGTTCAAAAAAAACTGGTTGTGTAGTTTGTATTTGTTTACCTGACTCGATTGTATGTCGTTGAGTTTTAGTTAATGTGCTTGGTTTGGTATATTTGGTTTAAAGTTATTTGTAAAATTAGACAAATAAAGTGATCATTAATGATTCGTCATTTTTTTGGACTCTAGTTTTTGGATTATAGTTTTTGTTGTTTTGATTATTTGGGTGTTGTGGTTTCTTTTAAACTGTAAAATAAAGGTTTGTGTGAAATTAGTTTGATAAGTAAGGGAGATAAATAGACGACCACAGATCTTGGGTAGGAAATATTTCTGATCATTGACGTTAGTACAATATAGTCAGTAATTGTGTGTTGATTTTTTCTGACTGGTCATAGAGGATACGGATAATGACTCGAGTTGTTTCTTTTGTGAGGTTCAAGCTCTGGACAAAACGGATTTGCCCAACCACATGTGAGTTTAGATATCATTTATAATATCGAAACATAATATAAACCCGTATGTAATATGATAATATACATGGAAGTTTGAGGTTTGTGTTTGCAATCATTTGGAGATTGTCGAACAGCCTAATCATGACCGGAGATTGATCTCAGGAGCACTCGTGATGACTTCATCAATAATGGTTGATGCAATGAGGAATTGATGATCAGTTATTTTGTACATATTTGAGCACCTGGCAATCTCAAAACGATCGATTTTCACGAACCGGCTTTCAAAGATGGCATGTAATGATTAGCACATCCGGCGGGAATAAATCCATGAATCACAAAATCTGCAAATAATATTATTCAACAAAGAATCAGGAAAACAATTTAAAACAATTTATGTTAAATAAATGTGATAGATCAAATATTAACTTACCATAAACTCATTGTCTTTCTTAAATTTCAAGGAATCCCAAAAGCGGAGGAGGCCAACGACAATGCTCTGACTACTACGACCAATAAGGAGAAACTCGAAGGTTGAGTGACAGACGCCGGTGACGCTGGTTTGAGAAACTGGAGAGGCGGAGAGAGACATTTTCTAGAAGATGGTTAAAGCTAAGAAGAATAAATGATTTATGTGGAGATGCAAATTGGGTTCATCAAAGATGAGAATCATATATATATATATATAGGGTTTACAGAGGGGCTACAAAACAGAAATATTTATGATCAAGCGATTTAAGATGGGGAGATGAATAGTTCACCGGTAAAAAAAAAATTACGAACAGACAAACGGCGCAACTCTATAACTCAGTCCGATACAATGATCAAAAGAATTCTAACTCATGTTAAACAACGACGATTTACAATATGAGAAAACTATAATTGTTGCAAACTTAAGCTATTTCTTAATATAACGTGATGAAGCTCTTTTAAAAATTAATCCCATAATACATTTGCAGGCCCGCCCTTAGAGAAAGTCCAAGAAATAATGACTTCCAACCTTCATAAATATATATTAGTTTCGACCATCAATGTACAAATTATTGATTAGTTCAGTGGTACAAATAGTGGATGTTGTATCTTAGTAATCTGGGTTCAAACCATGATTGATGCTTTTTAACACTTTTTAAAAGTGAGCCCCACAAAAACGCTGACGTGTCGCCTCAGGAGTGACTCAACTGCCCCAATATATTATAGATTATAGTACATGTGTTTGAATAACTTTTGCATTTTAACTATCTAATTCTTGATTAGATATCTGAGAAAGTAGTTTAGTTGGATACACCTTAGCTATGGCATAAAGATGACCTTATCGTTTCCAACTTGGAATGAATAACTGTGTTATCTTCTTTCTTTTTTTATATAACACGTTACCTTTTTATTATATGGGCTATTTGTGGCCTGATTAATGTTCTTGTTTGCATTAGATAACCAGTGATAAAAAAACGAATTACGAACTATGTTGGTGTATTGTATGGTTATGAAAAATTTTATGTGGAAAAACAAAATACATTAAAGTTGGGGGTAAAGTAACGCCCAGAAAAAGAGTTATGCTTTCTTGGTGTAATTATTGCTTTGTGAGGGGCATGTGAATGAAATAATGGTGGTCATAGATTTAAAGCTTTATATGCTGTCCGAAAAGAAGAATAAAATATATACAGAATCCAGCTCCATTGAAGAAGAAAGCTATTAACAAGCATACACGCTAAGCTTTTTGGATTTCTTTGAAGTTCTTCGAGGAATATACATATAAACAAAGATTTCGAAGGTATGTCTTTCTTAATTGTTCAACATACCAATCCCAAGTTCTGGAAGGCTCAGGTAATAAAGGTCGAATTCTTCATTTACAACGTATTTTATTGGTGGGTAAAGGATTATCTTTACGTATCATGATGACGTAAGTTTGGTGTAGTGTCTTTAGTTACTCCGTCACCACCATGTATTATCCTTCAAGTCAGATATGATTTTTTTGTTTAAAATAAAAATTGGCGATGAACTATTTTGAGATGAATTTGTATATGTTAACAAAGAAAATTGTCTATTTTTAAATGACTAAGAAGTTTTAGGTATGCAGATTTGTAATTCCATAGAGTAAAGTGAAGATCATATTATATATCATGTTATTTAACTTCTGGAGAATAGATACTCTCAATCTCAACTCAATTTGAACCTCACTATTAGAAAGTTATTTATTTATTAAACCGTGTTTGCCGTAATCTCCTACCTGATAATTTGGATGACTATTGTACTTACCAGAATCCATATTTGGTCATAATAGTTCTTTTCTATAATTGCTCACAGATAAGTAAACAGTTTTAAAACAAGTAAACAGTAAAAGGTGTTGCGTGCATTTAAAAGAATCCAAGTGATGTTAGATAGACTGTCACTGTGCAGCTCACAAAATGTCTTTAAAACCTAAAACCCTTGAAGTAGATTTCAGAGCATTTCACTCGTTCGTGATCTTTTAGGCAGCTGAGAGAGATTCTGCAGGTGAGCGATGGTATTTTCCTGTACCGACGACGTGGCCACAGGTTTAAAAGATGCTTTAACTCATTGTTACAAATGCAAAGGGAGAAAGGTTAGCCTTTTAGATCACGAAGACAATGACGAGAAGCTTATTGGGGATTTCAACTACGACCATGAAGTGAATAAACTAAAAACCCCATTCATTTGCATGTGTTTCATTTCCGAACCTTCTTTCTGATTTTATATGGTTTCAGATTGTTGTTTTCCAGATCAGAAGCCGAGCGATGGAGAAGCTAAGGAAGAAGCCAACGATAGGCATGGAGAGACTAGCTTACACATCTAAACTTTACCCATCTACAGAGGAATGCAACATCGAAAAGGAAGAGGGTGTAGAGTTTTGTTCCGTGGGAAGCAGTTTTTCGGAATGTTGTCCAAGTGATTTGAGTATAGAAGCATATATGACAGCGAAAACCGAGTTCTCAAGGTGTTCGAGCTTGAAAGGTGTGGAGCTGGAGAATCAATGGAAGATGTATTACATGAATGAAATTAAGAAAGGATCAGTGATTCAAGAGTTGTGTCATTGCCAAGGATGGCCGTTTGGTTTAGGAAGAAAAGCCGCGTTGCTTCCACCACTACCTAAGTCTCCTGCAGAGTCTTGGTCATGGAGGAAACCAAATAGAGTTGCTCCAATTCCGTTTATTTGACAAAGGCAACCCAAAATGTTGAAGCGCAAACAGTTAATCATTAAAGAAACTCTAATGTAAGGAGACAAAACACAAAGACCTGTTTAAAAATTGTTGGAGCTGTGTATTTATTTTCAATTGGTGCTGTTGTTAAGCTCTGACTTTAAAAGCTTCGTTTTGGAGGAAACAATGAACAAACTCACCTTACATAGGTCTTTGGTCAGTTATTGACCTTTATTATGTCTTAAGGACACAATAACGCAGAAAAAAAACATATAAATTTGTTTTATGCCCTTTGCTCCACGTAAGACCCCGAGAGTCCTGAGGTTCCAAGAACGGTAACCTACAGAAGAAATCAAACTAACGCGTGAGAGGTGTTCAGCTCTAGCTTATATCATCATGTGAAAGATGCACATTGCAACTTAAATCACCGGCGGATAAATTTCTTTAGAGCATAGGTTGGTGGAATCAAGTGAAAGGAACTAAAATCATTTACCTTTCCCCATTCTGAACCAAGCCCGCTGCATCTCATCTTCAAGTGAATCATCTTTGTTCCCAACTCCATCTCAACCTTCTTCTTCAAGTAAACTTCTTCAGGCTCAAACGCATCTAGGTAGGTAGTATACCTATGATAAGCAAGACGCAGCGCTTTGGTTATATCTTCTGGTAAGGTCTTCACATTCTGTAACAAAAAGACAAAATAAGAAAAACATCAAAACCCAAGAAAATGAGGTAGGTGAAGCAACAACAACAACAACAAACCTCCCCACTCATTCCAATGCTATCATCGATTTCCATCTTCAAGGAAGTGAGAATCCCACCAAATTCCTCAACAGCCTCAGCTGCTCTGAACACATTCATTAAGGCCTCTTGCCCTTCCTTGTCATCTGTGTTTTTCGAGACTGCGTTTTTGGCGTCATTAACAACAGCAGAAGGTAGCGCTGCCCAATCTGCAGCCATCAATTCTTTGAAAGCTTTCAGAACATCACTGTCTTTGATTTCAGGCATGTGAGACACATCTTCACTAAAGCTGCGCACTTGTCCAATATCCATTGCTCGAGGATACCGACAATCTGCAGTTTTCAACAGCAAGCATGTCAAATACAAAGCGTGCGCACCATTAGACTTCAAAACGAAAGAGCTATAGTTTTCAAAGGTAAACTTCAAAACAAACTCGTCTTTACACACCACTTTTTCACCATGAATCAATCACAAATCGTAAGCACAATTATACCTCAAAGTCTTTGCAAAAAAAAAAAAAAAAGACCTAAAGCTTCTTCAAAGGTAAATTCAAAACAAACTCTCGTCTTTGCACACCATTTTTTCACCATGAATCAATCACAGAGCAGAGGCACGATGAGACGTCAAAGTCTTTGCAACAAAAAGCCTATAGGGTAACTTTAAAACGAACTCTCATCTTTCACCCCCAAGCACGTACAATTTCAAAGCGCATGAACGAGTACACTTGTCAAATTGTAACGGTACAGAAATGAAATCTACAAGTTGTGATTCTCGCATCACAGTATCTAGAAAACGATTTAGTGGATTCTTGTAGAGACTATTGATACATTAAAAACATAAGATTCCACCAAAAACTAATCGATCATCAGTATGTAGAAAATCTTGTTCATCGAAAGATATAATCGTTAATTACCGTGAGTAGTTCGATTAGAAGGAAATGAAGAAACAGCCAAGAATCCTCGCTTGGAGAGGAAACGATCATGCAACAGCTGACTGGGAGCGGCGGATCTGGATGATCGGAGCGTCGCGACGGAGGCCGCCGCAGCGGTACGGTAGAGGGATCTCAAAAGTGCCATCTTCGATTTTTCGCTGTTCTCAATCTGAATGCGAAAGCTCTCTCAACGTTCCGAGTTCCGATGAAAGGTGACAATGTTTTGGAATGTAGTAGGTTGTTTTGGGCCTGAATCATTCAAGCGTGATCTGTTATCTCCGGCCCGTTGAAAACCCAGTCTGATGAAATTTCTGCATAAAAGTTAGCATCGTGTTCTTTTTTGCCTTAACACCAATATCATCAAGTTCAGAGTCTTCAGACTTGTTTTAGCCTAGAGTTTAGCATGGAACTCGAAATCTGAACCAAAACCGATTTAAAAACTCCAAAACTGAATCCAATTTTATCTCTAAATATTTTCGAGTTGCATGGTGGATTAGATATTAGGTATTGATACGATCTAGATCAGTTTCAATTGCAAACGTCTAAAACCATTGAATAGATGAGATAAGCCACATAGTAAACTTGGTACTCAAAGTGATTGTGCCATGCTAGAAGCTGAAGTTACTTCTGAGGAAATACGGAAGGTCTTATTTGCTATGCCTGCAAATAAATCCCTGGGTCCGGATGGATTCCCATGTGAGTTTTTCAAAATTACCTGGCCTGTAATTGTGGAGGATTTTACAGTTGCTATTCAGTCGGTTTCAGATTTGGGTTCTTACCGAAGGGAGTTAACTCAATAATATTGACATTCATCCCAAAGAAGATTCGATGGAGATGAGAGATTATCGTCCAATAGCATGCTGCAATGTGCTATATAAGGTTGTGTCTAAGATTATTGCTAACCGTCTCAAACTGTTGCTTCCAAGAATCATCTCAGATAATCAATCGGCATTTGTCAAAGGGAGGCTCTTGATGGAGAATGTTCTTCTAGCCAAAGAGCTTGTGAAGGAGTATCATAAGGACACGATCTCTCCCCGTTGTGTGATGAAGATAGACATATCCAAAGCGTTCGACTCTGTCCAATGGCCGTTTGTCTTGAAGAGTTTGGCAGCTTTGGGGTTTCCAGTGAAATTCATACATTGGATAAAGCTGTGTATCTCCAGTCCATCGTTTTCGGTTCAGGTTAATGGAGATTTGGCAGGTTATTTTCAGAGTGCTAGAGGATTGCGCCAGGGCTGTTCTCTATCCTCTTATTTGTTTGTTTAATGTATGGAAGTTCTGTTAAGGAAGATTGATAAGGCGGTACAGGACAGGAAGTTTAAGCTACACCCACGGTGTAGTACTATCTCTCTTACCCATCTTTGTTTTGCCGACGACCTCATGGTGTTTGTTGAAGGATCAAAGGAATCTGTCGAAGGCGCTCTGTCAGTCTTCGATGAATTTGCAGTGTGGTCTGGTCTTAAGATAAGTCTTGAGAAATCCACAATATACATGGCTGGAGTTTCAGATGGTGAGAGGCAAAGAATCCTAGCCAATTTTCCGTTTGAAGAAGGCACATTACCTGTCAGATATCTTGGACTCCCTTTGATGACGCAGTCGATGAGGATTCAAGACTATCAGCCTTTGTTGGAGAAGATTCGTAATAGGATTAATACATGGACTTGTCGTTTTTTATCCTACGCAGGGAGGTTACAGTTGATAAAAGCAGTCATTTTAAGCATTGTGAGTTTTTGGGCTGCGGTCTTCCGCCTTCCTAGCTGCTGTATTAAGGAAGTGGATAAGATTTGCTCAGCTTTCCTCTGGTTTGGGCCTTCTCTTAACTCTACAGGGGCCAAAGTAGCATGGAGAGATATCTGTACAGATAAGAGTGAAGGAGGCTTGGGCATTAGAAAGCTTAAAGAAGTTAATATGGTGTATGGGCTGAAGCTGGTGTGGAGAATGCTATCGGGGATATCTCTTTGGGGGAAGTGGGTTAAAGGAAATTTATTTAAAAAAAAAAAAGAGTTTCTGGGAAGTGAAGAGTACCTCACAAGCAGGATCCTGGATGTAGAGAAAAATGTTGAAGCTAAGGGATGTTGCTAAGAGGTTATATCGGAAGGAAATAGGGAATGGTAGACACACATCTTTCTGGTTTGATAACTGGTCAGAGTGTGGAGTGATTTTTGATATATTGGGTGACAGAGGAATTATTGATTTGGGTATACGCAGAGAAACTACTGTGGAAGAAGCATTTCTGAGTAATAGAAGAAGGAAAAGACACCGATCTCATGAGCTAAATGTTATAGGAGCTGAGCTGAGTAGAGTTGGAGGGGAGATGAATGACCAGACAGAAGATACTAGCTTGTGGAGAAGGGGGTCGGGATATAAAGATAATTTCTCGACTTATGAGACTTGGTGTCTTGTTCGGGAAACAAAGAGTGAACAGAGCTTGGCGTGTGGTGTTTGGTTCTCTAATGCAACTCCGAAGTTTGCATTCATAACCTGGCTTGCTATGCTTAACAGAATGTCTACTCTAGACAGAGTTGCGCAGTGGAGCCAAGGAGTGGATACAACTTGTTTGCTTTGCAAGAATGATGTGGAGACTAGGGATCACTTATTTTTTGCTTGTTCTTATTCGTCGCAAGTATGGGAGCATCTCACTAAGGGTATGATGGGGGAGGATTATACTAATGACTGGTATGAAATTGTACAAAAGATCTCGGAAGTGTCTATGGACAGGAAGAGATTATTTTGTTTACGATATTCATTCCAAGTCACGCTGTACATGCTTTGGAGGGAGAGAAACAAGCTCAAACATGGTGATAAAATACTTCCTATTGTTGCATTGAAGAAGATGATTGAGAAAGGAGTTAGAAACAAGCTGAGTATATTGAGATCAAAGGGGGTGAAAGGTATGGAGAGAAGTCTCTAGTTTTGGTTTGAAATTAGAATGTAATTTCTGGTTTTAGTTTGTATAGAATCATAAAGTTTATACAAGTTAGTAGAGGAAGCACTTGATGTAAATATGTTTTTTTGGTGAATAAAATTTAACATTCATTCAAAAAAAAAAACTGGGTTCAATTGATCATTTACAAATTTTATTAACTTCATATATGAGATACTAAACTGAAAAAGAAGATGATTTCTTGATACGGTTTTGATGAACCTTGGAGGACTATAGACTCGCAGGGGCGAATCTACATTGTAGATTAAGGGTGCACTTGCACCCATTGTTATTTAGTTTTTGAAAATTTTACATTAGACAAATAAAGTATAAGTGGCTCAATTGGTAAAGGTGCACCCCTAACTTTTGAACAACCTGAGTTCTCTTATTTTACCTTATATCATTATATTTAGTAATTATTTAATTAATATGCACCCAGTTAATAATATGTCTAGCTTCGCCCCTGTAGACTCGTCATCATGGACGACCAAAAATTAACCTAAATGGACCGCCATGATATGTTAAACTAGGAGTTTTTGACCAAGAGCTAGCAACGAGCCGGTTTAGTCAAGAAATGAGATGAAAGTGGAAGACTCTCAACTGAAGCTTAACATGGACCAACGAGATGGTTTTTATTGACCAAGTGAGGCCAAAGGAACACATTGGACGTGCTAAAGATGGTAACGGACGAACTAAGATGCTTATGGTCGATTATGGCCCTTACTGGCCCAAGAAGAAGAAGGACCGACCAGGTTGGTTCAACCACTTGATTTGCTTTAAGTGTAATTAGGGTTTTGTGTAATGTTAACCAACTAGAATCAAGATTAAGATTTAGCTCTCAAAAACCAATTAGGAATATGTTTTGGTTTACCCATTAGAATTAGGGGTTTTCAGTTACAATTTCATTTTTGGGTTTCTACTACTTAAAACTTTGTATTTATGATTCTAATATACAATTTTCAACTTAATAAACCTCAAGATTTGGCTTACCAAACTCGACTCTTTGAGAATTTTATCAATGTTTTTCGTGAACAACTTTAAATCCCTAGAAGAAAAATCTTCCATTTTAAGATATTCAGAGCTATAAATGAGGTTACACTGGTAGGCTACTGAACCAAAAAACTTTAAGATAATTCATAGCTCTATTGTGAAGATCATCATGTACAAGAGGTGTCATAACCTCTAGGATTTTATCCATGCCACATTCAAGTGATTCTTGGGGGAAACAACTTATCCAAGACCGCATGAAGTGGTATCAGAGCCGATTTGAAGATCTAGGGTTTGATTTCTTAACATAAATTCAGGAGGTATTTATCATATACTCAACAATTACTATGTCTTCTTTTGAAAAGAAAATCATGAAGATGAGGCCAAAAAAGAGCAACAGTGGACAAAAATGCAACTATCCAATCTTTGATCTTTAGTGAACGACAATTGGATGACATGGTAATTCAAGACTAGTCATGAAAGGACTTGATCAAGGACATGAAGCAAGAAAGAGGCAGCCATATTTTGATTACCAAGCAAAATACGAGATCTTGAGAGGCGGAAACATCATGGTCTAAAGCCGTCTAAAGAAACAACACTACTTACTTTGGATCAATTGGGCGTTGGTCTAGAGAACCACCAGGATTGGTTGAGAACAAACATATTGTTCCTGATCTATCCATAAACAAAGTCTGGGAAAGAAAGCAACAACCTTCTCCTCAGCCACTCTTAAAACCGGATGAATGCGCTATATGGCTGTACGATCACTCCAAGGCCGATTAGGAGAGAGCCTACAAGCCTACAGTATCATTTCCTGCTGTTCCTAAGCATCTAAAACCGCTTATCAGTCCAAAAAATTGGATAGGTTTCACAAAAGAGTAGAAAGGATTCTAGAAGGTGTCTTCTTTGAAGATGCTTAGGATGGATTTC